>CM061140.1:115164280-115764280 GCA_030789695.1 Scilla litardierei
GGATTCCACAACTAAGGACTAGGATAACCCATTTAGCCTACGCTCTATTTAGCGAGAATAGTTTCCTTTGCCCAAGTGTTTAGATTTCGACTTCTTTTTTTGTTTTACTTGGTGCAAATCCCCTCGTCGTGTACCGTTCTCCCACTTGGGAGAGTACACATGTGTATAGCCAAAAACCCAAAAATCCAAAAAAAAAAGAGAAAAGAAAAGAAAAGAAAAATTGTGTATAGCCCAAAAATTCAAAAAAAAATACAAATGCCCAAAACCAAAAAAAATTCCCGTGTGAATATTTTTTTCATTCTTGCCAAGAATAAAGGGAAGGCGAGAATTTGCACCGAGTGTTCTTCTCCACATCATCTCAACCCCCGTCGTTATCGAAAACACTTGGCTTAGGAACTTTTTAGCTAGTATCTAAGCTGTAGTGGCGTGATTTCCTTAACCCTAGTTGTGGAGTCCCCGATGCATGATACGCGTCTATTCCCACTCTTCTCATGCATGCTTGAACTTATCTTCGCCGCTTAATTCAATTCGGATCGATATTTTGGGTCATATCTTGGATTTGTGTATATCGAGCCTCATAGCACATCGTAGATAGCATCACCATTTGCTAGCACACGACCACGCTCGCTCGCGCTTCACTGCGTGGACCTACGACACTTATTTGGACTCGCTTTCCTAGGTTTAGTGGTGTGATTTGGCGTTTGCTTGCTTGGCGTGTCGTTTTCGATTTTGGTGGCTCTGATGGACGATCTAGGGCTTAGAGTTTTCTTTTTCTTTCTTCCTCTCTATTTTTCCCTTCCGAGCTCCTACTCTCACTCGTCTTCCTCGAGGACGAGGAAGAGTTCAGCTTGGGGGATTTTGACGTGCGTTTATATTTCATATATTCACGCACATTTTCTTTTGTGTTTCTCCGTGTTTTTCCGCCGTCTCTTATTCGTTTTCGTATATTTTCCCTTTTTCTTTCACTTTTCTTTGTTTATCCATGATCGCAGGGGTTCGACCACGTAGGGGACGTTTAACGATGATATCCCAAGTCCCCGGAGCAACGGGAGAAGTCACGCATGATCTAGGGGGTCAAACGTCGAAGATTTCATCTTTCAGCCCCTCACCCGGTCGGTTGGTCATCTTCAACCGATCGGGTGATGCACGCGTGCACCACCCGGTCTCTGCCGCAGCTCACAAAGAAGTCACACGACCGGTTCACAGACCGGTTCTGCGGGCGGCTGTTCTCTGTTTTTTCGAGCAGAATTCCAACCGATCGGGTGACTCTCACCCGATCGGTTCATCTGTAGCTGAAGAAGAAGAGTTGAAGACACGGACGTCGAACCGATCGATTCACCCGACTGCTCCAAGATCCAACCGGTCGCTCAAGAACTCACCCGACCGGTTCATGAGATCGGGTGAAAACTCGCTGTTTTCTGTTATTTATTTGTAACGGATCAACCGATCGGTTGACTTGTCAACCGATCGGTTGATGCGAAGTTCTATATATAGAACCCCTAGGGTTCCAGAAACGGGAGTTGCTGTTTTTCTACTGTTTTATTTCCTTGTGACGGCTGTAATTGTTACTCTTTAGTAAGTTTTCAGATCTTTCTAAAATTTTAGTATTGTCTTTATTACTCTATTACTTCCGCATTGCAATTGTCCGATTATGATTTCAACGGTTAAATTTCATTTATATTGCTTTTTCATGAATTTTTGTGAGTAGTTCCCAAATCTGGGATTTTGGTGGAAACCCCTTCGGGGGCTCTTCCCGATGCGTCTATAGGGTTAGGAAATCGATAGGGAGTAGGAATCTAACGGTTACGCGGGGTGTTTCATTGTCATTGGCGGGAAAAAGACCGCCTTTGACCGTCGGGCCAAGGGGGAATAAACTTGGCTGTTGACTCCCTAGCCATAGCTCACACCCTTAGCGTAGACGCCGAATCCTAGCACGCTGGAGCGGCAGGATGAGACGTTGGGAGATATCGTTGCGGGCTTAGTGCTCCCGGGATCGATCAGTGTTAATGGACACGGGAGTGCCCACTGATCGAATCCGGGAAGTCCGGTGTATCATCCTGGGCACCGACCGGAATATCGGGCCCATGGGACGCCGGTACCACTTTCAGAGGCAACGTCTCACCATTAGACCCTAATCCCGATCGCTATCCATACCCGAAGGCCGTATCGGCGAGAGTCTCTCGTCGGGTTGGAAACCAAAGTCCCGGGTTTACTTTCTTTTCGTTCACACCCTTTTATTTTCTTTCGTGACAACCATCTACCGATTCGGGCTAGCTCGCCCCTCGGGGTGATTTAGGTCCTACCTGACCCAAGCACAACCTGAGTTCGATATTCCCGCACCCTACACTAACCGTGAAACTTGCGGTAAACGACACCGCGCCGCCGCAACGCAAGCGGGGCGCCGGTCAGTGGCCCATGCAGGTCCTTCTGTAACTTCGATTTTTGGAATAGCGATAATAATATTAGAATGTCCAATAAACTAAGTTCGACATCCGATGTCATAAGCTATGAGTCTAATCTGATTCGTTCTCTATGTCATTAGATGGCAGGAAGGCGTTTCACCCGTGGTGGGGGCAGTGGTGCGCTCCCTCATGATGAGGAGCCTGAGCGGGAACCCACCAGCGGTGAGATGATGCAGATGATGCTCCAGATGATGCAAGTGCAGTAGGGCGTGCTTCTGCAAGTCCAGAATGCTCCACTTGCTCGAGCTGCCCGGGCTCTTCCGGATGCCCCTCGCTCTGAGCCAGGAGCGAAGCAATTTCGGGAGCTAGGTCCCGCATATTTTGATGGTTCTGAGGGTCCTCTGGCTGCCGATGAGTGGATTCGGAACATCGAGGACAATCTGAAGATGGCCAAGATCACCCCGGCTGGATGGGTTGATTTGGCGAAGAGGCAACTCAAGGATAATGCTCGGAATTGGTGGGATGCGGAAGAGAAGATGTTGGTGGAGCCGATAGCTTGGGCTACCTTCAAGGCCAGATTTGAGGGTGAGTTCTTCCCGAAAGCTGCCAGGGAAGAGATGCTGCAGCGTTTTATCGATTTGAAGCAAGGGAGCTCGTCGGTGGACATGTATCACCAAGAGTTCATGAGGCTGAGTCGGTTTGCACCAAAGATGGTGCAAGACGCTGAGGAGAGAGAGCTCAGAGGTTCCTGCAGGGACTTGCTTCGGAGCTCCAGAGTTTTGTGACCTCTTCTGACCGGGAGTCCTATCAGAAGGTTCTAGTAGCAGCCAAGAGGCAGGAGCTGCTCGTGAACCAGCGGAGGGGGTCTGTTGTTGGTGCTGGGAAGAGGCCTGTGGAACAGGGGAGAGCTGTGGTTAGACCTGGATTCAGGCCTAATCAGTCTGCTCAGTTTAAGAGGCCAGGAGGGCCTATTCTGAAGTCTTGCCATTTCTGCGGCAAGCCTGGCCACGTCAAGGATCAGTGTCGGAAGTTTTTGGGCCAGTGTCTGGTTTGTGGTGATGCTTCCCATGTCGCGAAGGATTATCGGCATGCGAATCAGCTGCGGAGGGCACCTGTTGCAGCACAGCCGTTGCAGCAGTGAGCGTCTGTTCCTGCTGGACGTGGAGCAGCTCTTGTTCCACAGGGACAGGCTTTTCGGCAGGCTGCTCCGCCGAGGAGGCAGGATTTTCTGATAACCGCTGTGGAGAGTGAGGCTGTGGATGAGGTTATCGCAGGTAATCCTCAATCTAGCTGTACTTTCCTAGCTGGTTTTGATTGTTAGATTGTGTTGTTTGCTTGAACATGGTTGTTTGCTAGACTAGGGTTTGATTGTTAATTGCTTGATTAGGTGTGGTTTTGGTTTGCACATTTCCTGCGCGAGTCCTCTTTGACTCTGGTGCATCGATGTGCATTATTTCTCGGAGCTTCGTGGAGAGGCATTCCTTGTCGACGTCCCCTCTTTCCAAGAGTTGGAATATCGTTACGGGGAATGGCGTGGTCTCGGTGCATCTTGGTTGTAATTCTTGCTCGTTGGTGGTCTGTGGACATGAGCTTTTCGCTGATTTCATTGTCCACGACATCATCAACTATGATGTAGTTCTTGGGATGGACTGGCTTGCGAGCTTCTATGCTACGATCGACTGTCGGAGGAAGAAGGTGGTGTTCGAGATTCCCGGACATCCAGTGTTTGAGTTCAGTCGTGGTAGCAGTTCGCTTGGTCCTGTCAGATTTCGGGCCAGGCCGGTGGGGGTTGTGGCTATGCAGATGGAGATGGAGTGGCCAGCTGTGGTGCGAGATTTTGGCGACGTCTTCCCCGAGGAGATGTCTGGTTTGCCGCCTGATCGGGCTTTGGAATTTTCTATCGATCTTGTTCCAGGTGCGCAGCCGATTTCGAAGGCGCCGTATCGTATGGCACCTGCAGAGTTGGAAGAGTTGCGGAAGCAGTTGGATGAGCTTTTGCAGAAGGGTTATATTAATCCTAGCGTGTCTCCGTGGGGAGCACCGGTGTTGCTGGTTAAGAAGAAGGATGGTTCGCGTCGCATGTGCGTGGACTATCGGGAGTTGAATGCGGTGACCATTAAGAATAAATACCCGTTGCCTCGCATCGATGATATTTTTGATCAGCTTGGAGGTTCAAGGGTGTTTTCTAAATTGGATTTGAGGAGTGGTTACCATCAGTTGAAAGTGAAGAAGGGAGATGTTCCGAAGACAGCGTTCAGGACGAAGTATGGACAATATGAGTTCGTGGTTATGCCTTTCGGCGTAACTAACGCGCCCGCAGTTTTCATGAATCTGATGAACCTGGTTTTCTACGACTTTTTGGATAAGTTTGTCGTTATCTTTATTGATGACATTCTGATCTATTCGAAGTCGGAGGAAGAGCATGCCTCGCACTTAAGGACGGTGTTGGAGATTTTGAGGAAGCATCGTTTGTATGCTAAGTTTTCGAAGTGCGAGTTTTGGCTGGATAGAGTTGCTTTTCTCGGGCATGTGGTGACTGGAGATGGTATTTCAGTGGATCCCGAGAAGATTCGGGCCATCAGGGAGTGGCCTGTTCCGTCGTCTGCGTCTGAGATTCGGAGTTTCCTTGGACTTGCTGGTTATTACCGGCGATTCATTAAGGACTTTTCCCGTATTGCTGAGCCGATGACCAGGTTGACGCGGAAGGATGTTGCTTTTGTTTGGTCGGGTGATTGTGAGAGTGCTTTTGGTATTCTGAAGGAGAGGTTGACGACTGCCCCTATTCTTGTTGTGCCTGATCGCAGCGGTGGATTTGAGATCTTTTGCGATGCTTCTGGCAAGGGTCTCGGTTGTGTGTTGCATCAGCATGGGCATGTTGTGGTGTATGCGTCTCGTCAGCTTAAGGTTCATGAGAAGAATTACCCGACGCATGATTTGGAGTTGGCTGCCGTTGTGTTTGCTCTTAAAATTTGGAGGCACTTCTTGCTGAGTGAGAAAGTGAAGATTTTCACCGATCACAATAGCTTGAAGTATATTTTCACTCAGAAGGAGCTCAACATGCGACAGCGTCGATGGTTGGAGCTTATGGCGGATTATGAGATTGATTTGCAGTTTCACCCTGGCAAGGTGAATGTGGTTCCAGATGCTTTGAGTAGGCTTCCAGCGGTGATGATTTTGACCTCGCAGTGGAGATTGCAGCAGGATTTTTGTGAGTCTGGCGTGAAGATTGTTCTTCCTAGGGAGGCTTCGTCGTTGATGTACATGCAGGTACAGTCGACGATCGTGGATCGGATTAAGGCTGGCCAGGCTGAGGATCCGAAGCTGGTGAAGATTCGGGAGCAGGTGGAAGCCGGTCTGCGGACTGACTTTTTGATTCATGAGGATGGCTCGCTGAGGTTCGGAGCCAGGTTGTGTGTGCCAGCTGGGGATATCAGAGAGGAGCTGATGGTGGAGGCACACAGTTCACCGTATTCTGTGCATCCTGGTGGCACCAAGATGTACCAGGATCTTCGTCTGAATTATTGGTGGCATGGTATGAAGAGGAGCGTGGCTCGGAGTGTGGCCAAGTGCTTGGTTTGCCATCAAGTGAAGGCGGAGCATCAACGTACGGCCGGGTTGCTACTACCGCTTCCGATTCCGGAGTGGAAATGGCAACACATCACTATGGATTTCGTGACTGGACTACCTCGGAGTCCGAAGCAGAATGACGCGATTTGGGTGATCGTAGATCGATTGACCAAATCTACGCACTTTATTCCGTTCCGAGTGGGACAGTCCACTGAGGCGCTAGTGAGGAGATATATGGAGGTAAAATTCTTTTACTCTCCGTTTTTATTTCCCTTTTCCTAGTGTGGATAGTGATGTAACGTGAATCGTGCAGGAGGTCGTGCGACTTCATGGAGTCCCCGTGAGTATCGTGTCTGACAGAGACACGAGGTTCACATCTCAGTTCTGGCAGAGTTTGCAGAAGAGTTTGGGTACGCGTCTGAGTTTCAGCACGGTGTACCATCCGCAGACGGATGACCAGTCCGAGAGGACGATTCAGATTTTGGAAGACATGCTGAGGGCGTGCATGTTGGATTTCAAGGGTTCGTGGGAGGACCATCTGCATCTGGTAGAGTTTTCCTACAACAACAGCTTCCAGGCGAGTATTGGCATGGCGCCTTTCGCCGCTCTTTATGGGAGGAAATGTCGATCGCCATTGAGTTGGGATGACGTTGGTGATCGGGAGTTGTTGGGACCTGAGATGATCGTGGAGGCCGTGGATATCGTCAGGAATATTCGGGAGAGGTTGAGGATTGCTCAGGACCGTTTTAAGCATTGGGCGGATGCTAAACGTCGTCCTTTGGAGTTTCAGCCGGGCGACCATGTGTTCTTGAAGATTTCCCCGAATCGCGGTGTGATTCGTTTCGGGAAGCGTGGGAAGTTGAGCCCGCGATACATTGGACCATTTGACGTTTTGGAGAGGGTTGGCGAGGTAGCTTATCGCTTGGCCTTGCCGCCATCTTTGGAAGGAGTTCACAATGTTTTCCATGTGTCGCAGCTTCGTCGATACATTAGCGATCCGTCTCATGCGGTGGATTTTTCGGAGATTACCGTTCGCCCCGATATGACGTATGACCAGCATCCAGTGCAGATTCTGGACAGGCGTCAGAAATCGCTTCGGAACAAGATTGTCAATCTTGTGAGGGTGATGTGGCGACACGGCTCACCTGGAGAGTCTACTTGGGAGAATGAGGATGAGATGCGAGAGCGTTTCCCACTTTTGTTTCCGGACTCGTGAGTATTTGGAAATTCCGAGGACGGAATTTTTCTTAAGTTGGGGAGGATGTAACGACTGCTTTTCATGTATCTGGATTTATTATAATATAATATATGTTTTGATGGATTTTCTCCTCTTGTGTGGTTTTCGTCTCCGTAGCTTTCATTTTCGATCGATTCGTCGTATTTTCTCGTTTCTTCCTTAGGATCGTCGATTTCGAAGGATGTCATTCGTGACGGACTTCACAGCGGTCGTATCTTACTATTAGATCAAGCCTAGGAGTCTTAGGAATCGATCCCGGGGCCCCGCGCTCCGTATCGGAACTTTTTGTGCTCATTAGCCGGTATAAGAAGGGGCACCGACCGACTAGATGACGATCCATTCGGTCGGCAATCCTTCTTGGACCGACTAGTTGGCTTTCTAAATTTCTCAGGAGTTACTGTTTATCGTTAGTCGGTCTAAGAACGTTGGTTGACTGACTAGGTTACAAACTAGTCGGTCAGCAATGCTTCTTTAACCGACTAACTCATCATCTAAATTTTAGTATCAATACTGTTCACTCTTAGTCGGTCTAAGAACGTTCATCGACCGACTAGATGCTAAACTAGTCGGTCAGTATTTGTTCATGGACCGACTAATTCTAAATCCTATTTTCGTTCAGAAGTTACTGTTTGCACTTAGTCGGTCTGCGTTGGTCGACCGACCGACTAGTTGCCAAACTAGTCGGTCAGTGGTTGCTCTTTGACCGACTAACCTGTGTTAAAACCCTAATTTCTGGGCAGCCGCCAGCCCATCCTATTTAAACCCAACCCAAACGTTTTCTTCTTCCTCAACACGACCCAAAACCCTAAAATCTTCCCCTTTGAGCCCCCATCTTCCTCCAAGCTTCATTCCTTCATTCCAAGCCCTAGAATCATCATCCAAACCCTCCATCCACTCTATTTACCTCTCATCTTCCCCAAAATCTCACCAAATCCATCAAAATCCCCAAATCCCCCAAAACCCTAGTTTCCCCAAACTTCTCCAATCTTTTCCAGATCTGATCCTAGGGTTCTCCGGAGTGTTTCTTCCGCCTCCTCTCGGTAAGAAATTGTTTTCATAACCTATTTATATTTTTATGAAACCCTAATGGAATTTCATGTTGTTTGATGTTTGTTCCCCCATAACAGCGATTTCCCCGTAGATTGGCATCCGTGTGACGAAGTGGTCGTCATCCCCGGTGCTAGGCAAGTGAAACTTGCCTCTTAGGGTTTAGGCCATGTTTTAGGCCATTTGCTTGTTGTAGGCGTAAAAGAGGCTAGGCGACGAAATGATTCTCGCCTAGGCGCAAATTTGGGGAACTAGCTTGACAACGAAGCTAGTTCCGACATATAGCATGTTGCACAATTACCATGTCATGTTTACTTTCCATTAACGGTACGCGAATTAATTGTCATGTCATTGCATTCTCTAAGTGCTTTTGTGATTGCGTAGCTTTGCTACGAATGCTTGTGTTCCTGGCTCGTGTTCCAGAAGCGGGCCATGTGTTGGTTGATAGCCAATGCCCGAATTGCTTGTTTCCGGCTAGGTGCACCCCGACGCCAAATGTTTAAGAATGCGAGCTCATGTGCGGGGCAACCCCGGCTCACTTGCTGAGCTCATGTGCGGGGACCCTGGCTCCATTACGTGTGGGTATTGGGGGTAAGAGTTAAGCGGCCAATCAACTGGGAGTCTGCCTGATCAGCAACTGCAGTGGTAAGGCGTAAACTCTGGGTTTTGGGGTAGTTGTTAAGCGGCCAATCAGCGAATGTGAAACCATTCAGCTGTAAGGCGTTAACATCTACAAACAACGTGAATAGTGAATTGATTGAGATTGATAGTATTTTGGCTATCTTGTCTTGTCCCGATGATTGTTCTCTTGTACAAATTGTATTGCCATGTCTTGATTGTGCACTCATGTTATAACTGCCATGTCATGCATACTATAACTGCTAGGTTGATAGTTGCCTTACTTACAGTTTCCTTGCCCAAGTCTTTTAGACTTGCTGACATGTGCCCCTTTACTCTTTTGGGTGACACATGTTAGATCCTGAGCCTGAGTACCTTATTGAGGACGAGGTGTTTGCTGACGCCGAGCCCGAGCTTGTGCTAGACGGGGAGTACGTGGACACTGGGGACCAGTCCTAGTGTTTTCGTTGTGTTTCCCTTTTGTTTAGACAGTTGTTTTGTTATCGGTGCAGAGCACCTATATCTTGTTATGTTGTTGCTTTGTTGGCCTTGTTCTGGGCCTTTAGACTCTTTTCTTTTAGCCTGGTGGCTTTTCTGGATGTTGGACTTATTTTCATGTTGGACATTTTATGAGATGTGAGATTTTTATTTCAGTATCTCCTTGTATTATTATTGTTGTTCCGTTGTGGTTACAGGGACCTGCTTATGTTTTATTGACGCTTATCGGGTTTGGGGCTTCACAGCTCCACTCTCGTGCGGACCTTTTCACGTCTCGCCTCCATTTTAGGGAAGCGGGTCGTGACAGGTTTTGTTGGTGGCCCATGCAGGTCCTTCTGTAACTTCGATTTTTAGAATAGCGATAATAATATTAGAATGTCCAATAAACTAAGTTCGACGTCCGATGTCATAAGCTATGAGTCTAATCTGATTCGTTCTCTGTGTCATTAGATGGTAGGAAGGCGTTTCACCCGTGGTGGGGGCAGTGGTGCGCTCCCTCATGATGAGGAGCCTGAGCGGGAACCCACCAGCGGTGAGATGATGCGGATGATGCTCCAGATGATGCAAGTGCAGCAGGGCGTGCTTCTGCAAGTCCAGAATGCTCCACTTGCTCGAGCTGCTCGGGCTCTTCCGGATGCCCCTCACTCTGAGCCAGGAGCGAAGCAATTTCGGGAGCTAGGTCCCGCATATTTTGATGGTTCTGAGGGTCCTCTGGCTGCCGATGAGTGGATTCAGAACATCGAGGACAATCTGAAGATGGCCAAGATCACCCCGGCTGGATGGGTTGATTTGGCGAAGAGGCAACTCAAGGATAATGCTCGGAATTGGTGGGATGCGGAAGAGAAGATGTTGGTGGAGCCGATAGCTTGGGCTACCTTCAAGGCCAGATTTGAGGGTGAGTTCTTCCCGAAAGCTGCCAGGGAAGAGATGCTGCAGCGTTTTATCGATTTGAAGCAAGGGAGCTCGTCGGTGGACATGTATCACCAAGAGTTCATGAGGCTGAGTCGGTTTGCACCAAAGATGGTGCAGGACGCTGAGGAGAGAGAGCTCAGAGGTTCCTGCAGGGACTTGCTTCGGAGCTCCAGAGTTTTGTGACCTCTTCTGACCGGGAGTCCTATCAGAAGGTTCTGGTAGCAGCCAAGAGGCAGGAGCTGCTCGTGAACCAGCGGAGGGGGTCTGTTGTTGGTGCTGGGAAGAGGCCTGTGGAACAGGCGAGAGCTGTGGTTAGACCTGGATTCAGGCCTAATCAGTCTGCTCAGTTTAAGAGGCCAGGAGGGCCTATTCTGAAGTCTTGCCATTTCTGCGGCAAGCCTGGCCACGTCAAGGATCAGTGTCGGAAGTTTTTGGGCCAGTGTCTGGTTTGTGGTGATGCTTCCCATGTCGCGAAGGATTGTCGGCATGCGAATCAGCTGCGGAGGGCACCTGTTGCAGCACAGCCGTTGCAGCAGCGAGCGTCTGTTCCTGCTGGACGTGGAGCAGCTCTTGTTCCACAGGGACAGGCTTTTCGGTATGCTGCTCCGCCGAGGAGGCAGGCTTTTCTGATAACCGCTGCGGAGAGCGAGGCTGTGGATGAGGCTATCGAAGGTAATCCTCAATCTAGCTGTACTTTCCTAGCTGGTTTTGATTGTTAGATTGTGTTGTTTGCTTGAACATGGTTGTTTGCTAGACTAGGGTTTGATTGTTAATTGCTTGATTAGGTGTGGTTTTGGTTTGCACATTTCATGCGCGAGTCCTCTTTGACTCTGGTGCATCGATGTGCATTATTTCTCGGAGCTTCGTGGAGAGGCATTCCTTGTCGACGTCCCCTCTTTCCAAGAGTTGGAATATCGTTACGGGGAATGGCGTGGTCTCGGTGCATCGTGGTTGCAATTCTTGCTCGTTGGTGGTCTGTGGACATGAGCTTTTCGCTGATTTCATTGTCCACGACATCATCAACTATGATGCAGTTCTTGGGATGGACTGGCTTGCGAGCTTCTATGCTACGATCGACTGTCGGAGGAAGAAGGTGGTGTTCGAGATTCCCGGACATCCAGTGTTTGAGTTCAGTCGTGGTAGCAGTTCGTTTGGTCCTGTCAGATTTCGGGCCAGGCCGGTGGGGGCTGTGGCTATGCAGATGGAGATGGAGTGGCCAGCTGTGGTGCGAGATTTTGGCGACGTCTTCCCCGAGGAGATGTCTGGTTTGCCGCCTGATCGGGCTTTGGAATTTTCTATCGATCTTGTTCCAGGTGCGCAGCCGATTTCGAAGGCGTCGTATCGTATGGCACCTGCAGAGTTGGAAGAGTTGCGGAAGCAGTTGGATGAGCTTTTGCAGAAGGGTTATATTAATCCTAGCGTGTCTCCGTGGGGAGCACCGGTGTTGCTGGTTAAGAAGAAGGATGGTTCGCGTCGCATGTGCGTGGACTATCGGGAGTTGAATGCGGTGACCATTAAGAATAAATACCCGTTGCCTCGCATCGATGATATTTTTGATCAGCTTGGAGGTTCGAGGGTGTTTTCTAAATTGGATTTGAGGAGTGGTTACCATCAGTTGAAAGTGAAGAAGGGAGATGTTCTGAAGACAGCGTTCAGGACGAAGTATGGACACTATGAGTTCGTGGTTATGCCTTTCGGCATAACTAACGCGCCCGCAGTTTTCATGAATCTGATGAACCTGATTTTCTACGACTTTTTGGATAAGTTTGTCGTTATCTTTATTGACGACATTCTGATCTATTCGAAGTCGGAGGAAGAGCATGCCTCGCACTTAAGGACGGTGTTGGAGATTTTGAGGAAGCATCGTTTGTATGCTAAGTTTTCGAAGTGTGAGTTTTGGCTGGATAGAGTTGCTTTTCTCGGACATGTGGTGACTGGAGATGGTATTTCAGTGGATCCTGAGAAGATTCGGGCCATCAGGGAGTGGCCTGTTCTGTCGTCTGCGTCTGAGATTCGGAGTTTCCTTGGACTTGCTGGTTATTACCGACGATTCATTAAGGACTTTTCCTGTATTGCTGAGCCGATGACCAGGTTGACGCGGAAGGATGTTGCTTTTGTTTGGTCGGGTGATTGTGAGAGTGCTTTTGGTATTCTGAAGGAGAGGTTGACGACTGCCCCTATTCTTGTTGTGCCTGATCGCAGCGGTGGATTTGAGGTCTTTTGCGATGCTTCTGGCAAGGGTCTCGGTTGTGTGTTGCATCAGCATGGGCATGTTGTGGCGTATGCGTCTCGTCAGCTTAAGGTTCATGAGAAGAATTACCCGACGCATGATTTGGAGTTGGCTGCCGTTGTGTTTGCTCTTAAAATTTGGAGGCACTTCTTGCTGAGTGAGAAAGTGAAGATTTTCACCGATCACAATAGCTTGAAGTATATTTTCACTCAGAAGGAGCTCAACATGCGACAGCGTCGATGGTTGGAGCTTATGGCGGATTATGAGATTGATTTGCAGTTTCACCCTGGCAAGGTGAATGTGGTTCCAGATGCTTTGAGTAGGCTTCCAGCGGTGATGATTTTGACCTCGCAGTGGAGATTGCAGCAGGATTTTTGTGAGTCTGGCGTGGAGATTGTTCTTCCTGGGGAGGCTTCGTCGTTGATGTACATGCAGGTACAGTCGACGATCGTGGATCGGATTAAGGCTGGCCAGGCTGAGGATCCGAAGCTGGTGAAGATTCGGGAGCAGGTGGAAGCCGGTCTGCGGACTGACTTTTTGATTCATGAGGATGGCTCGCTGAGGTTCGGAGCCAGGTTGTGTGTGCCAGCTGGGGATATCAGAGAGGAGCTGATGGTGGAGGCACACAGTTCGCCGTATTCTGTGCATCCTGGTGGCACCAAGATGTACCAGGATCTTCGTCTGAATTATTGGTGGCATGGTATGAAGAGGAGCGTGGCTCAGAGTGTGGCCAAGTGCTTGGTTTGCCAGCAAGTGAAGGCGGAGCATCAGCGTACGGCCGGGTTGCTACAACCGCTTCCGATTCCGGAGTGGAAATGGCAACACATCACTATGGATTTCGTGACTGGACTACCTCGGAGTCCGAAGCAGAATGACGCGATTTGGGTGATCGTAGATCGATTGACCAAATCTGCGCACTTTATTCCGTTCCGAGTGGGACAGTCCACTGAGGCGCTAGCGAGGAGATATATGGAGGTAAAATTCTTTTACTCTCCGTTTTTATTTCCCTTTTCCTAGTGTGGATAGTGATGTAACGTGAATCGTGCAGGAGGTCGTGCGACTTCATGGAGTCCCCGTGAGTATCATGTCTGACAGAGACACGAGGTTCACATCTCAGTTCTGGCAGAGTTTGCAGAAGAGTTTGGGTACGCGTCTGAGTTTCAGCACGGTGTACCATCCGCAGACGGATGGCCAGTCCGAGAGGACGATTCAGATTTTGGAAGACATGCTGAGGGCGTGCATGTTGGATTTCAAGGGTTCGTGGGAGGACCATCTGCATCTGGTAGAGTTTTCCTACAACAACAGCTTCCAGGCGAGTATTGGCATGGCGCCTTTCGCCGCTCTTTATGGGAGGAAATGTCGATCGCCATTGAGTTGGGATGACGCTGGTGATCGGGAGTTGTTGGGACCTGAGATGATCGTGGAGGCCGTGGATATCGTCAGGAATATTCGGGAGAGGTTGAGGATTGCTCAGGACCGTTTTAAGCATTGGGCGGATGCTAAACGTCGTCCTTTGGAGTTTCAGCCGGGCGACCATGTGTTCTTGAAGATTTCCCCGAATCGCGGTGTGATTCGTTTCGGGAAGCGTGGGAAGTTGAGCCCGCGATACATTGGACCGTTTGACGTTTTGGAGAGGGTTGGCGAGGTAGCTTATCGCTTGGCCTTGCCGCCATCTTTGGAAGGAGTTCACAATGTTTTCCATGTGTCGCAGCTTCGTCGATACATTAGCGATCCGTCTCATGCGGTGGATTTTTCGGAGATTACCGTTCGCCCCGATATGACGTATGACCAGCATCCAGTGCAGATTCTGGACAGGCGTCAGAAATCGCTTCGGAACAAGATTGTCAATCTTGTGAGGGTGATGTGGCGACACGGCTCACCTGGAGAGTCTACTTGGGAGAATGAGGATGAGATGCGAGAGCGTTTCCCACTTTTGTTTCCGGACTCGTGAGTATTTGGAAATTCCGAGGACGGAATTTTTCTTAAGTTGGGGAGGATGTAACGACTGCTTTTCATGTATCTGGATTTATTATAATATAATATATGTTTTGATGGATTTTCTCCTCTTGTGTGGTTTTCGTCTCCGTAGCTTTCATTTTCGATCGATTCGTCGTATTTTCTCGTTTCCTCCTTAGGATCGTCGATTTCGAAGGATGTCATTCGTGACGGACTTCACAGCGGTCGTATCTTACTATTAGATCAAGCCTAGGAGTCTTAGGAATCGATCCCGGGGCACCGCGCTCCGTATCGGAACTTTTTGTGCTCATTAGCCGGTATAAGAAGGGGCACCGACCGACTAGATGACGATCCATTCGGTCGGCAATCCTTCTTGGACCGACTAGTTGGCTTTCTAAATTTCTCAGGAGTTACTGTTTATCGTTAGTCGGTCTAAGAACGTTGGTTGACCGACTAGGTTGCAAACTAGTCGGTCGGCAATGCTTCTTTAACCGACTAACTCATCATCTAAATTTTAGTATCAATACTGTTCACTCTTAGTCGGTCTAAGAACGTTCATCGACCGACTAGATGCTAAACTAGTCGGTCAGTATTTGTTCATGGACCGACTAATTCTAAATCCTATTTTCGTTCAGAAGTTACTGTTTGCACTTAGTCGGTCTGCGTTGGTCGACCGACCGACTAGTTGCCAAACTAGTCGGTCAGTGGTTGCTCTTTGACCGACTAACCTGTGTTAAAACCCTAATTTCTGGGCAGCCGCCAGCCCATCCTATTTAAACCCAACCCAAACGTTTTCTTCTTCCTCAACACGATCCAAAACCCTAAAATCTTCCCCTTTGAGCCCCCATCTTCCTCCAAGCTTCATTCCTTCATTCCAAGCCCTAGAATCATCATCCAAACCCTCCATCCACTCTATCTACCTCTCATCTTCCCCAAAATCTCACCAAATCCATCAAAATCCCCAAATCCCCCAAAACCCTAGTTTCCCCAAACTTCTCCAATCTTTTCCAGATCTGATCCTAGGGTTCTCCGGAGTGTTTCTTCCGCCTCCTCTCGGTAAGAAATCGATTCCTTGGTGTTTTCATAACCTATTTATATTTTTATGAAACCATAATGGAATTTCATGTTGTTTGATGTTTGTTCCCCCATAACAGTGATTTCCCCGTAGATTGGCATCCGTGTGACGAAGTGGTCGTCATCCGCGGTGCTAGGCAAGTGAAACTTGCCTCTTAGGGTTTAGGCTATGTTTTAGGCCATTTGCTTGTTGTAGGCGTAAAAGAGGCTAGGCGACGAAATGATACTCGCCTAGGCGCAAATTTGGGGAACTAGCTTGACAACGAAGCTAGTTCCGACATATAGCATGTTGCACAATTACCATGTCATGTTTACTTTCCATTAACGGTACGCGAATTAATTGTCATGTCATTGCATTCTCTAAGTGCCTTTGTGATTGCGTAGCTTTGCTACGAATGCTTGTGTTCCTGGCTCGTGTTCCAGAAGCGGGCCATGTGTTGGTTGATAGCCAATGCCCGAATTGCTTGTTTCCGGCTAGGTGCACCCCTACGCCAAATGTTTAAGAATGCGAGCTCATGTGCGGGGCAACCCCGGCTCACTTGCTGAGCTCATGTGCGGGGACCCTGGCTCCATTACGTGTGGGTATTGGGGTTAAGAGTTAAGCGGCCAATCAACTGGGAGTCTGCCCGATCAGCAACTGCAGTGGTAAGGCGTAAACTCTGGGTTTTGGGGTAGTTGTTAAGCGGCCAATCAGCGAATGTGAAACCATTCAGCTGTAAGGCGTAAACATCTACAAACAACGTGAGTAGTGAATTGATTGAGATTGATAGTAGCTTGGCTACTCTTGTCTTGTCCCGATGATTGTTCTCTTGTACAAATTGTCTTGCCATGTCTTGATTGTGCACTCATGTTATAACTGCCATGTCATGCATACTATAACTGCTAGGTTGCTAGTTGCCTTACTTACAGTTTCCTTGCCCAAGTCTTTTAGACTTGCTGACATGTGCCCCTTTACTCTTTTGGGTGACACATGTTAGATCCTGAGCCTGAGTACCTTGTTGAGGACGAGGTGTTTGCTGACGCCGAGCCCGAGCTTGTGCTAGACGGGGAGTATGTGGACACTGGGGACCAGTCCTAGTGTTTTCGTTGTGTTTCCCTTTTGTTTAGACAGTTGTTTTGTTATCGGTGCGGAGCACCTATATCTTGTTATGTTGTTGCTTTGTTGGCCTTGTTCTGGGCCTTTAGACTCTTTTCTTTTAGCCTGGTGGCTTTTCTGGATGTTGGACTTATTTTCATGTTGGACATTTTATGAGATGTGAGATTTTTATTTCAGTATCTCCTTGTATTATTATTGTTGTTCCGTTGTGGTTACAAGGACCTGCTTATGTTTTATTGACACTTATCGGGTTTGGGGCTTCACAGCTCCACTCTCGTGCGGACCTTTTCACGTCTCGCCTCCATTTTAGGGAAGCGGGTCGTGACATCAGCCCCCACCCGATCGGTTGGACACAGCCAACCGATCGGGTGATGCATGCGTGTCCGACCCGGACTGAAGCTGGAGCGAAGCACAAGGTCAACCGATCGGTTCGCCGACCGGTTCATCCCAACAGAGTTCTCGGGAAAATGGAGCTGAATTCCAACCGATCGGGTGACCTTCACCCGATCGGTTCATCTGTAGCCGATTCCTCCGAAGGACGACCCGATCACACCACCCGCTCTCCTCTGCACCCGGTTGATGCTCCCGAAGGCGACGGCCGAAGCAACAAGCCGCTCACCCGATCGGTTGACATTTCAACCGATCGGGTGGCCTTTTCGTCCCCTTTCGTGCACCGTTGCTCATTCATTGAAGATCTGCTATCATTCCAGAAGGATTTTGGGTGATCTCTTAATTTTCTAGCGACGGCATCGTCGTTAGCTTTCCAACGATAGGTCGCATGCCCAAATCTGATTTTTCTAGATTTTTATGGAATTTTCTGAGCACAGCTATGTGCTGAAATTGGAAGTAGTCTGGAATTTCATTTCACCCGATCGGGTGAGTTTCCACCCGACCGGGTGAGATCAATTTCTACCGTTTTGAGGCTCTGTTTCTGTCCACCCGATCGGGTGAGTTTCCACCTGATCGGGTGGACTGGTTTTGACAGTTCTGGACCCGAACCAAGAGGGTTTTGAGGGGTTTATAAATAGAGGTTAGGGGCACGACTGAGGGGAGTTCTTTTTCAGTTTTTGGGGGCTTTTTGCCCCTTCTCTTGTGAATCTTAGGGTAGATTAGATTAGGTCTTTGCTCAATAAATCTTGTACCGGATTGTTGGATTCGAATCAAGATAAGTATTTTTCTTCTCTCATTTTCTATTGTATTGTGTTGTTTTCATTTTGCTCAATGGTGAATGTTTGTATGTTATTTGTTTTGCTTGTCTTTATGTTTCTCACCATGGAGTAGTCTTGATGAACCCTAATACGGGTTAGAGTAGGATTGATGCTTGGGTTGTTTCATTTGACTTGGTTGCATGGCATGTGTTCGATGAAATGCATCAATGGGGATTTCTAGCAATCTGGGTCCAATTCGTACGACGACACACTAGTTGTGTTGGGGGTTGGGGTCCGGTGCTTGTCCAGTCAAGATCCGCTTCGATGTATTGCTAGAAATCACATTTGACCTATTTGGCCATTAGGGTTACGCGGGGGTGTTTCATTGTCATTGGCGGGAGAAAGACCGCCTTTGACCGTCGGGCCAAGGGGGAATAAACTTGGCGGTTGACTCCCTAGCCATAGCTCATGCCCCTAGTGTAGACATGAAGTCCTCGCGCGTGGGAACGGCTTGGACGAAGTGTTGGGAGATATCATTGTGGCCATAATGCTCCCGGTTGCGGAAGGTGTTAATTGACATGGGAATGCCCACCGTCCGGAACCGGGTAGGCCTAGCGTGCTTGGCACCGACCGGAATATCGGGCCATGGACGCTAGGTACCACCTTTTGGGGCAATGTCTCACCCTGGGTCAAGTCAAATGCCAAGTGTCATGCGTGCTCTAGCCCGTGTTAGCGGGGATTCCTTTCGTGTCTTTTTATTTCTTTCTTTTATTTCTACACTTCCACCCACATTATCCGCGTAGCTAGCACACAACCTAGGCGAGGCTAGTAGCCACTCAAGCCATCCACCTCCCTAAGTTCGATAAACCCGCACCCTACACTAACCGTGCACTTGCGGTAAAACGACACCGCGCCCAAACCGTAAACGGGGCGCCGGTCACCCCCCCCCCCCCCCCCCCCCCCCGTTATTAAAATCACATGCTCCAAATTCCCCAAAATCCAAAGAAAAAAAATATACTTGTATATCCTTCTCTTTGATTTGGGATCATTGTGTATATATGCCATTCAAAAAAAGAGAGAGAGAGAGAGAAAGAAAAAGAAAAAGATTTGAGAATAAGAAAAGAAAAGAGAAACGTAATTCGAAAACGATCCTATCTCATATACTTTGTCTCTTTCTTCCCTCTTTTGTTTTTATTTTTGACTTTTGGAGCTTCATAAAAATGGGGATGTTAATATCGTTTTATATATGCCACCACGCTTATAGATAAGCTTGGGGGAGAGAATCCAATGATGTGTGTGAGAGTGACTACCTGACGGTGCATGACAACCTAGGCTAAGTAATATTTTATACTCTGTGAGATTGCTAAAGTTTTACGAAGTCCAGAAATCTACCCTTAGCATTCATTTCATGAAAACCGCACTTTTTCTATTCTTACTACTCTATCGTGTGATATCTCTTATACTCCTAATAGAAAGCATTCAATTGAAAAGTGTGTGATCTACGATATTGTATACATGTCACGCCCCGCTTCCCTAAAATGGAGGCGAGACGTGAAAAGGTCCGCTCAAGCGTGGAGCTGTGAAGCTGCACGCCCGATAAGCGTAAATTTAGTATAAGCAGGTCCCTGTAATTACAAACGAAACAACAACAATAATAATAATAATATGAGACGGATATGAAATACCAATCCCACAGTCTTTCCACAAAATATTCAACATCACAGAAAAGCCACCAGGCTAAAAGAAAGAGTCTAAAGGCCCAGAACAAGGCCAAACGAAAATACAAGCATAACAGAGTATCAAACTAGGTGCCACGCACCGACAACCTAAGCAATCTAACAAAACTAGACGTAGACACTAAGACTGATCTCCAGTGTCTACGAAGTCCTCGTCCAACACGGGCGCAAGCTCGGCGTCCGCAAACACCTCACCCTCAGCAAGTAACTCTGGCTCGGGGTCTAACATGTGTCACCCAAAAGAGAAAAGGGGCACATGTCAGCAAGTCTAAAAGACTTGGGCAAGGAAACTGAAAGTAACTAACAACCTAGCACTTACAACATTAAACAATGACATGACAGTTTAGTTGCTGCAGCAGTTTAAAAGAGAGAAAAGCACACACGATGTAGCGAAAGCTACCAATTCACTAATCACTTTTCACTTATCACTGTTTATCACTTAGTGCATAGAGAGTCCACCTGCTAGCCAGCTCGTGGCTCAGGCCGCTTATCTCTTATCACTATTAATCACTTGTACACTAGAGATTTCGCCTGCTGGCCGGAGTGGCGGATCAGGCCAACTCGGGGCTCAGGTGGCCGCATATCTCTTACCCCACCCATATGTGTCGAGCGTTGGGGTTTCCAACTACAGGACTCGCTTCTGGAACACGAGCCAGGAAAATAATAGTATTGTAGCGTGTGCTACGCAATCACGATGACTAATCAATATGCAATGCCATGAACAGATATTTGCGTACCGTTAATTGAATTTAAACGTGACATACAAGCATGATGAAGGTGACGGACCAAGCTTCGTTGTCAAGCTAGGTCAAAGGCGTCTAGACGGCTATCCTTTCACCGTCTAGTCTCTTTTACGCTAAAGCAAGGGAAATGGACTAAGACATGGCCCAAAACAAGAGATGCAAGTTTCACTTGCCTGATACCGGGGTTGACGAGCAATGAAGATCGTCACAAGCTAAACTACGGATGGATCACTGTTATGGCAAAACAATCATTAGAACAACGATTCTAAATCGATTCCTTATTAGAATCCTAACTTCTAATAATCCATTTTATTAGGGTTTCACAATGTCAATGGGGGTTATACTAAAACTAAAGGAATCGAGTATTACCGTGAAGAAGCGGAGGAACGATGCCGAGCAACCACGGCAACGGAAGAACGATCTGGCTCAGATCTGGAAATGAGGGAAAAATATGGAGAAATGGGTTTTGATGTGGATTTTGGGGGTTTGATGAAGGTTTGGGGAAGATGGAAGGTGAGTTGTGACTAGGGAGGGTTTGGATGATGGAGGATGAGCTTGGGATGGAGGATTAATGGTTTGAGGAAGATGGGGGCTCAATGGGGGAGAAATTAGGGTTTTAGGTCGTGAGAGAGAAGAAGAAAACGTTTGGAGGGGTATTTATAGAGTTTGGTGGTGGCTAGGGCAAAACTAGGTTTTACAGCACTGGTTAGTCGGTCAAAGAACAACCACTGACCGACTAGTTTGGGAACTAGTTGGTCGGTTGACCAACGTAGACCGACTAAGTGTAAACAGTAGCTTCAGTCGAAAACCTGAACTAAGAGTTAGTCGGTCAAAGAACAACTACTGACCGACTAGTTTGACATCTAGTCGGTCGATGAACGTTCTTAGACCGACTAAGAGTAAACAGTAACTCGTCTGTACAGAAGAACTAAGAATTAGTCGGTCTGAGTACAAAACTTAACCGACTAGTTTAACAACTAGTCGGTCGAAAGATGAACTTAGACCGACTAATAATGAAAAGTACTGATACCAAGAAAATAGTAAATGAGTTAGTCGGTTAAAGAAGCATTGCAGACCGACTAGTTTGCAACCTAGTCGGTCAACCAAAGTTCTTAGACCGACTAACGACAAACAGTAACTCCTGAATAACTTTTCAAGCCCGCTAGTCGGTTCAAGAAGGTTTTTCGACCGACTGGATCGTCATCTAGTCGGTCGGTGCCCCTTCTTATACCGGCTAACGTGCATCAAAAGTTCCGAAATGGAACGCTAAGCTCCGGGATGGTTTCCTAAGTCTCCTAGGCTCGTTCTAACTCTAAGATATCGACGTTATGAAGCCCGTCACGAATGACTTACTTCAAATACGCCGACCGACGGAAGAATCTAGAGAATCACGACGAAACGGACGAAAATGAAAACTACGGAGACGGAAAAAGGAAATCACAACAAGGGAAAGCAATCAAATATATAATATTCATAATAAAATCCATACATGAAAAACCAGTCGTTACATCCTCTCCAACTTAAGAAAAATTCCGTCCTCGGAATTCCCAACACTCACGTGTCCGGGAACAAAAGTGGGTAGCGCTCTCGCATCTCATCTTCTCTCTCCCAAGTAGACTCTCCCGACGAACCGTGCCGCCACATCACTCTAACAAGATCGACGACCTTGTTCCGAAGTGACTTCTGACGCCTGTCCAGAATCTGCACTGGATGCTGGTCATACGTCAAATCTGGGCGAACGACGATCTCCGAGAAACCTACGGTGTGAGACGGATCGCTGATGTATCGACGAAGCTGCGACACATGGAAAACATCATGGACTCCTTCCAAAGATGGCGGCAAGGCTAAGCGGTAAGCTACTTCGCCGACCTTCTCCAAAACATCAAACGGTCCAATGTATCGCGGGCTCAACTTCCCTCGCTTCCCAAAACGAATCACTCCACGATTCGGGAAAATCCTCAGAAACACATGATCGCCCGGCTGAAACTCCAAAGGACGACGTTTCGCATCCGCCCAATGCTTAAAACAGTCCTGAGCAATCCTCAGCCTCTCCCGAATGTTCCTGACAACCTCCACATCCTCCACAATCATCTCAGGTCCCAACAGCTCCCGATCGCCAACGTCATCCCAACTCAATGGTGATCGACATTTCCTCCCATACAAAGCGGCGAAAGGCGCCATGCCAATAGACGCCTGGAAGCTGTTGTTGTAAGGAAACTCCACCAGATGTAGATGGTCCTCCCACGAACCCTTGAAATCCAACATGCACGCCCTCAGTATGTCTTCCAAAATCTGAATCGTCCTCTCGGACTGGCCATCCGTCTGCGGATGGTACGCCGTGCTGAAACTCAGACACGTACCCAAGCTCTTCTGCAAACTCTGCCAGAACTGAGATGTGAACCTCGTGTCTCTGTCCGACATGATGCTCACGGGGATTCCGTGAAGTCGCACGACCTCCTGCACGATTCACGTTACATCACTATCCAAACTAGGAAAAAGGAAATAAAAACGGAGAGTAAAAGAATTTTACCTCCATATATCTCCTCGCTAGAACCTCAGTGGACTGTCCCACTTGGAACGGAATAAAGTGCACGGATTTGGTCAATCGATCTACGATCACCCAAATCGCGTCATTCTGCTTCGGACTCCGAGGTAGTCCAGTCACGAAATCCATAGTGATGTGTTGCCATTTCCACTCCAGAATCGGAAGCGGTTGTAGCAACCCGGCCGTACGCTGATGCTCCGCCTTCACTTGCTGGCAAACCAAACACTTGGCCACACTCCGAGCCACACTCCTCTTTATGCCGTGCCACCAAAAGTTCAGACGAAGATCCTGGTACATCTTGGTCCCACCAGGATGCACAGAATACGGCGAACTGTGTGCCTCCACCATCAACTCCTCTCTAATATCCCCAGCTGGCACACACAACCTGGCTCCAAACCTCAGCGAGCCATCCTCATGAATCAAAAAGTCAGTCCGCAGACCAGCTTCAACCTGCCCTCGAATCCTTACCAATTTCGGATCTCCGGCCTGACTCGCATTAATCCGATCCACGATCGTTGACTGCACATGCATGTACATCAACGAAGAACCTCCCCGGGAAGAACAATCTCCACTCTAGACCCGCAAAAATCCTGCTGCAATCTCCACTACGAAGTCAAAACCATCACCGCGGGAAGCCTACTCAAGGCATCTGTCACCACATTCACCTTGCCAGGGTGATACTGCAAATCAATCTCATAATCCGCCATGAGCTCCAACCATCAACGCTGTCGCATGTTGAGCTCCTTCTGAGTAAAAATATACTTCAAGCTTTTGTGATCGGTGAAGATTTTCACTTTCTCACTCAGCAGGAAGTGCCTCCAAATCTTAAGAGCAAACATAACGGCAGCCAACTCCAAATCATGCGTAGGGTAATTCTTCTCATGAACCTTAAGCTGACGAGACGCATACGCCACAACATGCCCGTGTTGATGCAACACACAACCGAGACCCTTGCCAGAGGCATTGCAAAAGATCTCGAATCCTCCACTGCGGTCAGGCACAGCAAGGACAGGAGCAAACGTCAGACGCTCTCTCAGAACACCAAAGGCATGCTCACAGTCACCCGACCAAACATAAGGTATATCCTTCCGTGTCAACCTGGTCATTGGCTCGGCAATACAGGAAAAATCCTTAATGAAACACCGATAGTAACCAGCAAGCCCAAGGAAACTCCGAATCTCAGATGCTGACGACGGAACAGGCCACTCTCTGTTGGCCCTAATCTTCTCGGGATCCACTGAAATACCATCTCCAGTCACCACATGCCCGAGAAAAGAAACTCGGTCAAGCCAAAACTCGCACTTTGAAAACTTAGCATACAACCGATGCTTCATCAAAATCTCCAACACCGTCCTCAAGTGCGAGGCATGCTCTTCCTCCGACTTCGAATAGATCAGAATGTCGCCAATAAAGATAACGACAAACTTATCCAGAAAGTCATAGAAAATCAGGTTCATCAGATTCATGAAAACTGCGGGTGCGTTAGTTACGCCGAAAGGCATAACCACAAACTCATAGTATCCATACTTCGTCCTGAAAGCTGTCTTCGGCACATCATCCTTCTTCACCTTCAACTGATGGTAACCACTCCTCAAATCCAACTTAGAAAACACCCTCGATCCTCCCAGCTGATCAAAGATATCATCGATGCGAGGCAACGGGTATTTATTCTTAATGGTCACCGCATTCAACTCCCGATAGTCCACGCACATGCGACACGAACCATCCTTCTTCTTCACCAACAACACCAGTGCTCCCCACGGAGACACGCTGGGATTAATGTAACCCTTCTGCATAAGCTCATCCAACTGCTTCCGCAACTCTTCCAATTCTGCAGGCGCCATACGGTATGGTGCCTTCGAAATCGGCTGCGCACCTGGAATCAAATCAATAGAAAACTCCAAAGATCGATCAGGCGGCAAACCAGACATCTCCTCGGGGAAGACGTCACCAAAATCTCGCACCACAGCTGGCCACTCCAACTCCATCTGCATAGCCACAACATCCATCGGTCTGGCCCGAAATCTGACCGGACCCAGCGAACTGCTACCATGGCTGAACTCAAATACTGGATATCCGGGAATCTCGAACACCACCTTCTTCCTCCGACAGTCAATAGTAGCATAGAAGCTCGCAAGCCAATCCATCCCAAAGACCGCATCGTAGTTGGTGATGTTGTGGACAATAAAATCAGCATAAAGCTCATGTCCACAAACCACCACAGGGCAAGGGCCGCACCCATGATGCACCGAGACTACTCCATTCCCTGTAACGATGTTCCAACTCTTGGAGAGAGGGGACGTCGACAAGGAATGCTTCTCCACGAAGCTCTGGGCCAAAATGCACATCGACGCACCTGAGTCAAAGAGGACTCGGGCAGGGAATGTGCAAACCAAAACCACACCTAACAAACAGTCTAATCAATCAAATCTTATTCTAACAACATTCATACACAACCAACCAACATAATTTTAACAATCAACCAATTAAGAAAGGAACAACTAGATTGAAAGTTACCTGCAATGACCTCATCCATGTCCAAAATCTCCTCCTCGGTCATCAGAAATGCCTGCCTCCTCGGCGGAACAGCCTGTCGAAAGGCATGCCCTTGTGGAACAAGGGGTACCCCACGACCAGCGGGCACCGGGGCTCTCTGCTGCAACGGCGGGGCAGCAATAGGTGCCCTCCAAGGCTGCTTCAACCTCGGGCACTCCCTGAGAGCATGGGCGGGATCTCCACAGGCAATACATTGCCTCAAGAACTTCCTACACGATTCCTTGATATGGCCCTCCTTGCCACAAAAATGGCAAGTCTTCCGAACAGGCCCTCCTGGCCTCTTAAACTGAACAGGCTAGTTCGGCCTGAATCCAGGTCTAACCACAGCTCTCGCCTGTTCCACAGGCCTCTTCCCAGCACCAACAATAGACCCCCTCCTCTGGTTCACGAGCAGCTCCTGCCTCTTGGCTGCTACTAAAACCTTCTGATAAGATTCCCGGTCAGAAGAGGTCACAAAACTCTGGAGCTCCGAAGCAAGTCCCTGCAGGAACCTCTGAGCTCTCTCCTCAGCATCCTGCACCATCTTCGGTGCAAACCGACTCAGCCTCATGAACTCTTGGTGATACCGGTCCACCGACGAGCTTCCCTGCTTCAGATCGATAAAACGCTGCAGCATCTCTTCCCTGGCAGTTTTTGGGAAGAACTCACCATCAAATCTGGCCTTGAAGGTAGCCCAGACGATCGGATCCTCCAACATCTTCTCTTTAGCATCCCACCAATTCCGGGCGTTATCCCTCAGCTGGCGCTTCGCCAAGTCAACCCAACTAACTTTGTTGACCTTGGACATCTTCAGATTGTCCTCGATATTCCTCATCCATTCATCAGCAGCTAGTGGACCTTCGGTTCCATCAAAATATGCAGGCCCCAGCTCCCTGAACTGCTTCTCCCCAGGCTCAGGGCGAGGGGCTTTCACTACCCGAGCAGCTCGAGCCACCGGAGCATTCTGTACCTGCAGAAGCACACCCTGCTGAACTTGCATCATCTGCATCATCATCCGCATCATCTCCCCGTTAGTGGGCTCCCGCTCAGGCTCCTCATCATGAGGGGACGCACCACTACCACCACCACGGGTGATTCGCCTTCCTGCCATCTAATGACACAGAAAACGAAACAATTAGACTCATAGCTTAGGGCTCAGATGTCGAACTTATTTGTTGGACAATCTTATATTATTATCGTAATCCCGGTAATTGCAGTTACAGAAGGACCTGCATGGGCCACCACTAAAACTTGTCACGCCCCGCTTCCCTAAAATGGAGGCGAGGTGTGAGAAGGTCCGCTCAAGCGTGGAGCTGTGAAGCTGCACGCCCGATAAGCGTAAATTTAGTATAAGCATGTCCCTGTAATTGCAAACGAAACAACAACAACAATAATAATAATATGAGACGGATATGAAATACCAATCCCACAGTTTTTCCACAAAATATTCAACATCACAGAAAAGCCACCAGGCTAAAAGAAAGAGTCTAAAGGCCCAGAACAAGGCCAAACGAAAATACAAGCATAACAGAGTATCAAACTAGGTGCCACGCATCGACAACCTAAGCAATCTAACAAAACTAGACGTAGACACTAAGACTGATCTCCAGTGTCTACGAAGTCCTCGTCCAACACGGGCGCAAGCTCGGCGTCCGTAAACACCTCACCCTCAGCAAGTAACTCTGGCTCGAGGTCTAACATGTGTCACCCAAAAGGGAAAAGGGGCACATGTCAGCAAGTCTAAAAGACTTGGGCAAGGAAACTGAAAGTAACTAACAACCTAGCACTTACAACATTAAACAATGACATGACAGTTTAGTTGATGCAGCAGTTTAAAAGCGAGACAAGCACACACGATGTAGCGAAAGCTACCAATTCACTAATCACTTTTCACTTATCACTGTTTATCACTTAGTGCATAGAGAGTCCACCTACTGGCCAGCTCGTGGCTCAGGCCGCTTATCTCTTATCACTATTAATCACTTGTACACTAGAGATTTCGCCTGCTGGCCGGAGTGGCGGATCAGGCCAACTCGGGGCTCAGGTGGCCGCATATCTCTTACCCCACCCATATGTGTCGAGCGTTGGGGTTTCCAACTACAGGGCTCGCTTCTGGAACACGAGCCAGGAAAATAATAGTATTGTAGCGTGTGCTACGCAATCACGATGACTAATCAATATGCAATGCCATGAACAGATATTTGCGTACCGTTAATTGAATTTAAACGTGACATACAAGCATGATGAAGGTGACGGACCAAGCTTCGTTGTCAAGCTAGGTCAAAGGCGTCTAGACGGCTATCCTTTCACCGTCTAGTCTCTTTTACGCTAAAGCAAGGGAAATGGCCTAAGACATGGCCCAAAACAAGAGATGCAAGTTTCACTTGCCTGATACCGGGATTGACGAGCAATGAAGATCGCCACAAGCTAAACTACGGATGGATCACTGTTATGGCAAAACAATCATTAGAACAACGATTCTAAATCGATTCCTTATTAGAATCCTAACTTCTAATAATCCATTTTATTAGGGTTTCACAATGTCAATGGGGGTTATACTAAAACTAAAGGAATCGAGTATTACCGTGAAGAAGCGGAGGAACGATGCCGAGCAACCACGGCAACGGAAGAACGATCCGGCTCAGATCTAGAAATGAGGGAAAAATCTGGAGAAATGGGTTTTGATGTGGATTTTGGGGTTTTGATGAAGGTTTGGGGAATATGGAAGGTGAGTTGTGACTAGGGAGGGTTTGGATGATGGAGGATGAGCTTGGGATGTAGGATTAATGGTTTGAGGAAGATGGGGGCTCAATGGGGGAGAAATTAGGGTTTTAGGTCGTGAGAGAGAAGAAGAAAACGTTTGGAGGGGTATTTATAGAGTTTGGTGGTGGCTAGGGCAAAACTAGGGTTTACAGCACTGGTTAGTCGGTCAAAGAACAACCACTGACCGACTAGTTTGGGAACTAGTCGGTCGGTTGACCAACGCAGACCGACTAAGTGTAAACAGTAGCTTCAGTCGAAAACCTGAACTAAGAGTTAGTCAGTCAAAGAACAACTACTGACCGACTAGTTTGACATCTAGTCGGTCGATGAACGTTCTTAGACCGACTAAGAGTAAACAGTAACTCGTCTGTACAGAAGAACTAAGAATTAGTCGGTCTGAGTACAAAACTTAACCGACTAGTTTAACAACTAGTCGGTCGAAAGATGAACTTAGACCGACTAATAATGAAAAGTACTGATACCAAGAAAATAGTAAATGAGTTAGTCGGTTAAAGAAGCATTGCAGACCGACTAGTTTGCAACCTAGTAGGTCAACCAAAGTTCTTAGACCGACTAACGACAAACAGTAACTCCTGAATAACTTTTCAAGCCCGCTAGTCGGTTCAAGAAGGTTTTCTGACCGACTGGATCGTCATCTAGTCGGTCGGTGCCCCTTCTTATACCGGCTAACATGCACCAAAAGTTCCGAAATGGAGCGCTAAGCTCCGGGATGGTTTCCTAAGTCTCCTAGGCTCGTTCTAACTCTAAGATATCAACGTTATGAAGCCCGTCACGAATGACTTACTTCAAATACACCGACCGACGGAAGAATCTAGAGAATCACGACGAAACGGACGAAAATGAAAACTACGGAGACGGAAAAAGGAAATCACAACAAGGGAAAGCAATCAAATATATAATATTCATAATAAAATCCATACATGAAAAACCAGTCGTTACAATACCGCTTTAGATGCTTCAGACGATGTTAATCTTAGAATTATTCCATTTTTCATGCTATATTGATGTTCTTGGGTTTTCTATTCCAAATGCACCATTATACTATGATATCAAAATAAAAGTCTTTGACATGTGTTTTATATTCGATGCATGCTATATGAGTAAGCAAAACCCACGTCCTGGGAAAATGATCTAGCAACTTCCCTCTTCGTTTTCCGTTTTGCTTTTTGTTTTTCGTTTTCCGCCTTTCCGTCTTTTTCTTTATCTCTATCCACCGGGTTCGCTTTTTTACTCATCTTCCTCGAGGACGAGTAAGAGGTAAGTTTGGGGGATTTTGATCACTCCGTATTTTACACCTTTTTTCTGCATGTTTGCATGCCATCTAGATCGCTCAAATCGTGTTTTTCACGTTTATTCGACAATATTGCGATGCTTTTCAAGATTTGTTGTTTTTGTCGTATTTCAGGAGATTTGGAGCGATTTGGAGTGATTCTGAGATGCACCCACTCTGGAGTGTCACCGACGACCCTCTTGAGGGGTATTTTGCTATTGGAGAGGAGTGGAAGAGGAAAGAACGTCGTAGGAGCGACGAGGAGGCAAAAACATGAAGAATGGGCATTTTTAGCATGCCACTCGACCGAGTGAAGGAGTCACTCGGCCGACCATAGGAAGCCCGCTCGGCCGACTAGATCGGACACGCAACAGAGCCAATATCAGCGTGCACTCGGCCGAGCATCGCCATGCCACTCGGCCGAGCACCGAGTCACCCCTCGCCCGAGTGGAGCCAAGACGACGGCAACAAAAGTAGCCGAACTCTCTGTTTTTTCGTCTGTACAGTCCCGATGACTGACTCGGCCGAGTGGAGAAAGAAGGTCCGCCCGAGTGACACCCGACGTTCGCCCGAGTGACTAAAGGCCGTCCGCCCGAGTGACCTCCGAGGAAACGACCCCCGAGACCCCCAAATCTCTGTTTTTGTACAGGGTTCGTCACACGGCCGAGTGACATTTGTCACTCGGCCGAGTGAGCCGCGCTGCCTGTAGCGTAAACTGCGGATTTGAGGCTGCGCAGGGGTATTTTTGTCAGGGTTTTTTGGGCGATTTTGGGGGGTATTTAACCCCAGTTTTTAACCTAGTTTAGGAGAGCTTTTTCAGAACTTTTGCAGCCTTTTTAGATTAACTTTTTAGGGATTAGATTTAGCTTTTAGAGAGGAGAGAAAAGTGATATTTTGTTGGATGCTATCTTGTTCTTCATTGGTTTGCATCTCTCTCCCTCAAAAACTCAATTTTTGTTGATATTTTGAATATTGCTATGAATTCCATTGATTTTATTTGTGAATCTCTATTGCATTCTATTATGAATTGTGAGCAGTTCATCGTCTTAGGGCGTAGGGATGAACCCTACGAGCCCAATTTCGAAATTGTGATGAATTGGTGAAACTATTGCTAGGATTGATTATGGTTAGTTTGGGATTGCTATAATACGAATAGCTAGGGATTCATACCGATTGGGATTAGCAAGAGATTGGATCCCAATTCGATAGGAAGCTCTAGATATTCGAATTGGGTTGCAATTGAATTTCTCCGGAACCGGTTTGCAAGAGATTGGACCGAAACTAGGGTTTTCGATTACAATTCTATACCGATACCCGTTTGCAAGAGATTGGACGGGTAGGAACTATCCCAACCTAGGTCGTAGCTCGAGTTTGCACGAGAGTGGGCTCGAGATACGATTGAACGATGATGTTGATCTTCACGCTAGTTTGCCTAGGTTAGGGTTTGCAAGAGATTGGACCCTACCCTAGGTTGGCTATAGACCGGCAATAGCGCGAGAGCGTGAGCTTGGTTCCACATTTAGTTGCAACTAGTTCACCCAATTTCCAAGTCTAGCAATGGTGAAACCTACGAGTCACAATGATGAGATACGGCGAGTAGAGGGGATTCCCTATCCCTAGGTGTCTTTCTTAATTTGTTATTCCTTTTATACGTTTGAACGGCTGTGACCGCATATTGCGAACATTTCCCGACTTTTCCTATAGCCAGGTGATTCGAAGAAGACACTGTTATTAGGCCTCCCTGTGTTCGATACCCGCTCACCGCTACACCGTGCGCTTGCGGTAAGACTACGATCGTCGTCGCTCCGGGACGTGTATCCGGGGCGCGATCATCCACCTTATATTTATCCTCCATAACTCGGCCCGAGGACTCACGTATCGGCCTTCCCGTGAGCCATACCGATCTCACCGAGCATCCTTCGGATCCGTTCTGACTTAGCAATCGGAGGGGACTTGGTCGGAACCAAGGTCTAACCCCCCTGACGAGCTCTCTGGTCTATTCAGGTCTACGAGATTCAGCGACGCCGAGACTACCCCTCAGCGTCACCACAGCCAAAGCAAAGCGCCCTCGTCCCCAAGCCCGCTCGTCTCCATCACCAGGAGGTCGTCGCGTTTCCGAGTTGCGCTACAACAAACCCACGCCAACAGGAATTTACCGCTCGGTCCGTTCTCCCCGGTGAGAAACCACCCCGAGGCAACCCTTCAGCAAGCCGACGGAGGATCCGCGCGTTCCTCACCTAGGGAACGCACCTTCAGCCGATCCCGGAGTCCCACGTGTCCCTTTTGACCATGTTGACCTCCTGCCCTTCGGTCAACAATTCAGCGGTGAGAAAACACCCCGAAACATGACCGTTAAATGAACAAGCAAAATTTTTGGTTTCAGATGAAAATTTGGGGTTGGGCGATTTAAAACATGCGATCAAAATGAGTTGTTTGGAGGGAAGAAATTTTTGGGATGGAGTGGTGATTTGATGCTACCTAAGGTGGAAGTGGAAATTTCCACGTTGGGTGGTTGATACCCATTTCACCAATACACACACAGACAATTTTTCAAGGCCAGCCTCAAAAAAGTTGAAAAGAAATTTTTTAAATTTTTTTTGGTTGACGTGATCTATATATTCTAAAACCTCAATTTACAAAATTTGAGAAGGATCTGATTCTATTTGACCCTCGATCAAGGCATCGTAATATATATACATAATTTAACGGTTTCTAAACATTAGAACTTTTTTAATTGCTTAATCGAACGACAAATATCGTAGGGTTCACTCTAAATTCTGTATTTTGGGGTTATAGAATGTGTATAACAAATCCAATGGGAAATATTTTTTACATAGTGGTTATCTTGTGCAAAAATTTTGCATGGATGACCCCGCGGAAAAAGTTTTTTGATTTTTTGATTTTTTTCAAAAATTTTGTTGTTTAATACATACAATTATATACTCCAGGAAAATAATGGGTGAACGCTAGAGGACTTGGGCATCGATTAATCTGTTACAAAATTTAACAGTTTCAGGTTTCAGAACAATAAAACTTTTTGGAATGGCTTGATCAAGGGTCAAATCCCATTATTTTAACCTATTATTCTTAGAGGGGTGTATAAATACATAAAGTGAATGAGAAATTTTTTTGAAGTAATTTCAAAAAAATTAAATAATTTCGCATGGAAACTCCAAAATTTCTCCAGATAATATAGAAGTGATATAGGAGATGTGAACATCATAATCTTATATTGAGATGTCTTTTTCCTGCAGTTGGATTATAATTTACGGATGAGATAATTTCAAACAAAAAACTCCCATATGATCACTCTTTGCAAACTTTAGCCGATGTGATTCCCATGCACCGACCATCGAAACATGTGTTGGATATTGAAACACCCTGGATATTGAAACACCCTTAATTGATTTTTATGATGATCAAGAAAATGACAGGTACTAATCATAATTACCAATGGTATATGAATTTAAATGCCACGTCAAATACGAAGTTCAAAGCCAAAGAAATAAATATCTAAGTCAAAGAAGTGATGAAATGGCAACATGTCATGATAAGGAGAAATGTGAGAGCTCATCCAAGGCCAAATGAGCAAAAGAGACTAAGGTATGACGATGAAAGAACTAAAGAGCATCAAGGAGCCATTCAATGGGTAAAATTTATGTAATTTTATTTAAGTCCGTAAATTTTATGTAGGCCTTAGATTTGAAGCTTCACACACACACAAAATGTTCTAAACCAATATTTAAGCTCACAAAGATATTTTGAAATTGTTTTGAAATGATTTAATCAGTGTTTTGAACACTTTTACACAAAAATCCCATATATCAGAAATGTATCCGACTATCTCTTCTATATGAGTCGACTACTTTGTATGGGATATGTATTTGTTTTCTCTGCACCCCAAGATAGCTGACTACATTTGATCTAGTAGTCGACTATCATTATTCTAGGAGTCGACTACCAGGTGAATTGTAGTCGACTAATCTGGCCTAATGAGCGAAAAATACAGTTCCACATTTTGCGGAAAAGTGACGATTTAGTCGTTAGATGGTAGTCACCTGTTTTCAACGGTTTGAATCCCTATAAATTACTGGAGATGACTGAATTTATTTCTAACATTAATGATCAATATTTTTGTGTTTTAGGAGCATTCAAAGCCATTTTCTCCAAAAATTTAAGCCAAATTAATTTCTGCCATTCAAAAGCATTTAAGCATCTTCTTGGCCACTACTTGAATTCATCTCTCTCAAGGTTTTAACTTGATATTTTCAGAGAGTGATTCAAACTTTTCTCTTTGATATTTTGTGGTTTTAATTTTATTTTTTAATAGATTAAATAAATAATTTTCTTATAGCTACATTACACTCAAATCTCCAACTATATTGTGAATATAAGATTGTAAACATCAACATCATCTCAAGAGGTTTGTAAACCCACACTTGGTGTGGTGTTAAGTGTTGCTTATGACATACTTTCTAATGGACAATTTATGTGGAAATATGTGTGCACTTATCAGCATTTCACCATTCTAGTGACATATCAGTCCCTATATCCTTGGTGATGCATGGAATTTTAATGGGGTGTTGGTAGTTGCCTTAGTTAGAACTCAGTTAAGGATATAAGCTGTTGTAGGGTTTTACGGGTCCTTATGGCTATGAAATCGATGTCCGGTCTAATTCGGGCAGACGACGAAAGCAAACCAACGCAGCGTAAAACAACTTAAAATGGTTTTTAAGTTAAGCCCTAAAGAAATAACCCTATGCAGAATCTCTACTATCCCGAGGTTGGGTCCGACCAACCCCTAAAGATAGATCTATCAATATACTGCAATTATAAACACATGAATATTACACTACATACTTGACACTTCACTACCGCATGAATCATCGTTTTCAACAACTTGTCTTTAATCCCCGAAGTGATGCACCACGTTGGGGTTGAGCTGCTTCACACAAGCTGAACCGCGTCCGGAGGCAAACAATCCGCTTGTCACCGAGCCAACCACGTGCTCCAGAAAGTTTCACCTTGGGTGGATCCTCTGTCAAGACTTCTGATCCGATCCAACTCCTTTGTATCTGTGCCAGAGTTTGATCAGGAGCAAGGAAGAATGAGGAAGATAGATTGAATATTAATAGGAGTTACTCGGATCTGGAGCTTGGTGCAAGTTTCAAGGAGGGTTGGCCCCTATTTATATAGGCGCTTGACCCCTCCTATTTTCTCCATATCTGATGAGGGACATAATGTTTTGGATAAGAAAAATCGATTAAGTTTGTCTTACACGAAGGCCAAACTTTAGCAAATTTTTCATCCCTCACCGTTGAGCTTCGCAAGTGATATCATATATCTAATCGAAGATCACTGAACAGTAAACGCATAGAAATAAATGATGCTCAATTCCTAGTTTGTTTGATCTCTCAAATGATGACTCAAAGATGTCCAAAAATCACTCGTTTCTGAAAAATATAACCTCCAAACCCAGGGTTCGAAACCCTAGAGGTGGGGCCCACCACGTGGGCCCCACCAGCCCAACCGCCCTAGGCGCGTGCCATACACGCGCCCAGTGGGCACGTGATGTGCACGTGTCGGTGTGCAGCAAAGGGTTGGGCAGGCTCCGCCTGGCGGGCGTGGGCGCCCGCTTGGGTGGGCACGTGCACCGTATGTGCCTTCCTGAGCGGGGGCAAGTCTATCTCGCGTGTCGGGCACGCCCGACCCGTAATAGGCGCACTCGACCCGCAATGCCCTATATGGGCTTTTCTCTTTTGTTTTGGCCTTATTTTGCTCATTTGGAGCCTGTTTTGGATCCGTTTGAACTGGGGTTTCAATCGGGACATTCCCGACATCCCTGTAACCATTTTCTATGCGTTTATTATATAAAATATGCTCGTAAACATTTTACGACATATTTAAATCCTTTTGCATCATATGCAATAATCCCACATCTTTAATATTCTAAAGCTTATATCGCAAACTATTTGCGACACAATTAATTCTCATACATTCCATGTTTTTTTTCTCTAATTCTACCTATTACTTGACTAAGGTCTCACTCTATGTGAGACCCTACAGCCCGACCCTGCTATTGGTGGGGCTCGAAACCCCAGACGGCTGTGACCACGAGCAGGAGGTGCCACCCTTGTTTTGGTATCATCATTATGTGGTTAACTCATTGATATGAGTATTGTCGGGAGCACCCGAACTGTGTCCATGATGAATGCTGCAGTTTTAGTCCCTTCGTCAAAACTATGCCGCTTAGTCAAGCCTAGGGTATGGTCAACTATCCAATAGCTTGAAACCAGTTAGTCGCCATCTATCTTTAGTCAAATAATGTTGGACTACTTCCAACATACTCTGGCCAGAGTTTTTACTAAAGACCGAACTAACACGTGCGACACTAACTCTCCATAAACCGGGGAGACAAATCCTCGCTTGGTCATTACTCTCCTCGCACGATTCAAGTGTCACCTAACCAAGGGCCTTTCAATGGGGCTTGCCCCGTGACTAGATCAGTGGTCAAAGTGACTTCGTTCTCGTATAGGTTCGTATAATGACCTCAAGTCAAAAGAACAACTTGCTTATCATCACTGAGAGTCATTGACAGATTAGTCAATGTTAACCATTTGATAACTCTCGTTGGGTCGTTCGGTGAACTCATTCGCTAATGAGCACATGCGTCTCGTCTTCAACTTTGTCAAGTCAAACGACCATGAGATCATCGTCAGCACTCCATGGGGAAGACAAAGACACAATGGTATATCCAATGTGTCGATATCCTTTTCTCGAAACATCTACGACCACGAACAGTTTTAGAATTGTGCTACAAACGGTCAAGCACTTCTCAATGATCGACAGCTCCATCTTGATACATGTTTGACCTCGCATCAAGTCTCAGGACTTTGCCTAAGTTCTAATGTTGACTACATTATTATTAACTTAGGCAAATTCTTACGAAACAGCTTACTATTATTTCAAACAAGATATTTGTACACATACAGAGAGATAAATTACCTCAATGGCATACACATCTCCCAACATTTGTAACCCTATGTGCTTCTCCTGTTGACACGAGGATGTGCACACCCAAAAAGGTATGCACACCCTCACCCCCTAGTGCAAGGGTGTCAGAGCAATATATTCCCAATGAGTTCGGGGTTGAATCCACAGAGAGACAGTGCTATATTACCTATCGATTCCTAGGTTGATTAGACTCGGTTTTATAGTTTAGATGGATTACGAAGGGGATCATAATGGTGATGGAAGTGAAATTTGAGGGTGTCACGATCAACAAGGCACAACCTATCTAATCCACCTAAGAAGTCTGCCACAAGGATAATAAGTATCTAGGACGCAGGAATCCTCGCTAGGGTCATTCAGGTTTTCAGTGTTCAATTGTTAATCTTACTATCGAGTTTATGCTAGGGTGAGAATGTCACATCCATAGATGGTAACTCGTAGTCAACTCTCGTTGTCATACTCATCTAACTAACCTCAAGTTAGCCCCCACTCTCGTGGTTTGCATCACAAGTGATCTGCGCATTAAGCTAGACATGATTCCTGTATCACAATCCGTATTCATTCTCATGATCGACGGTTGGGATACTACACTATGATTAGTTCTAGTAGTCGAGCTACTCTCGTAGACACCGACTAGCGGATTGGGGGTTAGTAATGACCCCTAGTGCACGCGTCACTCTCGTGATCATGAGCCCTAGAAAGCGGCCACTAAATCCAAATCAGATTCGTGTGGATTTTCTCTAGATCTGTAGTTGTTCTTACGGTGCTCCAATTCTAGAGCTAATCCCTCAAAATCTAGGTTCAAACGACCATCGTGCAACCCTAATCTAGACTCAATAGTAAGTAATTAATCACATCAACACCATAACTCTAGAGTTCATCCTTAAATCCTAGAAATATGATTACTCAGACATGATCATGGATAGCCCATCAATAGCAATAGAAAACATCGCAGAAATCATCAAAGCAAGCATCAAAAGATAATCAATCAATAACATGCAATCAATCTATGAAGAACTGAAATAATTAATATTAAAAGCTAACCAGATTGAAGATATGAGCAATCCTAGCATTACAATACAGATCCAGAGAGGCTTAGCCTCCAAAAAATAGTTTTAGAACAAGTTCGGGGACCCCCTACGACGGTTACAAAGTTTCTTATATAGTTCATCCCAAAACCCAAGAAAACCCCCCAAATTCGTGCCCAAACCCAATAAGGGCTGCAACTTAAGTTGTGGGCCCGAGACAGTTCGGAATTCTCTGTCTCCTAAGCTCGCCCGAGTGCATTGAACAGTTCTGCCCGAGCACAATTTTCAGCACAAATTTGTCAACATACAGAAATTCCCTAGGACTCATCCGACATCCGTATCGCACGTTCTTAGTGGCGTTGGAACTGGTATGATGTCTACTACCTGGAAAAAATATGAGAAAATAGTGTAAAATATCGGATTATAGCATATCTTCAAAGAGTAAAGGGCAGTCCAGTTTTCTGTGCTTTCTCCTCCGCTCGGCCGAGCGCAAGTGCCGCTCGGTCAAGCACGCCTAGCACTCAGTCAAGCACCTCTTTGAGATTCTAAAACATGGCTTTGGAATGTAGGGAACTCGGTTGAGCGCCCCTTTGCTCGGCCGAGCGGCCAGGTGCTCGGTCGAGCTAAATTGACAGAAAAATGTTGGGCAATCTTCAGCTTGTCAGTAGGAAGGTCACTCGGCCGAGCGAACGGGTCGCTCGATCGAGTGGCCTCCTACCAATAAGCTCATCAAAAGATAATCAATCAATAACATGCAATCAATCTACGAAGAACTAAAACAAATTAATATTAAAATCTAAACAGATTGAAGATCTGAGCAATCCTGGCGTTATAATCCAGATCCCAGAGAGGTTAGCCTCCAAAAGTAGTTTTAGAACAAGTTCAGGGACACCTACAAAGTTTCTAATATAGTACACCCCAAAACCCTAGAAAACCGCAAGGAAACCCCCCAAATTCATGCTCAAACCTAATAAGGGCTGCAACTTAAGTGGTGGGCCCCAGATAGTTTGGAATTCTCTGTCTCCTTAGCTCGGCCGAGCGCATTGAACAGTTCTGCCTGAGCACAATTTCCAACACAGATTTGTCAACTTGCAAAAATTTCTTAGGACTCAACCGACATCTGTTTAGCATGTTATAGGCGGTGTTGGAACCGGTATGAAGTCTACTGCTGGGTAAAAATATGAGAACAATAGTGTAAAATCTCGAAAGATATCATATATTCAAAGAGTGAAGGGCTGTCAAGTTTTCTACGCTTTCTACTCTGCTCGGCCGAGTGCAAGTGCCACTCGGTCGAGCACGCCCTAGCGCTCGGTCGAGCCCCTCTTTGGAGTTCTAAAAGATGGCTATGGAATGTGGGGGAACTCGGTCGAGCGCCCCTTCGCTCGGCCGAGCGGCCAGGCGCTTGATCGAGCTAAATTGACAGAGAAATCATGGGCAATCTTCAGCTTGTGAGTAGGATGGTTGCTCGGCCGAGCAGCCTCCTGCCAGTAAGCTCCTTCTTCCTTCGTCTTTCCCTTATATTCTGCGACACCAGCTCGGCCGTGTGTGATGGCTGCTCGGCTGAGCGGTTTGGGATTTGAGCCCAGATCGGCTCTCCTTCTTTCTTTTTCATTGTCTTCTCTTCTTGCTCTTTTCTAACAGCTCAAAATCCTCTAGCATGATGCCATTGATGCTCCGGCATCGATGCTCGTGTCCATCACCCAGTGCCAAATCGTGCCAAAGTACCTTAATATCCACAAAACACTATGAGAATCAAATGTGTCATTACATACGTGATAAAGTATAGAAAAGTGAACTTTGGACGATCAAAATGAGATGAAAACATGCAGTAAAAACATGGAAAATATGGAAACATCATCTCCCTAGAGTGATTTTTGTAAGATAGAATGACTAATCATACTCCTCACCATATCCGTAGGCATTGAGTTTCGTCGTTCAGCAACATTGTTCATAGTGGACGAGCCTAGCATGGCGTATTGTGGGATGATACAATATTTCTTTAGGATCTTAGCAAATGGTCTTGGATGTTGTTACATCTCAAGATAATGGTTACGCAATTAGCATGTTATAGTTGGAACTCTGTTAAGGATATAAGCCGTTGTAGGGATTTTTGGGTCCTTAGGGCTAGAACATCGACATCCAGTCTAAGTCGGACGGACAACGAAAGCAAAACAACGCAGCTCGGAAAAAAAATTAAAATGGTTTTAAGCTAAGCCGTAAAGAAATAAACGCTAGCCAGAATCTCTACTATCCTAGGGTTGGGTCCGACCAGCCCCTAAAGATAGATCTATCAATTTATTGCAATTATAAACACATGAATAATAAACTATGTGCATGTCACTTTGCTACCGCGCGAAGCGTCGTTTTCGGCAACGTGTATTTAAACACCGGAGCGAAGCCCCGCGTTGGGGCTGAGCTGCTTCTCACGAGCTGAACGGCATCCCGAGACGAAGATAGTTGTGTTTGCAATAGAGAGCATGGAAAAGAGTTGCCAGATGAGTATGGGCCAGTTTTGCGCTTGCATTCCGGGGCGAATAGATCGATGGAGAATAGGCGCCTTAGGTTAGCCAGTGGATAAGGGCCCATTTGGTTTGGCGCCTTAGGTTAGCCAGTGCATGGAAGGTCTCGATGTTGTTCAGCGCGCATGTTCCGATAGAGATGACGAGGAATTTCTTATGGTCGAGTGCAATGACAGATTGACAAGTAGGCCGGCTCCTACGGCTGGATCTCCTGTGTATAACGAGGTTCATCGCGGCTAGTGTCAACGCAGATATGAAAACAGTTAGAAATTACTTCCGGAAATATCACAGCGTCAGATGAAGTACTTATACAAATTGTTCATGATTGAATGTGTTCCAATAATAATACAGGTTAAAAAAACTAGTTCATATCGGAAGTTTAAGTGTTAGCAGTGACAGGGTTATTTGCTGCAACGACACGCCATCAAGAAGATTATATTGGTGTTCAAACCGCTCGGAGGTAAACCGGCGCCGGAGAAGTCCCGATGCAGACGTCGTTGGCCTAAAATGACCAAAATCAAAAGACAAGAAAAATAATATGGATGCATGCAGTTAATACTCTGTCATATTCTGGCTAGAACCGAACCACAAATGTGACTGGCTGCATCTTCTTGATGTCGAAAGCAGGGATGATGACATTTGTCAGGGGTTGATTCAGCTTTGTTTCTGTCTCCAAGCTCTTCATTCGGCTTCGCCCGCATGAATTTGAGCATATTGTACCAGTTTCGGAGCTGGACAACACAGATCCGCGTTCAATTACATTACACGCACTCACCCCATTGGCGTTAATCGACTAACACCCCATTGGCGTTTGTCCCACATCGGCTGCGTTGGAGATTGAGAAGGGGTCGGCTGGTATAAACTGGGGTGGTGCGCGTACTTGGATCCATACTTACCTGGACGGGGTCCTTGGGTGCTCAAGAAGGCTCAGGCCTAGCTCAGTGGGCCTCATTGCACTTTGTGGTTGCGCTGGGCTACCATCTCCCCAAGTGGGAGAGTGGACGTCATAATTTGTTGCCGAGGGGGTACGCGCTCGCGCGGCCCCCGCCAAATTCAATTTCATAAACTTACTTCTCCTCCCATTTGCTTGTTTACAAGTACCTTCAATATTTTCATAATCCCTCTCTGATTCTTTTTTTTTATAAAACATGTGTTTCATTTCTACACCCCCTAATTATTTCTTCTGCTTGTGAAGCAAAAACTGTGTTCCATCTGCCTTCAATTTAATTTATATCCTGAGTTTATGACGATCTTAGTGGGCTTCGAGCTGTAAATTAGTAATCGGCCCATGCCCCCATGCCGGGGCATGGCGTGTGAACAAGCTTAGTGGGTTTCGTTGCATTTGATCCGTAGAGTATATTGTACTGGATGCAAGTCGATGACAAATCAAGCCTTATATCCGCCGCCCTTTTGCCGAACGCACGCGCAACCTCACTCCTCTTGCCATAACAACTTGCCCCCTTTTAATGTCTTGTCCGATAATAAGATCTACGTACCGCACAACTACAAACAATCAGATCCCTCACAAGTAATTTGAGCTGATTTATAGTAGCGTATGACAAGTAATTTGAGCTTCAGCATCTTCCCATATCTAACCGAATAATAGACAAATGCCTGGTTAAGTGCATTCCGATTCATTCATTCGTCATTTTCCCTTCACAAGTGCATTGACGTGCCCCCGGTATGCTAGCCGCAAATGGCCGGGGGACCCGCGTGAGGGTTTAGACATTTGTAACCGCAAGCGCACGGTGTTGTAGTGTGGCTTGGGGGTCGAACACAGGGAGGCTAGGATGTGCTTGTGTCAAGGAGGACCGAAATCACCCCGTGGGCGAGCTAGCCCGGATCGGTTGATTGGTTGTCACGGTAAAGGAATGCAAGGTATGAACAATAAGAAAATAAACCCGGGACTTTGGTTTCCACCCCAACGAGCGACTCTCGCCGATACGGCCTACGGGTAGGATGGCGATCGGAATTAGGGTCTAATGGTGAGACGTTGCCTCTGAAAGTGGTACCCGGCATCCCATGGGCCCGATATTCCGGTCGGTGCCCAGGATGATACACCGGACTTCCCGGATTCGATCAGTGGGCACTCCCGTGTCCATTAACACTGATCGATTCCGGGAGCACTAAGCTCGCAACGATAACTCCCCACGTCTCATCCTGCCGCTCCCGCGCGCTAGGATTCGGCGTCTACGCTAAGGGCGTGAGCTATGGCTAGGGAGTCAACCGCCAAGTTTATTCCCCCTTGGCCCAATGGTCAAAGACGGTCTTTTTCCCGCCGATGACAATAAAACACCCCGCGTAACCGTTAGATTCATAATCCCTATCGATTTTCTAACCCTATGGATGCATCGGGAAGAGCCCCCGAAGGGGTTTCCGCCAAAATCCCAGATTTGGGAACTACTCACAAATATTCATTAAAAAGCGATCTAAACGAAAATGAACCGTTAAAATCATAATCAGACGATAGGAATGCGAAGGTAGTAGAGCAATTAAGATAATACTAAAGTTTAAGAAAGATCCGAAAACTTACAATAGAAAAGTAATTACAGCCGTCACAAATAGGAGAAAACAGTAAAAACTAACAGCTCCCCCGTTTCTGGAACCCTAGGGGTCCTATTTATAGGATCTCGTATCACCCGATCGGTTGACAAGTCAACCGATCGGGTGATCCGTTACAAATAATAAACAGAAAACGGCGGAGTTTCACCCGGTCATATGAACCGGTCGGTTGAGTTCTTGGGGTGACCGGTTGGATCTTGGCGCCATCGGGTGAAGGGGTCGGTTGGGTGCCCGTGTCTTGGCTCCTCAGCATTAGCTACAGATGAACCGATCGGGTGAGAGTCACCCGATCGGTTGGAATTTGGCTTGAAAAGACAGAGAATCGGCCCCGTTGAACCGGCCTGTGAACCGGTCGGGTGACATCCACTTGAGCTCCAGCTGAGACCGGGTGGTGCACGCGTGCATCACCCGATCGGTTGGAGATGACCAACCGACCGGGTGAGGGGCTGAAAGATGTAATCTTCGTCGTTTGACCCCCTGGATCACGCATGACTCCTCCCGTTGCTCCGGAGACACATGATATCATCGTTTTGCGTCCCAAATGCCAGCAAACTCCTGCAAAACACGGAAAATACGGAAAAGTGAAAGAAAACAAGAAAACACGAGAAAACGAATAAAAGACGGCGGTAAATACGGAAAAACATGGAAGAAAACGCGCGTAAATATATGAAATATAAACGCACGTCAAAATCCCCCAAGCTGAACTCTTCCTCGTCCTCGAGGAAGATGAGTGAGAGTAGGAGCTCGGAGGGGAAAAAATAGAGAGAAAGAGAGAAAAAGAAAACTCTATATCCTAGATCGTCCGTCAGAGCCAACAAAATCAAAAACGACACACCAAGCAAGCAAACGCCAAATCACATCACTAAACCTAGGAATACGAGTCCAAATAAGTGCCGTGGGCCCACGCGGTTGAGTGCGAGTGAGTGTGGTCGTGCGCTAGTAGTCGGTGTCGCTATCTACGATGTGCAATAAAGCTCGATATACACAGACCCAGGAAACGACCCAAATACCGATTCGAATTTGAAATTGCGGTGAATATTAGTTCAAGCATGCATGAGAAGAGTATAAGAATAGAAGCGTATCATGCATCGGGGACTCCACAACTAGGGTTAAGGAAATCACACCACTATAGCCTAGATACTAGCTAAAAAGTTCCCAAGCCAAGTGTTTTCGAAAACGATGGGGGTTGAGATGATGTGGAGTAGAACACTCGGTGCAAATTCTCGACTTCCCTTTATTCTCGGTAGGTAGGAAAAAATATTCACACGGGAATTTTTTTGGGTTTTGGGCCTTTGTATTTTTTTTTGACTTTTTGGCTATACAAAATTTTTCTTTTCTTTTCTTTTTGGGTTTTTCTTTTCTTTTCTCTTTTTTTTGGATTTTTGGGTTTTTGGCTATGTACTCTCCCAAGTGGGAGAACGGTACACGACGAGGGGATTTGCACCAAGTAAAACAAAAAAAAGAAGTCGGAATCTAAACACTTGGGCAAATGAAACTATTCTCGCTAAATAGAGCATAGGCTAAATGGGTTATCCTAGTCCTTAATTGTGGAATCCCGACACATGCGAAATGAAGTACACGATATATATATAGCATGCAGAAGCAGACAGGGAAAATAAATACCGCATATTCAAATCGAAGCATGATAATCTAGTGGTCATTCCTGGACAGGTACATAAAGTAAAATCACAAAGTAGAAGCACACCAAACAGCTAGGCACGACGCACGACTCACAAAAAGCTAAGTGGACCAGCGATGCATGAAATGCAAGAGGACTCGATATCCTAGGGTTAGTGAATGTGATTATCGATGCTATGCTAGGTGTGTGTGATTTTGTGGCGATTCATCATAGGGTTCATCTCTAGGAGAAAGAGATAAAAAGAAGAGAAGAGAAAAAAGGAAAAAAAATAAAAACACGATGAAAACGACACAAAAACGAAAAAGAAAGACTCAAATGGCGCACACAGTGCGACTCCCCAAAGCTGAAGCTTGCATTGCCCTCAATGCAATATGAGTGAGTACGGGAGGGCAATGAAGATGGGGGAATATGCACCGACACAAAAAGAAATGAAAACGAGGAAAACACAGAGATGAAACTGAAAATAAAGAAAAATCAAAATCAACCCACACGACACGAAAATAGAAATAAAACCACACGACACGACACTCAAAAGGGGAAAACCAAGCACACACACAAAAATGAGAAAAAACAAAACACGACAACACACCAAAATAGACGTCCCCCAAGCTAGACATGACAGTGCTAGCAAATAAAATGTGATCGTGAAATGCAGAAATATGCAAGGGGGAGTCAATCGGATTCGCTGGTACTAGAATGGTAGGGGGAGGGAGAGGAGGGTGGGGAATAGCGAATGAAAGAATCCTCAGAGTAAGAGGAGGGCGTGCCTATGGGGGAAGGACGGGCGACGGGCTGGAGCACGGGTGGATCGATGTGCACCGGGGGGCTGTGGTGGAGAAAGATCGTACCAGGTGGGCCGACAGTTGGGTGCCAATCGGGAGGATCCAAGGGTGGTAGATGCACTAATGGAGAATACCAAGGATCGGGGTAAAACTCCCAAGGCAGATGAGATGGGGGGTAGGGTAGCCGCAACGGGGCAAAAGGTGGCAGGATCGCGAAAGGTGCGCAGGCGGGGCCATAGAGGTAGACAGCACGGTCTTCACCGAAGGGAGTGAGCATATTGATATCGATCAAGTAATCACGATCAATACGGCTACGTCCAGGCAAAATAGGTAGGTCGGGTGGCACTCTCAAAACACAGCTGACAATAAGAGTGATCATCCCACCACAACAGATGGATCCAGAATTGGCGCGGCTAACAGCAAAAATTTTGTGGATGATCCAATGAGCGGCGTTTATGGGCATAGGGATGTGCCCAAGGATCCTGTCATCGGACATGGCATAGAGAAAGAAGAGCTCATCCCTAGATACAGTGGACACATCCACGCGGGCGAAAACAGTGTTGGCGAGGATGCAATGGGCGAGGCGGTAACACGGGTGAATAATGTAGGAGGCAAGAGCCTCGGGTGGAAAGGTGGTGTACCGGGTAAATCGTTGCCAAACACCATCAGCCTGAAATTGAGAGTAGACATCAGTTCGATCGTGGGTGGAATGTTCAGTATTAAGATCGGGGTGACGGAGATTGAGGATATTGTTCAACTCGATGAAACCCAGAGAAAAATCGCAGTTGAAAACGCGGAAGGAGAAACCCACATCAAACACCTCGAGGGAACTGAGGAATTCAAGCGTGAGATTTCTGTGTGTGTGAGCATGGATGTAAGAGAGGGTATGGCACCCGATACAGTTGAAAATTCTGGCGACGCCGTTCGAAAGCCCTAGAGCTTCGAGTGTGGGGCGATCGGCGAAGAGTGTAGGTCTCATCAGGCGATGAAGTAGTGCTCGCAAACGGTCAGACTGTTCTTCCGTAGAAGGGTTTATGCCAAGGAAAGAGGGGGAAAAGGGGCCATAGAGCAGATCACGGCGTGAAGATGATGCAATCTCTTTCCCCTTCTTAGACATGGTGACTATGTGGGTGGTGAAAAGGAAAGTGGGGGCGTGCCTATGGTGAATATAAAGCAAGTGAAGCAGGTACAACACCAATTCAGGATATTACAGATAAAGTAAGAGATGTGTAGAGTGGAAAAGTGTTACCCATCAATGTAGCAAGATCAAGCTCCCGGGGGACTCGCGTAGTAGGAGGAAGCAATTCGGGAAGCCGCTGCTCGCTGATCCGACAAGAAACAGGTTTTCGAAAATTTTGGGGGCTAGGGTTAGGGTTTGGGTGTTTTGATGATGGAATGTCGACAATGGCAAGGTGGCGAGGGTGGGGAAGTACGGGAGTGAGTGGGGATGAGGGTTTTGGGGCAGTATGTTGGGTGGAGGAGGTCGATTCAACAGTTGGAGGGTGTGTAACCGTGTGAAGGGGATTTGCGGGGGTCGGGTGGCGGTCATCGTGCGGTAGGGGTATTTATAGGGGCTAAGTCGAACCGATCGGGTGACTTGTCACCCGATCGGTTGACTGTTAGGTCGAAAATTCTTGCCGAAGAAGTGCTACAGGCGAACCGGTCGGTTGACTTGTCAACCGATCGGTTGGCCGCTCCACTCATTTTCCCAAGAACTGGGGGCTTCTCACACGGTCTCTTCAACCGATCGCGCTCTAACTCAACAGATCGGTTGATATTTCCCAAAAATTTCCCGAGAATTCTCCCCAGATCACCTGGTCTGTCACACGGTCTCTCCATTCTTCACCCGATCGGTTCATTTGGGGACAGATGCGGCTTGTATCTGATACATCCCAACCGATCGGTTGAGTTATCAACCGATCGGTTGGGGCCTTGTTTCCTGCAAAAACCAACAGATTGTCTAAGTCCCTGAACGGATGTTCTTGTGGCTGATTTTATTTATAAAAATAGATAAAATAAAGTCAAAAATAACACTAAAAATGGGGCAAAAGTTTTAGAGCATGGGTTGCCTCCCATGAAGCGCTTTTGTTTAACGTCGTTTAGCTCGACGCCTCTAGCGGTGGTCAATTAGGATCCGGAGGGTTAGAGGAAGAGTTGTCGCTCGTTGGGGATCCGACCGGAGAGAATTCTGGTTCTCCAACTGCATAGTGTTTCAGACGCTGTCCGTTGACTTTAAACGGCTTATCCCTTCACATTATCTCAATAGCCTCATGCGGAAAAACCTTGGTGACGCGGAACGGTCCCGACCACCTTGAATTGAGTTTTCCAGGAAAGAGCTTCAGCTTTGAGTTGAATAGGAGAACTAAGTCCCCTTCTTTGAATTCCCTCTTCAAGATTCGCTTATCGTGCCACCGCTTCAGCTTCTCATTGTAGATCTTGGCGTTCTCATAGGCATTGAGCCGGATTTCGTCGAGCTCGTTGAGTTGTAACTGCCGGTGCCCTCCTACCTCCTTGGTGTCGAAGTTCAGATTCTTAATTGCCCAACATGCCTTATGCTCCAATTCCACAGGAAGATGGCAAGCTTTCCCATAGACAAGCCGGTAGGGAGTTGTGCCGATAGGAGTTTTAAATGCCGTCCTGTAGGCCCAAAGCGCGTCAGGAAGCTTTGATGACCAGTCCTTTCTAGAATTGGCCACCGTCTTTTCTAGTATGCTTTTAATCTCCCGGTTAGAGACTTCCACCTGACCGCTGGTCTGCGGGTGGTAGGCACGCCCCACCCGGTGTTGTACCCCGTATTTTTTTAAGAGGGCCTCGAATTTCTTCTCTATAAAGTGACTCCCTCCGTCACTGATCAGGACACGAGGTACACCGAACCGCGGGAAGATGTTGCTTTTGAAGAACTTGGCCACCACTCTGGAATCGTTGGTTGGACTGGCCATCGCTTCAACCCATTTCGACACGTAGTCTACAGCCACCAAGATATACTGGTTCCCCGAGGAGGAAGGGAACGGTCCCATGAAGTCCACTCCTTATACATCGAAGATTTCTACCTCCAGGATGTAGTGTTGAGGCATCTCATTCCTTTTGGAGATATTCACAGCTCTTTGGCATTTATCGCAGGCTTGGACATAAACATGTGTGTCCTTGAAGAGTGTAGGCTAGTAGAATCCGCTTTGGAGAATTTTTGCGGTGGTCTTGTAGGTGCTCGCGTGCCCTCCATATTGCTGCCCATGGCAGTGGGAAATGATGGAGGTCGCCTCAGTTTCAGGGATGCATCTTCGTATCACCCCATCATTGCAGGTTTTGTATAGGTGGGGGTCATCCCAATAAAATTTGCGGACCTCATGGAAAAATTTCTTCTTCTGCTGAAAGCTCACATTGTGGGGGACGATGGCACAAGCCAGATAATTTGCGATGTCGGCATACCAGGGGGTCCAGGAGGAAGAGACAGAGAAGAGATGTTCATCAGGGAGTGAATCATCGATCGGCGTAGCATTTAAATCGAGAGTAGGCATCCTGGACAGGTGATCGGCAACAACATTCTTCGCCCCCTTCTTGTCTCTGATTTCCAGGTCGAATTCCTGGAGGAGGAGAATCCATCTAATGAGTCGTGGCTTAGCTTCTTTCTTGCTCAATAGGTATTTAAGAGCCGCGTGATCCGTGTGCATGATCACCTTGGCGCCAACGAGATATTGTCGGAACTTATCCATGGCGTAGATGACCGCGAGCAATTCTTTTTCCGTGGTAGTATAATTTCTTTGGGCGGCATCAAGGGTTTTGCTCGTATAATATATGACATGAAGATTTTTATCCTTCCTCTGCCCCAAGACGGCACCAACCGCATAATCACGAGCGTCACACATCAGCTCAAAGGGTATATTCCAGTTCGGTGGCTGTATTATGGGCGCGAAAATCAAAGCTTGCTTCAAAGTGCGGAAGGCCTCCATACACTCCTCGCAGAAGACGAAAGGCACGTCCTTCACGAGGAGTTAGGTCAGCGGCCTGGAAATCTTCGAGAAGTTTTTTATGAAGCGGCGATAGAATCCCGCATGTCCTAAGAAACCACGGACTCCTCGAAGATTGAGCGGTGGTGGAATCTTTTCAATCACTTCAACTTTAGCCTTATCAACCTCGATTCCCCTCGAAGAGATGACGTGCCCCAGCACAACTCCCTCTTGGACCATGAAGTGGCACTTCTCCCAGTTTAGGACTAGTCCCTTTTCCTGACATCTCTCCAGGACCTTAGTTAGATTACTGAGGCACGAGTCAAACTTAGTTCCATAGATGGAGAAGTCGTCCATGAAAACCTCCATGATGTCTTGGGAGTAGTCGGAGAAGATAGCAGACATGAGTCTTTGGAATGTAGCAGGGGCGTTACAAAGTCCGAACGGCATTCTTCTATAGGCATATGTCCCGAATGGGCAAGTGAAAGTCGTCTTCTCCTGGTCATCGTTATGAATAGGGATCTGAAGAAATCCTGAATACCCGTCCATGAAACAGAAATAATTATGCTTCGCCAGTCTCTCGAGCATCTGGTCAATAAAGGGGAGAGGGTAATGATCCTTCCTCGTAGCCTTGTTCAGCTTTCTATAGTCAATGCACATCCTGTACCCCGTGACGGTCCTCGTTGGTATTAGCTCGTTCTTCTCGTTGCGAACCACCGTCATTCCTCCTTTCTTGGGTACGACGTGCACCGGGCTAACCCAGTGACTATCGGAGATAGGGTATATAATACCGGCATGTAGAAGCCTAACAATCTCCTTTTTACAACTTCCATCATTATGGGGTTTAGCCTCCGCTGTGGCTCAATCGAGGAGGCTTGCTCATCTTCAAGCAGAATTCTGTGTGAGCAGAGGCCTAAGCTAACCCCTTTTAAATCCTCAATTGCATATCCGAAAACTCCTTTAAACCTTTTTAAAACACCAAGAAGTTTGGTCATTTGGTCTTCGGGTAGTGAAGAGTTGACTATGACCGTAAGGGTCGAGCCAGCCCCCAAATATTCATATTTTAGCCACGGCGGTAATTCTTTCATCTCAACTTCTTGAGGCCCCGACGCATACTACTCAAGCTGAGCATCCTCAAGGGAAAGGAGTTCTTCGTGGATTTCTCGGAAGCCAGCATCCGAAACCTCATCCTCGGCCGCGGTTCCGCATGGCAAAGTTTTGCAAGGTATAGTGGGAACGATCGAGGAAGGCACCGGGTCTCTTTCAAGCTCATAATAATTGTCTGGGAAGAAGGCTTGTAGGTGAAAACAGGTTTCAATCGTCGATGGTTCCCCACAACTGTTTCTAGCTTCCTCATTGTCCAAAGATCGGGGACGCTCAATAGAAGTCTGCAAGGAATAGATTGATTCATGTCCAGCGTAGCCTACAAACCCGGTCGGATGGTTCTCCTGACAAAACTCCGCGGACAACTCTTCTTCACTAAATTTGGGTCCAGGGTTGTCGATATACGCCACTTCACCATGAGGAAAGAGAGTTGTCGTGGCAAGGTGCTCCTGCGTATCTCGATATCTCCTCTGACTTTCCACGGCGGCAGACAGGAAGGATAGTATATTCGAAGTATTTAGGGATTTCGCTAAGCTCTGCGCCAAACAGCGGATATGGTGAGAGTGATCCCAGATGTCTCCTGAAACTGCATGCAACATCCTCGCCGTGGGGCCAGGATCTTATACGAAAGGAGAGAGGGAGAACTGCACAAGTGGCAAACACGTCAAAAGCACGGGTTGCATAAACGGGAACCGAAAGTTGCGATGGAAGCATGGCGATTAGTCAATTAGCACTATACAATTACTGTCTACAGTATGTCCAAGTGAAATTGAAAAGTGTAGAGTGCGAAAATTATCGCGAAAATTATCGCGAAGAAAATAAAAAGGAAAAAGAAGAATGCGAAAATTATCGCGAGGTAGGGATAAGAGCTAGACACTAGGGTTCAAGAGATCCTAAAATAACAAGCACGTTGCCTCCCCGGCAACGGCGCCATAAACTTGACGTGCCCCCGGTATACTAGCCGCAAATGGCCGGGGGACCCGCGTGAGGGTTTAGATATTTGTAACCGCAAGCGCACGGTGTTGTAGTGTGGCTTGGGGGTCGAACACAGTGAGGCTAGGATGTGCTTGTGTCAAGGAGGACCGAAATCACCCCGTGGGAGAGCTAGCCCGGATCGGTTGATGGGTTGTCACGGTAAAGGAATGCAAGGTATGAACAATAAGAAAATAAACCCGGGACTTTGGTTTCCACCCCAACGAGCGACTCTCGCCGATACAGCCTACGGGTAGGATGGCGATCGGAATTAGGGTCTAATGGTGAGACGTTGCCTGTGAAAGTGGTACCGGCATCCCATGGGCCCGATATTCCGGTCGGTGCCCAGGATGATACATCGGACTTCCCGGGTTCGATCAGTGGGCACTCCCGTGTCCATTAACACTGATCGATTCTGGGAGCACTAAGCTCGCAACGATAACTCCCAACGTCTCATCCTACCGCTCCCGCGTGCTAGGATTCGGCGTCTACGCTAAGGGCGTGAGCTATGGCTAGGGAGTCAACCGCCAAGTTTATTCCCCCTTGGCCCAACGGTCAAAGGCGGTCTTTTTCCCACCGATGACAATAAAACACCCCGCGTAACCGTTAGATTCCTAATCCCTATCGATTTCCTAACCCTATTGATGCATCGGGAAGAGCCCCCGAAGGGGTTTCCGCCAAAATCCCAGATTTGGGAACTACTCACAAATATTCATTAAAAAGCGATCTAAACGAAAATGAACCGTTAAAATCATAATCAGACGATAGGAATGCGAAGGTAGTAGAGCAATTAAGATAATACTAAAGTTTAAGAAAGATCCGAAAACTTACAATAGAAAAGTAATTACAGCCGTCACAAATAGGAGAAAACAGTAAAAACTAACAGCTCCCCCGTTTCTGGAACCCTAGGGGGTCCTATTTATAGGATCTCGTATCACCCGATCGGTTGACAAGTCAACCGATCGGGTGATCCGTTACAAATAATAAACAGAAAACGGCGGAGTTTCACCCGGTCATATGAACCGGTCGGTTGAGTTCTTGGGGTGACCGGTTGGATCTTGGTGCCATCGGGTGAAGGGGTCGGTTGGGTGCCCGTGTCTCGGCTCCTCAGCATCAGCTACAGATGAACCGATCGGGTGAGAGTCACCCGATCGGTTGGAATTTGGCTTGAAAAGACAGAGAATCAGCCCCGTTGAACCGGCCTGTGAACCGGTCGGGTGACATCCACTTGAGCTCCAGCTGAGACCGGGTGGTGCACGCGTGCATCACCTGATCGGTTGGAGATGACCAACCGATCGGGTGAGGGGCTGAAAGATGTAATCTTCATCGTTTGACCCCTTGGATCACGCGTGACTCCTCCCGTTGCTCCGGGGACACATGATATCATCGTTTTGCGTCCCAAATGCCAGCAAACTCCTGCAAAACACGGAAAATACGGAAAAGTGAAAGAAAACAAGAAAACACAAGAAAACACGAGAAAACGAATAAAAGACGGCGGTAAATACGGAAAAACATGGAAGAAAACGCGCGTAAATATATGAAATATAAACGCACGTCATGCATCTATTCGACATTGCATGTGCACATCGATTTGCTTCCGCGCCCGCACACGCTTGCGCGCGCGCACACGAGTAAACTAGGTATGTATTTTGTTGACACCACAAAAAAAAATCATGTTTCCATGTGTATTTTAAACTATTTTTCGATCCGTACATATTCTAAAACCTCAAAATCCCAAATATATGTAAACCCTAGGGTGGATTCGACCATCGATCCACTCGTTACAAAAAGTTCTATTATTCACAAACCACTGATTTTATAACAATCGGATCAAGGGTCCAATATCGTCAGACTTCACTTGATTTATTGTATTTTGATCATCCATGATGTGCAGAACATGAAGATCATTCATCTAACCATCGTAAAACTACCAATTTTCAAGTGACACCTTGGAGTTTTAATCGTCCCTCTAATCATTGTAAAAAGTTTTGTTACATCGAAAACGTTAAACTTGTGACCTGATACGACCCTCCCAGGATGGGCCAAAGCCGAACGGCCCAAGCCCGTGTCGCAAGCCCACCGCCCTGGGGAGAACGGACCAAGCGATGAGGCCACCACGGAGGCCCACAGCTAGACCGGCCTCGGACCGAGCATGCACTACCGCTAACCCACACCAACAGGAGTTAGCCGCTGTCCTTAATCACCATTAAGGGGTCCCATTACGTCCACTTCTTGACCCATTAAGGCGCCATTAATAGGCGAAGGATGATGGCGAGAGAGGAGGAGATCGAGGAGGCATGGCTGGAGGGAGGCTCCTATAAAGAGACGCGAGGTATAACGTACAAAGGGAGGACTTCCTGGATACCCAAATACACTGAGGTATTCTTCTTACACGACCTGGTCTTCCACCTTATATTTCTCCTCCATAGCTCGGCCCGAGGACTAGCGTATCAGCCTCTCAGTGAGCCATACCGATCCCACTGAGCATCCTTCGGATCCGTTTTGACTAAGGTATCGGAGGAGACTTGGTCGGAACCAAGGTCCGACCCCCTGACGAGCTCTCTTGTCTATTCAGGTCCAAGAGATTCAGCGACGCCGAGGCTATCCCTCAGCGTCTCCACAGTCGGAGCCGAGCACCGTCGTCCTCGAGCCCACTCGTCTCCATCACCAGGAGGTCGTCGCATTGCCGAGTTGCACTACCGCAAACCCACGCCAACATGAGTTAACCGCTCGGTGCGTTCTCCCAGGTGAGAAAACACCTCGAGGCTACCATTCATCAAGCCGACGTGAGGATCAGCACGTCCCTCACCGAGCGAACATGCCTTCAGCCAATCCCGGAGGTCCCACGTGTCCCTTTTGACCACGTTGACCTCCCGCCCTCCGATCAATAATTCAGCGGTGAGAAAACACCCAAAAACATCTGGCGCCATCAGTGGGAAACAAAGAAGCAACCACGTCAAACCACCACATCACCGAAATGGAATCAGCCTGCAATGGAGTAGGACGCATGCCCCCCATCCACGAGGAGGGCGAATACATCCCGCCCGAAAACAGCCACAGCGACACCACCGAGGGCGCCCGTGACTCACGCTCGGTGACCCAAGAACAACTCTGTATCTTCTCCCAAGAGATGCATGCCCACTTCCAAACACTGGTTGCAGCCATCCAACAACTCATGTGCAACCCGCACCTCCCGGAGAGGGGGACGGTGGCTGTTCTTGGTCGACAGGAACCACGCCCCCACTGCGCTTGGCCGTAGTCACTGCTCAAGGCGACGAGGGTGCCAACCCGGAGCGGAGGTTCACCATACCAAAGTTCATCCCGGTACGGTCCTCCACCACGACTTCACTCTGGGATGAGGCAGACAGAAGGCCTGCATGGGCCAAAGGCGAGTCCACCACAGCCTCGTCCAGGTGATCACGCTCGATGCATCGACGGTCACCCAGCCCTCGGGCCGTCGAGGATCGACGGGGCCAAAGCGGGAGCCCCCATCGGAGGAGGCATAGAGGCCCAAGGGATCGCAGCGAGAGGAGAAACACTCGGCGGCCAACACCTATCCCCGATCCAGATGAACATCGAGCAGACTCCCCTCAAACCACAGTCAACCCGCACGGGCAACCTAGCCCTCGCATTGAAGCATCGGCAAGCCGGAGAGACCAAGGAGGCCCAAGGACGACCGTTACCCCTTAGCAAGGAGCATCACCGACGCCCGACTACCGTCCAGGTTCAAGGTGCCGACCTTGGAGAAATACGATGGCACGGGGGACCCAGAAGACCACGTGATGGACTACGAGGAAGTCATGGTGTTCCAGGGGGCCGACGATGACATGCACTGTTGTGGCTTCTACTCTACCCTCCAGAAGTCTGCCAGGAGTTGGTACCATAGCCTCCCCGACCGCTCCATCAGCAACTTTCAGGACCTCTCCCAGAAGTTCTGCAAGCAGTTTATGGACGGCCGACAGATAAAGCCAGACTCTGAGCTTCTGTTCAATGTGGTACATAGGCCGGGCGAATCCCTAAGGAGCTACATGCGATGCTTCAACGCCGAGAGGCTCATTGTGGAGAGCTGCCTTGAGATGATCGTGAAAACGGCCCTGAAGAAGGGGCTCCACCACAGGGGCCTAAAGAAGTCACTGCACAACAAACTCACGAGGGATCTCGTTGAGGTAATAGCCCGAACAGAGCGTTACATGCTGACGGAAGAGGCGTTGGCAGTGGAGGAAGGAAGCAACCCCACTGGAACCAAGCAGGGCTCCAAATAGGACGAAAGCGAGTGCCACGATCCGGACGACCACAAGCGGGAGAAGAAATCAAGGGGAAAGCAGTGCAAGGAGGAAGCACGACCCCCCGACTGAACGCTACCTCGGAGGCCGTGCATTCAGGCCCAGAAAGAGGGCCACATCGGCAAGCCGCCCCCAAAGATGAAGGGTGATAGAAGGGACGAGGAGAGTACTGCAGGTACCATAAAGACAACGGCTGTAACGACCCGCTCTCGGGGGGCCCGTTACTTATTTGATATTTGCGGAGGTCCTGCAGGTTACCAGTGAAACCAAAATAGCTACGATGCAGATATGTACAACAATACTCAAATAGTGTCCAATTATTATAATCCACATATAGTACAAATTATTACAACGAGATTAAAAGGAAAGATGTACAACCGAAAGGGTGCCACTAAAAGAACTCTACTACTGCAGCCTTAGAGACGAAACTTTGGCACTCAGGAGCCTCTATGTCAAGCTATGCGTCGTCTGGTGCCACGAAACATGGAACTGTAGGTAAGTCACATAATTCTAATAATAGACATAAAGTAGTGCAAAAGTACGAAGCAGTCTATATTAAGCATTTTAAGGACTATCATGCTAATGCAATAAGTGTGATAAGAGCAGACATGCAGGTAAAGGCGTAAAGTAAAGTAAGGACAGTCAAGAATGCAAGTGCGACAAGTAAAGTAATGGTGACTGAGCAAGTACAACTAGTACCGTACAAGAATAACCATGACAATAGCAATGACAATGAGAGTAATTGTGCCTAGCCTAGCTCGTGACTTATAACAGAAAGTACGATATGCAACCAAGAGTCCACCTGATATCCCGGGTTACAACAATACGATACGGTACAATCAAAACGGTACAATCATAACGGTACTTTTCAACAAAATGGTACGATTCACCAAAACGGCACTATTCACTGCAGATCGGACTGGTCGCTCCCGCACTTCCACTATTATAATTTACCCCAAAAACCCAAGTGTCTGTGATGTGTATCAAATACATGTTCATTACGAGATGTTCCACAATTTCACAATATGTACCACAAGATATTCCATACAAGATATTCCATTTGACAATTCATGAGTCATATTCATGTCATGCATCAATTGATATGACTATTTAAATGTGAGCAATCGAGCAATAAATGTAACCAAAGTCGTTCTTGCAATTGATCTGTTTCCTATTTAGTTATGTCTCTGGGCATCTGTTCAAGTCAATAAAAGTTCCGAGACTAGATGTCAAGTCCTATGTTCGTACAAGTGCACTAGCTAAATTTCTAAAGTTAGAATTAAAGTGACTTACATATCGAGGTCGTCGTAGTAAGACGAGGTTGGAGCTAGGGCTTCCAAGGAAGCTGGTGCATGAGAATTGGTACCTGTAAACACAAGAAATGATCGGTTAAAGAGTACATTATTTTCTATCTATTTTCCTTAACGTGTTCGTATTTTTATAATAGCTTAAAACGGGTTAAAACACTCGCTAATAATTTTTAGATAGGCTAGATATGAGGAAAATAATTTTATCAAGGAAGAAAATATTTTTCTGAAGCTCGTAGGTATTTTTAGCAATTTTTGAAAGCTTTAAAACGATTTTTAGAAATTAAAATGAATTAAAACTAATTTTACTAAGTTATAAAATAACTATCTTAATGTTCAATAATTTATTTAAAAATATATACTCGTCAGAAATTTTCATGTGATATGTCAAAATGTTAGTCTTAACTAGTATATTTATAGACAATTGTATTACACCTAAGTTTACGTAAAATCCAGAAGAAATAATTCATTAGGATGAATCAGATAGCTTTAAAAATTTATTACAGGAGATATACTTGCCTGATTCCAACGAAACCGATGCCTACGTGTTCGTGATGAAGTTACGGATCTTCTGGTGGTATCCGTTCGTTATTCTGATACTTATATCAAAATGACATTATTCTTACATACTCAAATTTCCTTATAAACTAATATTATATTATTATTATATTATTTTATTTAAATAATTTACTGTCCTTTTGCTAACAGAGGCATGAGCTGCTCTCTTCTGCCTTCGTGCGCGCGCGGGTTTCTGTGTGTTTCTTTCTTTTTTTGTTTGAAACTTACGCAAGTGGGGGCCTTCCGTGGGGCGCCGTCCGGGGGAGGAGCGGCAGGTAGCCGGCCGGAGGAGGGGCGCGTGGTGGCCGGCCGGCGGTGGGGGGAGGCCGGTCAGCGGTGGAGCTCCGGCGACAAGAAGAGAGGGGAGGATCGCCCGGGGCTGGTTTCGATGGGTTCGACGTGAAGGAGCTCCGGCGACCTTGGCAGCGACGTAGCGGTGTCCACGACGACGTGAGAAGACCGAGGGGGAGCTGTCACGACCCGCTTCCCTAAAATGGAGGCGAGACATGAAAAGGTCCGCACGGGAGTGGAGCTGTGAAGCCCCAAACCCGATAAGCGTCCACAATACATAAACAGGTCCCTGTAACCACAACAGAATAACAGTAATAACACAAGGCGAGGCTAAAATAAAATTCCACATCTCACAAATTGTCCAACATCAACAAAGAGTCTAACATCCAGAAAAGCCACCAGGCTGAAAGAAAAGAGTCGAAAGGCCCAGAACAAGGCCAACCAAAAGCAATGACAACAACAAAGTATAGGTGCTATGCACCGATAACAAACAACTATCTAACAAAAGTAAAGCATAACGAAGACACTAGGACTGGTCCCCAGTGTCCACGTACTCCCCGTCAAACACAAGCTCGGGCTCGGCGTCAGCAAACACCTCGTCCTCAGCAAACACCGCAGAAATGGCAAAGCTTCAGAATAGGCCCTCCTGGCCTCTTAAACTGAGCGGACTGATTAGGCCTGAATCCAGGTCTAACCACAGCTCTCGCCTGTTCCACAGGCCTCTTCCCAGCACCAACAACAGACCCTCTCCTCTGGTTCACAAGCAGCTCCTGCCTCTTGGCAGCGACCAGAACCTTCTGATAAGATTCCCGATCAGAAGAGGTCACAAAACTCTGGAGCTCCGAAGCAAGCCCCTGCAGGAACCTCTGAGCCTTCTCCTCAGCGTCCTGCACCATCTTCGGTGCAAACCGACTCAGCCTCATGAACTCTTGGTGATACATGTCCACCGACGAGTTCCCTTGCTTCAAGTCGATAAAACGCTGCAGCATCTCCTCCTTGGCAGCCTTCGGGAAGAACTCACCCTCAAATCTGGCCTTGAAGGTAGCCCAAGCAATCGGCTCCACCAACAACTTCTCCTCCGCATCCCACCAATTCCTGGCGTTATCCTTGAGCTGCCTCTTCGCCAAATCAACCCATCCAGCCGGGGTGATCTTGGCCATCTTCAGATTGTCCTCGATGTTTCGAATCCATTCATCGGCAGCCAGAGGACCCTCAGAACCATCAAAATATGCGGGACCCAGCTCCCGAAATTGCTTCGCTCCTGGCTCAGAGTGAGGGGCATCCGGAAGAGCCCGGGCAGCTCGAGTAAGTGGAGCATTCTGGACTTGCAGAAGCACGCCCTGCTGCACTTGCATCATCTGGAGCATCATCCGCATCATCTCACCGCTGGTGGGTTCCCGCTCAGGCTCCTCATCATGAGGGAGCGCACCACTACCCCCACCACGGGTGAAACGCCTTCCTGCCATCTAGTGACACAGAGAACGAATCAGATTAGACTCATAGCCTATGACATCAGACGTCGAACTTAATTTATTGGACATTCTAATATTATTATCGCTATTCCAAAAATCGCAGTTACAGAAGGACCTGCATGGGCCACCACTAAAACCTGTCACGACCCGCTTCCCTAAAATGGAGGTGAGACGTGAAAAGGTCCGCACGGGAGTGGAGCTGTGAAGCCCCAAACCCGATAAGCGTCCACAATACATAAACAGGTCCCTGTAACCACAACAGAATAACAATAATAACACAAGGCGAGGCTGAAATAAAATTCCACATCTCACAAATTGTCCAACATCAACAAAGAGTCCAACATCCAGAAAAGCCACCAGGCTGAAAGAAAAGAGTCTAAAGGCCCAGAACAAGGCCAACCAAAAGCAATGACAACAACAAAGTATAGGTGCTACGCACCGATAACAAACAACTGTCTAACAAAAGTAAAGCATAACGAAGACACTAGGACTGGTCCCCAGTGTCCACGTACTCCCCGTCAAACACAAGCTCGGGCTCGGCGTCAGCAAACACCTCGTCCTCAACAAGGTACCCAGGCTCAGGATCTAACATGTGTCACCCAAAAGAGTACAGGGGCACATGTCAGCAAGTCTAAAAGACTTGGGCAAGGAAACTGAAAGTAAGGCAACTAGCAACCTAGCAGTTTAGTATGATGCATGGCATGGCAGTTATAACATGAGTGAACAATTAAAACATGGCAAGACAATTTTGTACAAGGGAACAATTATCGGGGCAAGACAAGACAAGAGTAGCCACGCTACTATCAATCTCAATCAATTCACTATTCACGTTGTTTTGTAGATTGTTTACGCCTTACAGCTGAATGGTTCCACATTCGCTGATTGGCCGCTTAACAACTACCCCACCCCAAAGAGTTTACGCCTTACAACTGCAGTTGTTGATCAAACAGACTCCCAGTTGAATGGCCGCTTAACCCTCACCCCTTATACCCACACGTAATGGAGCCTAGGGTCCCCGCACAATGAACTCAACTAGTGAGCCTGGGGTTGCCCCGCACAATGAGCTCGCATTCCTATTTCACAATTCAATATCGAGCGTTGGGGTTTCCAACTCATTATGCTCGCTTCTGGTCACGAGCCAGGAAACACACAATTCGGGCATTGGCTATCAACCAACACATGGCCCGCTTCTGGAACACGAGCCAGGAACACAAGCAATGTAGCAAAGCTACGCAATCCCTGAAATGCATGAAGGATGCAATGACATGACAATTAACTTGCGTACCGATAATGGAAAGTAAACGTGACATGATAGTTGTGCAACATGCTAAATGTCGGAATTAGCTTCGTTGTCAAGCTAATTCCCCAATTTGCGCCTAGGCGAGTATCATTTCGTCGCCTAGCCTCTTTTACGCCTACTATAAGAAAATGGCCTAAAACATGGCCCAAACCCTAAGTGGAAAGTTTCACTTGCCTAGCACCGGGGATGGCGACTACTTCGTCTCACGGATGCTATCTACGGGGGAAATCGCTGTTAAGGGGGAAACAAACATCAAAACACAAGTATTTTATTAGGGTTTCATAAAAATTACAATAGGATATGAAAACAACGGTAGATCGATTTCTTACCGAGAGGAGACGGAAGAAACACTCCGGAGAACCCTAGGATCAGATCTGGAAAAGATTGGAGAAGTTTGGGGAAACTAGGGTTTTGGGGGATTTGGGGATTTTGATGGATTTGGTGAGATTTTGGGGAAGATGAGAGGTAGAAAGAGTGGATGGATGGATTGGATGATGGATTTAGGGCTTAGAATGGAGAAATGGAGCTTGGAGGAAGATGGGGGCTGAAGGGGGAAGATTTTAGGGTTTTGGGTCGTGTTGGAGAAGAAGAAGTCGTTTGGGAGGGGTATTTATAGGTTGGGCTGGCGGCTGCCCAGAAATTAGGGTTTTAACACTAGTTAGTCGGTCAAAGAGCAACCACTGACCGACTAGTTTGACAACTAGTCGGTCGGTCGACCAACGCTGACCGACTAAGTGCAAACAGTAACTCCTGAACGAAATAGGATTCTAGAGTTAGTCGGTCCATGAACAAGAACTGACCGACTAGTTTAGCATCTAGTCGGTCGATGAACGTTCTTAGACCGACTAAGAGTAAACAGTAACTGATACAAAAATAATATGATGAGTTAGTCGGTTCAAGAAGCATTGCTGACCGACTAGTTTGCAACCTAGTCGGTCAACCAACGTTCTTAGACCGACTAACGATAAACAGTAACTCCTGAGAAATTTAGAAAGCTAACTAGTCGGTCCAAGAAGGATTGCCGACCGACTGGATCGTCATCTAGTCGGTCGGTGGCCCTTCTTACACCGGCTAATGAGCACAGAAAAGTACCGATACGGAGCGCGGGGCCCCGGGATCGATTCCTAAGACTCCTAGGCTTGATCTAACAGTAAGATACGACCGTTATGAAGTCCGTCACGAATGACTTACTTCGAAATCGACAATCCTAAGGAAAAAGTGAGAAAATACGACGAATCGATCGAAAATGAAACCTACGGAGACGAAAACCACACAGAGGAGAAAATCCACCAAAACATATATTATATTATATTAAATCCAGATTCATGAAAAGCAGTCGTTACATCCTCCCCAACTTAAGAAAAATTTCGTCCTCGGAATTTCCAAATACTCACGAGTCCGGAAACAAAAGTGGGAAACGCTCTCGCATCTCATCCTCATTCTCCCAAGTAGACTCTCCAGGTGAACCGTGTCGCCACATCACCCTCACAAGATTGACAATCTTGTTCCGAAGCGATTTCTGACGCCTGTCCAGAATCTGCACGGGATGCTGGTCATACGTCATATCGGGGCGAACGGTAATCTCCGAAAAATCCACCGCATGAGACGGATCGCTAATGTATCGACGAAGCTGCGACACATGGAAAACATTGTGAACTCCTTCCAAAGATGGCGGCAAGGCCAAGCGATAAGCTACCTCGCCAACCCTCTCCAAAATGTCAAATGGTCCAATGTATCGCGGGCTCAAATTTCCACGCTTCCCGAAACGAATCACACCACGATTCGGGGAAATCTTCAAGAACACATGGTCGCCCGGCTGAAACTCCAAAGGACGACGTGTAGCATTCGCCCAATGCTTAAAACGGTCCTGAGCAATTCTCAACCTCTCCCGAATATTCCTGACGATCTCCACGGCCTCCACGATCATCTCAGATCCCAACAACTCCCGATCTCCAACGTCATCCCAACTCAATGGCGATCGACATTTCCTTCCATAAAGAGCGGCGAAAGGCGCCATGCCAATACTCGCCTGGAAGCTGTTGTTGTAGGAAAACTCCACCAAATGCAGATGGTCCTCCCACGAACCCTTGAAATCCAACATGCACGCTCTCAGAATGTCTTCCAAAATCTGAATCGTCCTCTCGGACTGGTCATCCGTCTGCGGATGGTACGCCGTGCTGAAACTCAGACGCGTACCCAAGCTCTTCTGCAAACTCTGCCCGAACTGAGATGTGAACCTCGTGTCTCTGTCAGACACGATACTCACGGGGACTCCATGAAGTCGCACAACCTCCTGCACGATTCACGTTACATCACTATCCAAACTAGGAAAAGGAAATAAAAACAGAGAGTAAAAGAATTTTACCTCCATATATCTCCTCGCTAGCGCCTCAGTGGACTGTCCCACTCGGAACGGAATAAAATGCGCAGATTTGGTCAATCGATCGACGATCACCCAAATCGCGTCATTCTACTTCGGACTCCGAGGTAGTCCAATCACGAAGTCCATAGTGATGTGCTGCCATTTCCACTCCGGGCTCGGAAGCGGTTGTAGCAACCCGGCCGTACGCTGATGCTCCACCTTCACTTGCTGGCAAACCAAGCACTTGGCTACACTCCGAGCCACACTCCTCTTCATACCATGCCACCAATAATTCAGACGAAGATCCTGGTACATCTTGGTGCCACCAGGATGCACAGAATACGGTGAACTGTGTGCCTCCACCATCAGCTCCTCTCTGATATCCCCAGCAGGCACACACAACCTGGCTCCAAACCTCAGCGAGCCATCCTCATGAATCAAAAGTCAGTCCGCAGACCGGCTTCCACCTGCTCCCGAATCCTTACCAGCTTCGGATCCTCAGCCTGGCCAGCCTTAATCCGATCCACGATCGTCGACTGTACCTGCATGTACATCAACGAAGAAGCCTCTCCAGGAAGAACAATCTCCACGCCAGACTCGCAAAAATCCTGCTGCAATCTCCACTGCGAGGTCAAAATCATCACCGCTGGAAGCCTACTCAAAGCATCTGGAACCACATTCACCTTGCCAGGGTGAAACTGCAAATCAATATCACAATCCGCCATAAGCTCCAACCATCGACGCTGTCGCATGTTGAGCTCCTTCTGAGTGAAAATATACTTCAAGCTTTTGTGATCGGTGAAAATCTTCACTTTCTCACTCAGCAGGAAGTGCCTCCAAATCTTAAGAGCAAACACAACGGCAGCCAACTCCAAATCATGCGTCGGATAATTCTTCTCATGAACCTTAAGCTGACGAGACGCATACGCCACAACATACCCGTGCTGATGCAACACACAACCGAGACCCTTGCCAGAAGCATCGCAAAAGATCTCAAATCCACCGCTGCGATCAGGCACAACAAGAATGGGGGCAGTCGTCAACCTCTCCTTCAGAACACCAAAAGCACCCTCACAATCACCCGACCAAACAAAAGCAACATCCTTCCGCGTCAACCTGGTCATCGGCTCAGCAATACGGGAAAAGTCCTTAATGAATCGCCGATAATAACCAGCAAGTCCGAGAAAACTCCGAATCTCAGACGCAGACGACGGAACAGGCCACTCCCTGATGGCCCTAATCTTCTCGGGATCCACTGAAATACCATCTCCAGTCACCACATGCCCGAGAAAAGCAACTCGATCCAGCCAAAACTCGCACTTCGAAAACTTAGCATACAACCGATGCTTCCTCAAAATCTCCAACACCGTCCTTAAGTGCGAGGCATGCTCTTCCTCCGACTTCGAATAGATCAGAATGTCGTCAATAAAGATAACGACAAACTTATCCAAAAATTCGTAGAAAATCAGGTTCATCAAATTCATGAAAACTGCGGGCGCGTTAGTTACGCCGAAAGGCATAACCACGAACTCATAGTGTCCATACTTCGTCCTGAACGCTGTCTTCGGAACATCTCCCTTCTTCACCTTCAACTGATGGTAACCACTCCTCAAATCCAATTTAGAAAACACCCTCGAACCTCCAAGCTGATCAACGATATCATCAATGCGAGGCAACCGGTATTTATTCTTAATGGTCACCGCATTCAACTCCCGATAGTCCACGCACATGCGTCGCGAACCATCCTTCTTCTTAACCAACAACACCGGTGCTCCCCACGGAGACACGCTAGGATTAATATAACCCTTCAGCAAGAGCTCATCCAACTGCCTCCGCACCTCTTCCAACTCTGCAGGTGCCATACGATACGGCGCCTTCGAAATCGGCTGCGCACCTGGAACAAGATCGATAGAAAATTCCAAAGCCCGATCAGGCGGCAAACCAGACATCTCCTCGGGGAAGACGTCGCCAAAATCATGCACCACAGCTGGCCACTCCAGCTCCATCTGTATAGCCACAGCCTCCACCGGCCTGGCCCAAAATCTGACAGGACCAAGCGAACTGCTACCACGACTGAACTCAAATACTGGATGTCCGGGAATCTCGAACACCACCTTCTTCCTCCTGCAGTCAATTGATCACTCCTTATTTTACACCTTTTTTTCCGCATGTTTGCATGCCATTTAGATCGCCCAAATCACGTCTTTTACAATTTATCGACGATATTGCGATGCTTTTCACGTTTTGTTGTTTTTGTCGCATTTCAGGTGATTTGGCGTGATTTGGAGTGATCTCGAGATACGCTTACGCTAGACGGCCACCAACGACCTCCCCGAGGAGTATTTTGCTGTTGGAGAGGAGCGGAAGAAGAATGGACGCCGCAGGAGCGACGGGGAGGCCAAATTAAGCAGTTTGGGCATTTTTTGTGTCCCACTCGGCCGAGTGGAGGAGCCACTCGGCCGACCAGCGAGACACCGCTCGGCCGACCCGTTCAGACACGTTTTCCACGTGTACTCGGCCGAGCGACGGAGACCACATCGGCCGAGTGACTATACCACGTCCGCCCGAGTGGCGCCCAGACGAAGGCCCTCAAAAGTATCGAAGTTACTGTTTTTCGGCCACCTGAGCTTCAGAAGACCCACTCGGCCGAGTGGTAAATCCGTCCGCCCGAGTGAAGTAAAGCCATCGGCCGAGTGACGACAACTCACTCGGCCGAGCCACCTCCGAACTGAAGACCCCTGAAAGCCCCGACTTACTGGAAAATTACAGGGTTTTCACTCAGCCGAGCGACTTTTGTCACTCGGCCGAGTGCGATGCGCTGCCTGTAGCGAAATCTGCGGAAAACAGGCTGTGCATGGGCGTTTTGGTCAGGATTTTTGGACGATTTTTGGGGCTATTTAAGCCCTGTTTTTACCCTAGTTTGAGGAGCCACCTCTCAGATTTTTTGCAGCTTTTTGAGTCTACTTTTTAGCTTTATTAATTGTGATTGGAGAAGAGAAAAACTTGGATTTTTGTTGGGTTGATTGAAGATCTACATTGGTTTGCACTTCTCTTCCCCAAAAACTCTATTTTTATTGTTTATATCATTGTTGTGATGAATTCCATTGTCTATTTCATTGCTAATTATTGTGCTATTGCTATGATTAGTGAGTAGTCTCCACGTCTTGGGGCGTGGGGATGAACCCTACAAGCCCAATTTCGTATTTGTGTTGAATTGGAAGAAATTGAGCTAGGATTGTTATTAGGGATTAGATTGGGATCGAATTACTACGGATAGCTAGGTATTCACATCAATTGGGATTTGCAAGAGATTGGATCCCAATTCGATAGGAAGCCCTAGAAATCCGAATTGGGTTGGAGTCGGATTTTCGAAGTATCGGTTTGCAAGAGATTGGACCGATGCTAGGATCTCCGGTTGCAATTCCGTGCCGATACCCGTTTGCAAGAGATTGGACGGGTAGGAACTATCCTAATCTAGATTGTGGACCGAGTTTGCAAGAGATTGGGCTCGGTGCGCAATTGGACGATGATGTTGATCCTAATGCTAGCTTCCCTAGGCTAGGGTTTGCAAGAGATTGGACCCAAACCTAGGATAGCTATAGACCGGCAACAGCGCGAGAGCGTGAGCTTGGTTCCACATTTAGTTGCAACTAGTTCATCCAAATTCTCATCCTAGCGATTTCGATACCGGCGAACCACATTTGTGAAATACGGTGAGTAGTGGGGATTCCCCATTCCCTAGGCGTTCTCTATTTGATTTGATATTTCGCACTTTTGTCTGACGATTGTGACAGGATCGCCCAAGGCAATTATCCCTCTAAATAGCCAGGTTGATTAGGAGCAAGCACGGTCATTCGTCCTCCCTGTGTTCGATACCCGCTCGCCGCTATACCGTGCGCTTGCGGTAAAACTACAACCGTCGCCTCGGGACGTGTACGCCGGGGCGCGATCAAGTTTTTGGCGCCGCTGCCGGGGAGGCGATTGCGTTTGATTCTTTTTCACCTTAGCTATTTCTTTCTTTTATTTTCTTTTTATTTTATTTCTTTTACCATTATTATTTCCTTTGCTATTCTTACCTAACCCTTCCACGGTACTAATCATCTCTTTGAAACTCTGTTTTTCCTGTGCATGTACACGAGATCTACGGCGGACCCCGAAGCCTTATTATTCGATCCCGAGATCGAACGTACCGCGCGGAGACTCAGAGCGGAAAGGAGACAATATCCGGAAGGGCGGTTTATGACCAACCGGGAAACTCCCGAAGAATTGGCGGAGAGAATGGCGAGAATAATTTCTATTCGCGATAGGCTTCGGCCTAAAACCTCTTCTACTACGTCATCCATCGCCGTGCCGGAGTTGGCGGCCGACAAGAACTTCGAGCTAAAGACGGGATTGGTGGTTTTGATGCAACAAGACCCATTTCATGGGAACGCTCACGAGAACCCCCACTACCACATCCAATCATTCTTGTCGAAGTGCGCCACTTTCCAAATGCCGGGGGTCCCGATCGATGCCATCAGACTGCGCCTCTTCCCCTTCACGCTAAAGGACAAAGCACTCTATTGGCTGAGGACGCAAGCTGACGGAGTTTTCACCTCTTGAGACGGGTTGGCGGATGCATTCATTGATAAATTCTATCCACCATCCAAGACGGTGAAGATCCAGAGCGCTCTCATGTCCTTCAAGCAAGGACCACATGAGACGCTCTATGAAGCTTGGGAGCGATTTAAGGATTTGCAGCACCAGTGCTCGCACCACAGTATAGAAGATTGGGAGTTAGTGCATAGCTTCTACAACGGTCTCCAACCGGGGACCAAACAAATTATTGATGCCGCGGCGAATGGTGCAATCTTGTCAAAGACTCCCGAGGAAGCTACGGCCCTAATTGAGGAGATGGCCTCTAATAACCAACAATGGGGCGATGAGCGAGGACACTCTACGTCCTCCTTAAAGCCGACTAGCATCTACGAGGCAAAGGCCGTAGCGGAGCTTACGAGCAAATTTGATTCTCTCCACAAGGTGGTGGAGAGATTGGAGAAATTCATCACGGAGCCCCAAGGAAGCCCTTCCACCTCCGCGCCGGCAAGCCAAATGAGTGATTGGCAAGACCAATCTCAAGCCATGTATTCGGGAGGAGAGCAAGGAGAAGGATCCTTGGAGCAAGTGCAATATGTTGCGGGGAACCAAGGTTATTGGTCCAATCCGGCCGCAAGAAATCACCCGGGATTCTCCTACGCCAACAATGAAGGAGCTTTGAACCCGCCACAACAACCGCCTAATCAAGCTCGACCACCACCACCCCAACAACAATACTATCCGCCGAGGGGACCTACACAACAAAACTTCCAACCAAAGCAACAAGTCCCACCCTATAGGCCTCCCGGATACAACCAAGGGTGGAGGAATCAAAACCAAAACCCTCCACAAGCTCCACAACGATCCGATTTCGAAACTAGAGTGGAGGCGTTCATGGTCGAGCAAAATAAGGTGAATGCTACTTTGAAGGCGGGGCAAGATTCTCTCAATACCGTAGTGGCTCAAATTTCGGAGCAATTAGCGTTGCTCAACCGGAACACTCAAAGATTGCCGGCGCAACCGGAGCAAAACCCACGGGGCAACACGGGCCACATCAACGCCGTAGTTGCCGTCACAACTAGAGGCGGGAAGGACACCACCCCCACCATGATTCCTATTGAGGAGGCCGTGGAGGAAAGTTTGGAGCCGGTTGAGCCGGTAATTGAGATTGAAAAGGAGAAGGAGCCACAAGACAAGGAGAAATCTAGGGCGGAGCTATTAATTGAGGAGAGGCGCTTCATGCCACCGGTCCCATTCCCCCAAAGACTAGCGAAAGCGAAAATGGAGAAAAGGCTAGCGAAATTCCTCGAGTATCTAAGAGGAGTTAGCCTAAATATTCCCTTCCTTGACGCCATCATCGAGATCCCCACATATGCCAAATTCCTGAAGGATTTGATTTCGGGGAGAAAGAGGAAGGAGAAGATCATGCTAGCCGAGGAGGGCTCTTGGTTCACCAAGAGAGAAAAGGAGCCGGCAAAATTTAAAGATCCGGGGAGTTTTCGGATTCCTTGCACTTTGGGCGGCGTGCCTCTTCAAAAGGCGTTGGTAGATCTTGGGGCTAGTGTGAGTCTCATGCCTCTCTCCATGTTCTTAAAGCTTAACACCGGGACGAAGTTGAAACCCACCGACATGCGCATTCAATTAGCCGATGGACGGATAACAAGGCCGGTGGGGATCGCCGAAGACATCCCACTTCAAGTACCGGGTGGAATATGCTTGCCATGTGACTTCGTCATCATGGACATTAAGGAGGAAGGAGACACCTCATTGATACTTGGACGCCCATTCCTCGCCACCGCCGGAGTCATCGTCGACGTGCGCGAAGGTACCTTAACCTTAAACGTCGGAAACATTGAGGTGGAGCTCCACATTCCTAAGGCTATGAAGCATATGCCTTATCACGAGGAACTCGACTACATGGACCTCCTCGATGAGGTAATAGAGGAGGCGATTCCTCACTCAATTGGTGCCCTTTTTGATGAAGAATTTGATGAAGGCCCGGATTTAGGCCAAGATGAAAAGATTAAAGACGATTCCCCCGACTTCTCCGCTGATGAAGATGAAGGCGACGCTGATGTCGCGAGGATTCGAGAGTTCTGCAAGCTCTCGAAATTAAAGTCTCCAAAGAAAGCTCCGCCGGCACGGAAATCGGCACCGCCGGTCAAGCCGTTGGCCGGGGAAAATGCTAGCTTGGGGGAGCCTCCCCCCAACACTATTCGAGATAGGAGACCACCGCGGGAGAACGCTACGCCGCCACGTTCGAATCCAAGCGCGCTCCCCGGAAAGTTTGACGGGTGCATCCCGTATGCACCCAACATCCCGCATTGATTGAAAATTATAGGGGGTCGAGCTCACGACCTTAAACGAGCGCTTGTCGGGAGGCAACCCGACGGTTTTTGCTTTATTTTTACTTTTTCTTTATTTTTGTTTTAGAAATTTTTAGTGTTTTGAGTCGATCGCCAAAAATTTTGTGATAACGGGTCCCATTTTTCTTGACAGGAGAGGAGATAGGTAGATCCATCATGAGGAGGATGAACGAGGCGACGAGGAGCGCCCAAAGAAGGCGTTCGACGCTTAGGAGGAGCATGAAATCGACTGGAGGAAGAAAGACGGAGTTTAGAGCCCAAACGAAGATAAACAGCAGAAATTAAGGCTCACTCGGCCGAGTATACTAGTCACTCGGCCGAGTCCATAAGTTCGTCCGGCCGAGCCGCTCACGAACGAGGGAAGTCTGCTGTACCCAACTCTCTGTCTATTTTTCTCATTTCATAAGAACTGCCACTCGGCCGAGTATATATATTCACTCGGCCGAGTAAATCGGATACCCTCCTAGGGCGAGTTATGCCGAGTAGCTTGAGTCACTCGGCCGAATGGACTTACTCCACTCGGCCGAGCCTGGCAAAGCCACTCGGCCGAAGCGATATCGGGGAGAAATTTTTATTTGCCTCGCTCGGCCGAGTGAGTAAAGTCACTCGGCCGAGTCGTAACTTTTTAATATAAAGCCGAGGGGGGGGCGCAGTTTTCGAAAACGAAAACACTCCCTCGCCCGCGCCCCCTCAGCTTTCCCTCGCCCGATCTCGCCTCGACCAACAGCCACTCGCCCGCGCGCGCCGCCGCTCGGCCTGCCATCACCGGCCGACCATCGCCGGACCCCGCCCGAGTCGCCGCCGGCAGCCCCGCCTCCGATCACCTCCGGTTCGCTTATTTTCACCGTTTTCTCCTCTCCTCGTGTATTTTTTGAGGATCCATGTGCTAAACGCCCCCCTAACCCAAATCAATTCCTATATCTATCCATTGCACCCCTATTGCTCCATACATTTTGATTATTACTCGCTGATATCGCTTTTTCACGCGCAGGCTGCTTATTGGAGCTTAGGGGAGGCCAGGGGAGCTTCTACGGGCTGCTCCGGACTTCGTGGAGGCGCGGACTTCGCACGCTTCCACTACTTAGCACTCGCGGCGTGTTCAGGTATACTCTTTCCATTCTTTTTGCACACGCCGCACTTTTCACTTTTCGGCGCGCGTTCAGGGCCGACATGCCGCCCCGGACACGACCGAGGTCGACGAGAGCTTCCGCCAAGCGGAAGCGATCGGACGAGGCCGGCCCTGCTCACGAGGTGGAGGACTCTCCTCCGCCTTCTCCCGCACACCCCGTCCACCCAGCACAGCCTGCAGGCCCCGCACACCCCGCACAGCCTGCAGCGCACCCACAGCCCGCACAGCCACTCCCCGCCGCTGCACAGCCACCACCACCGGCTCCACTGGTCGGGCCGCTCGGGATCACGTTCCGAGACGACGCACACCGCGTCGTCTTCGACCGTATCTCTCAGCGCTCGATCGTACCCTCCAGGTTTGCACACCTCGCTGACCTTGGACGCCTGGGGGTACTCGAGGGACTGCTCACGTTGTACGACAACGTGGGTTGGCGAGATTTTCTGCAGGTGTCGGCGGATACTTTTACCCGTCCGACACTTGAGGTTTTGAGTTCGATCGCCCGGACCGATGAGGGATGCTCATTCCGGTTCATGGATCGAGAGTGCCAGGTCACTCTCGATATGATGAGAGCGTTTTTCTCTTGGCCCGCAGTCCCCGGAGCCGATCGCGGTTATGGCCCCACCCATATCCCCCCACCTTCTTTCGACGCCGGTGCCTTCTGGGCCCGGATTACAGGTCTTCACGCCGCCTTTGACCCTAGTAGGGCCAAGGCCTCGGCCATAGTCCACCCCTGCCTACGCATTGCCCAGCGCCTCATGGCGACTACCTTTTTGGCCAGATATGAGCCGGGCACGATGTCTACGCCGGAGCTTTACATGCTCTACGCGATGACCCGTCCCAGAGCTCTATCTAGGGATGGAGATGAGCTTGTCCCCGCCGTCGTGATCGATATCGCGGCATGGTACTTAGACCGCATCATTGTATCGGTGGGCGCTCGCTCACCGATATGCTGCGGCGGCCTGATTACCCTGCTGGCTCTTATGACCGGCGAGGACTTCCCCGACGACTTGCGACGCGTCCCGGGCCCCACCTCTTTGTCGATAGATGTTATGGCCCGGATGAAGATGCTGCGTCCGCATGGTGAGCGTCACTGGGTCTGGTTGCACGGCCCTTTCGGTGCCGACTACATGATTCTCCCGAGCCCTGCTTGGACCCAGATTGCACCGGCCCACGTTGACTGGCTCCCAGATATGGATGTCCTCATCCCCGCCGCCTACGTGCTCGAGGCCGAGGAGGCCGAGCAGGCCCACGCTGCCCACGCTGCCCAGGCTGCCCCCGCAGACCCTGCTGCACGCCCTGCCGAGCCTGCTGCCGACCCTGTCGCCCCTGTGGCCCCTCAGCCCACACCTGTCGTTTCTGCTGCTCCTGACACTTCTGTCCTCACCTCTGCCAGTGTCGAGAGTACTCTTGCTGAGCCCACTTCCACCACTGTCACCACTTCCGAGGCTGTCACCACCACTCCCACTTCCGCCACCGGCCCCTTGTCTGTCGAGCCTCTTTCTTCTGCCTTCCCCGAGCGCCCGCCGACCGTAGTCGAGTACGGAGAGCCCTCGTTCGTTTCGGTCGTGGAGACCATGGTTAGCATGATCTCCGCTGGGGCTACACCTTTTGGACCACACACTTCTACCCCAGCGGGAGATTCCTCTGTCTCCACTGCCGCCGTCTTCTCCGAGAGTGTCGTGGCGTCTGTCCACACTTCTGTGCCACAGACCTCTTTGGCCACCTCGTTGCCTCTTTTGCACGCTTCCTTTGCTGCCGCCGCCTCCACTTCTCGCCAGCCGGTGTCCCGGCCTCGCACCGAGGCCAGGCCCACTTTTCCAGGCGCGGCACCTTTTGTCCCCTTCCCCGCTGAGCCCGTCACATACTCCACTCGCGTACGCCAGCCTCGCCCTGCGCAGCCTAGACCGGTGCGTCCCTCTGCACCACCCCCGCCCGACACTACACTGCAGAGCATACGTGCTCTTGAGTTGGCGGTGAGTGGTCTTAGAGGAGACCTTAGGACCCTGTCCTCCACCGTCTCTGCGATGGCTGGACGCTTCGACCTGATACCCCAGATCCATTACTGCCTTACACAGGTGCTGGAGCGTCTCCCTCGCGTACCCCAGCCCACCCAGCAGGTTCCCACACACACTTCCACACACACTAGACCTGCTTCCGCTTCCACCCCAGCTCAGCAGCGCACACCACCACCACCACCACCTCCGCCTCAGGACGGAGACGGCGCGGCACCGCCTTCTTAGGCACCCTTGATGCCTTTATCCATTCCTGCCGTTGTGCTGCCCGTCTCTGCTGGGTCCTGATGCACTTTTGTCCACCCCCCCTCCCCCTCACTATTTTTGGGATTATATTTTTGATCATATCTTTATGTGCATATCATATCATATCTACTTGGGATTCTCATTTTGATCACATCTATATATATCTTTTTGGGAGAGAGGGAGCGTTTTTGGTACTGTATTTATTTTCATATCACTCCTGTTCGTGCATGCATCATGTCCGCATCATATTTTTTTCATTTCTTTCTTTTTTTTCTCTTTCTTTTTATTTTCATTTTTCCATGCATGCATCCTCACTTGCCCCTCACACTTCTTGTCTCTCGGTGTCCCACACCTTGCACATTGAGGACACTGTGCCGTTTAGCTTGGGGGAGTGAGTCCTCACTTTCTTTTTTCGTTTAGCCACCTTTATTTTCAGTTTTTCACACTGTTTTTCACTTTTGCACTTATTTTTCATTATTTTTCATTTATCTTGCCATGCATCACGTTTTTCTTATTTTCCTGTGTGCCGCATTGCATAGTTCTATTTTTCCTTTTATCTTTACTTCGTTTCTTTTTCATCTCATGCTAGAGATGAATTTTCTGTGATGATGTCTACGTGGAGTCAGCTTATTCTATATGCATGCTATATTTGTCATGTCTTAGGTTTTATATCTGATATCATATGCTATGACTTGCCTTGCATTTAGAAATGGTAACCCACACCTTTTTTTTCACATGAAAATGGATGAAGTTTTATTATTAGCTGAGCCTGAATATTCATATGTATGCTATCTCAGAAAACACACCAAGATTCACGCATTGAATGCCTATATCTGGAGTACTGATTTCTTTTCCTTTATCACTTCTATATGCATGAATTGTACACTTCACTTCAGGATGATTGAATGATGTTAGCTATGATATATCGGGATTAGTTAGCTTTTTGTGATCAAAACTGAGTAGATTAGATTACCCTGCTGAAGTTGTCGTGCATGTCTTATAGAGTGAGCCGAGAGTTATATATATTTCTTTCTCCACAAATCTTGAACATCATTTCTCTACTTTTAAAATCTTTGGTGAATCTCCCCTTAGTGATTCTATTTTATGGCATTTCCCCCGCTATTAATTCCTAGCTCCAAATCCCCTATTCTATTCCAAAAAAAATGAATGAAAGGGAGAAAAACATACTTGCATATCATTATCTCTCTCTGAGTTGGGATCATTGTGAATATATTGCTTATTGAAAAAAAAAAGAAAAAAGAAAAAAAAAAGAGAGAGAAAAGAAAAGAGGAAAAATCCTCAATAAAAGATCCCATCTCACTTTCTTTCTCTCTTCTTTCTCTTCATTGATTTTGGGGCTATATGTATACATAAATGGGGATGTAAATATTTTTGTGCCACCACGCTTATAGATAAGCTTGGGGGAGGAGATCCATTGATGTGTGAGAGAGTGACTACTTGACATTGCACGACAACCTAGGCTAAGTAATATTCTATACTCGGTGAGATCGTTTCTAGCTCTACGAAATCCAGAAATCTAAGCCTAGCTTTCATTTCATGAAATCCATACTTTTCTATTCTCTCTATTCTATAGTGTGATATTCTTATACTCCAGATAGAAAGCGTTTGATTGAAAAGTGTGTGATCTGTGATTTGTATACCGCTTTAAATGATTCAGACGATGTTAATCTTAAAATTACTCTGTTCTTCATGATTACACCATTGTTCGTGGGTTTTCTATTTCTATTTGCACTATTATACTATGATATCAAAATAAAATTCATTGACATGTATTTCACATTCGGTGCATGCTATATGAGTAAGTGAAACCCACGTCCTGAGAAAATGATCTAGCGCCCTACCTCTTCGCTTCCTTCTTTCTTCTTTATTTTCATTTCGTTTTCATTCTTCTTCGTTTTTCTTTTTTTTTTCTTTTTTTCGCCGTTTTCGTTTTCCGAATCCACCGGGTTCGCCTTTTACTTATCTTCCTCGAGGACGAGTAAGAGGCAAGCTTGGGGGATTTTGATCACTCCTTATTTTACACCTTTTTTTCCGCATGTTTGCATGCCATTTAGATCGCCCAAATCATGTCTTTTACGATTTATCGACGATATTGCGATGCTTTTCACGTTTTGTTGTTTTTGTCGTATTTCAGGTGATTTGGCGCGATTTGGAGTGATCTCGAGATACGCTTACGCTAGACGGCCACCAACGACCTCCCCGAGGAGTATTTTGCTGTTGGAGAGGAGCGGAAGAAGAATGGACGCCGCAGGAGCGACGGGGAGGCCAAATTAAGCAGTTTGGGCATTTTTTGTGTCCCACTCGGCCGAGTGGAGGAGCCACTCGGCCGACCAGCGAGACACCGCTCGGCCGACCCGTTCAGACACGTTTTCCACGTGTACTCGGCCGAGCGACGGAGACCACATCGGCCGAGTGACTATACCACGTCCGCCCGAGTGGCGCCCAGACGAAGGCCCTCAAAAGTATCGAAGTTACTGTTTTTCGGCCACCTGAGCTTCAGAAGACCCACTCGGCCGAGTGGTAAATCCGTCCGCCCGAGTGAAGTAAAGCCATCGGCCGAGTGACGACAACTCACTCGGCCGAGCCACCTCCGAACTGAAGACCCCTGAAAGCCCCGACTTACTGGAAAATTACAGGGTTTTCACTCGGCCGAGCGACTTTTGTCACTCGGCCGAGTGCGATGCGCTGCCTGTAGCGAAATCTGCGGAAAACAGGCTGTGCAGGGGCGTTTTGGTCAGGATTTTTGGACGATTTTTGGGGCTATTTAAGCCCTGTTTTTACCCTAGTTTGAGGAGCCACCTCTCAGATTTTTTGCAGCTTTTTGAGTCTACTTTTTAGCTTTATTAATTGTGATTGGAGAAGAGAAAAACTTGGATTTTTGTTGGGTTGATTGAAGATCTACATTGGTTTGCACTTCTCTTCCCCAAAAACTCTATTTTTATTGTTTATATCATTGTTGTGATGAATTCCATTGTCTATTTCATTGCTAATTATTGTGCTATTGCTATGATTAGTGAGTAGTCTCCACGTCTTGGGGCGTGGGGATGAACCCTACAAGCCCAATTTCGTATTTGTGTTGAATTGGTAGAAATTGAGCTAGGATTGTTATTAGGGATTAGATTGGGATCGAATTACTACGGATAGCTAGGTATTCACATCAATTGGGATTTGCAAGAGATTGGATCCCAATTCGATAGGAAGCCCTAGAAATCCGAATTGGGTTGGAGTCGGATTTTCGAAGTATCGGTTTGCAAGAGATTGGACCGATGCTAGGATCTCCGGTTGCAATTCCGTGCCGATACCCGTTTGCAAGAGATTGGACGGGTAGGAACTATCCTAATCTAGATTGTGGACCGAGTTTGCAAGAGATTGGGCTCGGTGCGCAATTGGACGATGATGTTGATCCTAATGCTAGCTTCCCTAGGCTAGGGTTTGCAAGAGATTGGACCCAAACCTAGGATAGCTATAGACCGGCAACAGCGCGAGAGCGTGAGCTTGGTTCCACATTTAGTTGCAACTAGTTCATCCAAATTCTCATCCTAGCGATTTCGATACCGGCGAACCACATTTGTGAAATACGGTGAGTAGTGGGGATTCCCCATTCCCTAGGCGTTCTCTATTTGATTTGATATTTCGCACTTTTGTCTGACGATTGTGACAGGATCGCCCAAGGCAATTATCCCTCTAAATAGCCAGGTTGATTAGGAGCAAGCACGGTCATTCGTCCTCCCTGTGTTTGATACCCGCTCGCCGCTATACCGTGCGCTTGCGGTAAAACTACAACCGTCGCCTCGGGACGTGTACGCCGGGGCGCGATCATCAATCGTAGCATAGAAGCTCACCAGCCAATCCATCCCAAGAACTGCATCATAGTTGATGATGTCGTGGACGATGAAATCAGCAAAAAGCTCATGTCCACAGACCACCAACGAGCAAGAATTGCAACCACGATGCACCGAGACCACACCATTCCCTGTAACGATATTCCAACTCTTGGGAAGAGGGGAAGTCGACAAGGAATGCTTCTCCACGAAGCTCCGAGAAATAATGCACATCGATGCACCCGAGTCAAAGAGGACTCGTGCAGGAAATGTGCAAACCAAAATCACACCTAATCAAGCAATTAACAATCAAACCCTAATCTAGCAAACAACCATGTTCAAGCAAACAACACAATCAAACATTCAAAACCAGCTAGGAAAGTAACAGCTAGATTGAGGATTACCTGCGATAACCTCATCCACAGCCTCGCTCTCCGCAGCGGTCATCAGAAAAGCCTGCCTCCTCGGCGGAACAGCCGGCCGAAAAGCCTGCCCCTGCGGAACAAGAGCTGCTCCACGGCCAGCAGGAACAGACACTCGCTGCTGCAACGGCTGTGCTGCAACAGGAGCCCTCCGCAGCTGATTCGCATGCCGACAATCCTTTGCGACATGGGAAGCATCACCGCAAATCAGACACTGGCCCAAAAACTTCCGACACTGATCCTTGACATGGCCAGGCCTGCCGCAGAAATGGCAAAGCTTCAGAATAGGCCCTCCTGGCCTCTTAAACTGAGCGGACTGATTAGGCCTGAATCCAGGTCTAACCACAGCTCTCGCCTGTTCCACAGGCCTCTTCCCAGCACCAACAACAGACCCTCTCCTCTGGTTCACAAGCAGCTCCTGCCTCTTGGCAGCGACCAGAACCTTCTGATAAGATTCCCGATCAGAAGAGGTCACAAAACTCTGGAGCTCCGAAGCAAGCCCCTGCAGGAACCTCTGAGCCTTCTCCTCAGCGTCCTGCACCATCTTCGGTGCAAACCGACTCAGCCTCATGAACTCTTGGTGATACATGTCCACCGACGAGTTCCCTTACTTCAAGTCGATAAAACGCTGCAGCATCTCCTCCTTGGCAGCCTTCGGGAAGAACTCACCCTCAAATCTGGCCTTGAAGGTAGCCCAAGCAATCGGCTCCACCAACAACTTCTCCTCCGCATCCCACCAATTCCTGGCGTTATCCTTGAGCTGCCTCTTCGCCAAATCAACCCATCCAGCCGGGGTGATCTTGGCCATCTTCAGATTGTCCTCGATGTTCCGAATCCATTCATCGGCAGCCAGAGGACCCTCAGAACCATCAAAATATGCGGGACCCAGCTCCCGAAATTGCTTCGCTCCTGGCTCAGAGCGAGGGGCATCCGGAAGAGCCCGGGCAGCTCGAGTAAGTGGAGCATTCTGGACTTGCAGAAGCACGCCCTGCTGCACTTGCATCATCTGGAGCATCATCCGCATCATCTCACCGCTGGTGGGTTCCCGCTCAGGCTCCTCATCATGAAGGAGCGCACCACTACCCCCACCACGGGTGAAACGCCTTCCTGCCATCTAGTGACACAGAGAACGAATCAGATTAGACTCATAGCCTATGACATCGGACGTCGAACTTAATTTATTGGACATTCTAATATTATTATCGCTATTCCAAAAATCGCAGTTACAGAAGGACCTGCATGGGCCACCACTAAAACCTGTCACGACCCGCTTCCCTAAAATGGAGGCGAGACGTGAAAAGGTCCGCACGGGAGTGGAGCTGTGAAGCCCCAAACCCGATAAGCGTCCACAATACATAAACAGGTCCATGTAACCACAACAGAATAACAATAATAACACAAGGCGAGGCTGAAATAAAATTCCACATCTCACAAATTGTCCAACATCAACAAAGAGTCCAACATCCAGAAAAGCCACCAGGCTGAAAGAAAAGAGTTTAAAGGCCCAGAACAAGGCCAACCAAAAGCAATGACAACAACAAAGTATAGGTGCTACGCACCGATAACAAACAACTATCTAACAAAAGTAAAGCATAACGAAGACACTAGGACTGGTCCCCAGTGTCCACGTACTCCCCGTCAAACACAAGCTCGGGCTCGGCGTCAGCAAACACCTCGTCCTCAACAAGGTACCCAGGCTCAGGATCTAACATGTGTCACCCAAAAGAGTACAGGGGCACATGTCAGCAAGTCTAAAAGACTTGGGCAAGGAAACTGAAAGTAAGGCAACTAGCAACCTAGCAGTTTAGTATGATGCATGGCATGGCAGTTATAACATGAGTGAACAATTAAAACATGGCAAGAAAATTTTGTACAAGGGAACAATTATCAGGGCAAGACAAGACAAGAGTAGCCACGCTACTATCAATCTCAATCAATTCACTATTCACGTTGTTTTGTAGATTGTTTACGCCTTACAGCTGAATGGTTCCACATTCGCTGATTGGCCGCTTAACAACTACCCCACCCCAAAGAGTTTACGCCTTACAACTGCAGTTGTTGATCAAACAGACTCCCAGTTGAATGGCCGCTTAACCCTCACCCCTTATACCCACACGTAATGGAGCCTAGGGTCCCCGCACAATGAACTCAACTAGTGAGCCTGGGGTTGCCCCGCACAATGAGCTCGCATTCCTATTTCACAATTCAATATCGAGCGTTGGGGTTTCCAACTCATTATGCTCGCTTCTGGTCACGAGCCAGGAAACACACAATTCGGGCATTGGCTATCAACCAACACATGGCCCGCTTCTGGAACACGAGCCAGGAACACAAGCAATGTAGCAAAGCTACGCAATCCCTGAAATGCATGAAGGATGCAATGACATGACAATTAACTTGCGTACCGATAATGGAAAGTAAACGTGACATGATAGTTGTGCAACATGCTAAATGTCGGAATTAGCTTCGTTGTCAAGCTAATTCCCCAATTTGCGCCTAGGCGAGTATCATTTCGTCGCCTAGCCTCTTTTACGCCTACTATAAGAAAATGGCCTAAAACATGGCCCAAACCCTAAGTGGCAAGTTTCACTTGCCTAGCACCGGGGATGGCGACTACTTCGTCTTACGGATGCTATCTACGGGGGAAATCGCTGTTAAGGGGGAAACAAACATCAAAACACAAGTATTTTATTAGGGTTTCATAAAAATTACAATAGGATATGAAAACAACGGTAGATCGATTTCTTACCGAGAGGAGACGGAAGAAACACTCCGGAGAACCCTAGGATCAGATCTGGAAAAGATTGGAGAAGTTTGGGGAAACTAGGGTTTTGGGGGATTTGGGGATTTTGATGGATTTGGTGAGATTTTGGGGAAGATGAGAGGTAGAAAGAGTGGATGGATGGATTGGATGATGGATTTAGGGCTTAGAATGGAGAAATGGAGCTTGGAGGAAGATGGGGGCTGAAGGGGGAAGATTTTAGGGTTTTGGGTCGTGTTGGAGAAGAAGAAGGCGTTTGGGAGGGGTATTTATAGGTTGGGCTGGCGGCTGCCCAGAAATTAGGGTTTTAACACTAGTTAGTCGGTCAAAGAGCAACCACTGACCGACTAGTTTGACAACTAGTCGGTCGGTCGACCAACGCTGACCGACTAAGTGCAAACAGTAACTCCTGAACGAAATAGGATTCTAGAGTTAGTCGGTCCATGAACAAGTACTGACCGACTAGTTTAGCATCTAGTCGGTCGATGAACGTTCTTAGACCGACTAAGAGTAAACAGTAACTGATACAAAAATAATATGATGAGTTAGTCGGTTCAAGAAGCATTGCTGACCGACTAGTTTGCAACCTAGTCGGTCAACCAACGTTCTTAGACCGACTAACGATAAACAGTAACTCCTGAGAAATTTAGAAAGCTAACTAGTCGGTCCAAGAAGGATTGCCGACCGACTGGATCGTCATCTAGTCGGTCGGTGGCCCTTCTTACACCGGCTAATGAGCACAGAAAAGTACCGATACGGAGCGCGGGGCCCCGGGATCGATTCCTAAGACTCCTAGGCTTGATCTAACAGTAAGATACGACCGTTATGAAGTCCGTCACGAATGACTTACTTCGAAATCGACAATCCTAAGGAAAAAGCGAGAAAATACGACGAATTGATCGAAAATGAAACCTACGGAGACGAAAACCACACAGAGGAGAAAATCCACCAAAACATATATTATATTATATTAAATCCAGATTCATGAAAAGCAGTCGTTACAGGAGCTCGGGCTGGCCTTCATGGCTTCTTGAAGGTGGTGGCTCCAACATGGGGCTTATGGAGCTTTTGGGAAGATGGGAGTTTTGAGAGAGGGTTGTGTGTGTCTGTCGTTTGGGTTTGGGCCTGGGGAAAATGAACGAGTGGGTGAGAGTTTTCCTTGCGTGAGCTGAGGGAATGGGTTCGGGGTGAAGGGGGGTCGGCCTTTGTGTGAAATGAGAGTGGGAGGGAGAGAGATTAGAGGGTAATTATATGGGTTAATTAGGAAATATAATATTGTTTTAGTCAAAAGCATTTAATTAAGGTTGGTAAAGGGGATTGACTAACCTTGGAAAGAGGTGAGGTGTGAACCTCATGTTAGCATACGTGTAGGGGTTAGGTAGGGATAAGTTACTTAAGTGATTAGATAATTAGGGGGTAATTAGAATAGTTAGAAAGGTAATTAAAACCCCATTAGTAAAAGTAATTAGTAAAATACAAAATCGAAATTACGATTTTGCCCCTACTAGTAAACGTGGCCGAAAAATTACGAAAACATACCCACGGAATCGTATCGTCGCGAGGATCGCGAATACGAGATCCGTTTCAGGGTTTGGGCTACGGGGATACAAGTTTTAGGCCAAAACGTTTAGGAAGCGGGTTTGCGGGTTCTATACTGATTTGAATTTAGAAAATTACGAAATTAATGTGGGAAGCCCTAAATGATCATAAAATGTTACCGTAGAAGTTTGAAAATGTTTTGATGATGTTTTTATAGAAAATAAATTCATTAAGCGAAAACGGTAACAACTGAAAATGAATTTTTATCAGATTATTTAGAGGTATTTGATGAAACCCAAACTTACTAAAATACTTCATAACTAGTCTGATACTTCGAAATATTTTTGTAAGAAATTTTTGAAATCGTAAAACTCCTGACGAACTACTATAAAATAGTTTTTTAAAAAAAATTGAAAATACATGAATAGTTGCATTGAAAAATACGGACCGTTACATTCTACCCTCCTTAAAATAATTCCGTCCTCGGAATTTCTTAAACAGATGATTTTTGTTATGAAGAAGCTCAAGAAAATAAATGATAGAAAAGAAAGTAATCTAGTAAATTAGGTTGTAAATAACATGAAATATAGTGTGATATCATAGCATCAAGAAAACAAGAGATGTTATGTATGAATACATACTATTGACATCACCATGGCTTCCGTAACTAGTCCTGAGATTAGTATCATAATAATTATCTCGACTTTTCAAGTTGCCAAAGTTAATATGGCGTTACATGAAAATGATAGTTATTATGATAACATCTGTTCGAACTTGGAACCTGAGGTGATAAGTCGGTAGTAAGCTATCTAAACTACATAAATGGGAAGATCATAAAGTTTAAGGCTTCTACTCATGCTAATGGTGATTAACAGAGTCGTGCTAAGGATGTCATTGCCAGTTCTGATCTACTTCGGTTGAACTCAACTTCGGATGGTCAGAACTTAGAATGCTACCCTCCTTAAAATAGACGTAGCTAGAGTTCAAGCGTGCTAGAAATAGAAAGATTCTAAGAAGGTCAATCGAAAAGTCATCAAGCTAAATGAAGGTTGATAGTGAAGAAGATCGATGTCGTTACATAATCATGATTCACATTCTTGCGGTCCAGCGGAACACGGCCAGGGAAGTGACTAAGCCAGGATCACTTACCCCAAGTCTAGCAAGGGTGATCCAACAAACTTAGCCAAGCACATTGACCGGATCATGGTCCATTGAAGGAAGCTTATCATTTATATGCGTGCCATCATCAACTGAAGGAAAGGTGATGAAGTGGGTAGATAGTTCAACATATGAAAAATCACTATAACTACTAGCAAAAGAGGTTACTAGGGAGGGTATAACCAAGAATAGAACACGAGTTCCTAAGCAAGGGTTAAGAGCTCAAAGGAAGTGATGAGGATCAAGGAAGACCTAATGAAGATGGTATTAAGGACACTTCACCCGTATATCCAATACAGGTGAACACTCGAGATATCCTGTACTCGAGGTTAATTTGAGTATTTTATATTGTACACCCTGATCTTGCTATGTTGTTCACAAGGTAATTAGCGTGGACCTGCGTGGGCCACCAAACCTGTAACGACCCGCTCTCGGGGGGCCCGTTACTTAATTGATATTTGCGCAGGTCCTGCAGGTTACCAGTGAAACCAAAATAGCTACGATGCAGATATGTACAACAATACTCAAATAGTGTCCAATATTACAATCCACATATAGTACAAATTATTACAACGAGATTAAAAGGAAAGATGTACAAACGAAAGGGTGCCACTAAAAGAACTCTACTACTGCAGCCTCAGAGACGAAACTCTAGCACTCATGAGCCTCAATGTCAAGCTGTGCGTCGTCTACGGTGCCACGAAACATGGAACCATAGGTAAGTCACATAATTCTAACAATAGACATAAAGTAGTGCAAAAGTACGAAGCAGTCTATATTAAGCATTTTAAGGACTATCATGCTAATGCAATAAGTGTGATAAGAGCAGACATGCAGGTAAAGGCGTAAAGTAAAGTAAGGATAGGCAAGCATGCAAGTGTGACAAGTAAAGTAATGGTGACTGAGCAAGTACAACTGGTACCGTACAAGAATAACCATGACAATAGTAATGACAATGAGAGTAATTGTGCCTAGCCTAACTCGTGACTTATAATGGGAAGTACGATATGCAACCAATAGTCCACCTGATATACCGGGTTACAACAATACGATACGGTACAATCATAACGGTACAATCATAACGGTACTTTTCAACAAAACGATACGGTTCAACAAAACGGTACTATTCACTGCAGATCGGACTGGTCGCTCCCGCACTTCCACTAATATAAGTTACCCCAAAAACCCTAGTGTCTGTGATGTGTATCAAATACATGTTCATTACGAGATGTTCCACAATTTCACAATATGTACCACAAGATATTCCATACAAGATATTCCATTTGACAATTCATGAGTCATATTCATGTCATGCATCAATTGATATGACTATTTAAATGTGAGCAATCGAGCAATAAATGTAACCAAAGTCGTTCTTGCAATTGATCTGTTTCCTATTTAGTTATGTCTCTAGGTATCTGTTCAAGTCAATAAAAGTTCCGAGACTAGATGTCAAGTCCTATGTTCGTACGAGTGCACTAGCTAAATTTCTAAAGTTAGAATTAAATTGACTTACATATCGAGGTCGTCGTAGTAAGACGAGGTTGGAGCTAGGGCTTCCAAGGAAGCTGGTGCATGAGAATTGGTACCTGTAAACACAAGAAATGATCGGTTAAAGAGTACACTATTTTCTATCTATTTTCCTTAACGTGTTCGTATTTTTATAATAGCTTAAAACGGGTTAAAACACTCGCTAATAATTTTTAGATAGGCTAGATACGAGGAAAATAATTTTATCAAGGAAGAAAATATTTTTCTGAAGCTCGTAGGTATTTTTAGCAATTTTTGAAAGCTTTAAAACGATTTTTAGAAATTAAAATGAATTAAAAAAATTATTCTAAGTTATAAAATAACTATCTTAATGTTCAATAATTTATTGAAAAATATATACTCGTCAGAAATTTTCATGTGATACGTCAAAATGTTCGTCTTAACTAGTATATTTATAGACAATTGTATTACACCTAAGTTTACGTAAAATCCGGAAGAAATAATTCATTAGGATTAATCAGATAGCTTTAAAAATTTATAACGGGAGATATACTAGCCTGATTCCAAGGAAACCAGTGTGTATGTGTTCGTGATGAAGGTACGGATCTTCTGGTGGTATCTGTTCGTTATTCTGATACTTATACCAAAATGACACTATTCTTACGTACTCAAATTTCCTTATAAACTAATATTATATTATTATAATATTATTTTATTTAAATAACTTACTGTCCTTTTGCTAACAGAGGCGTGAGCTGCTCTCTTCTGCCTTCGTGCGCGCGCGGGTTTCTGTGTGTTTCTTTCTTTCTTTTTTGTTTGAAACTTACGAAAGTGGGGGCCTTCCGTGGGGTGCCGTCCTGGGGAGGAGCGGCAGGTTGCCGGCCGGAGGAGGGGCGCGCGGTGGCCGGCCGGTGGTGGGGGGTGGCCGGCCGGTGGTGGAGCTCCGGCGACAAGAAGAGAGGGGAGGATCGCCCGGGGCTGTTTTCGATGGGTTCGACGTGAAGGAGCTCCGACGAGCTTGGCAGCGGCGTAGCGGTGTCTACGACGACGTGAGAAGACCGAGGGGGAGCTCGGGCTGGCCTTCATGGCTTCTTGAAGGTGGTGGCACCAACATGGGGCTTATGGAGCTTTTGGGAAGATGGGAGTTTTGAGAGAGGGCTGTGTGTGTCTGTCGTTTGGGTTTGGGCCTGGGGAAAAAGAACGAGAGGGGGAGAGTTTTCCTTGCGTGAGCTGAGGGAATGGGTTCGGGGTGAAGGAGGTCGGCCTTTGCGTGAAATGAGAGTGGGAGGGAGAGAGATTAGAGGGTAATTATATAGGTTAATTAAGAAATATAATATTTTTTTAGTCAAAAGCATTTAATTAAGGTTGGTAAAGGGGATTGACTAAGCTTGGAAAGAGGTGAGGTGTGAACCTCATGTTAGCATACGTGTAGGGGTTAGGCAGGGATAAGTTACGTAAGTGATTAGATAATTAGGGGGTAATTAGAATAGTTAGAAAGGTAATTAAAACCAAATTAGTAAAAGTAATTAGTAAAATACAAAATCAAAATTACGATTTTGCCCGTACTAGTAAACGTGTCCGAAAAATTACGAAAACATACCCACGGAATCGTATCATCGCGAGGATCGCAAATACGAGATCTGTTTCAGGGTTTGGGCTACGGGGATACGAGTTTTAGGCTAAAACGTTTAGGAAGCGGGTTTGCGGGTTCTATACTGATTTGATTTTAGAAAATTACAAAATTAATGTGGGAAGCCCTAAATGATCATAAAATGTTACCGTAGAAGTTTGAAAATGTTTTGATGATGTTTGTATAGAAAATAAATTCATTAAGCCAAAACGGTAACAACTAAAAATGAATTTTTATCAGATTATTTAGAGGTATTTGATGAAACCCGAACTTAATAAAATACTTCATAACTAGTCTGATACTTCGAAATATTTTTGTAAGAAATTTTTGAAATCGTAAAACTCCTGACGAACTACTATAAACTAGTTTTTTTAAAAATAATTGAAAATACGTGAATAGTTGCATTGAAAAATACGGACCGTTACAACGGCCATGACACCGACGAGTGCTGGCACCTTAAGAAAGACATAGAAAAGTCGATCAGTCGCGTGCACCTGAAGAACATTGTCGACGACCCGAAGACAACCCCCGGAGAGGGGACGTCCAAACAGATGGACGAAGGGAAAAAGGTGAACGTCGTCCAGACCGCTCTGCGCATTATCGAGTGAGAAGGCGGGACTATCAGCCGCAGCTTCTCCCCTAGGCGAGAATAGCTCGCCATTCTCTTCCCCGCTTATTTCCTTTCAAATGTATTCCCGAATTTTGAGAACGAAATGCAAAGTTCACCTTGAAGCCGTCATGCTCCTTTCCACTCTGCCGTACCGGACCTTGCGATCGACCCTAAGGCTGGGGCAGCTCCCCCAGCGGGCCGATCACGACGATCGACCGTAAGGCTGGGGGCAGCTCCTCCAGCGGGCCGATCACGACGATCGACCATAAGGCTGGGGGTAGCTCCCCCAGCAGGCCGATCACGACGATCGACCGTAAGGCTGGGGGAAGCTCCCCTAGCGGGCCGATCACGACGATCGACCGTAAGGCTGGGGGCAGCTCCCCCAGCGAGCCGATCACGACGATCTACCATAAGGCTGTGGGCAGCTCCCCCAGTGAGCCGATCATGACAATCGACCGTAAGGCTGGGACAGCTTCCCAAGCAAGCCGGTCCATCGATGGACCGTGAGCCTGGGGGTAGCTCCCCCAGTTGGCCGACCGACCCGACCGACCGTAAGGCTGGGAGCAACTCCCCCAGCAGGCCAGTCCATCGATCGTCGTGAGCCTGGGGGTAGCTCCCCTAGCTGGACGACCGACCCAACCAACCGTAAGGCTGGGGGCAACTCCCCGAGCAGGCCGGTCCATCAATCGACTGTAAGCCTGGGGGTAGCCCCCTGCTGGCCGACCGACCCGATCGACCATAAGGCTGAGGGCGAATCCCCCAGCAGACTGATCACCCGATCGACTGTAAGGCTGGAGGCAAGTCCCCCAGCAGGACAATCACCCGTTCAACCTTAAGACCGAGGGAAACCCCTCGGCCGGTCGAACATCTGGTCGACTCAAAACCCAGGGACACTTCCTTGGCACCAACCTGGCAGACCATCAAGTGAGTTGACACGATTCTCGCATGTCCGTCTACTCAACCCAGCGGAGGATGAGATGTTTGCGAGGAAACACCTGGGGGGAATGAAGAACTTCAACCACGTAAATGCTGGACTCCCACAACAGACAAGCTTGGGGCAACTTCCCCAGCAGGCAGATCCCTCTGGTCACCCTTGGAGGCTAGGGAGCAACCCCCAGCAGGACGATCGTTGCGATGATGCACGAGGCAGAGGACCACTCTCCCAGTAGGCTAATTACTTGAATAAGGCGATGACTTAATCAGTAAAAAGAAAGCCTCCTGCAACTCAAACCAGAGAGCTGCCTCGACGTGAATATCGTGAGGGGGAAACAAAGAGTCAAAGCACAATCCAGAAAACACTTGACAAAAAATACGACGGCACACAAAAAGGTAAAAAGTTTCAAGGAAAAGAAGTTAGATTTCGAGTTCAAAATTGTTTTTATTTACAAGTAAGTGGACAAAAATGGGAGTACATTGCCTACGGTGCCGGGGCCCGAGAAGAGGCATCCCCAGGGGCCTTCCCCTGCCCCGATCGAGCGGGCTCCTCAGGGCAAGCCGGAGGACAAGGAGGCGCTTGCCGAACTCGCTCCTCGAGTCTCTGAAACACGTGCCGAAAGGCTCCCACGATCCTCGGGGCCAGGATGTATTCTTAGGCCTTGAACGCCCACTGGAGGGCTTCCGTGATCCTCGGCCTCAGCACCTCCTCTTAACCCCGCTCCACCTCCTCGATGAGTCGGGTGGGGTTCGCTTGCTGCAGGGCCCCCAGCTCGGCCCAGAGCTCGTTCCTCTCTCGATGGAACGCCTCCTCCGCCTCCTGAGCAGACCTCTCGGCAGCCGCCATGGCTTCCCTCTAGTTCCTCACCTCGAAAGTGAGCTCGTCCACCCGATGGCACGAACGAAGAGTTTTCGAACAGGCCTCTTCAGTCGCCACCTCGGCCACCCCAGCCCTCAAGCGCTCCTGTGCCAAGGACGTCTCGAGACCGTTCACCCACACCGCACGTCACTGTGTCTCTATGGCCATCGGGGAAGCCCACAAGATAGAAGGGATAAGCCAAGGCTGCCGCAAAATGGAGCCGGATGCAAGAAAAAGACCAACCTGATGGACCTGCCAGACTAGGGAGTCTGCCAAGAGATCGGAGTGAACCCTCTCCAGAAAGGAGCGGTCCCTCGAAAGGACAGAGCCATGCGCCAGCTGGACGGCTACGCCTCGATCGATGAAGACTGACTCTCGGGGTGGGTCCTCCGGGTTAGCCTCAAGCATGGATAGGACGACCCTCGGGTTGACCGGTGACAGCTCGGCCAAGCTAGCAGAGGTGGCCACCTCCACCAGTGGGAGGGTTGCCCCTGAGATAATCATCATCTCGGGCACCACCGAGGGCCTGCCCTCCCCTGCCTTCCTCTTCTTCTTCTTCTCTTCGGGCCCTGTAGACTTCGAAGGAGGGCAATTCCTTTCTCCCCTGCAGCTCCCAGCTAGGGTTCAAGACCCATGCCTGACACCCTCGATGTCTCCCTCGACACGGGTAAGACCGGAATTACCGCCGGCCATATTCCCCTTTGCGGGGGGATCGACGACAACCTGAGATAGCGGCGTGGCAGCGACCGTCGGCCCCAACCGTCGGCCCCAACCTCCCCACCGCAGGGTCAGGCTCATGGATCTCATCCTCCACCGTGCAACAAGGTGCATGGCCAGAAGATTTCCGCGCCCATTGTTAGCTCCCCGGTGAATGAGCTCATGCACGTCGCGGCTGAACTCCCAACCCGCCATCTCTGCAGAAGGAAAGAAGATCAGGGTAAGCAAAGAAGGGGAGCGGAAGAAAAAAGCATCTACCGGGGGACCACATGAAGTTCTTAAGGAGAAGGTCGTCCAGCAAAGGCTAGACCGACCTCTCCACCAGGGGCAAAGACAACAAAAGTCTGATCGTCGCCTGATTGGCCTAGAAAAGGGGCAGTGTCAGGTCATATTGACACAAGCATCCCCAACCAGTCAGGATCACAGCATCTTCTGGGAAAATGAAAAAGACGTAATCTCTACTCCAGTCGCCGACCCAGCGGGGCAGACCCAGCAGACACTCCCTCCCTGCTTGGTCACGGATGTGCAGCTATGACCCCCGGCCGACCGTTTTAACCCGAAAATAGTAGAAGAAGAAGGACAAGGTCAGCTTCAAGCCGTGCACACTGCAGATCATAACAAACCCGACCAATGCTGCGATCGAGTACGGGGCCAGCTGACACAGGGCCACCACCAAAAACTCCATTAACCTAGATGATGAAAGGGTGGAGAAGGAAGTGGAGCCCCATGCGGAACATCTTGACATACACACCGGCTTCATGGCTCCCTGGAAAATAGATCCTTTCGTCTGCAAAGGGAACTCGAATTTCGTACAGGTGGCACAAGTACTTTGCCCTGATCTCCTCGGCCGTCGAAAAAGGAACGGTTGACGATGACCCGAGGATTACCGGAGGAACATCGAACTCCTCCTCGCATGGGCTCATCCCGACGGGCCGGATCCTCGAACAGCAGACCCTTCCCTTTATCGAGTGGTGGCTGAGGAGCGAAGGGATTGCCAGACCCCGGGGTGGGGGATTGCTAGAGCCAAGAGCAGAATTCAGAATCCTCAATGCAGCCATTCGACGAATCGAAAAGCAGAGAAAGGAGAAGGAGATTACCTTGACGCAATTTGGAGAAGGAAGACGGAAAGGAATTTATGGGCAGTCGGGAGGGAAAGTTCGAATTAGGCGACGCGAAAGAAACAAAAATCCCAAGGGGCGTCGATTTTATATGAAAGACCGTCTCGAGATCCAAGCCGCACAATGACGGATGCATGGCGGTATCCTGCAACCGGCAGCACTTCGAATCCCACTCCCAAGGGCGGGAGAAGTCCAACAGGGCAACACTATGATGACTCTCATTCAATGCCATTTTCTCAACTAACGCACCTGTCAAATCCTCACGAATCACATCCCTCGGACCGAACCGTCAGAATCCGAATGGCCCGAGCGATATGGGCAATTGCTACGACCCTCCCAGGATGGCCCAAAGCCGAATGGCCTAGGCCCGTGTCACAAGTCCATGGCCTTGGGGAGAACGGACCGAGCGATGAGGCCACCACGGAGGCCCACAGCCGGACCGGGCTCGGAGCAGGCGTTACCGCAAACCCACGCCAACAGGAGTTAACCGCTCTCCTTAAAGCGTGCCCCCTTAATCACCATTAAGGGGCCCAATACGTCCACCTTCATGGCCTATGAAGGCGTCATTAATAGGCAGATGATGAGGGCGAGATAGGGGGAGATCGAGGAGACGTGGCTAGAGGGAGGCTCCTATAAAGAGATGCTAGGTACACCGTACAAAGGGAGGACTTCTTGGATACCCAAATACACTAAGGTATTCTTCTTACATGACCTAGTCTTCCATCTTATATTTATCCTCCATAACTCGGCCCGAGGACTCACGTATCGGCCTTCCCGTGAGCCATACCGATCCCACCGAGCATCCTTCGGATCCGTTCTGACTTAGCAATCGGAGGGGACTTGGTCGGAACCAAGGTCTAACCCCACTGACGAGCTCTCTGGTCTATTCAGGTCTAAGAGATTCAGCGACGCCGAGGCTACCCCTCAGCGTCACCCCAGCCGGAGCAAAGCGCCCTCGTCCCCAAGCCAGCTCGTCTCCATCACCAGGAGGTCGTCGCGTTTCCGAGTTGCGCTACAACAAACCCACGCCAACAGGAATTTACCGCACGGTCCGTTCTCCCCGGTGAGAAACCACCCCGAGGCAACCCTTTAGCAATCCGACGGAGGATCCGCGCGTTCCTCACCTAGGGAATGCACCTTCAACCGATCCCGGAGTCCCACGTGTCCCTTTTGACCATGTTGACCTCCTGCCCTTCGGTCAACAATTCAGCGATTAGAAAACACCCCGAAACATGGCCGTTAAATGAACATGCAAAATTTTTGGTTTCAGATGAAAATTTGGGGTTGGGCGATTTAAAACATGCGATCAAAATGAGTTGTTTGGAGGGAAGAAATTTTTGGGATGGAGTGGTGATTTGATGCTACCTAAGGTGGAAATGGAAATTTCCACGTTGGGTGGTTGATACCCATTTTACCAATACACACACAGACAATTTTTCAAGGCCAGCCTCAAAAAAGTTGAAAAGAAATTTTTTTTAATTTTTTTTTGTTGACGTGATCTATATATTCTAAAACCTCAATTTACAAAATTTGAGAAGGATCTGATTCTATTTGACCCTCGATCAAGGCATCATAATATATATACATAATTTAACGGTTTCTAAACATTAGAACTTTTTTAATTGCTTAATCGAACGACAAATATCGTAGGGTTCACTCTAAATTCTGTATTTTGGGGTTATAGAATGTGTATAACAAATCCAATGGGAAATATTTTTCACAAAGTGGTTATCTTGTGCAAAAATTTTGCATGGATGACCCCGCGGAAAAAGTTTTTTGATTTTTTGATTTTTTTTCTTTTGTTGTTTAATCCATACAATTATATACTCCAGGAAAATAATGGGTGAACACTAGAGGACTTGGGCATCGATTCATCTGTTACAAAATTTAACGGTTTCAGGTTTCAGAACAATAAAACTTTTTGGAATGGCTTGATCAAGGGTCAAATCCCATTATTTCAACCTATTATTCTTCGAGGGGTGTATAAATACATAAAGTGAATGAGAAATTTTTTTGAAGTAATTTCAAAAAAAATTAAATAATTTCGCATGGAAACTCCAAAATTTCTCCATATAATATAGAAGTGATATAGTGAGATGTGAACCTCATAATCTTATAATGAGATGGCTTTTTCCTGCCGTTGGATTATAATTTACGGATGAGATAATTTCAAACAAAAAACTCCTATATGATCACTCTTTGCAAACTTTAGCTGATGTGATTCCCATGCACCGACCATCGAAACCTGTGTTGGATATTAAAACACCCTGGATATTGAAACACCGTTAATTGATTTTTTATGATGATCAAGAAAATGACAGGTACTAATCATAATTACCAATGGTATATGAATTTAAATGCCACGTCAAATACGAAGTTCAAAGCCAAAGAAATAAATATCTAAGTCAAAGAAGTGATGAAATGGCAACATGTCATGATAAGGAGAAATGTGAGAGCTCATCCAAGGCCAAATGAGCAAAAGAGACTAAGGTATGACGATGAAAGAACTAAAGAGCATCAAGGAGCCATTCAATGGGTAAAATTTATGTAATTTTATTCAAGTCCTTAAATTTTATGTAGGCCTTAGATTTGGAGCTTCACACACACACAAAATGTTTTAAACCAATATTTAAACTCACAAAGATATTTTGAAATTGTTTTGAAATGATTTAATCAGTGTTTTGAACACTTTTACACAAAAATCCCATATATCAGAAATGTATCCGACTATCTCTTCTATATGAGTCGACTGCTTTGTATGGGATATGTATTTGTTTTCTCTGCACCCCAAGATAGCTGACTACATTTGATCTAGTAGTCGACTATCGTTGTTCTAGGAGTCGACTACCAGGTGAATTGTAGTCGACTAATCTGGCCTAATGAGCGAAAAATACAGTTCCACATTTTGCGGAAAAGTGATGATTTAGTCGTTAGATGGTAGTCACCTGTTTTCAACGGTTTGAATCCCTATAAATTACTGGAGATGACTGAATTTATTTCTAACATTAATGATCAATATTTTTGTGTTTTAGGAGCATTCAAAGCCATTTTCTCCAAAAAAATTTAAGCCAAATTAATTTCTGCCATTCAAAAGCATTTAAGCATCTTCTTGGCCACTACTTGAATTCATCTCTCTCAAGGTTTTAACTTGATATTTTCAGAGAGTGATTCAAACTTTTCTCTTTGATATTTTGTGGTTTTAATTTTATTTTTTAATAGATTAAATAAATAATTTTCTTATAGCTACATTACACTCAAATCTCCAACTATATTGTTAATATAAGATTGTAAACATCAACATCATCTCAAGAGGTTTGTAAACCCACACTTGTGTTGAGTATTGGACTCCCCGGATTTGGTTTTGGATGATGAGCAAACATAAATATATCATGAACTAACAGTGTGTGAGCGCAGTTATGGAGATCGTCGCCAAAATACCACGTACAACAAAAGCGACGTCTCAAGACTTCTCAATACGCGTGATCGTATGCCTGGAACTTCGTTGAAGCTCGAGGAGCATTATTGAAGTCAAGAGGAATGAAGATTGAAGCTTTGAAGACGGCTCGTAAGGTTTATTTTATAGTCTTCTAGCTTCATAGATTAGAATGTTAAGCCTTGAGTAGGACTTACTTTATAATCTTCATTTCGCTCATATCTTAGAGCTAGGATATTCTTAGAAGCAATTAGAAACTTTCCCGAAGCCTATTGCTTCTTCCCTCGGCTTCGAGTGCATGTTAGTTGGTTCATGAAGAGTCACCAACCGACTAGATGACGATCTAGTCGGTCAGAAACTCTACTTAAACCGACTAGTTTGCCTTCTCTAATTCAGCTCTTTCTATGACTACAGTTAGTCGGTCAAAGAAGAGTCACCGACCGACTAGATGACGATTTAGTCGGTCAGTAATCCTTCATAGACCGACTAGTTGTGTTCAGTCTTTTTCAGCCTGAGCTACTGTTTCGAGTTAGTCGATCAAAGAACGTTTACCGACCGACTAGTTGAGAAACTAGTCGGTCAGCATTTGTTCTTAAACCGACTAAGTCATCTTGAAGTCAACCTATTCCTTTTCCACGTTAGTCGGTCCAAGAACATTCACCGACCGACTAGTTGAGAAACTAGTCGGTCGGCAAGTCTTCTTAGACCGACTAGTTGTCATCACCTGTACTTCGACCTTTTGGCTGATCAACCGTTAGTCGGTCTACGTTATATCACCGACCGACTAGTTGATGAACTAGTCGGTCAGTGATCCTTCTTTGACCGACTAGTCTGGTTCAGAAAAGAGCCGTTGGGATCTTTTTGAACTCGTTTTTCCTTGCCCCTATAAATAGAATCCTGATTCATTTCTTGAAGGGGTTAAGCAACATATTGGAGATATTTTCAGATCAAAAGAGAAGAGCAATCAACTCTATTTCCAAGCTCTCTCTTCTCACAAGAATCTCTCCCTCAAGTTCTTGAGTCCTAAATCCTCAAGAGAGATTCTCTCTATTGTGAGCCATTCAAGCTAGAAGCTTGATTCTAGGTCACCATCTCCACCCTAGGCTTCCATTACTGGTCATCTTCTTGAAGCTAGGGTTTGGTGACTCTTCCTCCATCAAAATCCTCTTTGCCCTAATTTGGTAAGAAATATCAAGGCATATGTATTTTGTTGGTAAGCATTTCATTTCAGTTATATTTGAATTGTATACTCTCGGTTGTGAGAGGTTTTGCGTGATCCCGGGTTGTGGGAGTCACGGTCATCGATTGTAGGTCGATTGCACTTGTGAGGTTTTCGCAAGTGTTCATATTGGAAATCTTGGGTTAGAGGTTTTCTAACTCAAGTATCCGGAAGGGATCCGGGTGGTTAGGACGTAGGATCACCGGGAACAAGTCGGGGAGACTTGGGTGGATCCGAACCCATTAAACCATTGTGTTTGTGTTTGCATTATTTCTTGATTGTAGTTATTCCGCATCGTTGTTTGTTAATTGCACGATAATTAGGAATAACACTCCTTATTATTTAAAAGTACTATTCACCCCCCCTCTAGTACATGTGCAGTAGCTTCCCAGGGCACTACAACTTGGTGTGGTGTTAAGTGTTGCTTATGACATACTTTCTAATGGACAATTTATGTGCAAATATGTGTGCACTTAACAGCATTTCACCATTCTAGTGACATATCAGTCCCTATATCCTTGGTGCTGCATGGAATTTTAATGGGGTGTTGGTAGTTGCCTTAGTTAGAACTCAGTTAAGGATATAAGCTGTTGTAGGGTTTTATGGGTCCTTATGGCTATGAAATCGACGTCCGGTCTAAGTCGGGAAGACGACGAAAGCAAAACAACACAACGTAAAACAACTTAAAATGGTTTTTAAGTTAAGCCCTAAAGAAAAAAACCCTATGCAGAATCTCTACTATCCCGAGGTTGGGTCCGACCAACCCCTAAAGATAGATCTATCAATATACTGCAATTATAAACACATGAATATTAAACTACAAACTTGTCACTTCACTACCGCGTGAATCGTCGTTTTCAACAACTTGTCTTTAATCCCCGAAGTGATGCACCGCGTTGGGGCTGAGCTGCTTCACACAAGCTGAACCGCGTCCGGAGGCAAACAATCCGCTTGTCGCCGTGCCAACCACGTACTCCAGAAAGTTTCACCTTGGGTTGATCCTCTGTCAAGACTTCTGATCCGATCCAACTACTTTGTATCTGTGCCAGAGCTTGATCAGGAGCAAGGAAGAATGAGGAAGATAGATGGAATATTAATAGGAGTTACTCGGATCTAGAGCTTGGTGCAAGTTTCAAGGAGGGTTTGCCCCTATTTATATAGGCGCTTGACCCCTCCTATTTTCTCCATATCCGATGAGGGACAAAATGTTTTGGATAAGAAAAATCGATTAAGTTTGTCTTACACGAAGGCCAAACTTTAGCAAATTTTTCATCCCTCACCGTTGAGCTTCGCAAGTGATATCATATATCAAATCGAAGATCACTGAACAGTAAACGCATATAAATAAATGATGCTCAATTCCTAGTTTGTTTGATCTCTCAAATGATGACTCAAAGATGTCCAAAAATCACTCGTTTCTGAAAAATATAACCTCCAAACCCAGGGTTCGAAACCCTAGAGGTGGGGCCCACCACGTGGGCCCCACCAGCCCAACCGCCCTAGGCGCGTGCCATACACGCGCCCAGTGGGCACGTGATGCGCACGTGTCGGTGTGCATCAAAGGGTTGGGCAGGCTCCGCCTGGCGGGCGTGGGCGCCCGCTTGGGTGGGCACGTGCACCGTACGTGCCTTCCTGAGCGGGGGCAAGTCTATCCTGCGTGTCGGGCACGCCCGACCCGTAATAGGCGCACTCGACCCGCAATGCCCTATATGGGCTTTTCTCTTTTGTTTTTGGCCTTATTTTACTCATTTGGAGCCTGTTTTGGATCCGTTTGAACTGGGGTTTCAATCGGGACATTCCCGACATCCCTGTAACCATTTTCTATGCGTTTATTATATAAAATATGCTCGTAAACATTTTACGACATATTTAAATCCTTTTGCATCATATGCAATAATCCCACATCTTTGATATTCTAAAGCTTATATCGCAAACTATTTGCGACACAATTAATTCTCATACATTCCATGTATTTTCTCTCTAATTCTACCTATTACTTTACTAAGGTCTCACTCTGTGTGAGACCCTACAGCCCGACCCTACTATTGGTGGGGCTCGAAACCCCAGACGGCTGTGATCACGAGCAGGAGGTGCCACCCTTGTATTGGTATCATCATTATGTGGTTAACTCATTGATATGAGTATTGTCGGGACCACCCTAACTGTGTTCATGATGAATGCTACAGTTTTAGTCCCTTCGTCAAAACTATGCCGCTTAGTCAAGCCTAGGGTATGGTCAACTATCCAATAGCTCGAAACCAGTTAGTCTCCATCGATCTTTAGTCAAATAATGTTGGACTACTTCCAACATACTCTGGCCAGAGTTTTTACTAAAGACCGAACTAACACGTGCAACATTAACTCCCCATAAACCGGGGAGACAAATCCTCTCTTGGTCATTACTCTCCTCGCACGATTCAAGTGTCACCTAACCAAGGGCCTTTCAACGGGGCTTGCCCCGTGACTAGATCAGTGATCAAAGTGACTTCGTTCTCGTATAGGTTCGTATAATTACCTCAAGTCAAAAGAACAACTTGCTTATCATCACTGAGAGTCATTGACAGATTAGTCAATGTTAACCATTTGATAACTCTCGTTGGGTCGTTCGGTGAACTCATTCGCTAATGAGCACATGCGTCTCGTCTTCAACTTTGTCAAGTCAAACTACCATGAGATCATCGTCAGCACTACATGGGGAAGACAAAGACACAATGGTATATCCAATGTGTCGATATCTTTTTCTCGAAACATCTACGACCACGAACAGTTTTAGAATTGTGCTACAAACGGTCAAGCACTTCTCAATGATCGACAGCTCCATCTTGATACATGTTTGACCTCGCATCAAGTCTCAGGACTTTGACTAAGTTCTAATGTTGACTGCATTATTATTAACTTAGGCAAATTCTTACAAAACAGCTTACTATTATTTCGAACAAGATGTTTGTACACATACAGAGAGATAAATTACCTCGATGGCATACACATCTCCCAACATCTGTAACCCTATGTGCTTCTCCTGTTGACACGAGGATGTGCACACCCAAAAAGGTATGCACACCCTCACCCCCTAGTGCAAGGGTGTCAGAGCAATATATTCCCAATGAGTTAGGGGTTGTATCCACAAAGAGACAGTGCTATATTACCTATCGATTCCTAGGTTGATTAGACTCGGTTTTATAGTTTAGATGGATTACGAAGGGGGTCATAATGGTGATGGAAGTGAAATTTGAGGGTGTCACGATCAACAAGGCACAACCTATCTAATCCACCTAAGAAGTCTGCCACAAGGATAATAAGTATCTAGGACGCAAGAATCCTCGCTAGGGTCATTCAGGTTTTCAGTGTTCAATTGTTGATCTTACTATCGAGTTTATGCTAGGGTGAGAATGTCACATCCATAGATGGTAACTCGTAGTCAACTCTCGTTGTCATACTCGTCTAACTAACCTCAAGTTAGCCCCCACTCTCGTGGTTTGCATCACAAGTGATCTGCGCATTAAGCTAGACATGATTCCTGTATCACAATACGTATTCATTCTCATGATCGACGGTTGGAATACTACACTATGATTGGTTCTAGTAGTCGAGCTACTCTCGTAGTCACCGACTAGCGGATTGGGGGTTAGTAATGACCCCTAGGGCATGAGTCACTCTCGTGATCATGAGCCCGAGAAAGCGACCACTAAACCCAAATCAGATTCGTGTGGATTTTCTCTAGATCTGTAGTCGTTCTTACAGTGCTCCAATTCTAGAGCTAATCCCTCAAAATCTAGGTTCAAACGACCATAGTGCAACCCTAATCTAGACTCAATAGCAAGTAATTAATCACATCAACACAATAACTCTAGAGTTCATCCTTAAATCCTAGAAATATGATTACTCAGACATGATCATGGATAGCCTATCAATAGCAATAGAAAACATCGGAGAAATCATCAAAGCAAGCATCAAAAGATAATCAATCAATAACATGCAATCAATCTATGAAGAACTAAAATAATTAATATTAAAAGCTAACCAGATTGAAGATATGAGCAATCCTCGCATTACAATACAGATCCAGAGAGGCTTAGCCTCCAAAAAATAGTTTTAGAACAAGTTCGGGGACCCCTGATCACTCCTTATTTTACACCCTTTTCCCGCATGTTTGCATGCCATTTTGATCGCCCAAATCATGTTTTTCACGATATATCGACGATATTGCGATGCTTTTCACGATTTGTTGTTTTTGTCGCATTTCAGGAGATTTGGCGCGATTAGGAGTGATCTCGAGATGCGCATAATCTAGACGGCCACCGACGACCTCCCCGAGGGATATTTTACTGTTGGAGATGAGCGGAAGAAGAATGGATGTCGCAGGAGCGACGAGGAGGCCAAAACAATCAGATTGGGCATTTTTTGTGTCCCACTCGGCCGAGTGGAGGAGCCACTCGGCCGACCAGCGAGACACTGCTCGGCCGACCCGTTCAGACACGATTTCCATGTGTACTCGGCCGAGCGATGGAGACCACATCGGCCGAGTGACGATACCACGTCCGCCCGAGTGGCGCCCAGACGAAGGCCCTCAAAAAGATCGAAGTTACTGTTTTTCGGCCACCTGAGCTTCAGAAGACCCACTCGGCCGAGTGGTAAACCGCGTCCGCCCGAGTGCAGTGAAGCCATCGGCCGAGTGACGACAACTCACTCGGCCGAGCCGCCCCCGAACTGAAGACCCCTGAAGCCCACGACTTACTGGAAAATGACAGGGTTTTCACTCGGCCGAGCGACTTTTGTCACTCGGCCGAGTGCGATGCGCTGCCTGTAGCGAAATTTGCGGAAAACAGGCGGTGCAGGGGCGTTTTGGTCAGGATTTTTAGACGATTTTTGGGGCTATTTAAGCTCTGTTTTTACCCTAGTTTTGAGAGCCATCTCTCAGATTTTTTGCAGCTTTTTGAGCCTACTTTTTAGCTTTATTAATTGTGATTGGAGAAGAGAAAAACTTGGATTTTTTGTTGGATTAATTGAAGATCTACATTGGTTTGCATTTCTCTTCCCCAAAAACTCTATTTTTATTGTTTATATCATTGTTGAGATGAATTCCATTGCCTATTTCATTGATTATTTTTGTGCTATTGCTATGATTTGTGAGTAGTCTCCACGTCTCGGGGCGTGGGGATGAACCCTACAAGCCCTATTTCCTATTTGTGTTGAATTGGTAGAAATTGAGCTAGGATTGTTATTAGGGATTAGATTGGGATCGAATTACTACGGATAGCTAGGTATTCATATCAATTGGGATTTGCAAGAGATTGGATCCCAATTTGATAGGAAGCCCTAGAAATCCGAATTGGGTTGGAGTCGGATTTTCGAAGTACCGGTTTGCAAGAGATTGGACCGATACTAGGACCTCCGGTTGCAATTCCGTGCCGATACCCGTTTGCAAGAGATTGGACGGGTAGGAACTATCCTAATCTAGATTGTGGACCGAGTTTGCAAGAGATTGGGCTCGGTGCGCAATTGGACGATGATGTTGATCCTAATGCTAGCTTCCCTAGGCTAGGGTTTGCAAGAGATTGGACCCAAACCTAGGATAGCTATAGACCGGCAACAGCGCGAGAGCGTGAGCTTGGTTCCACATTTAGTTGCAACTAGTTCATCCAAATTCTCATTCTAGCGATTTCGATACCGGCGAACCACATTTATGAATACGGTGAGTAGTGGGGATTCCCCTTTCCCTAGACGTTCTTTATTTGATTTGATATTTCGCAAATTTGTCTGACGATTGTGACAGGATCGCCCAAGGCAATTATCTCTGTCCCTAAATAGCCAGGTTGATCAGGAGCAAGCACGGTCATTCGTCCTCCCTGTGTTCGATACCCGCTCGCCACCATACCGTGCGCTTGCGGTAAAACTACAACCGTCGCCTCGGGACGTGTATCCGGGGCGCGATCAAGTTTTTGGCGCCGTTGCCGGGGAGCGCGATTGCGTTTGATTCTTTTTCACCCTAGCTACTCTTTTTCTTTTTATTATTATCATTATTTTTATTTCTTATTTCTTGCCTAACCCTTCCACGGTATTAATCATTTCTTTGAAACTCTGTTTCCCCTGTGCATGAACACGAGATCTACGGCGGACCCAGAAGACTTATTATTCGATCCCGAGATCGAACGTACCGCGCGGAGACTTAGGGCGGAAAAGAGACAAGATCCGGAAGGGAGGTATATGACCAACCCGGAAACTCCTGAAGAATTGGCGGCAAGGATGGCAAGGATAATCTCGATTCGAGATAGGCTTCGGCCTAAGACTTCTTCTACCACCTCATCCATTGCCATGCCGGGGTTGGCGGCTGACAAGAACTTCGAGCTAAAGACTGGATTGGTGGTGTTGATGCAACAAGACCCGTTTCATGGGAACGCACATGAGAACCCCCACTACCACATCCAACTATTCTTGTCAAAGTGCGCCACATTCCAGATGCCGGGGGTCTCCAATGACGCTATCAGACTGCACCTCTTCCCCTTCACGCTTAAGGACAAGGCACTCTATTGGTTGAGGACGCAGGCTGACGGAGTCTTCACTACTTGGGACGAGTTGGCGAGCGCATTTATTGAAAAATTCTATCCGCCATCCAAGACGGTGAAGATCCGGAGCGCTCTCATGTCCTTCAAGCAAGGACCACAGGAGACGCTCTATGAAGCTTGGGAGCGATTTAAGGATTTGCAGCACCAATGCCCGCACCACAGTATAGAGGACTGGGAGCTAGTTCATAGCTTCTACAACGGTCTCCAACCGGGGACCAAACAAATTATTGATGCCGCGGCGAATGGTGCAATCTTGTCAAAGACTCCCGAGGAAGCTACGGCCCTAATTGAGGAGATGGCCTCAAATAATCAACAATGGGGCGATGAGCGAGGACACTCCACGTCCTCCTTAAAGCCAACTAGCATCTATGAGGCAAAGGCCGTAGCGGAGCTCACGAGCAAATTTGATTCTCTCCACAAGGTGATGGAGAGATTGGAGAAATATATCACGGAGCCCCAAGGAAGCCCATCCACCTCCGCACCGACCAACCAAATGTGTGATTGGCAAGACCAATCTCAAGTCATGTACTCGGGAGGAGAGCAAGGAGAAGGATCCTTGGAGCAAATACAATATGTTGCGGGGAACCAAGGCTATTGGTCCAATCCGGCCGCAAGAAATCATCCGGGATTCTCCTACGCCAACAATGAAGGAGCCTTGAACCCGCCACCACCACCGCCTCAACAAGCTCGACCACCACCACCCCAACAACAAAACTATCCACCGAGGGGGCCTCCGCAACAAAACTTTCCACCGAAGCAACAAGTCCCACCGTATAGGCCTCCCGGATACAACCAAGGGTGGAGGAATCAAAATCAAAACCCTCCACAAGCTCCTCAACGAACCGACTTCGAATCTAGAGTGGAGGCGTTCATGGTCGAGCAAAATAAGGTGAATGCTACTTTGAAGGCGGGGCAAGAATCTCTCAATACCGTAGTGGCTCAAATATCGGAGCAATTGGCGTTGCTCAATCGGAACACTCAAAGATTGCCGGCGCAACCGGAGCAAAACCCACGGGGCAACACGGGCCATATCAACGCCGTGGTTGCCGTCACTACTAGAGGCGGGAAGGACACCACCCCCGCCATGATTCCTATTGAGGAGGCCGTGGAGGAAAGCTTGGAGCCGGTTGAGCCGGTAGTTGAGGTTGATAAGGAGAAGGAGCCACAAGTCCCATTCCCCCAAAGGCGCTTCATGCCACCGGTCCCATTCCCCCAAAGGCTCGCTAAGGCGAAAATGGAGAAGAGGCTAGCAAAATTTCTCGAGTACCTAAGAGGAGTTAGCCTTAACATCCCCTTCCTCGACGCCATCGTCGAGATCCCCACGTATGCTAAATTCTTGAAGGACTTGATTTCGGGGAGGAAAAGGAAGGAGAAGATAATGCTAGCCGAGGAGGGCTCTTGGTTCACCAAGAGAGAGAAGGAGCCGGCAAAATTTAAAGATCCGGGGAGTTTTCGGATTCCTTGCACTTTGGGCGGCGTGCCTCTTCAAAAGGCGTTGGTCGACCTTGGGGCTAGTGTGAGCCTCATGCCCCTCTCCATGTTCTTAAAGCTTAACACCGGGACAAAGTTGAAACCCACCGACATGCACATTCAATTAGCCGATGGACGGATAACAAGGCCGGTGGGGATTGCCGAAGACATCCCACTTCAAGTCCCGGGTGGAATATGCTTGCCATGTGACTTCGTCATCATGGACATTAAGGAGGAGGGAGACACCTCATTGATACTTGGACGCCCATTCCTCGCCACCGCCGGAGTCATCGTCGACGTGCGCGAAGGTACCTTAACCTTGAACGTCGGAAAAATTGAGGTGGAGCTCCACATTCCTAAGGCTATGAAGCATATGCCTTATCACGAGGAACTCGACTACATGGACCTCCTCGATGAGGTGATAGAGGAGGCGATTCCTCACTCAATTGGTGCCCTTTTTGATGAAGAATTTGATGAAGGCCCGGATTTAGGCCAAGATGAAGAGAACAAAGATGATTCCCCCGGCTTCTCCGCTGATGAAGATGAAGGCGACGCTGATGTCGTGAGGATTCGAGAGCTCTGCAAGCTCTCGAAATTAAAGTCTCCAAAGAAAGCTCCGCCGGCACGGAAATCGGCATCGCCGGTTAAGCCGTTGACCGGGGCAAGTGCTAGCTTGGGGGAGCCTCCCCCCAACACTATTCGAGATAGGAGACCACCGCGGGAGAATGCTACGCCGCCACGTTCGAATCCAAGCGCGCTCCCCGGCAAGTTTGACGGGTGCATCTCATATGCACCAAACATCCTGCATTGATTGAAAATTATAGGGGGTCGAGCTCACGACCTAAAACGAGCGCTTGTCGGGAGGCAACCCGACGGTTTTTGCTTCGTTTTTACTTTTTCTTTATTTTCGTTTTTGAGACTTTTAGTGTTTTGAGTCATCCGACCAAAAATTTTGTGATAACGGGTCCTATTTTTCTTGACAGGAGAGAAGATAGGTAGATCATCATGAGGAGGATGAACGAGACGATGAGGAGCGCCCCAAGAAGGCGTTCGACGCTTAGGAGGAGCATGAAATCGACTGGAGAAAGAAAGACGGAGTTTAGAGCCCAAACGAAGACAAACAGCAGAATACAAGGCTCACTCGGCCGAGTATACTAGTCACTCGGCCGAGTCCAGAAGTTCGTCCGGCCGAGCCGCTCACGAACGAGGGAAGTCTGCTGTACCCAACTCTCTGTCTATTTTCCTCATTTCATTATAACTGCTACTTGGCCGAGTATATATATTCACTCGGCCGAGTAAAACGGATACCCTCCTAGGGCGAGTCATGCCGAGTAGCTTGAGTCACTCGGCCGAATGGACTTACTCCACTCGGCCGAGGCTGGCAAAGCCACTCGGCCGAAGCGATATCGGGGAGAAAATTTCTATTGCCTCGCTCGGCCGAGTGACCACGTCACTCGGCCGAGTCGTAACTTTCTATTATATAAGTGACGAAGGGGGAGCGGATTTCGAAATCGAAAATTCCCAAATCCGCCCGCGCCCCCTCGCCTACCCTCGCCCGAACTCGCTTCGTTCTCACCCCCACTCGCCCGACCAAGCCCGCGCGCGCCGCCGCTCGGCCTGCCACCGCTGGCCGACCGTCGCCGGACCCCGCCCGAGTCGCCGCCGGCAGCCCCGTCTCCGATCACCTCCGGTTCGCTTATTTTCACCGTTTTCTCCTCTTTTCGTGTATTTTTTGAGGATCCATGTGCTAAACGCACCCCTAACCCAAATCAATTTCTATATCTATCCATTATACCCCTATTGCTCCATACATTTTGATTATTACTCGCTGATATCGCTTTTTCACGCGCAGGTTGTTTATTGGAGCTTAGGGGAGCTCAGGGGAGCTTCTACGGGCTGCTCAGGACTTCGTGGAGGCGCGGACTTCGCACGCTTCCACTACTTAGCACTCGCGGCGTGTTTGGGTAAACTCTTTCCACTCTTTATGCACACGCCGCACTTTTCACTTTTCGGCACGCGCTCGGGGCCGATATGCCGCCCCGGACACGGCCGCGGTCGAAGAGAGCTTCCGCCAAGCGGAAGCGGTCGGATGATGCCGGCCCCTCCCACGAGTTGGAGGACTCTCCTCCACCGTCCCCCACACACCCCGCACACCCAGCACAGCCTGCAGTGCACCCACAGCCCGCACAGCCTCTCCCTGCCGATCCACAGCCACCACCACCGGCTCCACTGGTCGGGCCGCTCGGGATTACGTTCCGAGACGACGCACACCGCGCCGTCTTCGAGCGTATCTCCCAGCGCTCGATCGTACCCTCCAGGTTTGCACACCTCGCTGACCTAGGACGCCTGGGGGTACTTGAGGGGATACTCACGTTGTACGACAACGTGGGTTGGCGCGACTTCCTTCAGGTGTCGGCGGATACTTTTACCCGCCCGACACTTGAGGTTTTGAGTTCGATCGCCCGGACCGATGAGGGATGCTCATTCCGGTTCATGGATCGAGAGTGTCAGGTCACTCTCGATATGATGAGAGCATTTTTCTCATGGCCCGCCGTCCCTGGAGCCGATCGCGGTTACGGCCCTACCCACATCCCCCCACCTTCTTTCGACGCCGGCGCCTTCTGGGCCCGGATTACAGGCCACCACGCCGCCTTTGACCCTAGTAGGGCCAAGGCCTCGGCCATTGTCCACCCCTGCCTACGTATTGCCCAGCGCCTTATGGCGACCACCTTTTTGGCCAGATATGAGCCGGGCACGATGTCTACGCCAGAGCTCTACATGCTCTATGCGATGACACGTCCCAGAGCTCTATCTAGGGATGGACACGAGCTTGTCCCCGCCGTCGTGATCGACATTGCGGCTTGGTTTCTAGACCGTATCATTGTGTCGGTGGGCGCTCGCTCACCGATATGCTGCGGCGGTCTGATCACCTTGCTTACCATGATGACCGGCGAGGACCTACCCGACGACCTGCGACGCGTTCCGGGCCCCACTTCCTTGTCGATAGACGTTATGGCCCGGATGAAGATGCTGCGTCCGCATGGTGAGCGTCACTGGGTCTGGTTGCACGGCCCCTATGGGGCCGATTACATGATTCTCCTGAGCCCTGCTCGGACTCTGATTGCACCAGCCCACGTTGACTGGATTCCGGCGATGGATGTCCTCATCCCTGCCGCCTACATGCTCGAGGCCGAGGAGGCCGAGCAGGCCCACGCTGCCCACGCTGCCCAGGCTGCCCCCGCAGACCCTGCTGCACACCCTACCGAGCCTGCTGCCGACCCTGTCGACCCTGTGGCCCCTCAGCCTGTTCCTGACGTTTCTGCTGCTCCTGACACTTCTGTCCCCACCTCTGCCAGTGTCGAGAGTACTCTTGCTGAGCCCACTTCCACCACTGTCACCACTCCCGAGGCTGTCCCCACCACTCCCGCTGCCACCTCCGGCCCTCTGTCCGTCGAGCCTCTTTGCTCCGCACTCCCCGAGCGCCCGCAGACCTTTGTTGAGAGTGGAGAGCCCTCGTTCGCCGCGGTCGTGGAGACCATGGCTAGCATGATCTCCGCTGGGATTGCGCCTTTTGGTACACACACTTCCACCCCAGCGGTAGAGTCCTCTGTCTCCACAGCTGCCGTATTCTCCGAGAGCGTCGTGGCGTCTGTCCACACTTCTGTGCCACTGACCTCTCTTGCCACCTCGTTGCCACCTTTGCACGCTTCTTTTGCTGCCGCTGCCTCCACTTCTCACCAGCCGGCGTCCCGGCCTCACACTGAGGACAGGCCCACATTTGCTGGCGCGGCACCTTTTTTCCCCTTCCCTGCTGAGCCTGTTACATACTCCACTCGCGTACGCCAGCCTCGCCCTGCGCAGCCTAGACCGGTGCGTCCCTCTGCACCACCCCCGCCCGACACTGTACTGCAGAGCATACGTGCTCTTGAGTTGGCGGTGAGTGGTCTTAGAGGAGACCTTAGGACCCTGTCCTCCACCGTCTCTACGATGGCTGGACGCTTCGCGCTGATCCCCCAGATCCACTACTGCCTTACACAGGTTCTGGAGCGTCTCCCACGCGTACCCCCGCCCACCCAGCAGGTTCCCACACACACTTCCACACACTCTAGACCTGCTTCCACTTCCACGCCCACCCCAGCTCAGCAGCCCACACCACCACCACCACCACCACCTCCGCCTCAGGACGGAGACGGCGCAGCACCACCTTCCTAGGTACCCTTGATGCCATCGATTCCTTTTGCCGTTGTGCTGCCCGTTTCTGCTGGGTTCTGATGTCTTTTTGTCACCCCCCCTCCCCTCACTTATTTTGCGTTTCTCATTTTGCCGTATCTCTATATATCTTTTTTGGGAGAGAGGGAGAGCTTTTCGATGACACATACATACTCGTATCACTCATATCTGTGCATGCATCATATCCGCATCATATTTTCACTTCTTTATTTTTCCTTTTATTATCTTTTTTCTTTCCATCATGCATGCATCCTCACTTGCACCTCTCATTCCTTGTCTCTCTGTGTGCCACACTCTGCACATTGAGGACACTGTGCCGTTTAGCTTGGGGGAGTGAGTCCTCACTTTCTTTTTCGTTTAGCCACCTTTATTTTCAGTTTTTCACACCGTTTTTCACTTTTGCACTCATTTTTCATTATTTTTCCTTTATCTTGCCATGCATCACGTTTTTCTTATTTTCCTGTGTGCCGCATTGCATAGTTCTATTTTCCTTTTATCTTTACTTCTTTCCTTTTTTCATCTCATGCTAGAAATGAATTTTCTGTGATGATGTCTACGTGGAGTTAGCTTATTCTATATGCATGCTACATTTGTCATGTCTTAGGTTTTATTTCTGATATCATATGCTATGACTTGCTTTGCATTTAGAAATAGTAACCCACACTTTTTCCACATGAAAATGGATGAAGTTTTATTATTAGCTGAGCCTGAATGTTCATATGTATGCTATCACAGAAAACACACCAAGATTCACGCATTGAATGCCTATATCTGGAGTACTGATTTCTTTTCCTATATCACTTCTATATGCATGAATTGTACACTTCACTTCCGGATGATTGAATGATGTTAGCTATGATATATCTGGATTAGTTAGCTTTTTTGTGATCGAAACTGAGTAGATTAGATTACCCTGCTGAAGTTGTCGTGCATGTCTTATAGAGTGAACTAAGAGTTACATTTATTTCTTTCTCCACAAATCTTGAACATCATTTCTCTACTTTTAAAATCATTGGTGAACCCCCCCCCCCCCCTTAGTGATTCTATTTTTATGGCATTTCCCCCGTTATTAATTCCTAGCTCCAAGTTTCTTATTCTAAAAAAAAGAGAGAAGAATAAAAGAGAGAAAAACATTCTTGTATATCATTACCTCTCTCTGAGTTGGGATCATTGTATATATATTGCTTATTGCTAAAAAAAAGAAAAGAAATAGAGGAAAAATCCTCAATAAAAGATCCCATCTCGCTTACTTTCTTTCTTCTTTCTCTTCTTTGCCTTTGGAGCTATATAAAAATGGGGATGTAAATATTTTTGTGCCACCACGCTTATAGATGAGCTTGGGGGAGGAGATCCATTGATGTGTGAGAGAGCGACTACTTGACATTGCACGACAACCTAGGCTAAGTAATATTCTATACTCGGTGAGATTGTTTCTAGCTTTACGAAATCCAGAAATCTAAGCCTAGCATTCATTTCATGATATCCATACTTTTCTATTCTCTCTATTCTATGATGTGATACTCTTATACTCCAGATAGAAAGCGTTCAATTGAAAAGTGTGTGATCTGAGATTTGTATACCGCTTCAGATGATTCAGGCGATGTTAATTTTAAAATCATTCCGTTTTTCATGATTATACCGTCGTTCGTGGGTTTTCTATTTCTATTTGCACTATTATACTATGATATCAAAATAAGATTCTTTGACATGTATTTCTCATTCGGTGCATGCTATAAGAGTAAGTGAAACCCACGTCCTGAGAAAATGATCTAGCATCCTACCTCTTCTTTCTTTCTTTCTTTATTTTCGTTTGGTTTTCATTCTTCTTCGTTTTTCATTTTTTTTTTTTTCGTTTTTCGCCGTTTTCGTTTTCCGAATCCACCGGGTTCGCCTTTTACTTATCTTCCTCGAGGACGAGTAAGAGGCAAGCTTGGGGGATTTTGATCACTCCTTATTTTACACCCTTTTCCCGCATGTTTGCATGCCATTTTGATCGCCCAAATCATGTTTTTCACGATATATCGACGATATTGCGATGCTTTTCACGATTTGTTGTTTTTGTCGCATTTCAGGAGATTTGGCGCGATTAGGAGTGATCTCGAGATGCGCATAATCTAGACGGCCACCGACGACCTCCCCGAGGGATATTTTACTGTTGGAGATGAGCGGAAGAAGAATGGATGTCGCAGGAGCGACGAGGAGGCCAAAACAATCAGATTGGGCATTTTTTGTGTCCCACTCGGCCGAGTGGAGGAGCCACTCGGCCGACCAGCGAGACACTGCTCGGCCGACCCGTTCAGACACGATTTCCATGTGTACTCGGCCGAGCGACGGAGACCACATCGGCCGAGTGACGATACCACGTCCGCCCGAGTGGCGCCCAGACGAAGGCCCTCAAAAAGATCGAAGTTACTGTTTTTCGGCCACCTGAGCTTCAGAAGACCCACTCGGCCGAGTGGTAAACCGCGTCCGCCCGAGTGCAGTGAAGCCATCGGCCGAGTGACGACAACTCACTCGGCCGAGCCGCCCCCAAACTGAAGACCCCTGAAGCCCACGACTTACTGGAAAATGACAGGGTTTTCACTCGGCCGAGCGACTTTTGTCACTCGGCCGAGTGCGATGCGCTGCCTGTAGCGAAATTTGCGGAAAACAGGCTGTGCAGGGGCGTTTTGGTCAGGATTTTAGACGATTTTTGGGGCTATTTAAGCTCTGTTTTTACCCTAGTTTTGAGAGCCATCTCTCAGATTTTTTGCAGCTTTTTGAGTCTACTTTTTGGCTTTATTAATTGTGATTGGAGAAGAGAAAAACTTGGATTTTTTGTTGGATTAATTGAAGATCTACATTGGTTTGCATTTCTCTTCCCCAAAAACTCTATTTTTATTGTTTATATCATTGTTGAGATGAATTCCATTGCCTATTTCATTGATTATTTTTGTGCTATTGCTATGATTTGTGAGTAGTCTCCACGTCTCGGGGCGTGGGGATGAACCCTACAAGCCCTATTTCCTATTTGTGTTGAATTGGTAGAAATTGAGCTAGGATTGTTATTAGGGATTAGATTGGGATCGAATTACTACGGATAGCTAGGTATTCATATCAATTGGGATTTGCAAGAGATTGGATCCCAATTTGATAGGAAGCCCTAGAAATCCGAATTGGGTTGGAGTCGGATTTTCGAAGTACCGGTTTGCAAGAGATTGGACTGATACTAGGACCTCCGGTTGCAATTCCGTGCCGATACCCGTTTGCAAGAGATTGGACGGGTAGGAACTATCCTAATCTAGATTGTGGACCGAGTTTGCAAGAGATTGGGCTCGGTGCGCAATTGGACGATGATGTTGATCCTAATGCTAGCTTCCCTAGGCTAGGGTTTGCAAGAGATTGGACCCAAACCTAGGATAGCTATAGACCGGCAACAGCGCGAGAGCGTGAGCTTGGTTCCACATTTAGATGCAACTAGTTCATCCAAATTCTCATTCTAGCGATTTCGATACCGGCGAACCACATTTATGAAATACGGTGAGTAGTGGGGATTCCCCTTTCCCTAGACGTTCTTTATTTGATTTGATATTTCGCAAATTTGTCTGACGATTGTGACAGGATCGCCCAAGGCAATTATCTCTGTCCCTAAATAGCCAGGTTGATCAGGAGCAAGCACGGTCATTCGTCCTCCCTGTGTTCGATACCCGCTCGCCACCATACCGTGCGCTTGCGGTAAAACTACAACCGTCGCCTCGGGACGTGTATCCGGGGCGCGATCAACCCCCTACGACGGTTACAAAGTTTCTTATATAGTTCATCCCAAAACCCAAGAAAACCTCCAAAATTCATGCCCAACCCCAATAAGGGCTGCAACTTAAGTTGTGGGCCCGAGACAGTTCGGAATTCTCTGTCTCCTAAGCTCGCCCGAGTGCATTGAACAGTTCTGCCCGAGCACAATTTTCAGCGCAAATTTGTCAACATACAGAAATTCCCTAGGACTCATCCGACATCCGTATCGCACATTCTTAGCGGCGTTGGAATTGGTATGATGTCTACTACCTGGAAAAAATATGAGAAAAATAGTGTAAAATATCGGATTATAGCATATCTTCAAAGAGTAAAGGGCTATCCAGTTTTCTGTGCTTTCTCCTCTGCTCGGCCGAGCGCAAGTGCCGCTCGGTCAAGCACGCCTAGCGCTCGGTCGAGCACCTCTTTGAGATTCTAAAACATGGCTTTGGAATGTAGGGAACTCGGTTGAGCGCCCCTTTGCTCGGCCGAGCGGCCAGGTGCTCGGTCGAGCTAAATTGACAGAAAAATGTTGGGCAATCTTCAGTTTGTCAGAGGAAGGTCACTCGGCCGAGCGAACGGGTCGCTCGATTGAGTGGCCTCCTACCAATAAGCTCATCAAAAGATAATCAATCAATAACATGCAATCAATCTACGAAGAACTAAAACAAATTAATATTAAAATCTAAACAGATTGAAGATCTGAGCAATCCTGGCGTTACAATCCAGATCCCAGAGAGGTTAGCCTCCAAAAAGTAGTTTTAGAACAAGTTCAGGGACCCCCTACAAAGTTTCTAATATAGTACACCCCAAAACCCTAGAAAACCCCAAGGAAACCCCCCCAAATTCATGCTCAAACCTAATAAGGGCTGCAACTTAAGTGGTGGGCCCCAGATAGTTTGGAATTCTCTGTCTCCTTAGCTCGGCCGAGCGCATTGAACAGTTTTGTTTCCAACACATTTTCGTCAACTTGCAAAATTTGACGAATCTGTGTACACCCCAAGGATATAGTACACCCCAAAACCCTAGAAAACCCCAAGGAAACCCCCCAAATTCATGCGCAAACCTAATAAGGGCTGCAACTTAAGTGGTGGGCCCCAGATAGTTTGGAATTCTCTGTCTCCTTAGCTCGGCCTAGCGCATTCAACAGTTCTGCCTGAGCACAATTTCCAACACAGATTCGTCAACTTGCAAAATTTCCGTAGGACTCATCCGATCATCTGTTTTGCACGTTCTTGGCGGTGTTGGAACCGGTATGAAGTCTACTACCTGGGAAAAATATGAGAACAATAGTGTAAAATCTCGGATGATATCATATATTCAAAGAGTGAAGGGCTGTCAAGTTTTCTACGCTTTCTACTCTGCTCGGCCGAGTGCAAGTGCCGATCGGTCGAGCACGCCCTAGTGCTCGGTCGAGCCCCTCTTTGGAGTTCTAAAACATGGCTCTGGAATGTGGGGGAACTCGGTCGAGCGCCCCTTCGCTCGGCCGAGTGGCCAGGCGCTTGATCGAGCTAAATTGACAGAGAAATCATGGGCAATCTTCAGCTTGTGAGTAGGATGGTTGCTCGGCCGAGCAGCCTCCTGCCAGTAAGGTCCTTCTTCCTTCGTCTTTCCCTTATATTCTGCGACATCAGCTCGGCCGTGTGTGATGGCTGCTCGGCTGAGCGGTTTGGGATTTGAGCCCATATCGGCTCTCCTTCTTTCTTTTGCATTGTCTTCTCTTCTTGCTCTTTTCTAACAGCTCAAAATCCTCTAGCATGATGCCATTGATGCTCCGGCATCGATGCTCGTGTCCATCACCCAGTGCCAAATCGTGCCAAAGTACCTTAATATCCACAAAACACTATGAGAATCAAATGTGTCATTACATACGTGATAAAGTATAGAAAAGTGAACTTTGGACGATCAAAATGAGATGAAAACATGCAGTAAAAACATGGAAAATATGGAAACATCATCTCCCTAGAGTGATTTTTGTAAGATAGAATGACTAATCATACTCCTCACCATATCCGTAGGCATTGAGTTTCATCGTTCAGCAACATTATTCATAGTGGACGAGCCTAGCATGGCGTATTGTGGGATGATACAATATTTCTTTAGGATCTTAGCAAATGGTCTTGGATGTTGTTACATCTCAAGATAATGGTTACGCAATTAGCATGTTATAGTTGGAACTCTGTTAAGGATATAAGCCGTTGTGGGGATTTTTGGGTCCTTAGGGCTAGAACATCGACATCCAGTCTAAGTCGGACGGACAACGAAAGCAAAACAACGCAGCTCGGAAAAAAAATTAAAATGGTTTTAAGCTAAGCCATAAAGAAATAAACGCTAGCCAGAATCTCTACTATCCTAGGGTTGGGTCCGACCAGCCCCTAAAGATAGATCTATCAATTTATTGCAATTATAAACACATGAATAATAAACTATGTGCATGTCACTTTGCTATCGCGCGAAGCGTCGTTTTCGGCAACGTGTATTTAAACACCGGAGCGATGCCCCGCGTTGGGGCTGAGCTGCTTCTCACGAGCTGAACGGCATCCCGAGACGAAGATAGTTGTGTTTGCAATAGAGAGCATTGAAAAGAGTTGCCAGATGAGTATGGGCCAGTTTTGCGCTTGCATTCCGGGGAGAATAGATCGATGGAGAATAGGCGCCTTAGGTTAGCCAGTGGATAAGGGCCCATTTGGTATGGCGACGTCCGATGCATGGAAGGTCTCGATGTTGTTCAGCGCGCATGTTCCGATAGAGATGACAAGGAATTTCTTATTGTTAAGTATTTTATTTGTCTATTGTGGCACAACGGCTCTGGTGGTATGTTAAACATTATGTTAAGTACAATGTTGAACATGGTGGAATGTTAAACATTATGTTATGTAAAATGTTGAACGTGATTGTTCAACATTTGGTTCTTCATCACCTGTTCTTATCATCAAAGATTTCTTATTATAGCTAAAGGGCTAAAGGGCTTGCAGTTATGCATTTGGTGCTATTGGAAATTCTCTCTTATCTATTGAACGGATGCAGATCTTCGTTCTTCGGTCCTCTCTTAGTTTAAGGATTTTTGCAGATCCCGTCGGTTATAGATGTTGTAACCGAGTGTTGAGTTGTTGAGATTGTTCTGCTCGTCTTCATGATCTCTTAGCTGCGGAAGTTTCTCTTGGATTGGTTGAGAAAATCCTTAGCGGTTTTTACCTGTGCTCCTGCTGTTGTTAACAGTTTAACTATCTTGAAGAGGGACTCTAAAAGGGAGCAAGTCGACGTGGAGGACCGTTGCGGCTGCTGTGATAGCATTGATTGTCTTCGGTGAAAGGCGATCCAAAAAGCTCCGGGAGGAGGCTCACATCTACATCGTAGAGGATCAAGGGAGTTGATCTTGGTGAGTACTGCAAGGGGATCTTGCTCGCAAGGGGAGCTTGCGCAAATTACTCCAAGAAGTTGATTGCGATCAACTCGTGTAGCATGTATTGAGGGGGAGTGTATTTCCTCTGATATCTTTTAGTTTTGATGTATGTATTCTACATACTATATAATGGAGTAATTTGATTTTCTGGGCGGGGCCCCGCAGATGTAGGTGTGCGCACCGAACTGCGTTACCAACGACCTTGTGTTATGATGTGTTACTTGACATTATTTCTATGTGCTCTATAATTAGGATTGCGTACTAATTTCATTTGGTATCAGAGCAGGTCATCCGCATTCTTTGCTTGTCAAAGAGGGTGTGATTCTGCTGTCCTAGTACGTCAATCATGAACATGAAGGAAGGAGCTTCCGTGACTCGGCCTCCGATTCTTACTGGCACCAATTATACATATTGGAAGTCACGGATGCGCGCGTTTATCAAATCTCTTGATGAGAAAGCATGGGTGGCCACTGTTGAAGGCTGGACTCCTCCTATAGTTGACGACAAGAAGGGAAATGAATCTCTCAAGCCTGTTCAAGATTGGAGTATTGAAGAAGAACGCGCGGCTCTGGGAAATTCTAAAGCCTTGAATGCAATTTTCACTGCTGTTGATGAAGAACAGTTCAAGTTGATCTCTACCTGCGAAGTTGCTAAAGAAGCATGGGATATCCTTCAAAACATACATGAAGGGACAAGCACTGTAAGAGCTTCTAAACTTCAAATTTTGGCTTCTCAGATTGAAAATCTTAGGATGAATGATGACGAATCTGTGGCTGAATTCAATGGAAGACTTCGTGACATCGCTAATCAAGCTTTTCAATTAGGAAAGAAGTACTACCAAAAGAAATTAGTTGAGAAACCCCTTAGATCTCTTCCTGAAAAATTTTCAGCCAAAATAGCTGCTATAGAAGAAGTTAGGAATACTTCTAATATGAGATTGGATGAATTGATGGGATCTCTTCAAACTTTTGAGATGAACTTGAAGCAAAATAAAAGGGAGAAAGGAGTGGCTTTAAAAGTGGAAACTGCTGATGCTTCGCATGAAGGAGAGGGTACTGAGATTGAAGATGACATAGCTCTTCTAACCAAGAACTTTAGTAAAATGATGAGGAAAATAGGAAATAGAGGTCAGAATTTCAGAAACATTAACAAAGAAGCTCGTACTAATCTTTCTCCTGCAGTTAGAGGCAACAATCGTCCCATACAGAAGTTTGATACAAAGGGAAAAGGCAAGGGAATTCAATGCAGAGAATGTGAAGGTTTTGGACACATACAGGCAGAATGTGCTAACACCATAAAGAAACAAAAAGGAAAATCTCTAGCAAGCTCTTGCAGTGATGATGAGTCTGAAGAATACACTGGTGACGAGGACATTGTCAGCAACTATGTTGCCTTTATGACCATCATGGGTGATCAGTGTACTGATGACACAACCAGCAATGTTGGACATAGTGTGGGTTCTGTTTGCACCATGTTGAAAGAAAAAGATAAGAATGTCAAGAAAAATGTTATAACATTTAGTGCAACATCTGACAGTGATTCTATATCTGATACGGGTGATGAAAAGAAAGTTGACGAAGTTGATATTCGGTCCGCATATCAAACCATGTTTGTTAATTGGTTAAAGATATGTGAGATAAACAAACTCTTGAAGTATGAGAACACTAGACTAAAAGGTGAAAGAGAAGAGGTTGTAACTCAACTTGACAAAATCAAGCAAGACGTCAGAAATCTGGAAGGCCAACTCAGGAGAACACTTCTTAGAGCTGAAAAGGCTGAAAGTGTTCTTAACAAATGGAACACTGGCAAAACCAAGCTTGATGATATTCTAAGCATGGGGAAAGTCTCCGGAGACCGTACGGGAGTAGGGTTCAATAGAGGAGGCTATCTTCAGATAAGCAAGGAAGCTCATTGTCAACATGTCAGAAATCAGATGAGTAACAAACAGTCCAAGCAAGGGAGTCAAAAAGGTAAACACAAAAAGAGCACTACTATCAGACCCTTGATTTGTAATTACTATCAATGCAGTGATCACACTGAGAGCAGTTGTTTCAGAAGGATGAGACATCAACATGAAGGAAGAAACGAAGGACATTCTGATAAAAGGATCATTAGGAGATGGATAAGAAAGACAAGAGTTCACAGCCTAGTTGCTTACACGTCTATGAGTGCATTTTCGGAAAACACATGGTACTTTGACAGCGGCTGTTCTCGGCATATGACAGGAAACCGGGGTCTCTTATCTGAATACACTACAGGAAATAAAGGTCACGTCACTTTTGGTGACGGCCAGAGAAGCAAAGTCATTGGGAAGGGAGAGCTGAAGATGACTGAGTCCGTTACTCTGAAGGATGTCATGCATGTCCAAGACTTAAAGGCTAACTTGATAAGTATAAGCCAATTGTGTGATCAAGGACTGTTTGTTCAGTTTACTAAGGATAAGTGTGTTGTGCTAAACAAAGCTGGGATCAACATTCTTACTGGAAAACGATCGGTTGACAACTGTTATCTTTTGCAGGAAGCAAATAGATGTCTCACAGCCAGTGTTGAAGTTGCCGAACAATGGCACCAAAAACTTGGTCATGTGAACTACAAAACCTTAATTGAAATTATCAAAGTTGGAGCCGTTCGTGGAATACCTGTTCTTTCCAAGAAGATTGAAGGGGTCTGTGGTTCTTGTCAACTAGGAAAACAGAAGAGAACCAATCATAAACAACTTCAGATCATCACCACCTCGAAGAATATGGAGTTACTGCACATGGACCTGATAGGACCCACAACGGAAGTTAGCATGGGAGGTAAGAAATACATTTTTGTTTGTGTTGATGACTTTTCTCGTTTCACGTGGGTGGATTTTCTCAAAGAAAAGTCAGATGCATTCAATGCCTTCAAAAGGCTTTGCATTCGCCTTCAAACTGAGAGGGGAGCTACTATTGGGAAGATTATACGTATTCGCAGTGATCATGGCAAGGAGTTCGAAAACCACTTGTTTACTGACTTCTGCGAGGCAGAGGGAATACGACATGAGTTTTCTGCACCAAAGACTCCTCAACAGAATGGTATTGTTGAGAGGAAGAATCGGACTCTACAGGAGATGGCTCGCGTGATGTTAAATGCCAGAAGGATCAGTACAAAATGGTGGGCCGAAGCAATAAATACTGCTTGCTACACCATAAATAGAGTATATCTGAGACCCAGAACAGATAAAACTCCCTATGAGATCTGGAGAGGTAGGAAACCAAATGTCTCTTATTTTCATGTATTTGGTAGCAAATGTTACATCTTACAGGATCGGACTTCTAAAGGAAAATTCGATGCTAAGAGTGATGAAGGGACATTTCTCGGATATTCTACTACGAGTCGTGCTTTTCGTGTTCTAAATCATCGTACTGATGTCTTGATGGAGTCCATCAATGTCGTCGTTGATGACTTCGAGCAAAGTGATGTAGGGGCTGGGCCGCAAGAAGAGATTAATGAGGAAGATGAAAATGTTGAACAAAATGTTGAACAAAATGTTACAACATTTGATTCAACATTTGATAACACTGGTCAGAATGGTGTCGCTCATGGAACGGCTTCTGTTGAAGAATCGCTATCTGATGAGAATGAAGCTCATCACTCACGTGGAATAACTAAAGTCATTCGAAATCATCCTCCAGAGCTTGTCATTGGGAATGTTGAAGATGGTCTTCGCACCAGAGGCACCAGTCAGGTAAATTATCGTGATCTTGCTGGTTATACTTGTTTTTTGTCTAGTCTTGAACCCAAGAATGTTAAAGAGGCATTGCTGGATGAGTTCTGAGTGATGGCTATGCAAGAAGAACTGAATCAATTTCAGCGTAATGACGTGTGGAGTCTTGTTGAGAGACCGAAAGGGGTGAACGTCATAGGCACCAAGTGGATTTTCAAGAATAAAACAGACGAAAGAGGAAATGTCACACGTAACAAAGCTCGACTGGTTGCTCAGGGATACACACAGATTGAAGGAGTTGATTTCGATGAAACCTTTGCTCCGGTGGCCCGTTTGGAATCTATTAGACTTCTTCTTGCTGTCGCATGCAGTTTTAACTTCAAGCTTCATCAAATGGACGTGAAAAGCGCCTTTCTAAATGGGATTTTAACTGAGGAAGTTTATGTCGAGCAGCCTAAGGGTTTTGAAGATCCTTTCTTACCTGGTCATGTTTATCGGTTGAAGAAAGCACTTTATGGTCTCAAGCAAGCTCCCAGAGCTTGGTATGAGCGTCTGACTAGATATCTTCTTAAAAAGGGGTATGAACGAGGTGGAGCTGACAAAACACTGTTTGTTCAGAGAACCAGATCTGCTATCATTATTGCTCAGATTTATGTTGATGACATAGTGTTTGGTTCTACGTCTTCTCAGCTAGTAAGTGAGTTTATAGACGTTATGCAAAAAGAATTTGAAATGAGTATGGTTGGTGAGTTACATATGTTTCTTGGTCTCCAAGTTAAACAGACTAGTGATGGGCTGTTCATATCTCAGAGTAAATATGCTAAGAATCTAGTCAAAAGATTCGGTCTTGAGAAAGCTCGTCAAGTTCGCACTCCTATGGGTTCTACAGAGACGCTCTCTAAAGATGATGGTGGAAAACAGGTAGAGGTTACCTTGTACAGGAGCATGATAGGTAGCTTGTTGTACTTGACAGCAAGTAGACCTTATATCTGTTTCAGTGTTGGAGTGTGTGCTCGTTATCAGGCATGTCCTAAGGAATCACACATCACAGCTGTTAAACGTATAATCAGATACATAAGTGGAAAAGCTGACTATGGGATCTGGTACTCCAAAGATACCAATACTCTCTTATCAGGATATAGTGATGCAGACTGGGCAGGTAATGCTGATGACAGGAAGAGTACCACCGGAGGATGTTTTTATGTTGGAAATAACTTAGTTTCTTGGTATAGTAAAAAGCAAAATTCGATTTCGTTGTCAACAGCTGAAGCAGAATACATTGCAGCAGGGAGTTGTTGTACTCAACTCTTGTGGATGAAACAAATGTTGACAGACTATGGTGTTGATCAAGATATTTTCACTGTTCTATGTGACAATCAAAGTGCGATAAACATTTCAAAGAATCCTGTTCAACATTCAAGGACTAAACACATTGACATTCGGCATCATTTCATCCGTGAGCTAGTTGAAAAGAAGATTCTCATTTTGGAGTATATCGATACTACCAGTCAGTTGGCTGATATTTTTACTAAACCCTTGGATTCTAACAGATTTGAGGAGTTACGACAAGCTCTTGGGCTGTGTCGTATCTGAATGTTGAACTCATTGTTGCACATAATGTTAAACATAATGTCAAACATTATTTTGCAACTCTTAAAAGTGCTCTGGATTCTTTTGTCTTTTCTGTCTGAGCGTTATTACTTCTGCATTTATTTCCCTTTATTGGTTTTCGGAGCTCTCTTCACCTCCTTAGAATTCTTCAAGAAGATTTTCGTTTAGGAGGGTCTGTGCTATCTGGGTTCTTGGTTCTTGATTCATTGTCCAAGAAATCCTTGATGTTTCTGTGATGGGCCGATCTCAAAATGAAAGATCCTCTTCGAATCCTCGTCGGTCTGCTCACCAAGCTGCATCATCTCGCCAGAATCCTCCATCTTCTGCTTTCTCTCCTTTCAAACGGAAAGGTGGTGTTCCACGATCTTCTAGGGTCTCGTCCGCTGGAATCTTGTCCTCTTCATCATCTTCAGTGTCTTCTGACCACATGCATTCTGGAGCTGCCTTGAATTTGGCTATGGTACCTTTTTCCCCAATCTCTGTTGATTCTTGCTATCGTGTTTCCTCTCGAATGCCGTTCTCCAAAGAAGATGAATCATTTCCTCCTCCTGACACTGTGGAAGATTGGTTTTGGAGTCTTCGACGATCTGATCGCAAGTTGGACATTTCTTGGATGGATCTATCCAATACTCGTTTTGGTACTGTACATCTTAAAGATCTGGAAGGGAAGTTGCTAAGTGTGAGGGTGCCCTTCGATGATCTAATTGTTCTGAAATCTTGGAATCCCCCTAAGCCATCTGTTAAACTTTCTGAAATTGTTATTTTGGATGACTCTGACTCAGTGTCCTCGTCAGCTGCTGATGATGGTCTGAACAATGGTGAAGGGTCTTCGTATCAAGACATTTCTGATACGGCTAATGTTGGTGTTTCGGATTCTCATGCTGCTGTCTATAATGTTTGTCACTCAGTAAATGAGAAGGCTAATAAGGTGGTTTCTGAAAATGAGTCGGTTGAAGTTGATAAAGAACCTCCCTCTTATACTCCTACAGCAGATGTTAATCCTCCTCCAGTTCTGAATCCCTCCTCACCTGCTGAAGAGAGTTCTGATCCTCCTGAACAGTTCATCTCTTTGGGTGAAAATGTTACACCTTTGCCTAATGTTGAATCTTATGTCAAATCTGATGATTGTGGTCATGAAGAAGCTCCCAAGGTGTCTGTTGATCCCAGTGCGGATCCTTTTGTTATTCATCCTCGCAAGACTAGATCTGGGTCTCTCAAGTGCAAAGTATCTTCCACATCCTGCAGGGTCTCTCCCTCTAAGTCTCCAAAGTTATCAAGAAGGTCTGGTTCCTTCTCTCCCACTGATGGTCTTGCCTCTGAAGCTACTTCTATTCAATTTTTTGATAAGTCTTGCAAGGATAGATGGGTAGCTTACTCTGATAGATCCATTTTTTGGAGAAAAGTCAATTGTTGTCTCTTCTTTCAAACATACCTACTTTCTTGCATCTCTCAAAGATATTGACTTGTTTCAAGCCGCCAGTTGTTTTAAGACCTATTATCCGGTTATGGTTAGAGAGTTTTATTGCAACCTATTCAAATCTACTGCTGATTCTTCTTCTAAATGGGGTTTTAAGACTTTTGTTCGTGGGAAAATTATTCCATTCTCCCCTGATATCATTAACAATCTGCTCAAATGGCCATGTGGTCAATGTCTTCCTGCTTATGGTGCTTCTGTTGGTGACGACTTTGACTTGTTCATCCAGACTGTCACTGGTGGGCAATTTTCATGTTGGCCTAAATCTGTTTCTTTCCCTTCGTCAGCACTGACAGCTAAGTTCTATATGTTATATCGCATTGCTACTCGTAACTGGTTGCCTACTTCCAACATGTCTATTGTTACGAAGTCTATGTGCAAATTGTTGTTTGCTGCTGGGACTAAGAAGACTTTCAACTTGGGTCGCCTTATCTTTGATTCCATCCTTTCTTTATCAGAATCATCAGCTCCTCATACTGCCCTGCCGCATGCATCTCTAATTTCTATGATTCTCTTCTCACATGGAATTGTTCCAGCATCTTCTGAGCTTCCAGTATCCTGTGACTTGATAAGCTTCACATCCAAGTCTATTGCCAGCAAAATAGATGACCGGACTGTCCTTTCTTCTGGGTCCTCTGTGCCGTCCTCTCCTTCTCCATCTGTATCTAAATCAGCTAAGAAAAGGACTGCTCCTACACAAGCTTCTGTCCAAGACCTCCAGGATGACTTGTTGGTATTTCAGAGGGTTGTCAGAGCTGTTGATGATCAGCTCGTTATGCTTGAGAGTCAGAGGGTTCTTCTTCAAGCTCAGAGGATTTTTCTTCAAGACAGGATTGCTGAACTTCAAGCCAAGGTGTCTCCGTCTGATGAGGGTTGATCTTTGGCTTTTTCTGTCACAAAGGGGGAGTAGTATAGCATGTTCTGTATATGCTTGGCTGTTCTGAACATGTCTAATTGTGACCTAAATATCATGTTTTGGGGCTGTTTTGGTCTATTGTTGTCTTCCGACTGGTATGTTTTCTATCTGACTGGTATTTCAAGAGCATTCCTTCAACCTGTTTCTTTTCTTTGATGATATCGGATCACTTTCTGTTTGATTGTGCCACTAAAAGCCAAAGGGGGAGATTGTTAAGTATTTTATAGTATTTTATTTGTATATTGTGGCACAACGGCTCTGGTGGTATGTTAAACATTATGTTAAGTACAATGTTGAACGTGGTGGAATGTTAAACATTATGTTATGTAAAATGTTGAACGTGATTGTTCAACATTTGGTTCTTCATCACCTGTTCTTATCATCAAAGATTTCTTATTATAGCTAAAGGGCTAAAGGGCTTGCAGTTATGCATTTGGTGCTATTGGAAATTCTCTCTTATCTATTGAACGGATGCAGATCTTCGTTCTTCGGTCCTCTCTTAGTTTAAGGATTTTTGCAGATCCCGTCGGTTATAGATGTTGTAACCGAGTGTTGAGTTGTTGAGATTGTTCTGCTCGTCTTCATGATCTCTTGGCTGCGGAAGTTTCTCTTGGATTGGTTGAGAAAATCCTTAGCGGTTTTTACCTGTGCTCCTGCTGTTGTTAACAGTTTAACTATCTTGAAGAGGGACTCTAAAAGGGAGCAAGTCGACGTGGAGGACCGTTGCGGCTGCTGTGATAGCATTGATTGTCTTCGGTGAAAGGCGATCCAAAAAGCTCCGGGAGGAGGCTCACATCTACATCATAGAGGATCAAGGGAGTTGATCTTGGTGAGTACTACAAGGGGATCTTGCTCGCAAGGGGAGCTTGCGCAAATTACTCCAAGGAGTTGATTGTGATCAACTCGTGTAGCATGTATTGAGGGGGAGTGTATTTCCTCTGATATCTTTCAGTTTTGATGTATGTATTCTACATACTATATAATGGAGTAATTTGATTTTCTGGGCGGGGCCCCGCAGATGTAGGTGTGCGCACCGAACTGCGTTACCAACGACCTTGTGTTATGATGTGTTACTTGACATTATTTCTATGTGCTCTATAATTAGGATTGCGTACTAATTTCACTTATGGTCGAGTGCAATGACAGATTGACAAGTAGGCCGGCTCCTACGGCTGGATCTCCTGTGTATAACGAGGTTCATCGCGGCTAGTGTCAACGCAGATATGAAAACAGTTAGAAATTACTTCCGGAAATATCGCAGCGTCAGATGAAGTACTTATACAAATTGTTCATGATTGAATGTGTTCCAATAATAATACAGGTTAAAAAAACTAGTTCATATCAGAAGTTTAAGTGTTAGTAGTGACAGGGTTATTTACTGCAACGACACGCCATCAAGAAGATTATATCGGTGTTCAAACCGCTTGGAGGTAAACCGGCGCCGGAGAAGTCCCGATGCAGACGTTGTTGGCCTAAAATCACAAAAATCAAAAGACAAGAAAAATAATATGGATGCATGCAATTAATACTCTGTCATATTCTGGCTAGAACCGAACCACAAATGTGACTGGCTGCATCTTCTTGATGTCGAAAGCAGGGATGATGACATTTGTCAGGGGTTGATTCAGCTTTGTTTCTGTCTCCAAGCTCTTCATTCGGCTTCGCCCGCATGAATTTGAGCATATTGTACCAGTTTCGGAGCTGGACAACACAGATCCGCGTTCAATTACATTACAAGCACTCACCCCATTGGCGTTAATCGACTAACACCCCATTGGCGTTTGTCCCACATCAGCTGCGTTGGAGATTGAGAAGGGGTCGGCTGGTATAAACTGGGGTGGTGGGCGTACTTGGATCCATACTTACCTGGACGGGGTCCTTGGGTGCTCAAGAAGGCTCAGGCCTAGCTCAGTGGGCCTCATTGCACTTTGAGGTTGCGCTGGGCTACCATCTCCCCAAGTGGGAGAGTGGACGTCATAATTTGTTGCCGAGGGGGTACGCGCTCGCGCGGCCCCCGCCAAATTCAATTTCTTAAACTTGCTTCTCCTCCCAATTGCTTGTTTACATATTTTTAATAATCCTTTGATTCTGTTTTCGTATAAAGCATGTGTTTGCTTTCTGCAGAAACATCCACTACTTCTTCAAGTCTTTTGCATCATATGCAATAATCCCACATCTTTAATATTCTAAAGCTTATATCGCAAACTATTTGCGACACAATTAATTCTCATACATTCCATGTATTTTCTCTCTAATTCTACCTATTACTTGACTAAGGTCTCACTCTGTGTGAGACCCTACAGCCCGACCCTACTATTGGTGGGGCTCGAAGCCCCAGACGGCTGTGACCACGAGCAGGAGGTGCCACCCTTGTTTTGGTATCATCATTATGTGGTTAACTCATTGATATGAGTATTGTCGGGACCACCCTAACTGTGTTCATGATGAATGCTGCAGTTTTAGTCCCTTCGTCAAAACTATGCCGCTTAGTCAAGCCTAGGGTATGGTCAACTATCCAATAGCTCGAAACCAGTTAGTCTCCATCGATCTTTAGTCAAATAATGTTGGACTACTTCCAACATACTCTGGCCATAAACCGGGGAGACAAATCCTCTCTTGGTCATTACTCTCCTCGCACGATTCAAGTGTCACCTAACCAAGGGCCTTTCAACGGGGCTTGCCCCGTGACTAGATCAGTGATCAAAGTGACTTCGTTCTCGTATAGGTTCGTATAATGACCTCAAGTCAAAAGAACAACTTGCTTATCATCACTGAGAGTCATTGACAGATTAGTCAATGTTAACCATTTGATAACTCTCGTTGGGTCGTTTGGTGAACTCATTCGCTAATGAGCACATGCGTCTCGTCTTCAACTTTGTCAAGTCAAACGACCATGAGATCATCGGCAGCACTCCATGGGGAAGACAAAGACACAATGGTATATCCAATGTGTCGATATCCTTTTCTCGAAACATCTACGACCACGAACAGTTTTAGAATTGTGCTACAAACGGTCAAGCACTTCTCAATGATCGACAGCTCCATCTTGATACATGTTTGACCTCGCATCAAGTCTCAGGACTTTGCCTAAGTTCTAATGTTGACTACATTATTATTAACTTAGGCAAATTCTTACGAAACAGCTTACTATTATTTCGAACAAGATGTTTGTACACATACAGAGAGATAAATTACCTCGATGGCATACATATCTCCCAACATCTGTAACCCTATGTGCTTCTCCTGTTGACACGAGGATGTGCACACCCAAAAAGGTATGCACACCCTCACCCCCTAGTGCAAGGGTGTCAGAGCAATATATTCCCAATGAGTTCGGGGTTGAATCCACAGAGAGACAGTGCTATATTACCTATCGATTCCTAGGTTGATTAGACTCAGTTTTATAGTTTAGATGGATTACGAAGGGGGTAATAATGGTGATGGAAGTGAAATTTGAGGGTGTCACGATCAACAAGGCACAACCTATCTAATCCACCTAAGAAGTCTGCCACAAGGATAATAAGTATCTAGGACGCAGGAATCCTCGCTAGGGTCATTCAGGTTTTCAGTGTTCAATTGTTGATCTTACTATCGAGTTTATGCTAGGGTGAGAATGTCACATCCATAGATGGTAACTCGTAGTCAACTCTCGTTGTCATACTCGTCTAACTAACCTCAAGTTAGCCCCCACTCTCGTGGTTTGCATCACAAGTGATCTGCGCATTAAGCTAGACATGATTCCTGTATCACAATCCGTATTCATTCTCATGATCGACGGTTGGGATACTACACTATGATTGGTTCTAGTAGTCGAGCTACTCTCGTAGTCACCGACTAGCGGATTGGGGGTTAGTAATGACCCCTAGGGCACGAGTCACTCTCGTGATCATGAGCCCTAGAAAGCGACCACTAAACCCAAATCAGATTCGTGTGGATTTTCTCTAGATCTGTAGTCGTTCTTACGGTGCTCCAATTCTAGAGCTAATCCCTCAAAATCTAGGTTCAAACGACCATAGTGCAACCCTAATCTAGACTCAATAGCAAGTAATTAATCACATCAACACAATAACTCTAGAGTTCATCCTTAAATCCTAGAAATATGATTACTCAGACATGATCATGGATAGCCCATCAATAGCAATAGAAAGCATCGCAGAAATCATCAAAGCAAGCATCAGAAGATAATCAATCAATAACATGCAATCAATCTATGAAGAACTAAAATAATTAATATTAAAAGCTAACCAGATTGAAGATATGAGCAATCCTCGCATTACAATACAGATCTAGAGAGGCTTAGCCTCCAAAAAATAGTTTTAGAACAAGTTCGGGGACCCCCTACGACGGTTACAAAGTTTCTTATATAGTTCATCCCAAAACCCAAGAAAACCCCCAAAATTCGTGCCCAAACCCAATAAGGGCTGCAACTTAATTTGTGGGCCCGAGACAGTTCGGAATTCTCTGTCTCCTAAGCTCGCCCGAGTGCATTGAACAGTTCTGCCCGAGCACAATTTTCAGCGCAAATTTGTCAACATACAGAAATTCCCTAGGACTCATCCGACATCCGTATCGCACGTTCTTAGCGGCGTTGGAATTGGTATGATGTCTACTACCTGGAAAAAATATGAGAAAAATAGTGTAAAATATCGGATTATAGCATATCTTCAAAGAGTAAATGGCTATCCAGTTTTCTGTGCTTTCTCCTCTGCTCAGCCGAGCGCAAGTGCCGCTCGGTCAAGCACGCCTAGCGCTCGGTCGAGCACCTCTTTGAGATTCTAAAACATGGCTTTGGAATGTAAGGAACTCGGTTGAGCGCCCCTTTGCTCGGTCGAGCGGCCAAGCGCTCGGTCGAGCTAAATTGACAGAAAAATGTTGGGCAATCTTCAGCTTGTCAGTAGGAAGGTCACTCGGCCGAGCGAACGGGTCGCTCGGTCGAGTGGCCTCCTACCAATAAGCTCATCAAAAGATAATCAATCAATAACATGCAATCAATCTACGAAGAACTAAAACAAATTAATATTAAAATCTAAACAGATTGAAGATCTGAGCAATCCCGGCGTTATAATCCAGATCCCAGATAGGTTAGCCTCCAAAAGTAGTTTTAGAACAAGTTCAGGGACCCCTACAAAGTTTCTAATATAGTACACCCCAAAACCCAAGAAAACCCCAAGGAAACCCCCCAAATTCATGCTCAGACCTAATAAGGGTTGCAACTTAAGTGGTGGGCCCCAGATAGTTTGGAATTCTCTGTCTCCTTAGCTCGGCCGAGCGCATTGAACAGTTCTGCCTGAGCACAATTTCCAACACAGATTTGTCAACTTGCAAAAATTTCTTAGGACTCAACCGACATATGTTTAGCATGTTATAGGCGATGTTGGAACCGGTATGAAGTCTACTGCTGGGTAAAAATATGAGAACAATAGTGTAAAATCTCGAAAGATATCATATATTCAAAGAGTGAAGGGCTGTCAAGTTTTCTACGCTTTCTACTCTGCTCGGCCGAGTGCAAGTGCCACTCGGTCGAGCACGCCCTAGCGCTCGGTCGAGCCCCTCTTTGGAGTTCTAAAAGATGGCTATGGAATGTGGGGGAACTCGGTCGAGCGCCCCTTCGCTCGGCCGAGCGGCCAGGCGCTTGATCGAGCTAAATTGACAGAGAAATCATGGGCAATCTTCAGCTTGTGAGTAGGATGGTTGCTCGGCCGAGCAGCCTCCTGCCAGTAAGCTCCTTCTTCCTTCGTCTTTCCCTTATATTCTGCGACACCAGCTCGGCCGTGTGTGATGGCTGCTCGGCTGAGCGGTTTGGGATTTGAGCCCAGATCGGCTCTCCTTCTTTCTTTTTCATTGTCTTCTCTTCTTGCTCTTTTCTAACAGCTCAAAATCCTCTAGCATGATGCCATTGATGCTCCGGCATCGATGCTCGTGTCCATCACCCAGTGCCAAATCGTGCCAAAGTACATTAATATCCACAAAACACTATGAGAATCAAATGTGTCATTACATACGTGATAAAGTATAGAAAAGTGAACTTTGGACGATCAAAATGAGATGAAAACATGCAGTAAAAACATGGAAAATATGGAAACATCATCTCCCTAGAGTGATTTTTGTAAGATAGAATGACTAATCATACTCCTCACCATATCCGTAGGCATTGAGTTTCGTCGTTCAGCAACATTGTTCATAGTGGACGAGCCTAGCATGGCGTATTGTGGGATGATACAATATTTCTTTAGGATCTTAGCAAATGGTCTTGGATGTTGTTACATCTCAAGATAATGGTTACGCAATTAGCATGTTATAGTTGGAACTCTGTTAAGGATATAAGACGTTGTAGGGATTTTTGGGTCCTTAGGGCTAGAACATCGACATCCAGTCTAAGTCGGACGGACAACGAAAGCAAAACAACGCAGCTCGGAAAAAAAATTAAAATGGTTTTAAGCTAAGCCGTAAAGAAATAAACGCTAGCCAGAATCTCTACTATCCTAGGGTTGGGTCCGACCAGCCCCTAAAGATAGATCTATCAATTTATTGCAATTATAAACACATGAATAATAAACTATGTGCATGTCACTTTGCTACCGCGCGAAGCGTCGTTTTCGGCAACGTGTATTTAAACACCGGAGCGATGCCCCGCGTTGGGGCTGAGCTGCTTCTCACGAGCTGAACGGCATCCCGAGACGAAGATAGTTGTGTTTGCAATAGAGAGCATGGAAAAGAGTTGCCAGATGAGTATGGGCCAGTTTTGCGCTTGCATTCCGGGGCGAATAGATCGATGGAGAATAGGCGCCTTAGGTTAGCCAGTGGATAAGGGCCCATTTGGTTTGGCGCCTTAGGTTAGCCAGTGCATGGAAGGTCTCGATGTTGTTCAGCGCGCATGTTCCGATAGAGATGACGAGGAATTTCTTATGGTCGAGTGCAATGACAGATTGACAAGTAGGCCGGCTCCTACGGCTGGATCTCCTGTGTATAACGAGGTTCATCGCGGCTAGTGTCAACGCAGATATGAAAACAGTTAGAAATTACTTCCGGAAATATCACAGCGTCAGATGAAGTACTTATACAAATTGTTCATGATTGAATGTGTTCCAATAATAATACAGGTTAAAAAAACTAGTTCATATCGGAAGTTTAAGTGTTAGCAGTGACAGGGTTATTTGCTGCAACGACACGCCATCAAGAAGATTATATTGGTGTTCAAACCGCTCGGAGGTAAACCGGCGCCGGAGAAGTCCCGATGCAGACGTCGTTGGCCTAAAATGACCAAAATCAAAAGACAAGAAAAATAATATGGATGCATGCAGTTAATACTCTGTCATATTCTGGCTAGAACCGAACCACAAATGTGACTGGCTGCATCTTCTTGATGTCGAAAGCAGGGATGATGACATTTGTCAGGGGTTGATTCAGCTTTGTTTCTGTCTCCAAGCTCTTCATTCGGCTTCGCCCGCATGAATTTGAGCATATTGTACCAGTTTCGGAGCTGGACAACACAGATCCGCGTTCAATTACATTACACGCACTCACCCCATTGGCGTTAATCGACTAACACCCCATTGGCGTTTGTCCCACATCGGCTGCGTTGGAGATTGAGAAGGGGTCGGCTGGTATAAACTGGGGTGGTGCGCGTACTTGGATCCATACTTACCTGGACGGGGTCCTTGGGTGCTCAAGAAGGCTCAGGCCTAGCTCAGTGGGCCTCATTGCACTTTGTGGTTGCGCTGGGCTACCATCTCCCCAAGTGGGAGAGTGGACGTCATAATTTGTTGCCGAGGGGGTACGCGCTCGCGCGGCCCCCGCCAAATTCAATTTCATAAACTTACTTCTCCTCCCATTTGCTTGTTTACAAGTACCTTCAATATTTTCATAATCCCTCTCTGATTCTTTTTTTTTATAAAACATGTGTTTCATTTCTACACCCCCTAATTATTTCTTCTGCTTGTGAAGCAAAAACTGTGTTCCATCTGCCTTCAATTTAATTTATATCCTGAGTTTATGACGATCTTAGTGGGCTTCGAGCTGTAAATTAGTAATCGGCCCATGCCCCCATGCCGGGGCATGGCGTGTGAACAAGCTTAGTGGGTTTCGTTGCATTTGATCCGTAGAGTATATTGTACTGGATGCAAGTCGATGACAAATCAAGCCTTATATCCGCCGCCCTTTTGCCGAACGCACGCGCAACCTCACTCCTCTTGCCATAACAACTTGCCCCCTTTTAATGTCTTGTCCGATAATAAGATCTACGTACCGCACAACTACAAACAATCAGATCCCTCACAAGTAATTTGAGCTGATTTATAGTAGCGTATGACAAGTAATTTGAGCTTCAGCATCTTCCCATATCTAACCGAATAATAGACAAATGCCTGGTTAAGTGCATTCCGATTCATTCATTCGTCATTTTCCCTTCACAAGTGCATCTATTCGCCTTTGCATGTGCACATCGATTTGCTTCCGCGCCCGCACACGCTTGTGCGCGCGCGCGCACGAGTAAACTAGGTATGTATTTTGTTGACACCACACAAAAAATCATGTTTCCATGTGTATTTTAAACTATTTTTCGATCCGTACATATTCTAAAACCTCAAAATCCCAAATATATGTAAACCCTAGGGTGGATTCGACCATCGATCCACTCGTTACAAAAAGTTCTATTATTCACAAACCACTGATTTTATAACAATCGGATCAAGGGTCCAATATCATCGGACTTCACTTGATTTATTGTATTTTGATCATCCATGATGTGCAGAACATGAAGATCATTCATCTAACCATCGTAAAACTACCAATTTTCAAGTGACACCTCGGAGTTTTAATCGTCCCTCTAATCATTGTAAAAAGTTGTGTTACATCGAAAACGTTAAACTCTACGACCGTCAAATGAACAAGTAAAACACGTTGGATTCAGTTGAAAATTTAGGGTTAGGAGTTCAAAAACAAGAGATCAAAATGAGTTGTTTGGAGCGAAGAACATTTTTTGGGATGGAGTGGTGGTTTGATGCTATCTAAGGTGGAAGTGGAATTTTCCACTATGGGCTCCAGTTGAAAAAGCTCTACGTTTGGATTCTTTGGTCATTTCCCCTTCACATGTGCATCTATTCACCTTTGCATGTGCACATCGATTTGCTTCCACTCATGCACGTGCATGCGCGCGCACACGCACACACCAGTAAACTAGGTATGTCTTTTGTTGACACCACAAAAAAATCATGTTCCCATGTTTTTTTTAAATTTTTTTCGATTTGTACAAATTCTAAAACCTCAAAATCCCAAATATGTGTAAACCCTAAGAGGATTTGTCCCTCGATTCACTCGTTACAAAAAGTTCTATTATTTAGAAACAACTGATTTTAAAAGAATCGGATCAAGGGTCAAATATCGTTGGACTTCACTTGATTTATGGTATTTTGATCATACATGATGTGCAGAACATGAAGATCATTCATCTAACCATTATAAAACTACCAATTTTCAAGCGACACCTCAGAGTTTCAATCGTTCATCTAATCATTGTAAAAAGTTTTGTTACGGTGAAACCGTTAACTTTTACGACCATTAAATGAACTAGCAAAGCCCTTTGGATTCAGTTGAGAATTTAGGGTTAGGAGTTCTAAAACATGAGAGTAAAATCAGTTGTTCGGAGCGAAGAAAATTTTTTTGGGGATGGGGTGGAAGTTTGATGCTACCTAAGGTGGAATTGGAAATTTCCACTGTGGGTTCCAGTTGAAAAAGCTCTACGTTGGGATTCTTTGGTCATTTTCCCTTCACATGTGCATCTATTCACCATTGCATGTGCAATAGATTTGCTTCCGTGCACACACACACACTTGCGTGCGCGCAAACACACACACACACACACACACACACACACACAAGTAAACTAGATATGTCGTTTGTTGACACTACAAAGAAATCATGTTTCCATGTTTTTTTAATTTTTCTTGTACATATTCTAAAACCCCAAAATCCCAAATATGGGTAAACCCAGGGGGATTTGACCTCGATCCACTCGCTACAAAAAGATCTACGTTTGAATTCTTTAGTCATTTTCCCTTCACATGTGCATCTATTCGATAGTGCATGTGCACATCGACTTGCTCATGTACAGACGAGCACGTGCGTGCACACGCATATGAGTAAACTAGATATGTCTTGTGTTGACAATACCAAAAAACAAGTTTCTTGTTAAGAAATCTTGAGAGAAGTGTAACCATGGCAAATAGCCATGGTTCTATATTTAAAGATCATAGGGTATGTGAAGAGTCTCACAGCAACCAAAGGTCCCCATTACTCCAATAAGTGGGGAGTAATGGAGGGATAAGTGGTGGGGAGGCCAAAGGCCTCCTTCACTCACAACACTCCCACTTATCCATCCATTACTTTGGTCTTAGCATAGGGTGGATACTTCTGGATCCTAAGTAATCGTGTTTGCCTCGTTAAAACCTTAGCTGTGGAAAACCCAGTGGAAAAAACCAACAGCTTAAGGGAAAATAGTGCAACACACAAGTTACTCCCCCTCATCCGTACAAGCTTCATGCTTGTAAGTCTTTCAGCTGTCTCATACCGATTCCTTTTACAAGCTTTACAAAAATACATCTGGGTAAAGACTTAGTAAAAAGGTCAGCTAAGTTGTTGCAGGACTGGATCTGCTGAACTTCGATCTGCTTGTCCTCTTTTAGCTCGTGCATCCAGAAAAACTTGGGAGATATGTGCTTCGTCCAGTCGCCCTTGATGTATCCCCTTTGAAGTTGAGCAATGCAGGCTGCGTTGTCTTCAAAAAGGACAGTTGGCTACAAATCACCAGTCTTCAGGCCAGTGGAGTGAAGAATGTGTTGGACGACGGAGCGTAGCCAATAACACTTTCTGCTTGCTTCATAGATCGCAATGAGATCTGAATGATTGGATGACGTAGCTGTTGTGGTTTGCTTTACTGATCTCCAAGAGATAGCAGTACCTCCGTAGGTAAATACAAAACCTGTCTGTGATTTTGCCGTGTACGGATCTGAAAGATAACCTGCATCGGCATAACCAAGAAATTAGGGGGAGGCACCTCTTTGGTAGTAAAGTCCCAGATCTATTGAACCCTGGAGGTACCGCAGAAGTTGCTTTACTCCATTCCAGTGGCGCTTTGTAGGTGCTGCACTGTGTCTGGCTAGGAGATTAACTACAAACGCTATATCGGGATGCGTACAGTTAGCCAGATATAGAAGTGCTCTAATGGCACTGAGGTAGGGTACTTCTGGACCCAGTATCTCCTCCCCCTCTTCCAGTGGCCGGAAGGGGTCCTTATGTACATCTAGTGATCTTACGACCACAAGAGTACTTAAAGGATGACATTTATCCATTTGAAACTTGTGCAGAAGTTTCTTTGTATAATTTGATTGGTGTAATAGGATTCCACCTCGTAGGTGTTCAATTTGTAAGCCAATACAATACTTTGTTTTGTATTGTAGGGTGACAGAAGGGACGAGGAGAGTACTGCAGGTACCATAAAGACAACGGCTGTAACGACCCGCTCTCGGGGGCCCGTTACTTATTTGATATTTGCGCAGGTCCTGCAGGTTACCAGTGAAACCAAAATAGCTACGATGCAGATATGTACAACAATACTCAAATAGTGTCCAATTATTGTAATCCACATATAGTACAAATTATTACAACGAGATTAAAAGGAAAGATGTACAACCGAAATGGTGCCACTAAAAGAACTCTACTACTGCAGCCTCAGAGACGAAACTTTGGCACTCAGGAGCCTCTATGTTAAGCTATGCGTCGTCTGCGGTGCCACGAAACATGGAACCGTAGGTAAGTCACATAATTCTAACAATAGACATAAAGTAGTGCAAAGGTACGAAGCAGTCTATATTAAGCATTTTAAGGACTATCATGCTAATGCAATAAGTGTGATAAGAGCAGACATGCAGGTAAAGGCGTAAAGTAAAGTAAGGACAGGCAAGCATGCAAGTGCGACAAGTAAAGTAATGGTGACTGAGCAAGTACAACTGGTACCGTACAAGAATAACCATGACAATAGCAATGACAATGAGAGTAATTGTGCCTAGCCTAGCTCGTGACTTATAACGGGAAGTACGATATGCAACCAAGAGTCCACCTGATATCCCGGGTTACAACAATACGATACGGTACAATCAAAACGGTACAATCATAACGGTACTTTTCAAAAAAACGGTACGGTTCACCAAAACGGTACTATTCACTGTAGATCGGACTGGTCGCTCCCGCACTTCCACTATTATAAGTTACCCCAAAAACCCAAGTGTCTGTGATGTGTATCAAATACATGTTCATTACGAGATGTTCCACAATTTCACAATATGTACCACAAGATATTCCATACAAGATATTCCATTTGACAATTCATGAGTCATATTCATGTCATGCATCAATTGATATGACTATTTAAATGTGAGCAATCGAGCAATAAATGTAACCAAAGTCGTTCTTGCAATTGATCTGTTTCCTATTTAGTTATGTCTCTAGGCATCTGTTCAAGTCAATAAAAGTTCCGAGACTAGATGTCAAGTCCTATGTTCGTACGAGTGCACTAGCTAAATTTCTAAAGTTAGAATTAAAGTGACTTACATATCGAGGTTGTCGTAGTAAGACGAGGTTGGAGCTAGGGCTTCCAAGGAAGCTGGTGCATGAGAATTGGTACCTGTAAACACAAGAAATGATCGGTTAAAGAGTACACTATTTTCTATCTATTTTCCTTAACGTATTCGTATTTTTATAATAGCTTAAAACGGGTTAAAACACTCGCTAATAATTTTTAGATAGGCTAGATATGAGGAAAATAATTTTATCAAGGAAGAAAATATTTTTCTGAAGCTCGTAGGTATTTTTAGCAATTTTTGAAAGCTTTAAAACGATTTTTAGAAATTAAAATGCATTAAAACTAATTTTTCTAAGTTATAAAATAACTATCTTAATGTTCAATAATTTATTTAAAAATATATACTCGTCAGAAATTTTCATGTGATATGTCAAAATGTTAGTCTTAACTAGTATATTTATAGAAAATTGTATTACACCTAAGTTTACGTAAAATCCAGAAGAAATAATTCATTAGGATGAATCAGATAGCTTTAAAAATTTATTACGGGAGATATACTTGCCTGATTCCAACGAAACCAGTGCCTACGTGTTCGTGATGAAGGTACGGATCTTCTGGTGGTATCCGTTCGTTATTCTGATACTTATATCAAAATGACACTATTCTTACATACTCAAATTTCCTTATAAGCTAATATTATATTATTATTATATTATTATATTTAAATAATTTACTGTCCTTTTGCTAACAGAGGCGTGAGCTGCTCTCTTCTGCCTTCTCGTGCGCGCGCGGGTTTCTGTGTGTTTCTTTCTTTTTTTGTTTGAAACTTACGCAAGTGGGGGCCTTCCGTGGGGTGCCGTCCGGGGGAGGAGCGGCAGGTTGCCGGCCGGAGGAGGGGCTCGCGGTGGCCGGCCGGCGGCGGGGGGTGGCCGGCCGGCGGTGGAGCTCCGGCGACAAGAAGAGAGGGGAGGATCACCCGGGGCTGTTTTCGATGGGTTCGACGTGAAGGAGCTCCGGCGACCTTGGCAGCGGCGTAGCGGTGTCCACGACGACGTGAGAAGACCGAGGGGGAGCTCGGGCTGGCCTTCATGGCTTCTTGAAGGTGGTGGCTCCAACATGGGGCTTATGGAGCTTTTGGGAAGATGGGAGTTTTGAGAGAGGGTTGTGTGTGTCTGTCGTTTGGGTTTGGGCCTGGGGAAAACGAACGAGTGGGAGAGAGTTTTCCTTGCGTGAGCTGAGGGAATGGGTTCGGGGTGAAGGGGGGTCGGCCTTTGTGTGAAATGAGAGTGGGAGGGAGATAGATTAGAGGGTAATTATATGGGTTAATTAGGAAATATAATATTGTTTTAGTCAAAAGCATTTAATTAAGGTTGGTAAAGGGGATTGACTAAGCTTGGAAAGAGGTGAGGTGTGAACCTCATGTTAGCATACGTGTAGTGGTTAGGTAGGGATAAGTTACGTAAGTGATTAGATAATTAGGGGGTAATTAGAATAGTTAGAAAGGTAATTAAAACCCCATTAGTAAAAGTAATTAGTAAAATACAAAATCGAAATTACGATTTTGCCCCTACTAGTAAACGTGGCCGAAAAATTACGAAAACATACCCACGGAATCGTATCGTCGCGAGGATCGCGAATACGAGATCCGTTTCAGGGTTTGGGCTACGGGGATACAAGTTTTAGGCCAAAATGTTTCGGAAGCGGGTTTGCGGGTTCTATACTGATTTGAATTTAGAAAATTACGAAATTAATGTGGGAAGCCCTAAATGATCATAAAATGTTACCGTAGAAGTTTGAAAATGTTTTGATGATGTTTTTATAGAAAATAAATTCATTAAGCCAAAACGGTAACAACTGAAAATGAATTTTTATCAGATTATTTAGAGGTATTTGATGAAACCCAAACTAACTAAAATACTTCATAACTAGTCTGATACTTCGAAATATTTTTGTAAGAAATTTTTGAAATCGTAAAACTCCTGACGAACTACTATAAAATAGTTTTTTTAAAAAAAATTGAAAATACGTGAATAGTTGCATTGAAAAATACGGACCGTTACATTCTACCCTCCTTAAAATAATTCCGTCCTCGGAATTTCTTAAACAGATGATTTTTGTTATGAAGAAGCTCAAGAAAATAAATGATAGAAAAGAAAGTAATCTAGTAAATTAGGTTGTAAATAACATGAACTATAGTGTGATATCATAGCATCAAGAAAACAAGAGATGTTATGTATGAATACATACTATTAACATCACCATAGCTTCCGTAACTAGTCCTGAGATTAGTATCATAGTAATTATCTCGACTTTCAAGTTGCCAAAGTTAATATGGCGTTACATGAAAATGATAGTTATTATGATAACATCTGTTCGAACTTGGAACCTGAGGTGATAAGTCGGTAGTAAGCTATCTAAACTACATAAAAGGGAAGATCATAAAGTTTAAGGCTTCTACTCATGCTAATGGTGATTAACAGAGTCGTGCTAAGGATGTCATTGCCACTTCTGCTCTGCTTCGGTTGAACTCAACTTCGGATGGTCAAAACTTAGAATGCTACCCTCCTTAAAATAGACGTAGCTAGAGTTCAAGCGTACTAGAAATAGAAAGATTCTAAGAAGGTCAATCGAAAAGTCATCAAGCTAAATGAAGGTTGATAGTGAAGAAGATCGATGGTGTTACATAATCATGATTCACGTCCTTGCGGTCCATCGGAACACGGCCAGGGAAGTGACTAAGCCAGGATCACTTACCCCAAGTCTAGCAAGGGTGATCCAACAAACTTAGCCAAGCACATTGACCGGATCATGGTCCATTGAAGGAAGCTTATCATTTATATGCGTGCCATCATCAACTGAAGGAAAGGTGATGAAGTAGGTAGATAGTTCAACATATGAAAAATCACTATAACTGCTAGCAAAAGAGGTTACTAGGGAGGGTATAACCAAGAATAGAACACGAGTTCCTAAGCAAGGGTTAAGAGTTCAAAGGAAATGATGAGGATCAAGGAAGACCTAATGAATATGGTATTAAGGACACTTCACCCGTATATCCAATACAGGTGAACACTCGAGATATCCTGTACTCGAGGTTAATTTGAGTATTTTATATTGTACACCCTGATCTTGCTATGTTGTTCACGAGGTAATTAGCGCGGACCTGCGTGGGCCACCAAACCTGTAACGACCCGCCCTCGGGGGGCCCGTTACTTAGTTGATATTTGCGCAGGTCCTACAGGTTACCAGTGAAACCAAAATAGCTACGATGCAGATATGTACAACAATACTCAAATAGTGTCCAATTATTACAATCCACATATAGTACAAATTATTACAACGAGATTAAAAGGAAAGATGTACAAACGAAAGGGTGCCACTAAAAGAACTCTACTACTGCAGCCTCAGAGACGGAACTCCGGCACTCAGGAGCCTCTATGTCAAGCTGTGCATCGTCTACGGTGCCACGAAACATGAAACCATAGGTAAGTCACATAATTCTAACAATAGACATAAAGTAGTGCAAAAGTACGAAGCAGTCTATATTAAGCATTTTAAGGACTATCACGCTAATGCAATAAGTGTGATAAGAGCAGACATGCAGGTAAAGGCGTAAAGTAAAGTAAGGACAGGCAAGCATGCAAGTGCGACAAGTAAAGTAATGGTGACTGAGCAAGTACAACTGGTACCGTACAAGAATAACCATGACAATAGCAATGACAATGAGAGTAATTGTGCCTAGCCTAGCTCGTGACTTATAAGGGGAAGTACGATATGCAACCAAGAGTCCACCTGATATCCCGGGTTACAACAATACGATACGGTACAATCAAAACGGTACAATCATAACGGTACTTTTCAAAAAAACGGTACGGTTCACCAAAACGGTACTATTCACTGTAGATTGGACTGGTCGCTCCCGCACTTCCACTATTATAAGTTACCCCAAAAACCCAAGTGTCTGTGATGTGTATCAAATACATGTTCATTACGAGATGTTCCACAATTTCACAATATGTACCACAAGATATTCCATACAAGATATTCCATTTGACAATTCATGAGTCATATTCATGTCATGCATCAATTGATATGACTATTTAAATGTGAGAAATCGAGCAATAAATGTAACCAAAGTCGTTCTTGCAATTGATCTGTTTCATATTTAGTTATGTCTCTAGGCATCTGTTCAAGTCAATAAAAGTTCCGAGACTAGATGTCAAGTCCTATGTTCGTACGAGTGCACTAGCTAAATTTCTAAAGTTAGAATTAAAGTGACTTACATATCGAGGTTGTCGTAGTAAGACGAGGTTGGAGCTAGGGCTTCCAAGGAAGCTGGTGCATGAGAATTGGTACCTGTAAACACAAGAAATGATCGGTTAAAGAGTACACTATTTTCTATCTATTTTCCTTAACGTATTCGTATTTTTATAATAGCTTAAAACGGGTTAAAACACTCGCTAATAATTTTTAGATAGGCTAGATATGAGGAAAATAATTTTATCAAGGAAGAAAATATTTTTCTGAAGCTCGTAGGTATTTTTAGCAATTTTTGAAAACTTTAAAACGATTTTTAGAAATTAAAATGAATTAAAAAAATTATTCTAAGTTATAAAATAACTATCTTAATGTTCAATAATTTATTAAAAAATATATACTCGTCAGAAATTTTCATGTGATATGTCAAAATGTTCGTCTTAACTAGTATATTTATAGACAATTGTATTACACCTAAGTTTACGTAAAATCCGGAAGAAATAATTCATTAGGATTAATCAGATAGCTTTAAAAATTTATAACGGGAGATATACTAGCCTGATTCCAACGAAACCAGTGCGTATGTGTTCGTGATGAAGGTACGGATCTTCTGGTGGTATCTGTTCGTAATTCTGATACTTATACCAAAATGACACTATCCTTACGTACTCAAATTTCCTTATAAACTAATATTATATTATTATTATATTATTATATTTAAATAACTTACTTTCCCTTTGCTAACAGAGGCGTGAGCTGCTCTCTTATACCTTCGTGCGTGCGCGGGTTTCTGTGTGTTTCTTTCTTTCTTTTTTGTTTGAAACTTACGAAAGTGGGGGCCTTCCGTGGGGTGCCGTCCGGGGGAGGAGCGGCAGGTTGCCGGCCGGAGGAGGGGCTCGCGGTGGCCGGCCGGCGGCGGGGGGTGGCCGGCCGGCGATGGAGCTCCGGCGACAAGAAGAGAGGGGAGGATCGCCCGAGGCTGTTATCGATGGGTTCGACGTGAAGGAGCTCCGACGAGCTTGGCAGCGGCGTAGCGGTGTCCACGACGACGTGAGAAGACCGAGGGGGAGCTCGGGCTGGCCTTCATGGCTTCTTGAAGGTGGTGGCACCAACATGGGGCTTATGGAGCTTTTGGGAAGATGGGAGTTTTGAGAGAGGGTTGTGTGTGTCTGTCGTTTGGGTTTGGGCCTGGGGAAAACGAACGAGAGGGGGAGAGTTTTCCTTGCGTTAGCTGAGGGAATGGGTTCGGGGTGAAGGGGGGTCGGCCTTTGCGTGAAATGAGAGTGGGAGGGAGAGAGATTAGAGGGTAATTATATAGGTTAATTAGGAAATATAATATTGTTATAGTCAAAAGCATTTAATTAAGGTTGGTAAGGGGATTGACTAAGCTTGGAAAGAGGTGAGGTGTGAACCTCATGTTAGCATACGTGTAGTGGTTAGGTAGGGATAAGTTACGTAAGTGATTAGATAATTTGGGGGTAATTATATTAGTTAGAAAGGTAATTAAAACCCCATTAGTAAAAGTAATTAGTAAAATACAAAATCGAACTTACGATTTTGCCCGTACTAGTAAACGTGTCCGAAAAATTACGAAAACATACCCACGGAATCGTATCATCGTGAGGATCGCAAATACGAGATTCGTTTCAGGGTTTGGGCTACGGGGATACGAGTTTTAGACCAAAACGTTTAGGAAGCGGGATTACGGGTTCTATACTGATTTGAATTTAGAAAATTACAAAATTAATGTCGGAAGCCCTAAATGATCATAAAATGTTACCGTAGAAGTTTGAAAATGTTTTGATGATGTTTGTATAGAAAATAAATTCATTAAGCCAAAACGGTAACAACTGAAAATGAATTTTTATCAGATTATTTAGAGGTATTTGATGAAACCCGAACTTACTAAAATACTTCATAACTGGTCTGATACTTCGAAATATTTTTGTAAGAAATTTTTAAAATCGTAAAACTCCTGACAAACTACTATAAAATAGTTTTTTTAAAAATAATTGAAAATACGTGAATAGTTGCATTGAAAAATACGGACCGTTACAACGGCCATGACACCGACGAGTGCTGGCACCTTAAGAAAGACATAGAAAAGTTGATCAGTCGCGTGCACCTGAAGAACATTGTGGACGACCCGAAGACAACCCCCGGAGAGGGGACGTCCAAACAATGGACGAAGGGAAAAAGGTGAACGTCGTCCAGACCGCTCTGCGCATTATCGAGTGAGAAGGCGGGACTATCAGCCGCAGCTTCTCCCCCGGGTGAGAATAGCTCGCCATTCTCTTCCCCGCTTATTTCCTTTCAAATGTATTCCCGAATTTAGAGAACGAAATGCAAAGTTCACCTTGAAGCCGTCATGCTCCTTTCCACTCCGCCGTACCGGACCTTGCGATCGACCCTAAGGCTGGGGGCAGCTCCCCCAGCGGGTCGATCACGACGATCGACCGTAAGGCTGGGGGCAGCTCCTCCAGCAGGCCGATCACGATGATCGACCGTAAGGCTGGGGGCAGCTCCCCCAGGAGGCCGATCACAACGATCGACCGTAAGGCTGGGGGCAGCTTCCCCAGCGAGCCGATCACGACGATCTACCATAAGGCTGTGGGCAGCTCCCCCAGTGAGCCGATCACGATGATCGACCGTAAGGCTGGGACAGCTTCCCAAGCAAGCAGGTCCATCGATGGACAGTGAGCCTGGGGGTAGCTCCCCCAGCTGGCCGACCGACCCGATCAACCGTAAGGCTGGGAGCAACTCCCCCAGCAGGCCAGTCCATCGATCGTCGTGAGCCTGGGGTAGCTCCCCTAGCTGGCCGACCGACCCGACCGACCGTAAGGCTGGGGCAACTCCCCCAGCAAGCCGGTCCATCAATCGACTGTAAGCCTGGGGGTAGCCCCCTGCTGGCCGACCGACCCGATCGACCATAAGGCTGGGGGCGACTCCCCCAGCAGACTGATCACCCGATCGACTGTAAGGCTAGAGGCAAGTCCCCCAGCAGGACAATCACCCGTTCAACCTTAAGACCGAGGGCAACCCCTCGGCCGATCGAACATCTGGTCAACTAAAAACCCAGGGACACTTCCTTGGCACCAACCTGGCAGACCATCAAGTGAGTTGACACGATTGTCGCAGGTCCGTCTACTCAACCCAGCAGAGGATGAGATGTTTGCGAGGAAACACCCGGGGGGAATGAAGAACTTCAACCACATAAATGCTGGACTCCCACAACAGACAAGCTTGTGGCAACTTCCCCAGCAGGCAGATCCCTCTGGTCACCCTTGGAGGCTAGGGAGCAACCCCCAACAGGACGATTGTTGCGATGATGCACGAGGCAGAGGACCACTCTCCCAGTAGGCTAATTACCTGAATAAGGCGATTACTTAACCAGTAAAAAGAAAGCCTCCTGCAACTCAAACCAGAGAGCCGCCTCGGCGTGAATATCGGGAGGGGGAAACAAAGAGTCAAAGCACAATCCAGAAAACACTTGACAAAAAATACGACGGCACACAAAAAGGTAAAAAGTTTCAAGGAAAAGAAGTTAGATTTCGAGTTCAAAATTGTTTTTATTTACAAGTAAGTGGTCAAAAATGGGAGTACATTGCCTACGGTGCCGGGGCCCGAGAAGAGGCATCCCCAGGGGCCTCCCCCTGCCCCGATCGAGCGGGCTCCTCGGGGCAAGCCGGAGGACAAGGAGGCGCTTGCTGAACTCGCTCCTCGAGTCTCTGAAACGCGTGCCGAAAGGCACCCACGATCCTCGGGGCCAGGATGTATTCTTAGGCCTCGAACGCCCCCTGGAGGGCTTCCGCGATCCTCGGCCTCAGCACCTCCTCTTAACCCCGCTCCACCTCCTCGATGAACCGGGTGGGGTTCGCTTGCTGCAGGGCCCCCAGATCGGCCCAGAGCTCGTTCCTCTCTCGACGGAACGCCTCCTCCGCCTCCTGAGCAGACCTCTCGGCAGCCACCATGGCTTCCCTCTAGTTCATCACCTCGGAAGTGAGCTCGTCCACTCGATGGCACGAGCGACGAGCTTCCGAACTGGCCTCTTCAGCCGCCACCTCGGCCACCCTAGCCCTCAAGCGCTCCTGCACCAAGGACGTCTCGAGACCGTTCACCCACACCGCACGGCGCTGTGTCTCTACGGCCATCGGGGAAGCCCACAAGATAGAAGGGATAAGCCAAGGCTGCCGCAAAATGGAGCCGGATGCAAGAAAAAGACCAACCTGATGGACCTGCCAGACTAGGGAGTCTGCCAAGAGATCGGAGCGAACCCTCTCCAAAAAGGAGCGGTCCCTCGGAAGGACAGAGCCATGCGCCAGCTTGATGGCTACACCTCGATCGACGAAGACTGACTCTCGGTGTGGGTCCTCCGGGTTAGCCTCAAGCATGGACAGGACGCCCCCCGGGTTGACCGGTGACAGCTCGGCCAAGCTAGCAGAGGTGGCCACCTCCACCGGTGGGATGGTTGCCCCCGAGATAATCATCGTCTCGGGCACCACCGAGGGCCTGCCCTCCCCCGCCTTCCTCTTCTTCTTCTTCTCTTTGGGCCCTGTAGACTTCGAAGGAGGGCAATTCCTTTCTCCCCCGCAGCTCCCAACTAGGGTTCAAGACCCATGCCTGACACCCTCGATGTCTCCCTCGACACGGGTGAGACCGGAATTACCGCCGGCCATATTCCCCTTTGCGGGGGGATCGACGACAACCTGAGGCGGCGGCGTGGAAGCGACCGTCGGCCCCAACCGTCGGCCCCAACCTCCCCACCACAGGGTCAGACTCATGGATCTCATCCTCCACCGTGCGACAAGGTGCATGGCCAGAAGATTTCCGCGCCCGTTATTAGCTCCCCAGCGAATGAGCTCACGCACGTCGCGGCTGAACTCCCAACCCGCCATCTCTGCAGAAGGAAAGAAGATCAGGGTAAGCAAAGAAGGGGAGCGGAAGAAAAAAGCGTCTACCGGGGGACCACATGAAGTTCTTAAGGAGAAGGTCGTCCAGCAAAGGCTAGACCGACCTCTCCACCAGGGGCAAAGACGACAAAAGTCTGATCGTCGCCTGATTGGCCTAGAAAAGGGGCAGTGTCAGGTCATATTGACACAAGCATCCCCAACCAGTCAGGATCACAGCATCCTCTGGGAAAATGACAAAGTCGTAATCTCTACTCCAGTCACCGACCCAGCGGGGCAGACCCAGCAGACACTCCCTCCCTGCTTGGTTGCGGATGTGCAGTGTAACGACCACTTTCTGGTCGTACGTATTTTAGTGTGTGTGTGTGGTTTCGTGTGCGTATTTCGATATTTGATTTTTATAATTGTTCTCCGTAGTTCAGACACGTGATCGAACCCTGTTTCCACGATCCTCTCAGAGGCGAGAGCACCCCGATATTTTCTTTGTAATTTTTAGGCGTCGAGGGTCCAATCTGCTTTACTCATCACTAATTTATAAATAGTTTCTTTATAAAAAAATTTGAATTTTAAAAAAGGGATATACGTTATAAATAAAAACATTAATTATTTTTTTAAAAAAAAAAACAAAATCCAAACAAAAACTGTTAACATTCTAACTTATTTGATAATATCCTAACATACATCCCACTTTCACACGTCAACTCTCCCCACTAACCCATCCCACGTACAACACCACATAACCCTCAAATATCTCCCTACCTTTTCCCTCTCTCTAACCTATCTCTGCAAAAGCTGCCCTAGGACTTCACAAAAGAAAACAAGCAGCCGCCATTTCTTTTAAAAATATCGAAACCCTAGTTTCCCTCTAGCTCAAGGACGACATCGCCTTGTCCTCTGTTCTTTTCCACACCAAGCACAGGTCACGTGCGCGGCCTTCCCCTTCTGCCATCATCACCAACAGCAACCCTACTCCCATTTCTTCAACCCGAGGCTTCTTCTTCGCGAGTTCATCTCCTGACACCAACACCCACACAATAACTCGCAGCCACACCCACCCAGTCTCGTCTCCCGCCATCCTCATCACCTCTCCCCTCCTTCCGTCACCAGCAACTCTTCACGCCGACGATCTCAACCGCCATCTCGCCTCTAGCTCTTCCTCCACCCCTCTCCTTCCATCATCGCCCGTTCGACCATCCCGCAGCGAGCCCACGCCTCCGACCTCTAGCCACAGACCGAAGCGTCCCTCGCCTGCAGTCGCCATGACTCCGACCCCCCACTCTAAATCTCCGCATCTCCTCCTTCAGTCGAAGCCCGCACGTCCCCTAGCTCCGCCGAAGTCACCCTCCGACCTGTAGCCCATGGACCCCCCCCACGACCCCTCCGACTCACCGCCGGTCCCTCTCCCTCTTCAATGTTGCCACCATGCCTCGCCGGCGCCACTCATGCCAACTCCTCTCTCCCTACTTCACCTCACCTACAGCAACCACAAACCCCTCCCCCGTCCCGACCACCTCCGGCGGTAGCCTTCCTTCGGTAGCCTGCAACCATCCCTCGCCGCCAGCAACTCCCAACTCCGGCAGTCTCATATTCACCACCACCCTCCCACTCCGACCATCAAGCCCCCGACAGACCGTGTGCCCCTACTCGCCGGTGCTATCGTCGACAGCCGTAACAAATAAAAGCCCTACCCTACCAAACAAACACAGCCCGAGCCCCTACATTATTTTCCTAAGTCTAAACCCTACACAGCCTATGAACCCTATATCTACTAAAACCGCAGCCTCCCCCTATTAATACTAGACCTATGCTCTTTTTGTAATTAGAAACCCTATACTACTTTTATAAAAACCCTAGGGCAGCCTACTCTTTTATAAAACCCTCAACTATCAGCCGCCCCCACCTGTATTTTCCCTTCTCCACGCAACCAAAGGAACCCGCAGCCTCCATCTCATCCCCTCTCCTCTACTGCTCACGGCCTGCTCCCATTCTTCTCCTCCTCAACCCCGCAACAACCGAGCTTCCCATCTCCACGCAAGCAAGCTTCAGGCCGGCCTCCCTCTCCACCTACATCTCCACCAGACCGAAAGCTACACCCCCAGGCCGACACAAAGCACAGGCCGTGCTCCTCCCATCTTCTCCACGGCCAGAGAGCTTCCCACGACCTCGCAAACCCCCAAGCAACCCACGGCCTGCTCCTACTAGCCCCTCCTCCATCTTCACAGCTTCGCGGAACAACTTCAGGCCCCGTGCACGCGCCGCTGCCTCAGATCCGACGTCGACAGCTCCCCACAGCCACAGAGCACTTGCGCTCAGGTCGGGTGCGCGTTGAAAGCCCCGGATCCGACGAGAACGCTCCACCCGACGCTCAACGCTCGCTGTTTCGGAGTCTTCACGCGTCGCCACTGCTCGTTGGTGTCAACCGATCCCTCGCTTCACTTCAGTTTGGTAGATCTACCCCCTAAAACTCATAACCCCCACTGTAAAGTAGAGAAACCTAATAAAACACATTGATTAGACGTCGTAGGGACTTTTTGAAAACTGACCTGAACTGAAAAACACAGTTTCTGATTTTATACTCTGCCCGAACAGCAAACCGAACCTTCCACGGCGTAGTACTCGTCGAGACGATTCCAGCGACACCAAGAACGTCAAAAACAGGCGAGTATATGATTTGTTATGATTTTTAGAAGTTTCGGCACGTTTACGCCGCCTTCATGAATTGCTGGATAACCTGAAATTATGACGTGAAATAACGTAGGAAACTGACCCCATAATGACTAGGACGAAAAATGGGATCCAACGGTATATCATACGATATATCCCCAATTTAAACAACTAGAGAAAGAAATTGTTTCTGTAGCAAGTTGAACAAAAAGGACAAAATCGTCATTATTTGAAATTACGGCACCGGTCGTTCGACCCGCTTCCGCTTTGCAGAACCGTCACCATAAAACACTAATATTGATAACAATGAAATGCAGTGAGTCCTGACATGAGTAACTGTATGGACATCGTGAGATCGTGCGCCTCGAAGGCGGTATCGTGATATCGTGATGTCGTGTGAGTCGACTAGGCCGGCTCGTGTTCCGGCAAAACTTTTGGGTGGGGTTAGGGTTGAGCGGCCACTGGGCGTATGAAAGGTACTCTCCTCAAGAGCAGCACCCGACGTGGTGGGTTAGTGTCAATCACGGTAAGCCCCCGTGAGAGGAACGACCTTCTCATCACGACCTAAAGGCGAGAACCCTAGATTAGATGTGAAGTCTTGACATGGTCATTGTAACGCTAACTTGGTCATCGTGAATATTGAAATGCTAATAAACTCTGAGAATTTAACTTTAAACTTGCCATCGACTAGAACTGCATGCTAGGATTGTTTCTTTCTGCTCCGAAATTGTTAATCGTTAAATTGCTACAATCGTTTCATTTCGAAATATTAAATGCTTCTAAATTTCATATACTTGTTATACACTTCGCCTTAGGATGCTAACTCTTCTTGCAGACCCCTAGCTGACATACATTCATGTTGTGGATGTATGTCAGGTTCAGAGCTTGAGTACCAGGAGGACCCGTACGAGACGTCAGAGTTGGAGAGTCAGGAGTTCGCACCTGACGCAGTGCCTCTCCCAGCAAAGGACTAGTGGACCCCGACGCCTTTACTGCTTTCTTAGTTCTTTTTAGTCGTTGTAGTTACTTTCGAGTACGTTACTTTCCTTGTTGCTACTTTTAGCCCAGCTGTGGCATTGTTAAACTCTGTATACGAACATTATTTCTGGATGTGGCTTTATCTTTTCTGGATGTGTTTTCTTATTATTTCTGAATGGTAGTTGCAAGGACCTCATCTGTGTTTTAATCACAGACGCTTATTGAACTCGAGCTTCGCCGCTCAATTCAAGCAGACCGCGTAACGCTCTCGCTTCCGGTGTCTTTTGGGAAGCGGGGCGTTACATGCAGCCATGACCCCCGGTCGACCGTCTTAACCCGAAAATAGTAGAAGAAGAGGGGCAAGGTCAGCTTCAAGCCGTGCACACTGCAGATCATAACGAACCCGACCAATGTCGCGATCGAGTAAGGGCCAGCTGACACAGGGCCACCACCAAAAACTCCATTAACCTAGATGATGAAAGGGTGGAGAAGGAAGTGGAGCCCCATGCGGAACATCTTGACATACACACCGGCTTCACGGCTCCCTGGAAAATAGATCCTTTCGTCTGCAAAGGGAACTCGAATTTCGTACAGGTGGCATAAGTACTTTGCCCTGATCTCCTCGGCCGTCGAAAAAGGAACGGTTGACGATGACCCGAGGATCACCGGAGGAACATCGAACTCCTCCTCGCATGGGCTCATCCCGACGGGCCGGATCCTCGAACAGCAGACCCTTCCCTTTGTCGAGTGGTGGCTGAGGAGCGAAGGGATTGCCAGACCCCGGGGCGGGGGATTGCTAGAGCCAAGAGCAGAATTCAGAATCCTCAATGCAGCCATTCGATGAATCGAAAAGCAGAGAAAGGAGAAGGAGATTACCTTGACGTGATTTGGAGAAGGAAGACTGAAAGGAATTTATCGGCAGTCGGGAGGGCAAGTTCGAATTAGGCGACGTGAAAGAAACAAAAATCCCAAGGGGCGGCGATTTTATATGAAAGACCGTCTCGAGATCCAAGCCGCACAAAGACGGACGCGTGGCGGCATCCTGCAACCGGCTGCACTTCGAATCCCGCTCCCAAGGGCGGGAGAAGTCCAACCGGGCAACACTATGATGACTCTCATTCAATGCCATTTTCTCAACTAACGCACCTGTCAAATCCTCACGAATCATATCCCTCGGTCCGAACCGTCAGAATTCGAATGGCCCGAGCGATTGGGGCAATTTCTACGACCCTCCCAGGATGGGCCAAAGCCGAATGGCCTAGGCCCGTGTCACAAGCCCATGGCCTGGGGGAGAACGGACCGAGCGATGAGGCCACCACGGATGCCCACAGCCGGACCGGGTTCGGAGCAGGCGTTACCGCAAACCCACGCCAACAGGAGTTAACAGCTCTCCTTAAAGGGCGCCCCCTTAATCACCATTAAGGGGCCCATTACGTCCACCTTCATGACCTATGAAGGCGCCATTAATAGGCGGAAGATGAGGGCGCGATAGGGGAGATCGAGGAGACGTGGCTAGAGGGAGGCTCCTATAAAGAGATGCTAGGTACAACGTACAAAGGGAGGACTTCTTGGATACCCAAATACACTGAGGTATTCTTCTTACATGACCTAGTCTTCCACCTTATATTTATCCTCCATAACTTGGCCCGAGGACTCACGTATCGGCCTTCCCGTGAGCCATACCGATCCCACCGAGCATCCTTCGGATCCGTTCTGACTTAGCAATCGGAGGGGACTTGGTCGGAACCAAGGTCTAACCCCCCTGACGAGCTCTCTGGTCTATTTAGGTCTAAGAGATTCAACGACGCCGAGGCTACCCCTCAGCGTCACCCCAGCCGGAGCAAAGCGCCCTCGTCCCCAAGCCCTCTCGTCTCCATCACCAGGAGGTCGTCGTGTTTCCGAGTTGCGCCACAACAAACCCACGCCAACAGGAATTAACCGCTCGGTTCGTTCTCCCCTGTGAGAAACCACCCCGAGGTAACCCTTCAGCAAGCCGACGGAGGATCCGCACGTTCCTCACCTAGGGAACGCACCTTCAGCTGATCCCGGAGTCCCATGTGTCCCTTTTGACCATGTTGACCTCCTGCCCTTCGGTCAACAATTCAGCGGTGAGAAAACACCCCGAAACATGACCGTTAAATGTACAAGAAAATTTTTTGGTTTCAGATGAAAATTTGGGGTTGGGTGATTTAAAACATGCGATCAAAATGAGTTGTTTGGAGGGAAGAGATTTTTGGGATGGAGTGGTGATTTGATGCTACCTAAGGTGGAAGTGGAAATTTCCACGTTGGGTGGTTGATACCCATTTTACCAATACACACACAAACAATTTTTCAAGGCCAGCCTCAAAAAAGTTGAAAAGAATTTTTTTAAATTTTTTTTGGTTGACGTGATCTATATATTCTAAAACCTCAATTTACAAAATTTGAGAAGGATCTGATTCTATTTGACCCTCGATCAAGGCATCGTAATATATATACATAATTTAACGGTTTCTAAACATTAGAACTTTTTTAATTGCTTAATCGAACGACAAATATCGTAGGGTTCACTCTAAATTCTGTATTTTGGGGTTATAGAATGTGTATAACAAATCCAATGGGAAATTTTTTTTACAAAGTGGTTATCTTGTGCAAAAATTTTGCATGGATGACCCGCAAAAAAAGTTTTTTGATTTTTTGATTTTTTTTCAAAAATTTTGTAGTTTAATCCATACAATTATATACTCCAGGAAAATAATGGGTGAACACTAGAGGACTTGGGCATCGATTCATCTGTTACAAAATTTAACAGTTTCAGGTTTCAGAACAATAAAACTTTTTGGAATGGCTTGATCAAGGGTCAAATCCCATTATTTCAACCTATTATTCTTCGAGGGGTGTATAAATACATAAAGTGAATGAGAAATTTTTTTGAAGTAATTTCAAAAAAAATTAAATAATTTCGCATGGAAACTCCAAAATTTCTCCATATAATATAGAAGTGATATAGTGAGATGTGAACCTCATAATCTTATAATGAGATGGCTTTTTCCTGCCGTTGGATTATAATTTACGGATGAGATAATTTCAAACAAAAAACTCCCATATGATCACTCTTTGCAAACTTTAGCCGATGTGATTCCCATGCACCGACCATCGAAACCTGTGTTGGATATTGAAACACCCTGGATATTGAAACACCCTTAATTGATTTTTTATGATGATCAAGAAAATGACAGGTACTAATCATAATTACCAATGGTATATGAATTTAAATGCCACGTCAAATACGAAGTTCAAAGCCAAAGAAATAAATATCTAAGTCAAAGAAGTGATGAAATGGCAACATGTCATGATAAGGAGAAATGTGAGAGCTCATCCAAGGCCAAATGAGCAAAAGAGACTAAGGTATGATGATGAAAGAACTAAAGAGCATCAAGGAGCCATTCAATGGGTAAAATTTATGTAATTTTATTCAAGTCCGTAAATTTTATGTAGGCCTTAGATTTGGAGCTTCACACACACACAAAAAATGTTTTAAACCAATATTTAAACTCACATAGATATTTTGAAATTGTTTTGAAATGATTTAATCAGTGTTTTGAACACTTTTACACAAAAATCCCATATATCAGAAATGTATCCGACTATCTCTTCTATATGAGTCGACTACTTTGTATGGGATATGTATTTGTTTTCTTTGCACCCCAAGATAGCTGACTACATTTGATCTATTAGTCGACTATCGTTGTTCTAGGAGTCGACTACCAGGTGAATTGTAGTCGACTAATCTGGCCTAATGAGCGGAAAATACAGTTCCACATTTTGCGGAAAAGTGACAATTTAGTCGTTAGATGGTAGTCACCTGTTTTCAACGGTTTGAATCCCTATAAATTACTGGAGATGACTGAATTTATTTCTAACATTAATGATCAATATTTTTGTGTTCTAGGAGCATTCAAAGCCATTTTCTCCAAAAATTTTAAGCCAAATTAATTTCTGCCATTCAAAAGCATTTAAGCATCTTCTTGGCCACTACTTGAATTCGTCTCTCTCAAGGTTTTCACTTGATATTTTCACAGAGTGATTCAAACTTTTCTCTTTGATCTTTTGTGGTTTTAATTTTATTTTTTAATAGATTAAATAAATAATTTTCTTATAGCTACATTACACTCAAATCTCCAACTATATTGTTAATATAAGATTGTAAACATCAACATCATCTCAAGAGGTTTGTAAACCCACACTTGGTGTGGTGTTAAGTGTTGCTTATGACATACTTTCTAATGGACAATTTATGTGCAAATATGTGTGCACTTATCAGCATTTCACCATTCTAGTGACATATCAGTCCCTATATCCTTGGTGATGTATGGAATTTTAATGGGGTGTTGGTAGTTGCCTTAGTTAGAACTCAGTTAAGGATATAAGCTGTTGTAGGGTTTTATGGGTCCTTATAGCTATGAAATCGACGTCCGGTCTAAGTCGGGCAGACGACGAAAGCAAAACAACGCAGCGTAAAACAACTTAAAATGGTTTTTAAGTTAAGCCCTAAAGAAATAAACCTTATGCAGAATCTCTACTATCCCGAGGTTGGGTCCGACCAACCCCTAAAGATAGATCTATCAATATACTGCAATTATAAACACATGAATATTAAACTACATACTTGTCACTTCACTACCGCGTGAATCGTCGTTTTCAACAACTTGTCTTTAATCCCCGAAGTGATGCACCGCATTGGAGCTGAGCTGCTTCACACAAGCTGAACCGCATCCGGAGGCAAACAATCCACTTGTCGCCGAGCCAACCATGTGCTCCAGAAAGTTTCACCTTGGGTGGATCCTCTGTCAAGACTTCTGATCTGATCCAACTCCTTTGTATCTGTGCCAGAGCTTGATCAGGAGCAAGGAAGAATGAGGAAGATAGATGGAATAATAATAGGAGTTACTCGGATCTGGAGCTTGGTGCAAGTTTCAAGGAGGGTTGGCCCCTATTTATATAGGCGCTTGACCCCTCCTATTTTCTCCATATCCGATGAGGGACAAAATGTTTTGGATAAGAAAAATCGATTAAGTTTATCTTACACGAAGGCCAAACTTTAGCAAAATTTTCATCCCTCACCGTTGAGCTTCGCAAGTGATATCATATATCAAATCGAAGATCGCTGAACAGTAAACGCATAGAAATAAATGATGCTCAATTCCTAGTTTGTTTGATCTCTCAAATGATGACTCAAAGATGTCCAAAAATCACTCGTTTCTGAAAAATATAACCTCCAAACCCGGGGTTCGAAACCATAGAGGTGGGGCCCACCACGTGGGCCCCACCAGCCCAACCGCCCTAGGCGCGTGCCATACACGCGCCCAGTGGGCACGTGATGTGCACGTGTAGGTGTGCAGCAAAGGGTTGGGCAGGCTCCGCCTGGCGGGCGTGGGCGCCCGCTTGGGTGGGCACGTGCACCGTACGTGCCTTCCTGAGCGGGGGCAAGTCTATCCCGCGTGTCGGGCACGCCCGACCCGTAATGGGCGCACTCGACCCGCAATGCCCTATATGGACTTTTCTCTTTTGTTTTGGCCTTATTTTGCTCATTTGGAGCCTGTTTTGGATCCGTTTGAACTGGGGTTTCAATCGGGACATTCCCGACATCCCTGTAACCATTTTCTATGTGTTTATTATATAAAATATGCTGGTAAACATTTTACGACATATTTAAATCCTTTTGCATCATATGCAATAATCCCACATCTTTAATATTCTAAAGCTTATATCGCAAACTATTTGCGACACAATTAATTCTCATACATTCCATGTATTTTCTCTCTAATTCTACCTATTACTTGACTAAGGTCTCACTCTGTGTGAGACCCTACAGCCCGACCCTACTATTGGTGGGGCTCGAAGCCCCAGACGGCTGTGACCACGAGCAGGAGGTGCCACCCTTGTTTTGGTATCATCATTATGTGGTTAACTCATTGATATGAGTATTGTCGGGACCACCCTAACTGTGTTCATGATGAATGCTGCAGTTTTAGTCCCTTCGTCAAAACTATGCCGCTTAGTCAAGCCTAGGGTATGGTCAACTATCCAATAGCTCGAAACCAGTTAGTCTCCATCGATCTTTAGTCAAATAATGTTGGACTACTTCCAACATACTCTGGCCAGAGTTTTTACTAAAGACCGAACTAACACGTGCGACATTAACTCCCCATAAACCGGGGAGACAAATCCTCTCTTGGTCATTACTCTCATCGCACGATTCAAGTGTCACCTAACCAAGGGCCTTTCAACGGGGCTTGCCCCGTGACTAGATCAGTGATCAAAGTGACTTCGTTCTCGTATAGGTTCGTATAATGACCTCAAGTCAAAAGAACAACTTGCTTATCATCACTGAGAGTCATTGACAGATTAGTCAATGTTAACCATTTGATAACTCTCGTTGGGTCGTTTGGTGAACTCATTCGCTAATGAGCACATGCGTCTCGTCTTCAACTTTGTCAAGTCAAACGACCATGAGATCATCGGCAGCACTCCATGGGGAAGACAAAGACACAATGGTATATCCAATGTGTCGATATCCTTTTCTCGAAACATCTACGACCACGAACAGTTTTAGAATTGTGCTACAAACGGTCAAGCACTTCTCAATGATCGACAGCTCCATCTTGATACATGTTTGACCTCGCATCAAGTCTCAGGACTTTGCCTAAGTTCTAATGTTGACTACATTATTATTAACTTAGGCAAATTCTTACGAAACAGCTTACTATTATTTCGAACAAGATGTTTGTACACATACAGAGAGATAAATTACTTCGATGGCATACATATCTCCCAACATCTGTAACCCTATGTGCTTCTCCTGTTGACACGAGGATGTGCACACCCAAAAAGGTATGCACACCCTCACCCCCTAGTGCAAGGGTGTCAGAGCAATATATTCCCAATGAGTTCGGGGTTGAATTCACACAGAGACAGTGCTATATTACCTATCGATTCCTAGGTTGATTAGACTCGGTTTTATAGTTTAGATGGATTACGAAGGGGGTCATAATGGTGATGGAAGTGAAATTTGAGGGTGTCACGATCAACAAGGCACAACCTATCTAATCCACCTAAGAAGTCTGCCACAAGGATAATAAGTATCTAGGACGCAGGAATCCTCGCTAGGGTCATTCAGGTTTTCAGTGTTCAATTGTTGATCTTACTATCGAGTTTATGCTAGGGTGAGAATGTCACATCCATAGATGGTAACTCGTAGTCAACTCTCGTTGTCATACTCGTCTAACTAACCTCAAGTTAGCCCCCACTCTCGTGGTTTGCATCACAAGTGATCTGCGCATTAAGCTAGACATGATTCCTGTATCACAATCCGTATTCATTCTCATGATCGACGGTTGGGATACTACACTATGATTGGTTCTAGTAGTCGAGCTACTCTCGTAGTCACCGACTAGCGGATTGGGGGTTAGTAATGACCCCTAGGGCACGAGTCACTCTCGTGATCATGAGCCCTAGAAAGCGACCACTAAACCCAAATCAGATTCGTGTGGATTTTCTCTAGATCTGTAGTCGTTCTTACGGTGCTCCAATTCTAGAGCTAATCCCTCAAAATCTAGGTTCAAACGACCATAGTGCAACCCTAATCTAGACTCAATAGCAAGTAATTAATCACTTCAACACAATAACTCTAGAGTTCATCCTTAAATCCTAGAAATATGATTACTCAGACATGATCATGGATAGCCCATCAATAGCAATAGAAAACATCGCAGAAATCATCAAAGCAAGCATCAGAAGATAATCAATCAATAACATGCAATCAATCTATGAAGAACTAAAATAATTAATATTAAAAGCTAACCAGATTGAAGATATGAGCAATCCTCGCATTACAATACAGATCCAGAGAGGCTTAGCCTCCAAAAAATTGTTTTAGAACAAGTTCGGGGACCCCCTACGACGGTTACAAAGTTTCTTATATAGTTCATCCCAAAACCCAAGAAAACCCCCCAAATTCGTGCCCAAACCCAATAAGGGATGCAACTTAAGTTGTGGGCCCGAGACAGTTCGGAATTCTCTGTCTCCTAAGCTCGCCCGAGTGCATTGAACAGTTCTGCCCGAGCACAATTATCAGCACAAATTTGTCAACATACAGAAATTCCATAGGACTCATCCGACATCCGTATCGCACGTTCTTAGCGGCGTTGGAACTGGTATGATGTCTACTACCTGGAAACAATATGAGAAAAATAGTGTAAAATATCGGATTATAGCATATCTTCAAAGAGTAAAGGGCTATCCAGTTTTCTGTGCTTTCTCCTCTGCTCGGCCGAGCGCAAGTGCCGCTCGGTCAAGCACGCCTAGCGCTCGGTCGAGCACCTCTTTGAGATTCTAAAACATGGCTTTGGAATGTAGGGAACTCGGTTGAGCGCCCCTTTGCTCGGTCGAGCGGCCAAGCGCTCGGTCGAGCTAAATTGACAGAAAAATGTTGGGCAATCTTCAGCTTGTCAGTAGGAAGGTCACTCGGCCGAGCGAACGGGTCGCTCGATCGAGTGGCCTCCTATCAATAAGCTCATAAAAAGATAATCAATCAATAACATGCAATCAATCTACGAAGAACTAAAACAAATTAATATTAAAATCTAAACAGATTGAAGAACTGAACAATTCTGGCGTTATAATCCAGATCCCAGAGAGGTTAGCCTCCAAAAGTAGTTTTAGAACAAGTTCAGGGACCCCTACAAAGTTTCTAATATAGTACACCCCAAAACCCAAGAAAACCCCAAGGAAACCCCCCAAATTCATGCTCAAACCTAATAAGGGTTGCAACTTAAGTGGTGGGCCCCAGATAGTTTGGAATTCTCTGTCTCCTTAGCTCGGCCGATCGCATTGAACAGTTCTGCCTGAAAACAATTTCCAACACAGATTTGTCAACTTGCAAAAATTTCTTAGGACTCAACCGACATATGTTTAGCATGTTATAGGCGATGTTGGAACCGGTATGAAGTCTACTGCTGGGTAAAAATATGAGAACAATAGTGTAAAATCTCGAAAGATATCATATATTCAAAGAGTGAAGGGCTGTCAAGTTTTCTACGCTTTCTACTCTGCTCGGCCGAGTGCAAGTGCCACTCGGTCGAGCACGCCCTAGCGCTCGGTCGAGCCCCTCTTTGGAGTTCTAAAAGATGGCTATGGAATGTGGGGGAACTTGGTCGAGCGCCCCTTCGCTCGGCCGAGCGGCCAGGCGCTTGATCGAGCTAAATTGACAGAGAAATCATGGGCAATCTTCAGCTTGTGAGTAGGATGGTTGCTCGGCCGAGCAGCCTCCTGCCAGTAAGCTCCTTCTTCCTTCGTCTTTCCCTTATATTCTGCGACACCAGCTCGGCCGTGTGTGATGGCTGCTCGGCTGAGCGGTTTGGGATTTGAGCCCAGATCGGCTCTCCTTCTTTCTTTTTCATTGTCTTCTCTTCTTGCTATTTTCTAACAGCTCAAAATCCTCTAGCATGATGCCATTGATGCTCCGGCATCGATGCTCGTGTCCATCACCCAGTGCCAAATCGTGCCAAAGTACCTTAATATCCACAAAACACTATGAGAATCAAATGTGTCATTACATACGTGATAAAGTATAGAAAAGTGAACTTTGAACGATCAAAATGAGATGAAAACATGCAGTAAAAACATGGAAAATATGGAAACATCATCTCCCTAGAGTGATTTTTGTAAGATAGAATGACTAATCATACTCCTCACCATATCCGTAGGCATTGAGTTTCGTCGTTCAGCAACATTGTTCATAGTGGACGAGCCTAGCATGGCGTATTGTGGGATGATACAATATTTCTTTAGGATCTTAGCAAATGGTCTTGGATGTTGTTACATCTCAAGATAATGGTTACGCAATTAGCATGTTATAGTTGGAACTCTGTTAAGGATATAAGCCGTTGTAGGGATTTTTGGGTCCTTAGGGCTAGAACATCGACATCCAGTCTAAGTCGGACGGACAACGAAAGCAAAACAACGCAGCTCGGAAAAAAAATTAAAATGGTTTTAAGCTAAGCCGTAAAGAAATAAACGCTAGCCAGAATCTCTACTATTCTAGGGTTGGGTCCGACCAGCCCCTAAAGATAGATCTATCAATTTATTGCAATTATAAACACATGAATAATAAACTATGTGCATGTCACTTTGCTACCGCGCGAAGCGTCGTTTTCGGCAACGTGTATTTAAACACCGGAGCGAAGCCCCGCGTTGGGGCTGAGCTGCTTCTCACGAGCTGAACGGCATCCCGAGACGAAGATAGTTGTGTTTGCAATAGAGAGCATGGAAAAGAGTTGCCAGATGAGTATGGGCCAGTTTTGCGCTTGCATTCCGGGGCGAATAGATCGATGGAGAATAGGCGCCTTAGGTTAGCCAGTGGATAAGGGCCCATTTGGTTTGGCGCCTTAGGTTAGCCAGTGCATGGAAGGTCTCGATGTTGTTCAGCGCGCATGTTCCGATAGAGATGACGAGGAATTTCTTATGGTCGAGTGCAATGACAGATTGACAAGTAGGCCGGCTCCTACGGCTGGATCTCCTGTGTATAACGAGGTTCATCGCGGCTAGTGTCAACGCAGATATGAAAACAGTTAGAAATTACTTCCGGAAATATCACAGCGTCAGATGAAGTACTTATACAAATTGTTCATGATTGAATGTGTTCCAATAATAATACAGGTTAAAAAAACTAGTTCATATCGGAAGTTTAAGTGTTAGCAGTGACAGGGTTATTTGCTGCAACGACACGCCATCAAGAAGATTATATTGGTGTTCAAACCGCTCGGAGGTAAACCGGCGCCGGAGAAGTCCCGATGCAGACGTCGTTGGCCTAAAATGACCAAAATCAAAAGACAAGAAAAATAATATGGATGCATGCAGTTAATACTCTGTCATATTCTGGCTAGAACCGAACCACAAATGTGACTGGCTGCATCTTCTTGATGTCGAAAGCAGGGATGATGACATTTGTCAGGGGTTGATTCAGCTTTGTTTCTGTCTCCAAGCTCTTCATTCGGCTTCGCCCGCATGAATTTGAGCATATTGTACCAGTTTCGGAGCTGGACAACACAGATCCGCGTTCAATTACATTACACGCACTCACCCCATTGGCGTTAATCGACTAACACCCCATTGGCGTTTGTCCCACATCGGCTGCGTTGGAGATTGAGAAGGGGTCGGCTGGTATAAACTGGGGTGGTGCGCGTACTTGGATCCATACTTACCTGGACGGGGTCCTTGGGTGCTCAAGAAGGCTCAGGCCTAGCTCAGTGGGCCTCATTGCACTTTGTGGTTGCGCTGGGCTACCATCTCCCCAAGTGGGAGAGTGGACGTCATAATTTGTTGCCGAGGGGGTACGCGCTCGCGCGGCCCCCGCCAAATTCAATTTCATAAACTTACTTCTCCTCCCATTTGCTTGTTTACAAGTACCTTCAATATTTTCATAATCCCTCTCTGATTCTTTTTTTTTATAAAACATGTGTTTCATTTCTACACCCCCTAATTATTTCTTCTGCTTGTGAAGCAAAAACTGTGTTCCATCTGCCTTCAATTTAATTTATATCCTGAGTTTATGACGATCTTAGTGGGCTTCGAGCTGTAAATTAGTAATCGGCCCATGCCCCCATGCCGGGGCATGGCGTGTGAACAAGCTTAGTGGGTTTCGTTGCATTTGATCCGTAGAGTATATTGTACTGGATGCAAGTCGATGACAAATCAAGCCTTATATCCGCCGCCCTTTTGCCGAACGCACGTGCAACCTCACTCCTCTTGCCATAACAACTTGCCCCCTTTTAATGTCTTGTCCGATAATAAGATCTACGTACCGCACAACTACAAACAATCAGATCCCTCACAAGTAATTTGAGCTGATTTATAGTAGCGTATGACAAGTAATTTGAGCTTCAGCATCTTCCCATATCTAACCGAATAATAGACAAATGCCTGGTTAAGTGCGTTCCGATTCATTCATTCGTCATTTTCCCTTCACAAGTGCATCTATTCGCCTTTGCATGTGCACATCGATTTGCTTCCGCGCCCGCACACGCTTGCGCGCGCGGGCGCACGAGTAAACTAGGTATGTATTTTGTTGACACCACAAAAAAATCATGTTTCCATGTGTATTTTAAACTATTTTTCGATCCGTACATATTCTAAAACCTCAAAATCCCAAATATATGTAAACCCTAGGGTGGATTCGACCATCGATCCACTCGTTACAAAAAGTTCTATTATTCACAAACCACTGATTTTATAACAATCGGATCAAAGGTCCAATATCATCGGACTTCACTTGATTTATTGTATTTTGATCATCCATGATGTGCAGAACATGAATGAGAAAGTGGAAAGTAAAGGGTCAAAAATCATTGAAAAGTAAAGTGGGGTTCACCCAACTTTCTTGTGTTCTTTTGGCTGTAGAAAGTGAATGAGAAAGTGGAAAGTTGGTGAGTTGTAGAAAAGAGAAAAAAGAGATGAGTAGTGGGCCCCATATAACCCAACTTTCCCATGCTTTCCCAACAAATTTCATGGATTACAAAAAGTGAATCTGGATTCCAAAAAGGACGCCACGTAAGGGCTTGTTCTTTTGAGTGTAAATGAGTGGGAATCCCACCTTTTTCACTGTTGTGAACAGTGTTTAGGGGGGAAACCTATTGGGATTCCCAAAACCTGTTCTTTTGCTTTCCCAGCGTAAAGGGATTCTCAAAACCCATTTCCCTCTCTATTCCCATCTTTTAAAGAAACTCTAAGATGAGGGATTTCATGAGGAATTCCTTTCTCCTCCCCTTTCTCCTCCCACTTTCTCATCCAAAAGAACACAAAACTCAAATTTTCTCTCTTTTGATTCCTTTATTCCCCCCACTTTCCCCAAACCCATTACACTCAAAAGAACAGGCCCTAAGCAAACTTTCTCGTTTTAACTTTCAGCCAAAAGAACAAGTTTTGGGAAAGTATGGGAAGAAAGTTGATGAAGAGTGAAATTTTTCACTTTCTCGTCTCTTTTCTTGGCAAAAGAACAGGCCCGTACACTGTGAATTAGTTTCTCATTGACTATGCCCAAAGAAGCTGAACTATTGTATTTCAAAATATTAATCACTATTTGTGTAGTACCTATGCAACCAGCTGTTCAAAGCACATGTAGCTAAAGCAGCGGTGATGTTTGTAAATACACATGTTTGAATGTAACATTTTCCATGTATGTACACCTGGTATCATTTTCGAGAATTTGGTATCATTTTCGCTTGGTTTCTTTCTATGATGGCTAGAAATGCAATGTGTGTTCTCTTAACTGATATGTATTTTTTCTGCAGAGTGTGGCATTGTGTGTATCCCCGAAGAGAAGTTCATAGAGTATTGCTGCACTCTTTTTAATTGGTGCTTAATCCTATCTGTTAAAGTTAGAGGAACAATTTTTTTGAAGAGTGCTACACTATACCAACCTCTTGAAGAGATCCAATGCATGAGATATAAATTAATATATATGGCAACAAATGGAGAAAGATGGTTTGAGGAGTTATGTTGGTTCTTTCACCTCTGTCGACATGAGATATAAATTAATATATATGGCAACAAAAAAACCATGGATTCTGTAGAAACTGAAAAAATCACATATTTATACACCAAACTAAGAGAGATATGTGACCATCATAGAGGGGGTGAGCGGAGGTCGTCAGAGGCGCCGGTGGTCTCAGCGATGCGTAAAGTCACCGTAGGGGGGGTGGGTTCGGTGACACTCTTAGAGGGGTGAAAGGGTCGTCATTGGAGGCAGCCACAACAACGTGTATGGTCACCGGAGGAGAAGGCCAGCTCGGTAAGCACTCATATTAGGAGTAAGAGGATGTCATTGGAGGAGATGGGCTCTTTTAATCCACCTATGGATCAGGGGCTGACGGTATGCTATGTAGGTGACTCAAACACTCTACCGATCCGTTCATTCATCCACCGATTGTAAATGGTTCTACTTATGTGATGAGTGGATGAATAAGCACAACCCCTTGAGTTCACTTGATATTCAATATTTCGAGTTTTTAGATTATGACGATCAAAATGAATAGTTTTGACCGTCTGAAAAAATATTAGAGGGTAGAGTTTACGAGCCGCATATGAAGCCATAGCTCAAATGTAAATCTGGATGGAGATAAATTTTGAAGGAATTAAATTTTTTGGGATAACTAAATAACAATTATTATGCTTTAATTATTGATGTTAGTTTACAATTAGAGGATCCAAGCTTTTGTAGGGGAATATTTTAACTGAACATGGAAACTAAATTTTGGGGGAACTAACTTTTTTGGGGGAAACTAATAAAAATTATTAAGCTTTATTATCGGAATTGCTATTGTGACAGACCTTATTGTTGAGTTTACAGACCTCCTAATTTTTCAAAAAATTCCAAAATTACCATTTAACAAATCTTTTTAAAACCCCCCAAAACCCCCTTAGAATTACTGAGTTTGCAGACATTTTCACTGTGAATGCACAGACTTCTTTTGCAGTCCGCATCGCTTTGGGTTGCTGAAGACGGTCTCCTTGTTCCTGCTGCTATTGCTGCTGAATACTAGAGGAGAGATGCCGCTATGACTGAGAGAGGCAGGCAGAAGAAGGCGATGGTTGTTGATGAGGGTGTCTCGGCCTTGAAGCATCTCGGGCTCATCCAACAAATTGTTGCTCTGAATCCTGAGAATTAAAAACGAAGATATTTAGATTAAAGAAATAGAAGGATGATGATGATAGAATCCAAAAGAATCGGTCAGAGAAATCGAAACGGACCTTGTGCAGAAATCTGGGGCGAAGGCGTTTGATTGGTATTAAGCTTGCAGGCCATCACTAATCAATAGCAATTATTATTCTCCCTTTAATCTCTATGTCTCTCTCAACCGAATAAAAATAGAAGCAAGCAAAGATGGACCACCCTGCCTGGATGGACCACCCTGCCTTTCGTCAAGTTTTCCACCAACGATTAAGATGTTCTCCCCCCGCTCTCGCTCTCTCGTGCTCTCTCTATCTCTCTCATACCCCCCCCCCAATGCAAGCAACCAGATAGAGCTCGAAATCGAAATCAGAAAACATCAATGGATGTTTCCGGGTTCAAAAATGGAGGGTACTTTCGTCATTTTCGGTCTGTAAACTCAGCACAAATACAATTTCAGTCTGTGCACAGTAGCAAAAAATTTGAAGGTCTGTGAACTCAGCAATTAGGTCTATACCAATAGCAATTCCACTTTATTATCCATGTTCATTTAAAATTCGGGGGTCCAAGTTTTTGAAGGATGAATATTTTAAATAAACAAAGGAACTAAATTTTAGGAGAACAAAATAACAATAATTACGCATTAATTATTACTATTCGTTTAAAATTAGGGGATCTAAGATTTTGAAGGGGAATATTTAAAATTAACCGTGCCCTTAGGGCATGAATTAAATTTGACAGGAACTAAAATTTGTGAAGAACTAAAATTTTTTAGGGATGAACTAAATTTTTTAGGGAAACTAAAGTTTGTGGGGATCTAAAATTTTTAGGATAACTAAATAATAGTTATTTGTTGTGAATCATTAATCTGGGGAGGAGACCACAGTCCTTTATTTATAGTAGAGGGAAGAGTGTACAAGGATAGGGATAGAATAGATATGGTCTTATCTTATAGACAAGAGGTAATCCCAATTCAAACACTCGTCAACATCTGTTTACACCACTCCCCCTTATCCAGCCATAGTTGTGGACTCTTGCTCCTGAATACTTCAGGATTCTGACTGTTTTATAAGTCTCACATGGGGTGGCTACTTTAGGATCCAGAGTTGATGAGGTTTGCCTCGTTAAAACCTTTGGCTATGTAAAATCCAGTGGGAAAAAGCCATAGCTAAGGAAAAAGAGTACAAACTCTCTCTAACTCCCCTTGATCTGTACAAGCATTCAGGCTTTCAGATCTCTTAGGCGCCTCATACGAATTTTATGTACAAACTTCCTAAAGGTAGCAGTAGGAAGAGATTTAGTGAACAAGTCTGCCAGGTTGTCACATGATTATACTTGTCCGACGTCGATCTCTCCATCTCTTTGTAGCTCATGCGTCCAGAAGAATTTTGGTGAAATATGCTTCGTTCTGTCTCCTTTGATGTAGCCACCTCGTTGCTGAGCGATGCAAGCAGCATTGTCCTCAAACATAGTAGTAGGTTCAAGGTTTCCAGTCTTTAATCCGGTCGACACCAGGATGCGATGTACAACTGAGCATAGCCAGACACATTCTCTGCTTGCTTCATGGAAGGCGATGATCTTTGAGTGATTGGATGATGTCGCCAGCATAATCTGCTTAACGGATCTCCAGGAAATGGCTGTCCCATCATAGGTAAACACGTACCCTATCTGTGACTTTGTATTATGGGAATCAAACCTGTAACTTGCATCAGCATAACCAAGTGTGGAGGATAATCCTTTTTTTAAAAGAGTCCCAAATCTGTTGACCCTTGGAGGTAGCGCAGAAGGTGCTTAACCCCGGTGCAGTGGCGCTGCGTTGGCATTGCACTGTATCTGGCTAGTAAATTTATTGCAAACGCTATATCGGGACACATGCAGTTGGCCTGATATAGAAGTGCTCCAATAGCACTCAGATAAGGGACTTCTGGACCTAGTATATCCTCCCCCTCTTCCAACGGTCGGAAGGGGTCTTTATGTGCATCCAGAGATCATACTACCATATGTGTACTAAGTGGATGACATTGGTCCATATGAAATCTTTGCAACATTTTCTTTCTATATATGGTTTGGTGCAATAGGATTCCGTCTTTTAAATATTCAATCTGTAAACAAAGGCAGAATTTAGTTTTGCCTAAGTCTTTCATTTTGAATTCTTTTGTTAGGCTTACAGATATCACAGTGATCTCTTCAGGAGCTCCAATGAGGTTCAAATCATCTACGTAGACTACTATTATGATGAATCCTTTTCCATTTGCTCTTATGAAGATGCAAGTGCAGACTTCATTATTGCTGAACCCGTGTTGTACAAGGAATTCACTAAGTCTGTTATACCACATTCTTCTTCAATAGAATAGACGTCCCGAAGTCTATTCAGACATTTAAGGAAATGTGGAATTTATCTTTACCAAGATATCCATATGCCGTCACAACATACAATAGCAGCATATCAAAAATTTCATTTGCCAAATCGTAAGGTATTCTCATTGGATAACTTAGGGAATCCGATGCATCATTTTTATGTGAGTCATGCTCATTTTAATTTGTTTATTCCCCAGTTTCAGCGAAAATATCCTTGAGCATCGGTTGTACCTTATAGCATACGATTTTGTACTTATTATAATTTTTTTCATATGTGAGCAATACTTATTTTACCCACAGGTTTGACACTTTTTAGTGTCTGGACTTCAGGTCCGAACACTTCACATTTCATAAGCGAGTCCAGCTCATCTTTTATTGGCTCGTTCCATATTTGGCCAATGTAATGACTGGTTTTTATCTATTATATATATGTGTGTTGGTTGTTCTCTCCTTTGTATGTTTTTCCCGTTTCTGTCGTTGGGCGTTTCGCTCAGTTCTTTATAGTCTTCTAGCTCCTTTCCATAGATCGATGAGCTTGAAGTAAGTCATTCATGACGAGCTTCATAGCGTCCATATCTAGGAGCTAGGTCGATCTTAAAAGCCATATGAATCTTCCCGAGGCTTCGCGCTTCAATTCGGAACTTTTCGTGAATTTTAGTTGGTTCAAGAAGGGGAACCAACCAACTAGATTGCCATCTAGTCGGTCGGAAACTCTTCAGGAACCGACTAGTTCATCTTGTATATTTCAGCTGAGTTACTGTTTACTCTTAGTCGGTCTAAGCACATTCATCGACCGACTAGTTGTGAAACTAGTCGGTCAGAACTTGTTCTCAGACCGACTTGTACAGAGTTCCTTTTTGTCTGCCGAGTTACTGTTTACAGTTAGTCAGTCAAAGAACGACTATCGACCGACTAGTTGAGAAACTAGTCTGTTAGAGTTTCTTCTCAGACCGACTAACTGTCAGTACTCATAGTCTATCTTATTCGACCTTTAGTCGGTTCATAAACATTCACCGACCGACTAGTTCCCAAACTAGTCGGTTGACGAGTCTTCATAGACCGACTAAATCTGCCTACCCTGTTCACTGTCTGCCTTTTAGTCGGTTTCAGTTGGACGACCGACAGACTAGTTCCCAAACTAGTCGGTCAACCACTCTTCACTGACCGACTAATTTGCCCAATAACCCTAGGTTAAGTTGTAGCCGCCGCACCTTTTCTCTATTTAAACCCTCTATCCTTTCTATTCTTCCTTCATATTTTCTAGCCGACATTTCTTCTCCATCATCCCCCAACCTTCCTCTTGCCTTTCCTCATCCTCCCGTGCTCCCTCTCGCCCCCTTTGCGCCAGCACCAACCGCGAGCCGCCGGCCGACCCTAAAACCCCCCAATTCTCTTTTGCTCCAGATTTGCTCCTACATTCTCCCAACTCCAGATCTGTCGTATCTCAGCTGCGAGGGGTTCTTTTTAACCGTAGTTTCCGAGATCGCTTCTTCCGTTGCCGTGCTAGATCCGATTTGGCAACGGCAACCCGGAGATCGCTGAGATCTTCCCCTACCTGCAGATTCGTAGACGTCGTGATCGTCGTTCTTCCGCTTCATAAACGGTTAGTAATCTACCTTTAAATCTTCCCATAACCCCCACTATAATTTAGAAAACCTAATAAAAATGGATTACTAGACGTGATAGGATTCCAATACAAATTCGGATTAGATCCTTCAATTCTAATTTTCTACCTTGGCCATAACAGCGAACTTATTTCCCCGTGAGTAGCGATTCTGAGACGAACTCTCGTCGAGCAACAACCGCGGTACCAGGCAAGTGAAACTTGCCAACCTTGTTTTAGGCCATGCTTTAGGCCATTTCCTTGCTTCTAGCGTGAAAGAGACTAGACCGTGAAATAATAGCGGTCTAGGCACAATTCCCAAAGTTCTAGCTTGACAACGAAGCTAGAATTGCCTTTCTGTCATGTCATGTTATGCATTTGCCTGTCACATTTACTTTCTTTAACGGTACGCATTTTAATTGAATAAATGCCATGCATTTGCATTCTTACATGTCATTTGATTTGTATGTTGCTTCGTAGCACACACTACAAAATCCTTGTACAATCCGTGTTTCCGGCTAGGCACTTGCTATGCGGGCATAACCCTACGCCATACTTGTTAAAAACACTTCCTGGCTTGTGATCCAGAAGCGGGCCACATGTGTTGGTTGAAAACCAATGCCCGATACACGTCGAATGGTAGGGATAAACGATCACTTGAGCGTAAGAGTTGGCCCGTACAGCCTCTCTAGCCAAAGGGCGGAATCTCTGTGCACGACGTGCTTACTATACTTGTACTTGTCCTTGTGAATGTATACTTGTTCTTCCTTGTCATTTCCTTGCTACCATGTCATGTTACTCATTGCCATGTCATACTTGCTGTTTTACTTATTTGCTGCACATCTCATATATATGTCATGTCATGCACATTTTAGAAATTGCTAGGTTGCTTTTACCTTTCCTTTTAGTTTCCTTGCACAAAGTCTTGTAGACTTTGCTGACATGTGCCCCTTCTCTTTGGGTGTCGCATGTTAGTTGCTGAGCCAGAGTCCGTTGTTAAGGACGACGAGTTCGTGGAGTTCGTGCCTAATTCCGTTGCTGACACTGAGTACGAGGACACCGGTGACCATTCCTAGCTGTTGTTAGCTTGTCGATGAGTAGCACCATTTTTGTTGTTGCTTCCTTGTTGGCCATGCTGGGCCTTTTCTTTTAGACTCTGTTGTTAGCCTGGTGGCTTTTTTGTGGTTGTTGAACCTTATTTGGACATTGAGATTGATAATTTATTATTCGTCTCTTTCTATTATTGTTATCTTTGTTCCGTGTCACATTACAGGGATCTGCGTGGTATTTTTAGACGCTTTACAGGCTTGGAGCCTCACAGCTCCCAGCCTGAGCGGGCCTCGTTACGCCTCGCCTCCATTTTAGGGAAGCGGGTCGTGACAGGTTTTGTTGGTGGCCCATGCAGGTCCTCCCCTCTGTAACTGTGACTTAATCGGAGCAACGATAAAAATTATAGAATGTTTGATAAACAATTTCGACACCCGAGTCATAGGGCTAAGAGTCTGATTATTTCGTTTTTCTGTGTCATTAGATGGCTGGAAGACGGAATACCCGTGCTGGTGGTGGTGTGCCCCCTCGTGTCGAGGAGCCGGACCGAGAGCCCGCCAATGGGGAGATTATGCGGATGATGCATTAGATGATGCAGGTGCAGCAGGGGATGCTTCAGAATGCCCGAAATGTTCCGCCTGCTCGAGCAGCGCAGCCAGTCCAGAATGTCCCTCGCTTTCGGGAGTTGGGCCCCACCTACTTTGATGGGACCGAAGGACCTCTAGCCGCTGACGAGTGGACCAGGAATATAGAGGACAATCTGAAGATGTCGAAGGTCGACCCGGTTGGATGGGTTGACTTGGCGAAGAGGCAACTTAGAGATAATGCTCAGAACTGGTGGGATGCCGAGGAAGAGATGCTGGAGGAGCCGATATCTTGGGCTACCTTCAAGTCCAGATTCGATGAGGAGTACTTTCCGAACGCTGCCAGGAGGGAGATGGCGCAGCGCTTCATTGACATGAAGCAGGGGAGCTTGACGGTGGACCAGTACCACCAGGAGTTCATCAGGCTGAGCCGTTTCGCACCGAAGATGGTGCAGGATGCTGATGAGAGGGCTCAGAGGTTTCTGTAGGGGCTCTCTTTGGATCTTCAGAGCTTTGTGTCTTCTTCTGATATGGATTCCTATCATAAGGTTCTGATTGCAGCGAAGAGGCAGGAGCAGATTGTGAACTAGAAGAGAGGATGTGCTTCTGGAGCTGGGAAGAGGCATGTGGAGCAGGCCAGGGCAGTGTTGAGACCAGGGTTCAGACCCAATCAGCCGGTACAGTTCAAGAGGCCAGGAGGACCTCCTACTCAGAAGACTTGCCATTTCTGTGGCAAGACTGGACATGTCAAGGATCAATGCCGGAAGATGTTGGGACAGTGCTTGGTTTATGGTGATCCAGCGCATGTCATGAGGGACTGCCCGAAGTCCAAGCAGCCTTGGAAGGGACCAGCTACAGCTCAGCCGTTGCAGCAGAGGGCACCGGTACCTGCTGGACATGGAGCGCCTCTCATTCCACAGAGGCAGGTTTTTCAGCAGGCTGTTCAGCCGAGGAGGCAGGCTTTCCTGATGACTGCAGTTGAGGCTGAGACTGAGGATGAGGTTATTGCAGGTAACCCTCAGCCTAGTTGTTCTTTTCTTAGTTAGTCTTGTTTGTTGGAATTTGTTTGGCTGCTTGTTATGTTTGTTAGAATAGGGTTTGATTGTTAGATTGCTTGTTAGGTGTGATTTTGGTTTGCACATTTCCTGCCCGAGTCCTCTTCGACTCTGGTGCATCGATGTGCATTATTTCTCGGAACTTCATGGAGAAGCATTCCTTGTCGACTTCCCCTCTTCCCAAGAGTTGGGATATCGTCACAGGAAATGGCGTGATCTCGGTGCATCGTGGTTGCAATTCTTGCCCTTTGGTGGTCTGTGGACATGAGCTCTACTTTGATTTCATCGTTCACGACATCATCAACTATGATGCCATCCTTGGGATGGACTGGCTTGGGAGTTTCTATGCCACGATCGATTGCTGGAGGAAGAAGGTGGTGTTCAAGATTCCAGGCCATCTGGTGTTCGAGTTCAGCCGTGGCAGCAGTTCGTTTGGTCCGGTCAGGTTTCAGGCCAAGCCGGTGGAGATCATTGCTATGCAGATGGGGCAGTGTCGACCGAAGGTGGTGCGTGACTTCGACGACGTCTTCCCCGAGGAGATGTCTGGGTTGCCGCCCGATCGAGCTCTCGAGTTTTCGATCGATCTTATTCTGGGAGCGCAGCCTATCTCGAAGGCGCCCTATCGTATGGCACCAGCAGAATTGGAAGAATTGCGGAAGCAACTGGATGAACTTCTTCAGAAAGGTTACATTCATCCCAGTGTGTCTCCGTGGGGAGCACCGGTCTTGCTGGTGAAGAAGAAGGACGGTTCGTGTCATATGTGTGTGGACTACCGGGAGTTGAATGCGGTGACCGTCAAGAATCGATATCTGTTGCCTCGCATTGATGACATCTTTGATCAGCTTGGAGGATCGAGGGTATTCTCTAAGTTGGATCTGAGAAGTGGCTATCATCAGCTGAAGGCGAGGAAGGAAGATGTTCCGAAGACAGCATTCAGGACGAAGTATGGGCATTACGAGTTCGTGGTTATGCCTTTCGGTGTAACCAATGCACCCGCCATATTTATGAATCTGATGAATCTGATCTTCTATGACTTTTTAGACAAGTTTGTCATTATCTTCATTGACGACATTCTGATCTACTCAAAGTCTGAGGAGGAGCATGCATCGCACTTGAGGACAGTGTTGGAGATCTTGAGGAAGCATCGGTTGTATGCTAAGTATTCCAAGTGCGAGTTTTGGCTGGACAGAGTTGCTTTTCTCGGGCATGTAGTGTCAGGAGATGGTATTTCGGTGGACCCCGAGAAGATCAAGGTAATCAGGGAGTGGCCTGTTCCGCAGTCAGCGTCTGAGATCCGAAGTTTCCTTGGATTGGCTGGTTATTACCAGCGGTTCATTAAGGACTTCTCCCGTATTGCTGAGCCGATGACCAGACTGACGTGGTAGGATGTACCTTTTATTTGGTCCGATGGCTGTGAGGAGGCTTTTGGTGTTCTGAAGGAGAGACTGACGACTGCCCCTGTTCTTGTTGTGCCTGATCGCAGTGGAGTATTCGAGATCTTTTACGATGCTTCTAGCAGGGGTCTCGGTTGTGAATTGCATCAGCATGGGCACATGGTAGCGTATGCTTCTCGTCAGCTTAAGACCAATGAGAAGAATTACCCGACGCACGACTTGGAGTTGGCAGCAGTCGTGTTTGCACTTAAGATTTGGAGGCACTTCCTGTTGAGTGAGAGGGTGAAGATCTTCACCGATCACGAAATCTTGAAGTACATTTTTACTCAGAAGGAGCTCAACATGCGACATCGTCTGTGGTTGGAGCTCATGGCTGATTATGAGATCGATCTGTAGTTTCACCCTGGCAAGGTGAATGTGGTCCCGGATGCGCTGAGTAGGCTTCCGGCAGTGATGTTTTTGACTTCGCAGTGGAGATTGCAGCAGGATTTTTGCAAGTCTGGTATCGAGATCGTTCTTCCTGGAGAGGCTTCCTCGTTGATGTGTATGCAGATACAGTCGACGATCGTGGAGAGGATCAAGGCTGGACAGGCTGGAGATGTAAAGTTGGTGAAGATTCGGGAGCAGGTGGAAGCCGGTCTGCGGACTGACTTCTTGATTCATGAGGATGGTTCGCTGAGGTATGGAGCCAGGTTGTGTGTGCCAGCTGGAGACATCAGAGAGGAGTTGTTGGTTGAGGCACACAGTTCGCCGTATTCTGTACATCCTGGTGGCACCAAGATGTATAAGGATCTTCGCCTGAACTATTGGTGGCATGGTATGAAGAGGAGTGTGGCTCGGAGTGTAGCCAAGTGTCTGGTTTGCCAGCAGGTAAAGGCGGAGCATCATCGCACAGCAGGGTTGCTACAACCGCTTCCGATTCCGGAGTGGAAGTGGCAACACATCACTATGGATTTCGTGACTGGACTACCTCGGAGTCCGAAGCAGAATGACGCGATTTGGGTGATCGTAGACCGATTAACCAAATCCGCACACTTTATTCCTTTCTGAGTAGGATAGTCCACTAAGACGCTAGCGAGGAGATATATGGAGGTAAACCCCCCTTACTTTCCATTTCTATTTCTTTTCCCTAGTTTAGATAGTGATGTAACGTGAATCGTGCAGGAGATCGTACGACTTCACGGAGTTCATGTGAGTATCGTGTCGGACAGAGACACGAGGTTCACGTCTCAGTTCTTGCAGAGTCTGCAGAAGAGTTTGGGTACGAGTCTGAGTTTCAGCCCGGCGTACCATCCGCAGACAGATGGCCAGTCCGAGAGGACGATCCAGATCTTGGAGGACATGCTGAGGGCGTGCATGTTGGACTTCAAGGGATCTTGGGAAGATCACCTCCACCATGTTGAGTTTGCCTACAATAATAGCTACCAGGCGAGTATTGGCATGGCACCTTTCGCCGCGCTATATGGAAAGAAATGTCGATCGCCACTGAGCTGGGATGACATTGGAGACAGTGAGCTGTTAGGACATGAGATGATCATGGAGGCAGTGGATGTTGTGAGGAACATACGGGAGAAGCTGAGGATTGCTCAGGACCGTTTCAAGCATTGGGCAGATGCTAAACGGCGTCCTTTGGAGTTTCAGCCAGGTGACCATGTGTTCCTGAAGATTTCCCCGAATCGAGGAGTGATTCTCTTTGGGAAACGAGGGAAGCTGAGTCCGAGATACATTGGACCATTTGACATTCTGGAGAGAGTTGGCGAGGTAGCCTACCGCTTAGCCTTGCCACCATCCTTGGAAGGAGTTCACGATGTCTTCCATGTGTCACAGCTTCGTCGGTACATCAGCGATCCATCTCATGCTGTGGATTTCTCGGAGATCACCGTTCGCCCCAATCTGACGTATGACCAACAGCCAGTGCAGATTTTGGACAGGCATCAGAAGTCACTCCGGAACAAGACAGTCGATCTTGTTAGGGTGATGTGGCGACACGGCTTGCCTGGAGAGTCTACTTGGGAGAGAGAGGATGAGATGAGAGAGCGTTACCCACTTTTGTTCCCTGACACGTGAGTGTTAGGAAATTCCGAGGGCGGAATTTTTCTTAAGGTGGGGAGGATGTAACGACTGGTTTTTATCTATTATATATATATGTGTTGGTTGTTCTCTCCTTTGTATGTTTTTCCCGTTTCTGTCGTTGGGCGTTTCGCTCAGTTCTTTATAGTCTTCTAGCTCCTTTCCATAGATCGATGAGCTTGGAGTAAGTCATTCATGTCGAGCTTCATAGCGTCCATATCTAGGAGCTAGATCGATCTTAGAAGCCATAGGAATCTTCCCGAGGCTTCGCGCTTCAATTTGGAACTTTTCGTGAATTTTAGTTGGTTCAAGAAGGGGAACCAACCGACTAGATTGCCATCTAGTCGGTCGGAAACTCTTCAGGAACCGACTAGTTCATCTTGTATATTGCAGCTGAGTTATTGTTTACTCTTAGTCGGTCTAAGCACATTCATCGACCGACTAGTTGTGAAACTAGTCGGTCAGAACTTGTTCTCAGACCGACTTGTACAGAGTTCCTTTTTGTCTACCGAGTTACTGTTTACAGATAGTCGGTCAAAGAATGACTATCGACCGACTAGTTGAGAAACTAGTCGGTTAGAGTTTCTTCTCAGACCGACTAACTGTCAGTACTCATAGTCTATCTTATTCGACCTTTAGTCGGTTCATGAACATTCACCGACCGACTAGTTCCCAAACTAGTCGGTTGACGAGTCTTCACAGACCGACTAAATCTGCCTATCCTATACAGACCATGTTCACTGTCTGCCTTTTAGTCAGTTTCAGTTGGACGACCGACCGACTAGTTCCCAAACTAGTCGGTCGACCACTCTTCACTGACCGACTAATTTGCCCAGTAACCCTAGGTTAAGTTGTAGCCGCCGCACCTTTTCTCTATTTAAACCCTCGATCCTTTCTATTCTTCCTTCATATTTTCTAGCCGACATTCTTCTCCATTATCCCCCAACCTTACTCTTGCCTTTCCTCATCCTCACGTGCTCCCTCTCGCCCCCTTTGCGCCGGCACCAACCGCGAGCCGCCGGCCGACCCTAAAACCCCCAAATTCTCTTTTGCTCCAGATTTGCTCCTACATTCTCCCAACTCCAGATCTGTCGTATCTCAGCTGCGAGGAGTTCTTTTCAACTGTAGTTCCCGGGATCGCTTCCTCCGTTGTCGTGCTAGATCCGATTTGGCAACGGCAATCCGGAGATCGCTGAGATCTTCCCCTACCTGCAGATTCGTAGACGTCGTAATCGTCGTTCTTCCGCTTCATAAACGGTTAGTAATCTACCTTTAAATCTTCCCATAACCCCCACTATAATTTAGAAAACCTAATAAAAATGGATTACTAGACGTGATAGGATTCCAATACAAATTCGGATTAGATCCTTCAATTCTAATTTTCTACCTTGTCCATAACAGCGAACCTTGTTTTTTTCAATTCTAATTCTAATCCCCGTAAAGTAGCGATTCTGAAACGAACTCTCGTCGAGCAACAACCGCGGTACCAGGCAAGTGAAACTTGCCAACCTTGTTTTAGGCCATGCTTTAGGCCATTTCCTTGCTTCTAGCGTGAAAGAGACTAGACCGTGAAATGATAGCGGTCTAGGCGCAATTCCCAAAGTTTTAGCTTGACAACGAAGCTAGAATTGCCTTTCTGTCATGTCATGTCATGCATTTGCCTGTCATGTTTACTTTCTTTAACGGTATGCATTTTAATTGAATAACTGCCATGCATTTGCATTCTTACATGTCATTTGATTTGTATGTTGCATCGTAGCACACACTACAAAATCCTTGTACAATCCGTGTTTCCGGCTAGGCACCTGCTATGCGGGCATAACCCTACGCCATACTTGTTAAAAACACTTCATGGCTTGTGATCCAGAAGCGGGCCATATGTGTTGGTTGAAAACCAATGTCCGATACACGTGGAGGGGTAGGGATAAACGGTCACTTGAGCGTAAGAGTTGGCCCGTACAGCCTCTCTAGCCAAAGGGCGGAATCTCTGTGCACGACGTGCTTACTATACTTGTACTTGTCCTTGTGAATGTATACTTGTTCTTCCTTGTCATGTCCTTTCTACCATGTCATGTTACTCATTGACATGTCATACTTGCTGTTTTACTTATTTGCTGCACATCTCATATATATGTCATGTCATGCACATTTTAGAAATTGCTAGGTTGCTTTTACCTTTCCTTTTATTTTCCTTGCACAAAGTCTTGTAGACTTTGCTGACATGTGCCCCTTCTCTTTGGGTGTCGCATGTTAGTTGCTGAGCCAGAGTCTGTTGTTGAGGACGACGAGTTCGTGGAGTTCGTGCCTGATTCCGTTGCTGACATTGAGTACGAGGACACCGGTGACCAGTCCTAGTGTTCCATCGTCGTTTTCTTTGTTACATGTTGTTAGCTTGTCGGTGAGTATCACCATTTTTGTTGTTGCTTCCTTGTTGGCCATGCTGGGCCTTTTCTTTTAGACTCTGTTGTTAGCCTGGTGGCGTTTCTGTGGTTGTTGAACCTTATTTGGACATTGAGATTGATAATTTATTATTCGTCTCTTTCTATTATTGTTATCTTTGTTCTGTGTCACATTACAGGGATCTGTGTGGTATTTCTAGACGCTTTACAGGCTTGGAGCCTCACAGCTCCCAGCCTGAGCGGGCCTCGTTACGCCTCGCCTCCATTTTTGGGAAGCGGGTCGTGACAGCCAATCTCTACATTTACGTTTTAGCAACGGGGTATGAAATGATATTTTATAAAATCATCGCTTTTGCGATGTAAGTGGCAATATGATACGTGAATATATTGTCGACAATTGTTTTATTTCTGTCTAACACCTCCTCTGTACGTACAACATTTACTTGCATTTCAGTTTTTCACCACATTTCCTCTGCAGTGGATTCTGGATAAGGTGATTGTAGGAAGATATATGCCCATAAGGCAATTTATCTTGATTATACGTCTTGTTCATACCATATATGGTACGTATTATTCTAAGTACAAAACACTTGTATTAATATACTTAGATAATATCCATAGACTTAGAGTTAGGTCCTTACATATCTAGATGAGATCTCGATTATGAGTAAGTAAGAGACCGAACAGAAACGTAAGTCTAAAACGGTTCGTGATCATAGATGTGTCGAGAACTGGATATCGACACATCGGATAGATCACTGTGTCTTCGTCTTACCTTCGGGTAATGATGATCTCATAGTCATTCGACTTGCTGAAGTCGGAGACGAGACACAGGTGCTCATTAGAGAATGAGTTCACTGAACGACCAAGTTAGAGTTATTAAATGGTTAACTTTAATGATCTGTCTTTAATAACTCTAGGGTGTTGATAGGTTAGTTGATCCTTAAGACCTGAAGTCATCTGTATAAACCTGTGAACGGACGGTGTAGCTTAGACCCATGATCTAGCTTCGAGGACCAGTCCTGATGAAAGATCTTAGGTTGGGTTGCACCAGAAGATCTCTAGGTGAGTAAGTGACTAAGATGGGATTCGTCACTTCCATTAAAGGGAAGTTAGTGTTATAGGCTCAGTACGGTCTTTATGTTAATCCTCGGCCGGGGTACGTTGCAAGTAGTACAACGTGTATACAATAAAGACCGCCGTATACTGACCAAATGTTGTCTGATAGGGTTGACAGTAAACCATACCCTAGGCCAACATCAAACACAGTCTTGACGAAGGGATTTTAGCTAACGGAATTCATCACTGACACAGCCAATGCAAACCCAATGATACTTTTGTCAAAGGGTCGATCACGTTATGATGACTCTGAAACAGGGACGACAGCTACTGCTCGTAGTGACCGTCGTCTAGGGGTTTCGAGCCCCAACCTGTAGTAAGGTCAGGCTGTAGGGTCTCACACCGAGTAGTACTCATGTCTTAGTAATAGGAATATAGAATAGAGAGAAATGTCATTTGATGATATTCACAAGTTAAGTTGTGAAAGTTAGTCGCAATAGCAATAGGGACATAACGTTGCATTAGATGCTAACTTTAACTAAACGTGTTGTAAATTAGTTACGACGAATTTAGTAGGAACAAACTTGTTGGAAAGGGTTACCTGGATGACGGGATCGTCCCGGTCTAAACACAGGTTCAAACCGTGTCCAAATCGGAGCTCAAACGAGCCCAGAAACGCAGAAAGAGTTCAAAGGGAAGTGGGTTAGACCCACCGGGCCAAGAGGCCCATGTGCAAGGGCAAAACGGGCGCGGCCCGCTGCAGCAGCGGGCATGGCCCGCTGTGTGCAGCGGGCGGGCGCCCGCTGCATTAGCGGGCGTGGCCCGCTGCACAGCGGGCCAGCGCCCGCTGATGCAGCGGGCACGGCCCGCTGCACGCAGCGGGCCAGCGCCCGCTGCAAGCGGGCGCGGCCCGCTGCACGCAGCGGGCCAGCGCCTGCTGCAAGCGGGCGCGGCCCGCTGCACAGCGGGCCCGTGCCCGCTTGTGCAGCGGGCGCGGCCCGCTGCTTGCAGCGGGCCAGCGCCCGCTGCTTGCAGCGGGCACGGCCCGCTGCAGCAGCGGGCGCCCGCCCGCTGCTTGCAGCGGGCGGGTGACCCGCCCTTCCCCCTTGGGCGGGCGCGCCCGCTAAGTCTAGCGGGCGCGCCCGCAACTTAAGTCAATTAGGGTTTTTGAAAACCCTAATGACGGCTACGAATTTTGTGTAAATTGCTAAACTTTGAGCAATTGTTTGAGGGGTCAAACGAAGTCGAAATTCGTCACCGTCAGTTCCTACGCGTTCACCATTCCAAGCTCTTCTGATTGATAGCTTGTTTGGTGTCTGAAGTTTAGTATGTGAGGAGAATTATTTAGTTAAAGTTTGACTTTGTGAAAGGCTAACTTTAAAGTTGAAATTAAGCCAAATGGCTTAATTGAATTTTCTCTTCATGGGAATTGTCCCACATTGCCCGCAACGAGAAGTTGAGTGCTCACTCCCTATATAAATAGGGGTGCACTCTCCTCGTTGAAACACACACCAGTCAACGATCGGGTAGCTCCAAATTATTGAGCAAGCTCGGTCCGCGACTAAATCTCTCTCTCTACTTTCCTATTCTCTGGAGTAGTCCTAGCACGACTACGAAAGGGGTTTGGATCCGATCCGGACGTCTAAGACGCGGGTTTCTTCTCAAGTGAAACTTTCTACCGCGTGTGATCGGCTCGGAGGCGAAAGCGGCTCGGGCGGATCGGTGCGAGGGTGCGAGGCGGCTCAGGGAGATCGGGTCAACGCGGCTCGGCTACGACGAGCTTCTCAAGACGGTGCGGTACATCTTGCCTGCTCCAGGGCCAAGATTCCGGGTATGTGGTTAAGCGTTTTAGCGTAATTTTAATTAGTCGCTTAGTGTAGATCCTTCTTGGAGTGGTCAGACCCACTCCAAGTCGGCATAGATCGGGCTGGGTTCTGGCTCCCCAGAGCCTAGCTAAATTGTTTAGCTAGTCTAGAAATTTTGATTTCTGTTTTTCCGCTGCGCTTTTGTGCCTCCGTGGTCCGTCCGACTTAGGACGGATACGGATCCGAGCTCTGGGGGTCCGCTGAAACCCCAACAGTGATGGTATGGACATAAGCTCATTGTCATGTGGTAGTATTTGTCTCGAGGTCTTCAGGAGTTTTTTCTTTTTCCTTCTTTTTCTTGGATTTCTGTCCTTGGAGCCTAGTGGTTTGCCTCTTTTCTGTTGAGGAACAACCACTTCTGCTGCTAGTGGATTACATCCATTCTCAGGAGTGTCAATCCTAGCTGGAGTATTTGCAGCAGGGATGTGTGATCTGACAATCTTTTGGTTGTCAATAAATGAGTCCGATAATTGGTGAATAGTGTTGTATGTGGAGGATCTTCAGGATCTCATCTTCACATTGTTTCGTTACCGGATCATGGTGGGTCATATTTTTTGTATCCCATGATATAATTTGATTCGCTCCATATTTGTCAGTATCTGGGCCCATTTCGGGAAAACTCGTCTCATCAAATTCAGTCTTCAAGACGTGCCTTAAATGCGTCCCCCATTTGGGGTTCTAGGTTTCTTATAATTGAGGGTGAGTCAAACCCTACATAGATGCCTAGGCGACTTTGAGGACCCATTTTTGTTCTCTGAGGTGGTACAATGGGGATGTAAACTATGCAACCGAAGACTCTCAAGTGAGAAATGTTCGGTGGCATTCCATATGCAAGTTGTATTGGAAAGAGCATCTGACCGCCAGAGGGTCTTTTTTTATCAATGATGCAGCATGCAAAATTGCATGTCCTCATACAACCACCGGCACCTGGGATTTCATTAGCAATGGACGTGCAATCCAATGGAGTCTTTTTATCAGTGACTCTGCCAACCTGTTTTGCATTTGAACATGTGGCACTAGATGTTCAATTTCAATTCCCGTTGCTTGGCAGTACTCTTGAAATGACCGGGAGGTAAATTCCCAAGCATTATCCAGACGTATTTTCTTTATTTGGTTGTCTAGAAAATGCATCTGCAACTTTATTATTTGTGCCAGTAGCTTTGAAAAAGCTAAGTTGCAGGTCGAAAGTAGACACACATACGAATATTTTGAGTATGCATTTATCAATACCATAAAGTACCAAATAGCCCGCTAGGGGTGGATCTCTTCATATCCATCTCCTTATATTCTTTTGAGGAAGCGTAGAGATTCTTTGTCAATTTTTATTAGAGATGGACATGTAATTAGTTTTCCCTTATAGCAAGGGATGAGAGGGAATTCTCCCTTCTGAAGAATCTTCTGGTTCTTCGAGTCATTCCCATAGGATTGACATAAGATGTGGTGCATCATCACTGATCCAGGGTGGCCAAGTCTATCATGCCAAAGTAAAAACTTGGCTAATATCAGACACTTCAGGTGCTCCGTTAAATTAGCTTCCTTTCTCCGAATATTTGTATGGTAGAGGCCCGATGAAAGGCTCTCAAAACGTTCAAGTATGGATTTTACTCCTTTTTCTTGAGATGTTACATACAGAATTTCTTTTTCGTTTACATTTGTTGTTTCCAGATGGAATCCGTTTAAACGGATGTCCTTGAAACATAGAAAGTTTCTATTGAAATTCGGAGAGAATAGTGCATCCTTTATTTTTTAATTCTGTGTCATTTGGGAGCAACAGTGTTTCGTGTTGGATCTGAATCTAAGCCTAGAGGGGGGGTGAATAGGCTTATAAAAAATCTCGTGCAACCCACGAGAAATCACACAGAGTTAAAATCACAGGCAGGGTAAATAATAGACAATCACAGATGCACAGCAGATTTACCCTGGTTCGGTCGCACCCACGACCTACGTCTAGCCCTGAAAGCAAATACTATATTAATAATGTAAGGTACAGCATGTAGCTAGAACACCTCTCAACACTCACCTGGCCTTCAGTACCCACACTCTCCAAGTGTCACAGGTACGACCTGTAGCAAGAGAACCTGCTCTACACTAACCTAGCTCTCAGCACCTGCACTTCCCACAGTGCAAAACAAAACTAATAATAGTATAAGCTCTCACTTGACTAGTCCCAACTAGTCAAGTCCCTCTTGTCTAGCAACCACCAGACAAGACCCCAAAAGTATCATAAATAGTGGTAAGGTTTCCCCTACAGAGATCGCTACACCAATACAAAGATAAATAAATAGAGTTTTAGAAATGCTCAGTAATGGTGTGTCGTCTCTATCGTTCAGCCCGTGATCAGATCAATCTGACAAGTAGTAAACTCTGATGGCCCCTCAATAGTTTGGCCTCCCTCTCGATGAAACTTGCACCCTCTACCAAAGGTTGAAACTTGCAGCACCCAACTGAAATTGAGACTTGCGGCACTTGAGAATTTTCGTCCTGCTTCTTTGAATCTTGCGGCTCTGCTCTTCGAGTTTTGCAAAGGAGAAACACAGAAAGACGGCAGCTTGAAAATGTTAACACGAATTATTCTTTGCGGCTCCTGGCAAAAAAAGGCAGAAAAACAAAACAACTTGCGGCACTTTCTAATTGAAGAGAAATAAAAATGGCAGGCTCCTTTGTTGAGTCAAACCATGAGGCAGACTTGGGATTTGCAAAGGAGAACGGTTGTATCTTTGATCTCTCTCTTTTCCACTTTAATTAGATGCGCCCAAATTTGTCTTGATGTTCAAGCTAAAGGGAAAATGCACAGAGATTAATTTGTTTTAGGTCGGCTCTCTCAAGAAATGTTTGGTGCATGACTTGGATTATTTGGCATGTGCTTTGATTAAACAATGGAGAATGAAAAACAAAAGGGCAGGCTTGTTGTGAAGGGAAAAGTAGGGAAATAGATATAGGCGGTTAAGAGCCCCCCTACGCTCATATTTATGGCTTTCAATGGTGGGCCGGATACCCAATAGGCCTCATGGGCCTATTCATAACACTTCCCCTTATCCAACCAACATTGAATAAGAGGTGGATTCTTCAGATCTGAGTTAGGATAACTGCCTTGTTAAATAAAGAACAGTTAATCCATAACTTCCCCTGTTATAGGGATGTGTCTAGGGGTGGATACTTCAGGATCCAGAGTCAACGAGATTGCCTCGTCAAAACCTTGACTACAGAAAACCCTGTGGGAAAAACCAGTAGCCAAGGGAAAAGAGTACAACTCTGCAGTTGACTCCCCCTCATCTGACCAAGCTTTAGGCTTGCATATTTCCTATGAATCTATACATCAGTCTCCTATGTATTTATGAGTTCATAGTCCTCTCATCCCGACCCAGTTTACATTTTCTCACTCTCCTCATCCCAATCCCATATACAAGTTTCTCAAAGATACTAGTAGGCAGGTATTTGGTAAGCAAATCCGCCAAGTTATTTCATGATTGGATCTTCTATACCTCAATCTGCTTTTGCTTCTGAAGGTCGTGCGTCCAGAAGAACTTGGGGGAGATATGTGTTGTCTTGTCGCCTTTTATGTAGCCGTCATGTAGCTGGACTATGCATGCTGCATTGTCTTCATGGAGTGGAGTAGGCGCAAGGACGCCGGTCATCAGGCCGGTGGAGGTGAGAATGTGCTGGATCATAGAGCGTAGCCAGAAACTCTCCTTGCTTGCTTCATGGATCGCTAGAAGTTCTGAGTGAGTGGATGAGATGGTTGTCATGGTCTGCTTTACAGCTCTCCAGGATATGGCAGTGCCGCCATAGGTAAATATGTATCCGGTTTGAGACTTCTCAGTATGAGGATCGGACCTGTAACCTGCATCAGCATAACCAACTAAACCAGTTGATGCCACTTTCCTGTAGAATAGACCTAAGTCTATGGACCCTTGGAGGTAGCGCAGAAGATGCTTAACTCCGGCCCAGTGCCGCTGTGTAGGTGCAACACTATATCTGGCTAGTAAGTTGACTGCAAACGCTATGTCAGGGCGAGTGCAGTTAGCCAGGTAAAGGAGTGCACCGATAGCACTTAGATAAGGCACTTCAGGGTCTAATACTTCCTCCCCCTCTTCCAGCGGCCGGAAGGGGTCTTTGTGCACATCCAATGATCTGACGACCATTGGGGTACTGAGGGGGTGGCACTTATCCATCTGAAACTTTTTCAATTAGCTCGATGTGTAAGTTGACTGATGTAACAGGATCCCATCGTTAAGATGTTCTATTTGAAGACCTAAATGGAATTTTGACTTTCCGAGGTCTTTCATCTCGAAGGTTTCTGTCAAGCTTCTAGAAATCTCGGCGATCTCTTCAGGAGATCCGATGAGGTTCAAATCATCTACATAAACGGCTATAATGACAAATCATGTTGCCTTTGCTCTTATGAAGATGCAAGGACAGACTGGGTCATTTGTAAATCCTTGTTTTGCAAGGAAATTGCTCAGTCTGTTATACCACATCCTTCCGGATTGTTTTAGACCATACAATGATCTTTGCAGTTTCACTGAGTAGATGTCACGTTGTCTCTCTTTTAGTGCTGCAGGCAAGGAATAACCATCAGGCAATCTCATATAGATTTCTCAGTCTAAGTTGCCATATAGGTATGCAGTCACAACGTCCATAAGCTGCATATCTAAACCCTCTTGGGCTGTTAAGCCAATGAGGAATCGGAAGGTGATCGCGTCCATGACTGGGGAGTATGTGGCTTCAAAATCCACCACTGGACGTTGAGTAAAACCTTGCGCTACAAGCCTTGCTTTGTAGCGAACGATCTCATTCTGTTCATTTCGTTTTCTAACAAATACCCATTTATAACCCACAGGGTTTACACCTTTTGGTGTCTAGACTATAGGTCCGAAGACCTTGCGTTTGGTGAGTGAATCCAACTCCACTCCTATTGCTGCTTTCCACTTTGGCCAATCATCTCTGCTTTGACATTCTGTCAGAGAGCGTGGTTCAATATCATCGTCGTAGTACGCGACGTTGATGGCAATATTACACGTGTGTCATCTATGGTTGTGCTCTTTCTGTCCCAATGCTCCCCAGTTCGTACATAGTGTATCAAAACTTCATTTTCTCCCTGTTTTTCCTCTGTTTGAGAGTTTGGAAGAGATGGGGTAGCAGGGCTTACAGTAGCATCATGTGGTGGTATTTGTTTACCATTGCCAAGGGTCCTACTCTTTCGAGGGACTTGGTCCTTGGATCCCGGTGGTCGCCCTCTCTTTTTAAGAGGTCCAACCATTTCTGCTGCAGGCGGATTGCATCCATTTTGCGGTATGTCAATCCTAGCTGGAGTGTTAGCAGTAGGGACGTGTGATCTGACAATCTTCTGGTTGTCAGTAAATTTGTCCGGTAAGAGATGGACAGTGTTTTGGATGTGAAGAATCTTCAGGACCTCCTCCTCACACTGGCTTGTGGGCGGATCAAAGTGACATAATGTCTTTGTATCCCAAGTAATACAGTCTGAAGCTTCGAGCTTCTTTGTCTTTAAGCCGAGTTTTGGAAATGATGTTTCATCAAATTCACAGTCTTCTAGACGTGCCTTGAAAACGTCTCCCGTAAGAGATTCTAGGAATCTTATTATGGAGGGGGTGTCAAACCCAACATAAATGCCTAGGCGACGTTGTGGACCCATATTTGTCCTTTGTGGTGGTGCTATGGGGACGTATACTGCACAACCAAATATTCTCAAGTGTGAGACAATTGGTGGGGCTCCAAGTGCTAGTTGCATTGGAGAAGATGACTGACCTCCAGAAGGTCTTAATTTTATTAAAGATGCAGCATGCAAAATTGCATGACCCCATGCATTCACTGGCAGCTGGGATTGAAGTAATAATGGACGAGCAATCCATTGCAGTCTCTTAATTATGGATTCTGCTAACCCGTTTTGGGTGTGAACATGCGCTACAGGATGTTCGACTTCAATTCCATGTGCTTAGCAATAGTCTAGAAAGACTTGTGATGTAAACTCCCCCGCATTGTCCAGACAAAGTTTCTTTATCTGGTAGTCAGGGAAGTGGGCCTGCAACCTGATTATCTGAGCTAAAAGCTTAGACAGTGCAAGGTTACGGGTGGACAGTAGACACACATGTGACCACTTAGTAGATGCTACTATCAGGACCATAAAGTACCTGAACGGACCACGTGATGGGTGTATGGGCCCACAAATGTCTCCGTGGATTCTTTCCAGAAAACTTGGAGACTCCTTGTCCACTTTCAGTGGAGAGGGTCTCGTAATTAGTTTACCCTTGTAACAGGGTGGACATGGGAATTTACCTTTTTGAAGAATCTTCATGTTCTTCAAGTATATACCCCTTGAGCTTTTTATGATGCGATACATCATAACAGATCCAGGGTGTCCCAGTCTACTATGCCAGAGCTGGAATTCTGGTGTTTGGGGGCACTGCAGGTGCTCCGCCATTGATGTTTCTGGAGTTTGTATACTTGTTTGGTAGAGTCCCGAGGGGAGTCCCTTGAAACGTTCCACAATGGTTTTTGAACCATTTGTAAGAGACGTTACAAGCAAGTATTCCCTTTCATTTTCCTCGACTGTCTCTAAGTGATATCCGTTGCAACGGCCTGAATTCGTCGTACACGTATTTCCGTAAAAAGACGATTTCAATCGGATTCAAAATGAGTAAATGATTTTTATATTTTGTTCATAACTCAAATCAGAAAACGAACTTCGTATTAGTGATCATCGCGACCATACGAACACGTGGCCATTTTTTTCGTAACGAAAACATTCCTATAAAATAATATTTAATAATGAAACAATAATTTAATATTAAAATAAAATGAGTCAGCCACGTGAAAACGTGGGAGCTCCGTTTCAAAACATCTCACCTATTTTTCAAAGTTTCTTACCTAACTTAATTAAGATGAACGACTAAATATTTATTAACCCTTTGACTAATTCTAAACCTAACTTAATTAATTTCCTTTGACAATTTGGAAATTTGATTTCTGCATACTTCTTCTTAAGGCAACCCACCGTATTCACCTTCTGCAAAAAAACCCAACATATCCCAAATTCTGTTTTCATCAATCCAAATCCTACATCGGAATTCTCAAGCCAAGAACAAATTTCCCAAAACAAAAAAAATTCATCTTCCACAACCCAAACCAGAAACCATCGACACCAAACACCACCACCATCGTCACTCCCACATCAGAAATCAAAACCCACCCTCTCCGGCAAGAAACCCTTCAGCAAATCAATTTCACCAAATCAGATTCCCAAACGATTTCACCAAAATCAGAACCCCAACTTCATCAACCCAATCCCAAATCAAACAAAGCACCAAATCAAACCCCAAATCTGAAACCACAAAATCACAAAGATCAACTCCCTAAATTAACTCCAGATCTCGCCCTCGTCGCACGAAGTCACCACCTGGAAGCCGCCATCCCTCAGATCCGTGTGTTGCCGTGTTCGTACTCGCCGCAGCCACCTCGGAAAGCTCCCTCTTCCGATCCGCACCGCCCGCCACCTAGACGCCGACGCCGCCGGAGCCTCGGATCGCCACCGCCGCTCGCGACCTGGAAGCCGCCTGCGCCGCCGTGTCCGATCCGCCGCCCTCAAGCCCCGGCGCCGACCGCCCTTTGCCGATCTCCCCTGCACAGAGCCAGAAAAAAAGAGGAAAAAACAGAAGAAGAAGAAGCAGAGAGAGGGGAGAACGACAGAGAGAGGAGGGGGGGATTGAGAGAGTAAGCCCATTTTATAATAAGTTTTATATAATGATAGTTGTAATAATATTATTAATATATTAAAAAGTTTTTAGATTAAGTTTTTACAGTTAAGTTAATAGGAAAGTTAATGATTATTATAAATAATTATTAGTTAGTATGTTAATGTTAGCCCTAGTTACTGTTATAGGGTAATTAAGTTAAAACTTTAATAGTTCATGTTATTAACCAATTTAAAATTATACTATATTAGTGATTAGGTAAATGCAATAGTCTAATTTCATTAGTATTATTAAAAGACCAATCATGTTAGCTTCAGTAAAATACTGGTTCAAATAATTAGTTACCGATAAATCATTAGGTTTGTATTTAGTGAAATAAATGATATTAGTTTGTAAAATGTTTCTATTAGCATTTAGCCTGATATCACAAATCTATGCCGCAGATAAACCGCGCCTCTTGTTACGATCACCAGAACACCCAACATCACCCCGAGGCAAGTATTTATTGTATTTGAATTTGAGACAACTGCTAAAAACTAACACAATCATCATTTTATTACGCTCATATTTTATCTATTGTAGCTGACTAAAGCGGACTTTTCATGCAACTTTCTCTACATATTTTTAATTGAACCATAACGGGACAGAGGGTATGATACAACCCTCGAATTACAACAAGAACCCATCGATTACAGATGGAGAATGAAACTAGTCGGTGACTGGTTATAACACTTGGGTGGGGTTGGTCCTTAGTAGTAGGGTTCATAGATGTAGCTTGACCACCTTACGGCTCCCTCCATAACCACACCAATGGAGGCAAGCAAGAAGGCGTCACGGTAAACCCCCGATGATAGGGTGCATCAAGTACATACTACCAACCCGGACAGGGACTTATCACGAGTACAATAAATGAAACATACAACAGCTTTACTTCTTGAACTGCAATTTCATATATGTTATGTTTCTCTTTCTATACTTATCATTTATAATATATGTACTAACGCTCATACTTTCCTTTCTGCACTTTTTGTAAATGTGTACTAACATTTTTGTTCCATTGCAAGCTATTCTTAATTCTTTTACTTTAAATACTTCGCCGAGCTTCTCGCTGACATATATTTCATGTGTTTGTGAAATATATGTTAGGTTCAGAGACTGATTACTTTGCAGACCCCGCTTTTAAGGATCCTACCGTAGAGGTGGACCCCGCTGATCAGAGTTACGAGGACGCTGAGATCCTCCCTGCTGAAGACTAGAAAATTGTTGCGGTCGTTATCTATTTACTTGTATTTGCTATTTTCAGGTGTGTTTGCTTTCAGCAGTTGGTACGGCCATGCTAGGCCTAATGTCACTTTGTGTGCTTCACTTTAAAAACGCCGGAATAAAATTTGTAATAAATATTTGTGCTGTTTCTGAGAAATTCGTGTGCAGGGACCTGCTTGTTCAAATACGCTTATTGTGTTTAAGTCAAGGAAGGAAGAAAAAAAGTACCCCTTCCTTGCTTTAACTACAAGCGGCCCCGCTCACGTTCTCGCTCCTGTACATGGGAAGCGGGGCGTGACAGGTTTTAGTGGTGGCCCATGCAGGTCCTGCACTATGCGAGACACTTCAGAAGCAGTATTGATATTATTACTAACTAGCTCGTTTAAATAAATTTGTACACAAATGTTTACCTTTTCTGTTTACAGCATGGCAGGAAGGTATAACACTCGCAATGGGAATGGAGTCAATGGGAACGGTAATCCCGACTTCAACGAACTCCTGGGTGTTATGAGGGGCATGCTGGAGATCCAGCAGCAGCTGATTCAGGAAGGGCGACAAGCTGCTCCACCTGCACCACCGCCTCCTCCTCAAGCTACACCTGGAGCCAAGCAATTTCGGGAGCTGAACCCGAAGAGCTTCTCGGGAATAGAAGGGCTAATAGCAGCTGAAGAATGGGCTAGGAGTACGGAAGACGATCTGAGTCTTTCCCGTATTGATCAAGCTGGATGGGTTGAAGTCGCCAAGAAGCAACTGACGGGGAATGCAAGAAACTGGTGGGATAGGGAAGAAGCCCGTCTGGTTAAGCCCATCAACTAGGCCATGTTTCGAGAGCGTTTCAACACTCAATATTTTCCTCGAGCAGCTAAGAGGGAACTGCATCAACGCTTTGTCAATCTAAAGCAAGACAACCGGACAGTTGATGAATACGAGGCGGAATTCTCTATGCTCAGTCGATTTGCTCCACACCTGGTGGAGGATCCCGAAGACTACGCGAATCAATTTCTCCAGGGGCTGGACCTGGATATTCAGGGTTCGATGTCTGCGACGAACCCAACCACACTTCAGGGAGTGTTGGACGCTGCCAGGGATTTTGAGCGTGTTCAGAAGCGTAAGAAGGCGCTTCAGATCGGAGGAAGCAGACGTCCACCGGAGCCACCCAGGGGCAATTTCAGGCCTACTCAGACTATTCAATTCAAGAGGCATGCTGCTCCTGTCAATAATCGACCTCAGATGGTCTGCTTTCACTGCAAGCGGACTGGACATCTCAAGAAGGACTGCAGAGAGCTGCTAAACCAATGCCTGATATGCGGATCATCTGCACATGCTGCCAGGGACTGCCCTCGCCGCACCAATAATCCAATGACTACTGGACCTTCTGGATATGTTCAGCGTGGAGCTCCTGGACCAAATCAGCGTGGACCACCTCTGGCTCCACAACAGAAAGTTTATGATCAGGCGAGGCAGAACCAGCCGAAGCGATAGGCATTTACCATGACTGCCGCTGAGGCCGAGACTGATGAACAAGTGATCTCAGGTATTACCTAAACTATTCTTTTTATATGCTTATGATATGTTTATATATGTGTGTTTGGTTTATTTGCCCTTAGCTAAGGTGTTTCCCTACATTCTAGGTGTTATCTTAGTAGCCTCTCATCCGGCTCTATCCTTATTTGATTCCGGAGCCTCTCACTGCTTCATATCCCGAGGATTTGTAGAGAATCATTCTATTCATATTGACCCTCTACCAAATTGCTGGAACATCACTACCGGGAGTGGAATAGTTAAAACTTCTAGTGGCTGTCGATCTTGCCCTATAGTGATCTGTGGACACGAGTTGTTTGCAGATTTTATGATAGTCGACATGCCAAACTTCGATGCAATATTCGGCATGGAATGGTTAGGAAATTTCTACGCTACCATCGATTGTCACAAGAAGAAGGTAGTGTTCGAAATCCCTGACCATCCGGTGTTTGAATTTGCAAGCGGAGACCGTTCACTTAGACCTATCAAGTTTCGGGCCAAGCCAAACGAAATGATCATTGCATCAATGTTAGTCGAACCTGAGAAGCCTAGAGTGGTTCGAGATTTTGAGGATGTATTCCCTGAAGATATTTCAGGATTACCACCTGATCAAGCTTTGGAATTCACCATCGACCTTCTGCCGAACACTCAACCAATTTCGAAGGCACCTTATCGCATCGCTCCTACTGAACTGGAAGAACTTTGGCAACAACTCGACGACCTATTGCAGAAAGGATTGATACATCCCAGCGTATCTCCTTGGGGTGCGCCAGTTCTTTTGGTCAAGAAGAAAGATGGGTCAAGAAGGATGTGTGTGGATTACCGAGAACTGAATAAGGTAACCATAAAGAACAAGTACCCGCTTCCGCGCATTGACGACATCTTCGATCAACTTGGCAGATCGCGAGTATTTTCTAAACTGGATCTCCGAAGTGGTTATCATCAAGTGAAGGTCAGAAGTGAAGACATCCCGAAGACTGCATTCCGGACCAAGTATGGGCACTATGAATTCGTAGTCATGCCATTCGGTGTGACTAACGCCCCAGCAGTATTCATGAATCTAATGAACTTGATTTTCTATGAGTTCTTGGATAAGTTCGTGGTGATATTCATCGACGACATCTTGGTCTACTCAAAGAATGAAGAAGAGCATGCCAAGCATCTGCGGATTGTATTGCAGACCTTGCGACATCATCGGTTGTATGACAAGTACAGCAAGTGTGAATTTTGGCTAGACCGAATTGCATTCCTTGGGCATGTGGTATCGGGTGACGGTATCTCTGTCGACTCGGAGAAAGTTACCTCAGTCAGGAATTGGCCGACTCCTCGATCAGCATCAGATATCAGGAGTTTCCTTGGATTGGCGGGTTATTACCGTCGATTCATCAAGGACTTTTCAAAGATTGCTGAGCCTATGACTCGTCTAACGAGGAAAGATATCAAGTTCATCTGGTCCGAGGCATGTGAGAAAGCATTTGAAGAATTGAAAGCAAAGCTGACAACTGCACCAGTTCTGGCTATACCAGACAGGACTGGGGGATTTGAAGTATACTGTGACGCATCTGGCAAGGGTCTCGGATGTGTTCTACATCAACATAGTCATGTTGTAGCATATGCTTCCCGACAACTGAAGACTCATGAGAAGAATTATCCAACTCATGATCTGGAATTAGCTGCAGTTATATTTGCTCTAAAGATTTGGAGACATTTCCTATTGGGCGAGCAGGTCAAGATCTTCACCGACCACAAAAGTTTGAAGTACATCTTCACCCAGAAGGAACTTAATATGAGACAACGAAGATGGTTAGAGCTTATGGCTGATTATGATATTGATCTTCAATATCATCCGGGAAAGGTGAATGTGGTACCAGATGCATTGAGTCGATTACCAGCAATTATGACTCTCACGGCTCAATGGAGACTTCAGCAAGCTATGCGAGAGTTGGAGATTGAAGTTATTTTGCCCGGGACTTCAACAACATGGATGAATATGCAAATCCAGTCTACTATCGTGGATCGGATTAAAGCTGCTCAGTCTGGAGATGCAAAGTTACAGAAGATCAAAGCGCAAGTGGAATCAGGTCTTCGAACTGATTTTCTTATCCATGAAGACAGATCTTTGAGATATGGTAGCAGAATCTGCGTACCTTCAGACGATATCCGAGAAGAGCTCATGAATGAAGCACATAGCTCTCCATACTCCATTCATCCTGGTGGCACTAAGATGTACAAGGATCTTCGTCTGAATTTTTGGTGGCACGGTATGAAGAGGAGCGTAGCTCGAAGCGTCGCCAAGTGCCTTGTGTGACAGCAAGTAAAGGCTGAGTATCATCGCACTGCTGGATTGCTTCAACCTCTGCCTATTCCAGAATAGAAGTGTCAGCACATCACTATGGATTTCGTGACTGGACTACCTCGGAGTACTAAGCAGAATGATGCGATTTGGGTGATCGTTGACCGATTAACCAAATCAGCACATTTTATACCTTTCCGAGTGGGACAATCTACGGAAATACTTGCTAAGAAGTATATGGAGGTAATGATTTACCATATACCTTTAAAACTTCTTTCTAGTATACGTTGTGATGTAATCGATAATCGTGCAGGAGATTGTTCGATTGCATGGAGTTCCAGTGAGCATTGTCTCTGATCGGGACACTAGATTTACATCTCAATTTTGGAAGAGTCTGCAATCCAATCTGGGTACCAGTCTTAGTTCAGCACCGCGTATCACCCACAGACGGATGGCCAATCAGAGCGTACCATCCAAATATTGGAGGACATGTTACGAGCTTGTATGCTGGATTTCAAAGGCTCGTAGGAAGATCATCTACACCTGGTAGAGTTTGCCTATAACAATAGCTACCAAGCCAGCATTGGCATGGCCCCATTTGCTGCACTTTATGGGAGAAAATGTCGTTCCCCTTTGAGTTTGGATGACATTGGCGATCGAGAAGTTTTGGGTCCTGAAATGATCGTAGAAGCCGTTGATGTAGTGCGCACCATCAGGGACAAACTTCGCATTGCGCAGGACCGATACAAGCACTGGGCTGACGCGAAGCGTCGTCATCTAGATTTTCAACCTGGAGATCATGTGTTCCTGAAGATATCTCCTAACCGGGGATTAATAAGGTTTGGAAGAAGAGGAAAGCTCAGTCCGAGATTCATTGGACCCTTCGATGTATTGGAACGAGTTGGAGAAGTGGCCTATCGTCTGGCATTACCACCTTCACTGGAGGGAGTGCATGATGTGTTTCATGTCTCCCAGCTGCGTCGTTATATCAGTGATCCTGCTCATGTAGTTGACAACTCAGAGATCACCGTGCGATCAGATCTTACCTATGAGCAGCAACCAGTACAGATTCTGGATCGACGTCAGAAGACTCTTAGGAATAGATTCGTTAACCTCGTGAGAGTGATGTGGCGTCACGACTCACCTGGAGAATCTATATGGGAGCGGGAAGACGATATGCAAGAACGCTACCCTTATATATTCTTCTAGTAAGGCGAAGTTAATAGTAAGTATTCTTAACCATAATCTCTAGTTTTCTTGAATGCTATAATATCACGTTAAATATTTCATGTTACTTACAACTTAGTTTAATAGGTCGTTTTGTCCAAATTCCGAGGACGGAAAATTTATAAGGTGGGTAGAATGTAACGGCCTGAATTCGTCGTACACGTATTTCCGTAAAAAGACGATTTCAATCGGATTCAAAATGAGTAAATGATTTTTATATTTTTTTCGTAACTCAAATCAGAAAACGAACTTCGTATTAGTGATCATCGCGACCATACGAACACGTGGCCATTTTTTTCGTAATTTTTCGAAAACATTCCTATAAAATAATATTTAATAATGAAACAATAATTTAATATTAAAAAAAATGAGTCAGCCACGTGAAAACGTGGGAGCTCCGTTTCAAAACATCTCACCTATTTTTCAAAGTTTCTTACCTAACTTAATTAAGATGAACGACTAAATATTTATTAACCCTTTGACTAATTCTAAACCTAACTTAATTAATTTCCTTTGACAATTTGGAAATTTGATTTCTGCATACTTCTTCTTAAGGCAACCCACCGTATTCACCTTCTGCAAAAAAAACCCCAACATATCCCAAATTCTGTTTTCATCAATCCAAATCCTACATCGGAATTCTCAAGCCAAGAACAAATTTCCCAAAACAAAAAAAATTCATCTTCCACACCCCAAACCAGAAACCGTCGACACCAAACACCACCACCATCGTCACTCCCACATCAAAAATCAAAATCCACCCTCTCCGGCAAGAAACCCTTCAGCAAATCAATTTCACCAAATCAGATTCCCAAACGATTTCACCAAAATCAGAACCCCAACTTCATCAACCCAATCCCAAATCAAACAAAGCACCAAATCAAACCCCAAATCTGAAACCACAAAATCAAAAAGATCAACTCCCCAAATTAACTCCAGATCTCGCCCTCGTCGCACGAAGTCACCACCTGGAAGTCGCCATCCCTCAGATCCGTGCGTTGCCGTGTCCTTACTCACCGCAGCCACCTCGGAAAGCTCCCTCTTCCGATCCGCACCGCCCGCCACCTAGCCGCCGCCGCCGCCGTCAATCTGCACCGCCGGAGCCTCGGATCGCCACCGCCGCTCGCCACCTGGAAGCCGCCTGCGCCGCCGTGTCCGATCCGCCGCCCTCAAGCCCCGTCGCCGACCGCCCTTTGCCGATCTCCCCTGCACAGAGCCGAAAAAAAGAGGAAAAAACAGAAGAAGAAGAAGCAGAGAGAGGGGAGAACGACAGAGAGAGGAGGGGGGGATTGAGAGAGTAAGCCCATTTTATAATAAGTTTTATATAATGATAGTTGTAATAATATTATTAATATATTAAAAAGTTTTTAGATTAAGTTTTTACAGTTAAGTTAATAGGAAAGTTAATGATTATTATAAATAATTATTAGTTAGTATGTTAATGTTAGCCCTAGTTACTGTTATAGGGTAATTAAGTTAAAACTTTAATAGTTCATGTTATTAACCAATTTAAACTTATACTATATTAGTGATTAGGTAAATGCAATAGTCTAATTTCATTAGTATTATTAAAAGACCAATCATGTTAGCTTCAGTAAAATACTGGTTCAAATAATTAGTTACCGATAAATCATTAGGTTTGTATTTAGTGAAATAAATGATATTAGTTTGTAAAATGTTTCTATTAGCATTTAGCCTGATATCACAAATCTATGCCGCAGATAAACCGCGCCTCTTGTTACGATCACCAGAACACCCAACATCACCCCGAGGCAAGTATTTATTGTATTTGAATTTGAGACAACTGCTAAAAACTAACACAATCATCATTTCATTACGCTCATATTTTATCTATTGTAGCTGACTAAAGCGGACTTTTCATGCAACTTTCTCTACATATTTTTAATTGAACCATAACGGGACAGAGGGTATGATACAACCCTCGAATTACAACAAGAACCCATCGATTACAGATGGAGAATGAAACTAGTCGGTGACTGGTTATAACACTTGGGTGGGGTTGGTCCTTAGTAGTAGGGTTCGTAGATGTAGCTTGACCACCTTACGGCTCCCTCCATAACCACACCAATGGAGGCAAGCAAGAAGGCGTCACGGTAAACCCCCGATGATAGGGTGCATCAAGTACATACTACCAACCCGGACAGGGACTTATCACGAGCACAATAAATGAAACATACAACAGCTTTACTTCTTGAACTGTAATTTCATATATGTTATGTTTCTCTTTCTGCACTTATCATTTATAATATGTGTACTAACGCTCATACTTTCCTTTCTGCACTTTTTGTAAATGTGTACTAACATTTTTGTTCCATTGCAAGCTATTCTTAATTCTTTTACTTTAAATACTTCCCCGAGCTTCTCGCTGACATATATTTCATGTGTTTGTGAAATATATGTTTGGTTTAGAGACTGATTACTTTGCAGACCCCGCTTTTGAGGATCCTACCGTAGAGGTGGACCCCGCTGATCAGAGTTACGAGGACGCTGAGATCCTCCCTGCTAAAGACTAGAAAATTGTTGCAGTCGTTATCTATTTACTTGTATTTGCTATTTTCAGGTGTGTTTGCTTTCAGCAGTTTGCACGGCCATGCTAGGCCTAATGTCACTTTGTGTGCTTCACTTTAAAAACGTCGGAATAAAATTTGTAATAAATATTTGTGCTGTTTCTGAGAAATTCACGTGCAGGGACCTGCTTGTTCAAATACGCTTATTGTGTTTAAGTCAAGGAAGGAAGAAAAAAAAAGTACCCCTTCCTTGCTTTAACCACAAGCGGACCCGCTCACTTTCTCGCTCCCGTACATGGGAAGCAGGGCGTGACATCCGTTTAAACGGATATCTTTAAAGCTTAGGAGGTTTCGGATAGATTTAGGGGAGTATAACACATTTCTAAGTGTGATTTGTGTGTTACCGGGGAGCAAAATGATTGCTTCCCCTGATACTTCGATTATATTAGCTGGTCCTGAGATTGTTCTCAGTGGACCAGAGTAGCTACCTATGCTCGTTAAGTAGTCTTTGTTTTGAAGGATCGAGTGCGTCGATGCACTGTCCACTAGGCAAATTGAATCCATATCTATATTAAGAAAGACGTTTAAGCAGTAAATAATATGAAAATAAGACAACTACTTTCATTTAAGATGCTCAAAAAATGTTTGACATGGAATAAAAACTGGATACGATGCATATGAAAGATACATTGCTTGCAATAACAATTGTTTATGGTCCATAACTAGAGAGTTTCGTCTCCCATGAAATCTTCAGGAGTCCATGAGCTCTCTGGCAACGCTGCGCTCTCTATCAGGTTTGTCTCAGTGCGAGGCTTGAGACTTTCATGGTAGAGGTCCTGTAGGTGTTTCTGGGTGCGGCAGATTCTGGACCAGTGGCCCGTCATTCCGCATTTGGAGCACTTATCCTCCCAGTCTTTCTTGGGAGTACCACCTTTGGACGTCCACTTTTACTTCTTTTCCATGAACTTCTGGTTCTGAGGAGGAGCTTGGGGAGTGGCCTTCTTCCGCTTCTTCTGTTCTTTTCATTTCTGGAATTTAGCCTTCTTGTCCATCTTCTTCTTCTGGAAAGACTGGAAGTGTGCCTCTGCAGGAGGTGGCAGTGGAGCAGAGCCAGGAGGGCACAGGTTGTGAGTGGCAACCAACAAATCTCTGTTCTGTTCAGCCATTAGCAGGCATGAAAACAGATCAGAGTACTTCGTGAACTTCCTCTCACGGTATTGTTGCATAAGGATCATGTCCTTCTCGTGGAAAGACGTGAACGTCTTTTCCAGCAACATTTTCTCAGTCACAGTCTCACCACACAACTTCAGGCGTGAGGTGATACGGAACAATGCTTAGTTGTACTCCGCTACGGATTTGTAATCCTATATGCGGAGGTGAGTCCACTCGTACTGTGCACGGGGGAGTATGACATCCCTCTGATGCATGTAACTCTCCTCAAGTGCGCCCCACAGTTCGTAAGGATCCTCTACAGTAAGATACTCGTCCTTCAGGGTCGAGTCTAAATGTTTCCTGATATAGATAATGGCTTTCGCCTTTAGTATATCGGAAACTTCTTCTGTGTGAGGTGCTTCTTTAGAAGCATCCTTTTCAGCTGTGGCAGTACTTGTTGTTGCCTTCTCAGTGGGTGTCAGACTGAACCCATGAGATCGCAGATGGAACTTCAGGTCCAACTGCCAACTCAAGTAGGTCGACCCATCAGCCTTCAGGACCGAGAAATGGACATTCGCATGTTTGGCCATTAAATGATCTAGCAATATGAGAAATATCATGGATTATTAATTGTAAAAAATAGACATCCACGCATGTATTTTTACCATTTTCATAACATGAATTATTAAAGAAGATTAACATCCATGCATGCTTTTTAACATTTTCATAACGTGAATTATTAAAGGAAATTAACATCCACGCATGCTTTTTAACATTTTCATAACGTGAATTATTAAAGGAAATTAACATCCACGCATTTAATGTATAAGCAATGAAAATTAATTAGGACTATGGGGATCAGCCAGTCGACATCAATAGAAAAAGACAGTCAGAAAGTTACATCAAAAAGTGCATGAAAAGTAAATACAACTCGGGAACTTCAAAGAGAAGCCCCTTACTTCTTTGTGCATACGCCTTCAGCTCCTTTTTGGTGTCCTCCGGTCTTCTTTTTACATATATATCCTCACTTACAAATTTCTCCCAAAAAGAAAAAATTGCAGAAAAGTAAAGATGCCAGAAACCTGGCTGATCCCTAAAAACATAGCCTAATAGCACATCCACGCAGATAATATATGAAAAATATACAACCACGCAGATAATCATATCACGGGCATGTAAAGATTAATAAATAATCTAAATAGTGTGTGACGAGCTAAATTAATATTGAAAAACTTTTTACCTTTGATCCATATTTTTAATGTTTTATTTTCCGCTTTAACCCTTATTTGAAAAGTAAAAATTTCTTTAATTATTTTGGGCTTTTGGGGCCAAAAATAAAAAAAGAAAAATTATTGTGTAAATGGGCTAATTTTCGGGCTTTTTGGGCCATGAAAACAACCCATTAGGGTTAATTGGGCCTCCCCTAAAAATTTGGCCCATTAAGGGCTAGGGTTTCCAAAAAAACCCTAGGGGGCCCGCGGAGCGCCGCCGCGGCGGCTGGCCGTGGCCTGCGGGCCGCGACCGCCGCGGATGCTGGCTGCGGCCTGAGGCCGCGGCACAGGGCCGCGGCGTTTTGTGCCGCCGCCGGCGCTGATAAAGCGCCGCCGTTCCGACCTATTTGGGCTGCGGGATATGGATCAAGGGGGGAAAACGGATTTTTCAAACATTTAGATCTCTAAAAAACCGATTTTTATTGTTTTTAGACATGCGGATCTAAATAAAAATGTGATTTTTATTGTGTTTTCAAACTTTTTGATCTTAAATCATGCAGATCTATGGGAAACGCAAGTTTAGATCTAAAAAGTTTTGAGATTTACCTCTATATTCGACAAGGGAATCTAGATGACGGTTGGTGAAGGATGTCCTTTTTCGCTCCCCGTTGAGAAGATAACGATCTTCTTAAAACTGAGCGGTTGTTGGATCTCATTCCTCGAGTGTCGCCGCCTTTTCCAACGAGCGTGATCATGCTGATAACGTGTTGTGAAGGGAAAAGTATGGAAATAGGTGTAGGGGGTTAAGAGCCCCCCCTACCCTCATATTTATAGCTTTCAATGGTGGGTCGGATACCCAATGGGCCTCATGGGCCTATTCATAACAAGGCTCTATTTTTGTGCGGCTGTGAGAAATTTTTCAAAGAAAAAAGCTATTAGCCCCTATGCTTCTGAGATTTTTAAAGGGGAGTGCTAATAATCTTTTTCGGCTGCCTCTCTTAGTTACAAATTTTTCCCATGTTTTTTTTAAATAGCTTTCGGCTGAAGAGGTGATTGGATTTTTTGGCCGCACGCCCTTGGGGTTTTTGATAATGGCTTTATATAGGGTATGCTAGGGGATTTGCGGCAAGGGGAAGAGATCAATGGCTAGGATTAATTAGGCTATATGAAATCCTAGTGATAGGAGGATTTGCAATGAGTATGGAGTTTGGAATTGATATAGAGTTGGATTTGGGTTTGACTCCAATAGATATGAGTCAATTCAAACAAGGTTCTCCCCCTTTCTCTTTTGCACATTGACCAAACTCCCTTCGTGAATTAATCACACGTTCGCCATTCCTGAAACATTTAACACACACGTTAAAACGTTCACACGCATTTGTTATCATCAAACACGAAGTTCATAGATCGTTGCTACCAACATTTCGTTCCCTGAACCTTTAATATGGCCCTAATATTATATTTATTGGGCTTTCATATGCTATGAAAATCGCATTTGTATTCAAGGATCATATGTGTTCATTTATTGTCTACTAAGCAGTTATAAGAGCAGTTCATTTATTGAAAGATAAATCATCACATTTACTTTTCAGAAACATAATCAAATTTTATTCAAAACAAATTCAGAATATTCAAATTTCTCTTATAACATTTTCTGAAAGATAAATAAATGGTTAATCTTGTAGGTCATCTCTTTCGAAGTCGTCAACTGTGAACTTGACTGGAGCATTTGTGATCACCAGGTTTGTTTCAGCTTTCTTTTTCTTATTCTGTTTATATAGATCTTGGAGATGTTGTGGAGTTCGGCACACGATAGACCAGTGGCCTTTCATGCCACAGCTATGGCACTGATCTTTCCATTCCCTTTTGGGTGGCTGTGCATCATTTCTGTTGTTGTCATTTCTGCGCCAGGTGAACTCTGCCTCCCTTCATTTCTTCGCTGTTGGACTTGACCTCTGGCCCTTTTGTTCTGTTCCCCTTTCTGTAGTCTTTCTTTTCTTTTATTATATTTCTTATTTTTAGAAGAAGATGCATTGTGAGCTTCTGGAGGGGCAGTGCCAGGGGGCACATGCTGTGAGTGACAAGGAGAAGCTCGCTGTTTTGTTCAGCCATGAGTAAACATGACAACAGCTCAGAATACTTGGTGAACTTTCATTCACGGTATTGTTGCATCAGCATCGCATCCTTCTCGTGGAAAGACGTGTATGTCTTTTCCAGCATGCGATCTTCTGCTACTTTTTCACCACACTACTTCAGGCGTGAGGTGTTACTAAAAAGAGCTGAGTTGTACTCAGCTATGGACTTAAAGTCCTGCAGTCTCAGGTTCTCCCACTCATATCTTGCCATTGGAAGTAGAACATCTTTCTGATGTTTATATCTTTCCTCAAGAGCATTCCACAACTCAAGTGAATCTTCGACCATAAGGTATTCAGCCTTTAGGGTCTTGTCCACATAGCGACGAATTAGATAATAACTTGCGCCTTTTCTATATCATTTGCATAACCACCTTTTGTCACAGCAGAAATAAGGGACTTAGCCCGCAGGTGTAACGACCCGTTCCCGGGGCCCATTACTTTTTGATATTTGTGCAGGTCCCTGCAGTTAACCAGGGAAAACAAAATAGCCACGATGCAGAGATGTACAAAAATACCCAAATATTGTCCAAATATTACATTCCAACTGAACAATACATTCCACCAAATATACATGAAAGAAGAAAGTACATAGATGCAAATAGCTCTGAAAGCTGTGGTCTCAGGGTTGAACTCTAGCGCTATTAACTCAAGAGCATCTACCTCCATATGTACGTCGTCTGCGGTGCCACAGAGATGGAACCATAGGTAAGTCACAACAATTCTAGCAATAGAAAAGAAGCAGTGCAAAAGTATGAAACAGACTATAGTACACAAAATTTGGTCATGCAGGTGCAAAAAATAGAGTAAGAATGGACATGCATATACGAGCGAAAAGTAAAGTACCGGTGGCTGCACATGTGTAGTAAGTAAAGTGCATGTAATGCATAAAGTAAAGGTGACTGTGCAAGTGCAAAAGTGACGTATAAGAGCAACAATTGTGGCATGGCAAATGGTAGCAATAATATTTTAACCAACAGGCAATGTGATGACAATAGTAAGACAACCAGGTAGGTGTAGTAGCACTAAAAGAACAAGTAAGCAATAGTAAAGCTAGAAACTACGTGACTTATATAGGAAAGTAATGAATGAGCAAGAGGAAACAAACGTCGCTTGACTCTCTAATAGTGTAGGCAGGCATAATAATAAGAAGTCTAACTTAACTCCCAAACCAGCCAGGCAGTCAGGGCTTGAAGGCACGTGTCACTTCTATGACCGCAGGACAAGTCCTTTGGTTGACCAACCCCCTTTCCATTCCTTTCTAGACACTGATTCAGTAGTAATTTAAGACCGCTAATTATTATACCGCTCTGCCACGTTCAAGTAGTCTCGACTTAGTCAGTAGTCGTAACAGAACAATGATATCGAGTCAGTAGTCGTGACAAAACAATAGTATTAATCAACTAGTGCAACATCAATCAAACTAGTGCAACAGTCTTAGCTCGAGTGCACGATATGCAACCAGAAGTGCACCCATCCCACGGAGCAACCCGTAGAATATCTATCTACCATCCCCTACAGGGTGATGGTACAGCTTACCAAATAAGGGTGGACCCGGTCACTCCCGCACACTTCGTAGCTCAAGACTACCCTGTATCCCATGTATTATCAATCAAGCTAGTGTAACAGTCTTAGCTCGAGTGTACAATATGCAACCAGAAGTGCACCCATCCCACGGAGCAACCCGTGGAATATCTACCTACCTTCCCCTGCAGGGTGATGGTACAGCTTACGAAATAAGGGTGGACCCGGTCACTCCCGCACACTTCGTAGCTCAAGACTACCTCGTATCCCGTGTATTATCAATCAAGCTTGTGCAACAGTCTTAGCTCGAGTGTACGATATGCAACCATAAGTGCACCCATTCCTCGGAGCAACCTGTGGAATATCTACCTACCATCCCCTGCAGGGTGATGGTACAGCTTACCAAATAAGGGTGGACCCGGTCACTCCCGCACACTTCGTAGCTCAAGACTACCCCATAACCCGTGTTGTATCACATTACCCATTTATAACCATATTTGTATCCGTGTCCGTATCCATATCCGTATCCGTATCTGTATGGCCTTATAGGCCATCACATCATCAACAGATAAGAATTCAATTTCAATAGGACGTTCCACGATATACCATTCAATCATTACTTTTCAATATGGCACGTCAATCCGTTGTTTCAAAGGCAAAGACACTAATGACAGTTGTGATAGACCGACTTACATACCAATAGAGTTATGCACAATAGTCTCACTCCAAAGATGTTCAAAGGCATTAACAACACTCCAAAGAGTTTTGCTTGTTGAAAAGTCAAGGCAGAAGCCTCAACAGAGAATGTCAGTCCTGAGCAATGCTTTGAAGTCCAACAACTATGATACCGATCCATGCTCCAGGCATGCGGTAATTCCATAAAGTACACTATCTCAATTTCTAAAGTTAGAATTAATTGTGACTTACACCCGATCCATACTTCGAGCATGTGGTTTTCAATAGTGCACAGTTTACCCAAGTAGATGGTCGTGTACTACAACCATCAAAGTTGAAAGTTAGCGATGTCGTACGTTCAAGTCAAAGTTGCTTTGCAGTTGATTCGTTTCCTATTTAGTTAGGTCTCTAATCATCTGTTCAGGTCAATAACTGTTCTGAGACTAGATGTCATGTCCTAAGTTCATACGAGTACACTAGCTAAATTTCTAAAGTTAGAATTAAAGTGATTTACTCCCAATCCATGCTTCGAGCATGTAGTAATTCCATAAAGTACACTATCTCAATTTCTAAAGTTAGAATTCTTTGTGACTTACACTATCGAGATCGTCATAGTAAGACGAGGTTGGACCTAGAGCTTCCAAGGATGCCGGTGCACTAGAATCAACACCTGCAAACATAAGAAATCATTAGTTTCAGGCTACCCTATTTTCTATCTATTTAATTTGATTGTTTCGATTTTTAAACTGATTGAAACGTTATCAAAAATCGTTCTAAATTTTTATATAGACTAGATATGATGAAAATAATTTTACTGTAGGAGGAAATATTTTTCAGAAGATCCTGGTAAATTTTATAATTTTTTAAAAGCTTAAAAATCAATTTAAAAATTAAGTAACGTAATTATTCCACAATTTATTCTGGATGCAATCGATATCGGAAATTTGCGAGTGAGCTGTCAAAGTGACCATCTCAAAGAGTACTGCAATATATATTTTTATCAAGTATCAGTTTACGTGAAAATTACAAGTTACAGATTTTTAAGTGAAAAGGACGTATTTAAGTTTTAGGGTTAAAAATTTATTTCTTGAAAAACTAAGCGTTTGATTGAGAAGAAACCAGTGCCATTGGATCCAGAACGTCATTTTTTATTTTCTGGAGCTGGCCTTGTAATTTTTTGAGGCCTGTAGAATTAGTATGAATTTTAGTTCATTAAACCCTATATAATAATATAAAAATACGTACGTATATACGTATTTACGTACATAAATACGTATTCACTCCCCTTTTCTTCTTTCACATGAACCGCATGGGGGTTTCTCCATGGCGAGGGGGCGGCGTCGCGAAAAGCGGACGCGGGCGGAGGCCGGCGTCAAGGGGCGGCGGTGCAGCGGACTCGGAGACGCCGTTAAGTGGAGCTCTCGGTGGTGGAGGGTGGCGAGGCTTGCTGCAATGGGCTCGTCGGAGAACGAAGGAAGGGCGGAGGGGGTGCTCTGGTTTTGGGCTGGGGTCGTTCGCGACGGCAAGGCCTTGCGGGAGTGTCTGACGACGGTCGAGGGCGGTGACAAGAGCGGGGAGGCGGAAAAAATGGAGCGAGGTCGGAGGGAGCTTGGAGGAGGGTGATGAAGGCGCGAAGGCGCTCGGAGCTACGGAAGCGGATGCGTGGAGCTTCGTCGGAGGCTGAGGGGAGCAGTGGCGAGCAGTGATGACGGCGTGCGGAGGTCGGAGACGTGGGCGTAGGCGACGGGCGTGGGTCGAAGGTGAGGGTATGGGTTTGGAGGGCTGAGAGCATGGAGAAGAAGACAGGTGAGCGGGTCTCGGCAGAGGGTGAGGTCATGGAGGGGAGAGGGTGGGCCTGTGCATGGTGTAGGGGGTGTAGTCGAATGGAGGGGGAGCCTGGGCGGAGCGGCGGTGTGGTGGTGTGGCCTGAAGTGATGAGGTGGCAGTCACCGTAGGGCGAGAGTGAGAGGGTGTGGGTGAACGAGAGAGGGAGAGACTGAGGGAGAGAGCGAGATATCGCACGGGGTTTGCGTGCATGAGTTTGAGAGGGTGAGCCTGGGTGAGAGAGATTGCGAGAGGGTGCGTGGGTTAAGGAGTTTGGGTTTTGCCGTGAACAAAAGGAAAGTGGAGTGGTCTGTGTGTGTTTACCAAGTGAATGAGGGGGAGGTGATTATGGGGGGTTTTATAATAATTAAGAATTATTATATAATTGTAAGCATTAATTAGGGCTAATTAATGGGGTGGGTGGGGTTTTGACAATTTGCTTAAGGGGATGAACCTGCTAATGGAAAGGGGAAAACGTGTATACACGTTTATCGTGGGATACCAAGTTTAGGTTTAGGGTTAAGGTTAATTAACGTAGGTTAAAAATTAAAAGTAATTAGTAAACTCACAAATATATGAAATTACGATTTTGTCCTTGAAACTGAACGTGTTCGAAAATTTACGAAAACATACCCACGGGTTCGTATCGTCACGAGGATCGCGAATATGATGTCCGTTTCAGGGTTTGAGCTACGGAGATACTAGTTTTAGACCAAAACATTTAGGAAGCGGGTTTGCAGGTTCTCTATTGGTTTGACTTCAGAAAATTACGAAATTAATATGGGGAGCCCTAAATGATCATAGAATGATACTGTACAAGTTTGAAAATGTTTTGATGACGTTTGTATAGAAAATTAATTCGTTAAGCCAAAACAGTAATATCTGAAAAATGAATTTTTATCAGATTATTTAGAGGTATTTGATGAAACCCGAACTTACTAAAATACTCTGTAACTAGTTTGATACTTCAAAATATTTTTATAAGAAATTTTGAACTCTTAAAATTCTTGACGAACCATTATAAAGTAGTATAAAAAAATCGAAAATAGGTTAAACAAGTAAATAGTTGTGTTGATGAAAACATGCCGTTACATCAGGTGAAATTTGACATCGAGCTGCCAGCTCAAATAATTTCTCCCTGATGCATCCAACACTTCGAAATTGACGCTTGCGATTTTTGCCATTTTATTTTAGCAGGGGACAAATTTGCATGAATTAATAATACATCAAATATTTTCATGCGGAGGTAATTTTTAGATGAAAAACTAATTGCTTGGATCGGCCAGTCCCACATAAATAAAAGAGTCCAAAGTCCATATTACAATCCATATTACAAAAATGAAAGCGAAAAAAGAAATTACAACTTTCGAAACTCAGTGGGTCACATTTATAAATTCTTCAGCTTCAAGAGTGGCCTCCACCTCTATGAAAAGTAGTCATCTGTATTCGACATTACATAATTTACTCACTACAATTTCTCTCAAAAAGAAAAGAAAATGCAGGAAAAGTAAAATGTGGGACTGAACACCCGATCCAAAACTGCAATTAGCCATCCCTACAAAAATTTGTGCTCATCAAACATTTTCATCACAGGCATCACAGACATCACAGGCATCACAGATTTGCAGAATGCTAAACATAAAAATTTAAATACTTAATAATTATTGGACCACTAAGCAACGTCATACACCGTTAGGTTAGGTGACTAACGGTAGAGCGGTCGCAGGATCTTCTTAATTATTAAGTTAATCCTGCACAACCAAACAAAGTTTATTCGAATAATGAGGCATAGAATGTGATGCAATGCAAATAAGTATGATCCTAAAAATGGTATCATTTTATGCAATATGTTGTGCTATTTGGGTTAGTTTAAATAAATTTGAATGTTGCCCAATATAATTGTTCTTCGTGAAAAAGGAAATAGTTTTCCCTTTTATATCCCCAAATAATCCCCACAAGTCCACAAATATCCCCATATGGTCCCATTTTAGCCCCCCATTATATACAAATTTTCTGTAATTTTTAGGCCCCCGAAAGCCTATTTATTCATATTTATAACCCCATCCCCTTTTCATTTTCAATATTTTTTCTTTCTGTTTTTTTCTTTCAGTTTATTTAGCCTGTGAGCCTGAAGCCCACAGTGTGGGCCCGCAGCTAGATATATTATTTTTTTGAGAAAACATAGGCCTACGGTGGGCCTGAAGACTGCAGATCATTTTTTTTCGTTCGAATTTCTTTGGGGGAAAGAGGGGGCAGGTGCTAGGGTTTGCCGTCACCGCCCCCTTTAACGCCAATGAGTGGTGGAACAGGAGGGGGGTTCCCGCCAAAGGCGGGTCGGGAGGTAGCCCCGACGAGAGGGGGGCACAGGAGGCAGCCCCGCCGTGAGGCAGAGGGCACGAGAGGCAACCCCGCCGTAAGGCGGGGGGCGTAGCGGGACAGCGGCCTGTCGTAGGGCGGTAGCTGCGAGGGAGACCCCGCCGTGAGACCGGGGGGTATAGCGACACCACCTACAGGTCAGGCGCAGGGGGACGGGGAGAAGACGATTAAAAATCAGCGTTCTATACTGTAAGCCGAAAATTCCACTCCGATCTTGCGAGATCGATGGAAAAATAAATCATGCTCATGATTAAAAATGAATTTTTAGGGATAATACCTCTAGATCCGTCCTCCAGATCTAGCGACGGTTATCGATGCTACGCGTGGATGATGACGCCCGTTTGAAGTAGACGGAGCCGTGCACGTGGATCTCCCGCCTTTCCTTTGCTTTCACAACAATTTGTTTTTGTGTGGAAAATTATTTAGAGGCTCGTGCTGATAACGTGATGTGAATCATCAATCTGGGGAGGAGACACCAGTCCTTTATTTATAGTAGAGGGAATATCGTACAAGGATAGGGATAGAATAGATATGGTCTTATCCAATAGATAAGACGTAATCCCAATTCAAACACTCGTCAACATCTGTTTACAACATTATTCACTTTAATTATTATTGTTCGTTTAAAATTAGGGGATCCAAGATTTTGATGGGAGAAAATTTTAAAGGAACAGTGTAACGACTCTTATTTTTCAACACGTCTAATTACGTATTTAATCTATTTTCAAATTTTTTTAACTATTTTATAATGGTTCGTCAGGAGTTTTATGATTTCAAAAATTTCTTATAAAAATATTTTGAAGTATCAAACTAGTTATGGAGTATTTTAGTAAGTTCGGGTTTCATCAAATACCTCTACACAATCTTGATATCATTTTCAATTATTACTGTTTTGGCTTAATGAATTAATTTTCTATACAAACATCATCAAAGCATTTTCAAACTTTTACGGTATCATCCTATGATAATTTAGGGCTTTCCATATTAATTTCGTAATTTTCTGAAGTCAAATCAATAGGGAACCCGCAAGCCCGCTTCCTAAACATTTTGGCCTAAAACTCGTATCTCCGTCGCTCAACCCCCAAAACGGATCCCGTATTCGCGATCCTCGCGACGATACGATCCCATGGGTATGTTTTCGTAATTTTTCGGACACGTTTACTAGTAGGGGCAAAATCATAATTTCGTTACAAATTTTACCATCACTAAATACCTTAACTAATTACTATAACCTAATTACTAATTACCTTAACCTAATTAACTATTAAATTACTCTAACCATGCCTAACACATGGGAGAGGAACGTTACTTTTTTTTCTAAACCTAGTCAATGCCAACACCTAAACACTACTTAATTTCATTAAATACAATTGCAAAATTCTTAGTTTAGTCAAATTCCACACTTAGTCTTGCATACCTACATACCTAATGTAATTAATACTCTAAGTATAATTAATTATATATAATTACCAATAAATTATCTCTCCCCTCTCAGCTCACAAACCCACCCCATACTCACGCTAACGGCAAACCCATCTCCTCCGAACCCATGCCCCTCAACACCCGCACACAGTCACTCTCTCTCCCCCCACCGTTCAAACCCTCACCTCGCCCCTAAGCCCGCCGTCGGTGAAGCTCCCTTCGTCGAGCAAGCAGTGCCACAAAACACCTATACCCCAACGCAACACCTCGCCTTCTTCTTCGACCCAAGCTCGAACCCATGCTCGTCCGCATCCCCGCCGCTCATCGAGGTGTCCGTCATCTTCGCCTCACCTTCAACCCCTCCCGTCGTCGCAGATAGCCCCGACAACCCAACGCCGTCGTCCAAGCAACACCGCCCACACGCCTTCACCGTACTGCCCCTCGCCCTCGCTTCGTTGTTATGCGGCCACCGTCTCCGCCACGACGCCTCGCCGTGAGGCCCCGAAGCGCCAAACCCCTCACAGCCCCGACAGACCTCCCACTCTGCTCTCGCTCTCTCCCACGTTCACTCCGACACCCTCCGCCCTCGTCATCGTCCGCAAACCCACGCCGACGAGCTCGCCGCCGTGATCAGCTCACCACCGGAGCGCAAACCCATGCCTCAGCTTGACCACCGCCCACGCTCTCCGCCTCCCGCTCCGACAGGCTCGCCTCGCTGCAGAGAGCCCCCCGGAGCTCCGGCGACACAACCGAGCACCCACAGCTCCACCGGAGCTTCGCCCGCACCCTCCCGCTTGCCTCGCCTATGTCGCTCGAGCTGCCCTCGGTGAGTTGCAGCCGATGCCGTGTGCCGTTGCCTGCTCCGCCAGACCGAGTCGCCGCCCCTAGTAGCACATGCCGCTGCCCCCGCCACCCTCGCAGGCGTCGAGGAGCCCACGCCGCCGCCGCTGCATGCATCGAAGGGGAAGAGGGGATACGTTATATTAAAAACGTATTTTAATACGTATGTTACGGCGTATTTTCGTATAAATACGAGTATAAAAGAGTTTTGATAATTACAAAAATTGGTTTTATTGGTTATAAATTCATAATAAATAATATACAGATCAGAAAAATGTGAGGCTAGCTCCAGAAAACCAGAAATAATATTTTGGATCCAATGGAGCTGGTCTCATCTCGATCAGACGCTTAATTTTTCCAGAATAATTTATTTACCCTAAAACTTAAATATGTAAAATTCTTTTTAAAATCCGTACCTCCTTATTTTCACGTACACTAAAACATAACAAAAATATATGTAATAGTAGTCTTCGAGACGGTCGTTTTGACTACTCACTTGAACATTTTCGACTAGTATTGCATCCAGAATAAATCATTGAAGGTATACGTTACTTAAGTGAAATTGGTTTTTAAAGGGATTTTTGAGCTTCTGAAAATTATAAAAATTACTATAAGCTTCAGAAAAATATTTCCTCCTGTAAAAAAATTATTTTCATCATATCTAGCCAGTAGAAAAATTTAGAACGTTTTTCAGCATCGTTTCAGGCAGTTATAAAAATCAAAACGACCAATTAATTAGATAGAAATTAGTGTAGCCATTAGCGGATAATTTCTTGTGTTTGCAGGTACCAATCCTCGCGCCCTAGCTATAACCTCATCTTACCACGACGATCTCGATAGAGTAAGTCACAAAGAATTCTAACTTTAGAAATTGAGATAGTGTACTTTATGGAATTACTGTATGCTCGAAGCATGGATCGGCATCATAGTTGTTGGACTTTAAAGCATTGCTCAGGACAGACATTCTCTGTTGAGGCTTCTGTTGGACGCAACGATCTAGGATCTCTTTGTTTGATGATGACAAACGTGTCATGATATCTAATGTGTGTGCTAGTGTTGTTCAGGATTGGCGAAACGATATATTTTCACCTTTTGGCGGAATTGTTATTCGTATAGCATATTGGGAGAGAGGGAGTGTGTGTGCACAAAGAAGATTTGACTTGGTCAATGAGGAGAGAGATGAAATCTATTTGGGATATGGTCAAATCAATTAGAGATTAATTTCATTTAAATTGCTACCAAATCTCAACCTGATCAAATCAAATCTCCTATTTGAGGTGCAAAGTGATAGAACCAAATCTATTATCTCCTATTCAAAATAGGATTCCCCGTAACCGCATCACCCTATCATCACCCTATAAAACCCCATCCTCTAGGGTTGAAAAGGGAACGGCTCAAAAAGAAATACAAGAGGAGCAACACTTTTTTAAGGATCTAAAAGTCTAAACAAAGAGCAGAGAAGCGCCGCACTTTTGAACCCCATGCCGAGCACATCAAGCAGGAAAGCAACAAGAAAATAAAAGGGCAGCACTCATAATAGCTTTGATTCTTTAATGCTTAGCCCTCTTTTGTTTTTTTTTTCACAAAGGCCATCTCTCATTTTTTTGTAGCCAATCAAAATGAAGCCGCACCTGTTCATGATATTTTGATACCAAGCCGTATCAAATATTATGATACAAAAGCCCAGTGTCTTCAATCAAATCAAAAGAGAATAAGGGGGCAGCCGTATCTCAAGGGGAGAGGCCATTCACAGAAATCTCCAAGAGCAAAAGAGAGGCAACAAGATCACACCAATTACCAGGAGCCAAGCCGAATTAATCTTCCCCTTGCCGTTTTTGTTGACCAACGAAGAGCACACCCCGGCCGCAAGATTAAATACACAGGGCACAAATCAAATCCCAAGAGAAGCATAGTTTTTGAAGTGCTGGCCGATTTTTTTTCCCTAAGAGTTCATCAACAAAAAGAAGTGCTTTTGAAAGCACAGGGCTGAACAAACAGTAAAGGGGAAGTGGATCTTTTTAATTCTTTTAATTCGTTCCAATGCATGCAATTTTTTATTGATTCCCATCATAAATGCATGCAATTTTTAAAAGAGAAGGCCACTAAGTGTTTTAATTGTTTGTTGTTTCTTTTGCAGATGATACATAATCAAAAGCAACCGAGCATCATCAATTAAAAGGGGAGAGCCGTATTTTATAAACACCAAGGTCGCACAAATTTTTTGCAGAGGAAGAATCTTTTTTACGCATCAAAGCATCATAGGCCGACCAAAATCTTTACAAAAATCTCAAAGACCCGATTTTATTTTCCCATCTCCTCATTAAAAATTTCACAGCAGCACCTTGAAAACAAACCCAATTAAAAAGGGCCGGCCTATATACAGCACCCACTTCATTTTTGATACAGCACCCACTTCATGTTGATCCCAGACGCATGCATATAAAAACACTAGAGCCTGCCATAGAAATTTGTTTTAAGCTTTAATCATTACTTATATTAGGTTGTTTTTTTTGCAGGTGCCGAAAGTCTGGCAGCCCAACCTTCATTTGCAAGTGCCAAAATTTTGAGGGAAGTTATTCTTAACAAGAAGTAAATTAAGAGGGTCAATCACAAATAAGAGCAAGTCACAAGGCAATCAACCGCGAGTATCAACCTTTGGTGGAGGGCGCAAGTTTCATCATGAGGGGAGCCGAACTATTGAGGGGACATCAGAGACTACTACTTGTTAGACGAGATCTGACCCGTGCTGATTGACGAAGACATCGCTGCTACACAATCTGAGCTTCCTAAACTCTATACTTTATTATTTTGTGTAGCAATTGTGATAGATTTTCGTAGGGGAAACTTTACCTGTTTTTGGTGACTATTTTGGGACTTGTCTAGTTGGGACTAGACAAGTGGGACCCACCTAGTTTGGGACTAGCTGGTAGAAAGCTTTGCTAGGATTGATAGTGAGAGGAAACACTATGTGTGGGGTACTGAGAGCCTGGCGAGTGTAGAGACGTAGAGGGTGCTCTGAGCGTGCTCTAACTTGTGGTTTTGTACCTATTGCGCTATTCAATACTAGTTCTGCTTTGGGAGCTGGAGTAGGTCGTTGGGACGACCGAACCAGGGTAAATCTGATGTGTACTCTGTGTCTGCTTTTTATTTACCCTGTTGTTGCTATAACTGCGTGAGCATATTCGTGGGTTGCACTAATTATTTTTATTAGCCTATTCACCCCCCCTAGGCTAGGATCCAGATCCAAGAAGTGGTATCAGAGCCAGTTTAGTAGATCTAGCCTAGTTTGACCATGGACCACATTGATAGTGCTTTTGCTGAGGGTCAGTCTATTTCACGTCCACCTAGATTTAATGGAGTAGACTATGCTTATTGGAAAAATCGTATGAGAATCTACTTGATTTCTATTGATTATAAAGCTTGGCAAATTGTTGAAAAAGGCTATAAATCACCTGTTATTAAAATTGAAAATCCTGAAATGCCTAAACCTGATGATAAATGGGATGATAATGATTGGAAGCTTTATTCTCTTAATGCTAAAGCTATGAATGCTCTTATTTGTGCATTAGATAAATCTGAATTCAATCGTATCTCACATTGTCTAACTGCACAGGAAATATGGCATACTTTGGAGGTGACGCACGAGGGAACGTCACAGGTGAAGGAGTCTAGACTTGCACTTCTGAGCACGGAATACGAGGGATTTCGCATGCTACCGTCAGAGACCATATCAGAAATGTTTGCGAGGTTCACCAACATTGTCTACAAGTCTAGTTTGCTCGGTAAGCCATATTCTAGCCTTGAGCAGGTGAGAAAGATATTAAGAGCACTGCCAAGCTCTTTCAGGCCTAAAGTCACTGCCATCCAAGAAGCGAAAGATCTGTCACAGATGAGGGTAGAGGACTTGATAGGTAATCTAATGTCCCACGAGCTTGAATTGCAAAACGTGGATAAAAGGGAGAAACCTGAGGAGAAGGAGAAAGCTACCAAGCCACTTGCTCTGAAAGCTAACGAAAGTGAAGATGATGATGATGACATAGCGCTAATGGTCAGAAATTTCAGAAAGTATGTCCAGACCAAGCAAGGAAGAACAGAAATGGCACCCAGGTTTAATCGCCCTAACTTTTTCCAGTCTTCTAAGCAAAATTATGATCAGAATGCTACTAATAGAATGACTTGTTTTAAATGCAAGAAAAGAGGACATCGAATGAGGGATTGCCCACATGAGACAGCTCAGGTAGCTAAAGAAAAGGGAAAATCCAAGGTGCTAACTTGGGATATGGACAGCGAAGCTGAGAGTGAGGAGGAGGAACATGAAGCCCACTCATGCATGGCATTGATGGGAATACACGATGAGGTAATTACTGGTAGTAAAACTGAACTCCTTACTCTTTGTAAAGAAATGCAAGATAAAATAGTAGAGCTTGAATCCACTATAGATGATTATCAAAATGAGAACTTTGAAATGCAACAATCTGAATATGAAATATCTAAAGAGATTGAAAAGCTCAAAATTGATATTGTTGCTCGTGACTCTACTATTGACACTTTGAAAAAGGAAAAGTCCAGTTCTAATGATGAAGCACACTGCCTCTCTTGTCCTTCCTTGATGAATAATATTAGCATGCTTAAACTTGATTTGATTAAGCTCGAAACTGAAAAAGACTATGTGATTAGAGAGCTTAATGATAAATTTTGCATGTTGGATAATGATTTTAAAAGAAAAATGATTGAATTTGAAAAGAAGGAAGAGGAAAACAAGAGAGATTTTATAAGTAAATGCACATTGCTTGTGGAAGAAAATAAATTGTTGAAATCCAAAGTCTCTAATCTTGAATTGGCCATTAAGAAATTCTCTATGGGAAAACAATCGTTGGATACTATTTTAGAGAATCAATTATATGGCAATAATAGAAGAGGACTTGGATTCGGTTTGAAAAACGTTGAAAAGTCAAAATTCAAGAAATTCCACAATGCACCATCTATTTCAAAGAACACATATGCAAAGTGCTTTACTTGTGATAGTGTAGGCCACACTTCATATTATTGTAAATTTTGGAACACAAACATTAAGTTTAAACAAGTGTGGGTCCCTAAAACTATATTGGCTAACACTAGTGGATCTTGTTGGATTCCAAGGTCACACTTAACACCTTTCATGTAGGTGTGATGGAGTTTTGGCGAGGAGCGTTAAATTCAACGTCTCATTCTTTTAGCTCCTTCGTCAAAAAGCGACGAGAAGGTATAATTTTTATCCCTCTTTGCATTTCATTGCATACATTCATAGATTTGTTTGTGTGCTTGATTTATTTTGATTTGTGTGCTTGCATGCATGATTTTTTAAATGTTTTTATTTCTGAAAAAAAAATTTGAAAAACCTAAAATCAAAAAAAATTGTGCTTATTGATTATCCTCTTATGAATCTCTTAAGTGGTATTGTATGAATGATCAATCTATCCCTTGTAGAAGTCAATTCATTATTGTTGTAGCTACATGAACATGATGTTATTCTTTTTAGTAGGCATGCCATGTCTCATAAGTTTTAAACTTGACTTCTACACCTACATTTGCACTTTCACGATATTTGACTTTTTAGTACTTTTGGAGATTCTTTTAAAGAATAATGGAAAGTGAATGTAGGAATGATTAATTTCTGAAATTTTCTAAGGGATATGAACTGTTTAGCCATGAATAAAAATTGAGCACAAAAGAATTGCAAATGAGAAAAAAATATGAAAATTGCTCCGTATGAAAAATGGATACACTTCATGGCTAATACATAACCCACGAGTATCCAACTTGTGCTACTGGGTAATCATTAGCGTTGGTGTATATAACTCGTCAAGCAATGCCACCCCACATTTAAAAGTCCTTTTAGGCCATGTTTTGGGGTTCGGTAACTTGAACTCATCTTTGATGAGGTGGGAAAAATCAATCCTAGTGATATTCATGAAAAATTGGAAAATGCGGATTGATTTGGTTGATTGTTCTAAAATTGAATCTCCTCTTGTACTTTATTGTCTATATCACAACACTTACACAAAGGTGGGAATTCGTGTTTTGAAATTCTATGAGCTTCAATTGTATATTTTTTGGAAAACTCATGCAAATTGCACGCTACATTTAATAATGGTTTATTTTTGCATGGAATATTATTGTGACTTCATTAATCCACTTTTGGTAATAACAAAGGGGGAGAAAGAGAATGAAAGATTAAGATTAAGACTTGTGTGTTGTCGGTATTATTTGTTGAAGGGGGAGCTTGAGAGAAGGGGGAGCATGCTTTTATATTTACTATTTGTTATGCATGCTTTGTAATGCTTGAATGACTCATCCATACATCATATTCTATTACATCCTTCAACACACTTCACACACCCATCTATTGCTCAAATCTTTCATGGGTTTGTCATCACCAAAAGGGGGAGATTGTTGGACGCAACGATCTAGGATCTCTTTGTTTGATGATGACAAACGTGTCATGATATCTAATGTGTGTGCTAGTGTGTTTCAGGATTGGCGAAACAATATATTTTCACCTTTTGGCGGAATTGCTATTCGTATAGCATATTGGGAGAGAGGGAGTGTGTGTGCACAAAGAAGATTTGACTTGGTCAATGAGGAGAGAGATGAAATCTATTTGGGATATGGTCAAATCAATTAGAGATTAATTTCATTTAAATTGCTACCAAATCCCAACCTGATCAAATCAAATCTCCTATTTGAGGTGCAAAGTGATAGAACCAAATCTCTTATCTCCTATTCAAAATAGGATTCCCCGTAACCGCATCACCCTATCATCACCCTATAAAAACCCATCCTCTAGGGTTGAAAAGGGGACGGCACAAAAAGAAATACAAGAGGAGCAACACTTTTTTAAGGATCTAAACGTCTAAACAAAGAGCAGAGAAGCGCCGCACTTTTGAACCCCATGCCGAGCACATCAAGCAGGAAAGCAACAAGAAAATAAAAGGGCAGCACTCATAATAGCTTTGATTCTTTAATGCTTAGCCCTCTTTTGTTTTTTTTTCACAAAGGCCATCTCTCATTTTTTTTGTAGCCAATCAAAATGAAGCCGCACCTGTTCATGATATTTTGATACCAAGCCGTATCAAATATTATGATACAAAAGCCCAGTGTCTTCAATCAAATCAAAAGAGAATAAGGGGGCAGCCGTATCTCAAGGGGAGAGGCCATTCACAGAAATCTCCAAGAGCAAAAGAGAGGCAACAAGATCACACCAATTACCAGGAGCCAAGCCGAATTAATCTTCCCCTTGCCGTTTTTGTTGACCAACGAAGAGCACACCCCGGCCGCAATATTAAATACACAGGGCACAAATCAAATCCCAAGAGAAGCATAGTTTTTGAAGTGCTGGCCGATTTTTTTCCCCAAGAGTTCATCAACAAAAAGAAGTGCTTTTGAAAGCACAGGGCCGAACAAACAGTAAAGGGGAAGTGGATCTTTTAATTCTTTTAATTCGTTCCAATGCATGCAATTTTTTATTGATTCCCATCATGAATGCATGCAATTTTTAAAAGAGAAGGCCACTAAGTGTTTTAATTGTTTTTTGTTTCTTTTGCAGATGATACATAATCAAAAGCAACCGAGCATCATCAATTAAAAGGGGAGAGCCGTATTTTATAAACACCAAGGTCGCACAAAATTTTTGCAGAGGAAGAATCTTTTTTACGCATCAAAGCATCACAGGCCGACCAAAATCTTTACAAAAATCTCAAATACCCGATTTTATTTTCCCATCTCCTCATTAAAAATTTCACAGCAGCACCTTGAAAACAAACCCAATTAAAAAGGGCCGGCCTATATACAGCACCCACTTCATTTTTGATACAGCACCCACTTCATGTTGATCCCAGACGCATGCATATAAAAACACTAGAGCCTGCCATAGAAATTTGTTTTAAGCTTTAATCATTACTTATATTAGGTCGTTTTTTTGCAGGTGCCGAAAGTCTGGCAGCCCAACCTTCATTTGCAAGTGCCAAAATTTTGAGGGAAGTTGTTCTTAACAAGAAGTAAATTAAGAGGGTCAAGCACAAAGAAGAGCAAGTCACACGGCAATCAACCGCGAGTATCAACCTTTGGTGGAGGGCGCAAGTTTCATCGTGAGGGGAGCCAAACTATTGAGGGGACATCAGAGACTACTACTTGTCAGACGAGATCTGACCCGTGCTGATTGACGAAGACATCGCTGCTACACAATCTGAGCTTCCTAAACTCTATACTTTATTATTTTGTGTAGCAATTGTGATAGATCTTCATGGGGAAAACTTTACCTGTTTTTGGTGACTATTTTGGGACTTGTCTAGTTGGGACTAGCTGGTAGAAAGCTTTGCTAGGATTGATAGTGAGAGGAAACACTGTGTGTGGGGGTACTGAGAGCCTGGCGAGTGTATAGACGTAGAGGGTGCTCTGAGCGTGCTCTAACTTGTGGTTTTGTACCTATTGCACTATTCAATACTAGTTCTGCTTTGGGGGCTGGAGTAGGTCGTTGGGACGACCGAACCAGGGTAAATCTGATGTGTACTCTGTGTCTGCTTTTTATTTACCATGTTGTTGTTATAACTGCGTGAGCATATTCGTGGGTTGCACGAATTATTTTTATTAGCCTATTCACCCCCCCTCTAGGCTAGGATCCAGATCCAACAGCTTCTGCTTTGACTTTTCAACAATCGAAACTCTTTGGAGTGTTGTTAATGCCTTTGAACATCTTTGGAGTGAGACTATTGTGCATAACTCTATTGGTATGTGAGTCGGTCTATCACGACCGTCATTAGTGTCTTTACATTTGAAACAACAGATTGACGCACCGTATAGAAAAGTAATGATTGAATGGTATACCGTGGCACGTCCTATTGAAATTGAATGCTTATAAGTAGTTGGCACTGCACTGGGTTTTTGGGGTAACTTATATTAGATAAAGTGCGGGAGCGACCGTGAGCCATCTACACATTGCACCGTACCGTACCGTCCGTCTAAATGAAATATACCGCCTAAAGTGATTTAAGATCTGCCCGGATGAGCGCCCCCGTGGCAGGAGATGAGCTCAATGGTCGCATACTGTACCTTTCCTATATAAGTCACGTACTTTCCAAGTTTTGTTATTGCATGCTTGTCCTTTTTATTGTTACTACATTTGCCTGGTTGTCCTACTATTGCCTGTTGGTTAAAATATTGTTGCTACTATATGCCATGCTACAGTTGTTGCTCTTGTACGTTACTTTTGCACTTGCACAGAAACATTTACTTTATGCATCACATGCACTTTACTTACCACACTTGAGCAGCCACTAGTACTTTACTTTTCGCTCGTACTTACATGCCTGCTCTTACTTTACTTTCTGCACCTGCATGATCATCCGCAATTGTTTACTATAGCTTGTTCCATACTTTTGCACTCCTCCATTTCTATTGTTAGAATTGTTGTGACTTACCTACGGTTCCATCTCAATGGCACCGCAGACGACGTACATATGGAGGTAGATGCTCCTGAGCTAACAGCACCAGAGTTCGACCCTGAGACCACAGCTTTCAGAGTTATTTTCACTTATGTACTTTCTTCCTTTCATGTATCTTTGTTGAGACATTTTGTACAGTATGGATTGTAATAAGTGGACACTATTTGGGTATTTTTGTACACCTCTGCATCGTGGCTATTTTGGTTTCACTGGTAACCTGCAGGACCTGCACAAATATCAAATAAGTAACGGGCCCCCGGGAGCGGGTCGTTACAAACAGTGCCCTTAGGGCACCGGTTATGAATTATGCGTGCATGTGCACGCGCACACGTGTGTATGGACGTGTGTGTTGGAAGGAATATGGAGGTCAGCTAGCTAAAGCGGAAATTTCCTCCTGGGCTGTCTCATGCAACTCCATTCTCCCTATTTTTTCGACGATCAGATCTGTTCAGTTTGTTGTTCATGTTCTAAAAGCTAAAACCTCAAATTACCAATTTTGGGGTAGATTCTAAAGAATTTTGATTGTTCATCTAACCGTTGCAAAAAATTCTATTATAGAAAAACCGTTAAATTTGTGACTTATAGATGAACGAACGAAAACTCATCGGAATCATTTAAATCAAGCTGGATCCGGTTATTGCGTGGCTTCTACAAAATTTGGCTTTTCAAAAAAAAAAAACATTCGAAACATTACTTACCAACTGCACGATTAGCCGACTCCCTTGGGTTGATCTCTCAATATGTTATTTTTGGCTTAGGTATATTGATGGTGGTAAGTTCGAGAAAATTTAGATCAACTTGATTTTTGATTTAGGTAAATTGCTCATGATGGTTAAATTCTCTCCACATTGGATCGACGGGACCGATCTTAGATCTAACATGACAACACTTGGAGTGAGCGAAAAGAAGAAAAAGAGACTTACCATCATCAGTTTACCTAAATTTTCGAAGGGATTAATGGGTATCATACGCCATATGAGAGGGTTCTCATATGCCCTCTCACATAAAGGGGGTCAAGTACAACAAGTACAAGCCCCTACATGGGCTTGTACTTGTTGTACTTGACCCCCTTTATGTGAGAGGGCATATGAGACACCCTCTCATATGACGTATGATACCCATTATTCTCATTTTCAAATTTTTGTGGCCTTTGCGAAATCAGCCATCTCCGCAATTTATGATCAGAATTTTGGTGATGAAAAAATTCTGTGGACTCCGCAATTTTTTGGGAGCTCCGTTTTGTATGCGAAGCGTAAAAAGTTATGTGTACTCAGCAAAGGGCGGGGTTGTTTAAACAGGTGTGTAAAAGGGTATCATTGATATTTTCGTAAAAATCAAACGGTGTGTAAACTGATCACATGGTCTGTTCGCGTGGCAATTCCCTTTTATTTATTTCTCCATATCTCTCTCTCTGAATATATCGATGGCGGCGGCGGCGGCCGCGGCGAGAAACGCACTCCTGAAGCACGTGAGGGTGAGGGTGGGGTCATCTGTTCCGCCGGTGAGGGAATCCCTCGGCCAGATCCTCCACCGACGCCGCTGGTTCTCGTCGGAGGTGAAGGGATCGTTCCTGGACAAATCGGAGGTCGCCGATCGGACTATAACCGTCGTCAAGAACTTCCAGAAGGTCGATCCCTCCAAGGTAAAAGCAATACAACCGAATCAAAATCTAGGATTTTATTTGTTTCGTATTTAACAAAATCTAGAAACTAGGGTTTCATTCGTTTTTTTATTTTTGCGGTGCAAAAAGTTGTATTTTTTTGTTTGGCTTTGGATTCTGCAGTTTTCTTTTAGAGATCCAGCTCATATTAGGCCCCCAACTTAGTCCATTTGTTAGAGACACATCCCATACTAGTCACATAATACTAGCTTTGCTAAGGATACGGCCCATACTAGGCCCTTAACATTGTGCTTAGACCCCAATTGTTAAGTATTAGCTAGCATCCAACCCAAAACCAATTGGTATTAGTTGGAGAGGCTATCTAACACTTAAACATTTCTGTTGTTTTATTCTTTCCGACGTGGGACTAAGTGAGATCGTAACAAATCATCACGCTTCCGACAACCGCCGTCCACAACGGCCGACTCTGGGGTGTCCGCTCTAAGTGTCCAATTCTGGCCTTTACCAGGTCGTTCCCTCCTAGGTCGCTTCCTTACCCAGGTCGCCCTTTTCGCAACGTGGGTCGTAGCATGGGACTTGCTATGATACCATTTGTTAGAGACTCAGTCCATACTAAGCCCCTAACCCAGTCCATTTGTTAGAGATCCAGTCCATATTTGGCCACTAACACTAGCCTTACTATGGACTCATTCCATATTATGCTCTTAACACTAGGCTCACACCCCAATTGTTGAGTATTTGCTAGAATCTAACCTAAAACCAATTGGTATTAGGTGGAGATGCCTTCTAACACTTTTTTCTTTTATTCTTTTTGATGTGGGACTAAGTGGAATCATAACATTTTAATATAAAGATCATTCGGATAAATTATGAATGTAAGTAAATAAAATGTATTTAGAGATTAAACAATAATGAACGCAACTTCAAGTTTTTTGTAGCGGTCAAAATCGAACCTTTGTTTGATTTGTAATTCTTATAACATTTATTTTTTACATCTCATTAAAAACTGGATTAAGCAAAATGTGCCAAGTAAAGATCACTCAATACTCTTTTTAAGATTGGGGAGGTTACTTTAAATTGTTAGTGTTAAGTTTTGGCTCGGTGGTGAACCTCTTCCTGCAACCAGGTTGTAAATTTCTGCTCAGTGTCGACTTGGTCTCGGTCAACTGAAGGATAATAATATCGACTGAACAACAAGTTGCGTCAATTGTTGTTCTATCCAAAATGTGACATGATTTATCCCAACATGATTGTTAGGCCACTTCTGCTAGCATTATTCAATTCGAGCAAGTCTTTTTAATAAATTAATTTAGAGGTTACATTTTGAACGAGGGCTGTATGGAAGTAAAGGATTCAACCAAACCCAAAAGTTTGGATTTAAAGCTTTGTCGTTGGTGCTATTGTTGGTTTGCTAGGATATATGATGATCCCCCTACTTTATTCAAGTCCAAACTCTTATGGAACTGAACCAGATTTATTCATGTCATTAAGCCAGCTCTGTCTGAAAAACCCCAGCCCTTACCGAGATGCTTTTATTGAGCTACATCTTCTCAAGATATCTTGAGCTGTTTTTGTTTTGCCCGATAAATTGTCCACCATGAATTCCAACGGCTATCTCCCAACAATACTTCTCATCTATATATACAAAGCCGAGTTATAACAGAGGTTGTATTCTGAACATATTAATAGCATCATCTTCCCCAAAATCTCTCTGTTCTTGGGTTGACCTGTTCTCTGTTTGAGCTACTTTCTGTCCGATCTCAATCTATCTTCCTGTGAGAAGGAAGGTCGGTTATTGCTCGTTGCAGACCTGTATTGTGAGTGCACGCTTACATGGTTAAAAGCTGTTGAATCATGTAGAGTAGTCCGTCAGTCCTTCCCTGCACCAAGTTTAGACTCTGATGGGTGTAAATCTACCTTTAATGACAGTGCATGTCACGCCTCGGCTGATAAGTCGTCTTTTTTCTTTGTTATACTGTATCGTCATCCTATTGATTGTTCAATTTTATCCAATAATCTTAAAGATAGATTACAGATGCTGTTATAGTTACTGCTAAAGCTCTTCTTGACATGTCTAAAATTGAAGCCTTTAATGATAGGTTCTTTAAGAGATGGCAAGAAAGAGTCTTTAGTATACTTGTTGTCACTGGCTATGCTTTTGCACGCACAGATCCTATACCTGAAGAAAATGACCTTGCTACTTGGGACCGAGCCAACAAAATTTATGGACACTATTCTCAACACTGTCTAATGAACTGTTTGATGTCTACTGTCCTTACAAATTAGCTTCTGAAATATGAGATAGTATTACTAAGAAATATGTCCTAGAAGATGCTGGTACCCAGAAATTTGCCATATGTAATTTTCTTCACTTCTCCATGACCGAAGACAAAGATGTCTCCTCACAAAATTATGACTTTCATGTTCTCATATATAACCTCAAAAATGAAAATATTACTTTGCTTGAACCCTTTATAACTAGAGCTCTTATTGAGACACTTCCTGAATTTTGAAAAGAATATAAGAACAACCTCAAACACAAAAGGAAATAAACGTCCATTCTAGGTGTCATCATCCATATTAGGATTGAAGAAAAGAATAGAGAGAAAAGACCAACATAGCTAAGGAGATGGTCTCCCAAGCTAATTTGGTAGAAAGCAACTCCTCCATACCCCTTAATATCATAAGAAACAATTTAAGAAGCAAAAACCGAACCATAAATCCAATCAGAAATTTCAAAAGAGCCATAACAACACCGCTTTCAAGAAGGGACACTGTGTTGTAAGCAAAAAGCTCGGACACTATGCTGCTTAATGTAGCTTCTGAAACGAGGCTCCAAAACCAAGTGCAAACTTGGTAGATGGAGATATTATAGCTACAGTGGTCTCGAAAATAAACATGATTCCACATGTGAAGGATTGGATGATTGACTCCAGGTCAACCCGGCATATATGTGCCGATCGAGGAGCTTTTACCTCATATATTACTATCAGCAATGGTGATGAGAATGTGTATGATGCGATTTACTCGCACAAACAAGTAAAACAGTGAATATATGTGAAAAATATGAAAAAGGTGGAAACTTTATTGGAATTTTGACGAAGAATAACGAAGAACAATAAGATAATGAATCTCTTTAAAGAGGAGACCATCTCTCCTAGCTTTAAATGCACGGACTAAAGCCTAAACACCGTCGAAGTTGACGCCTAAATGTTTTTCACAAAATTAAGCATAAAGGAAAATGACGGCTAGCCCTAGAATATAAAATAAGGGGAAAAGTTCAGATTTATGTTGAAAGACAAAAATGCCCCTTTACGAGTTAAGTTGTGCCCACACGTCTCCTCCTCCTGAAGTAAGTCACCAATACGACCGATGGCTCGTCCCGCACGACTACATCGTGCGATGGGCCACCCCCATCATGCGGGTCCACTTCCTGTGGGCCCGGCGCGTCCGCATCCATACCCGCTCGTAGAAGAGTCACATTGTCCTCAAGGTGTAAATCTGGGAACTGTTTCTGCATCACGTCGAACGCCTCCCAAGTAGCGTAACAGTCAGCTAAGCCAGACCAATGTATTAGCACCTCCCTCTGCCGACCCGGGCCATGACGCACGGCTCTCACCTCCAGCGGTTCCAACATCACCTCCATGTCATCAGTAAGTGTGGGCGGTAACGCTGACGACACCATATGATCACCAATCACTCTCTGTAGCTGGGACACATGAAAGACTGGGTGTATCGTCGACGTAGGGGGTAACCTCAGTTTGTATGCCACCTGACCAATCCCGGCCACAATCTCGTGTGCCCATAATACCGCGTCGCTAGCTTCTCATTCCTTCGTCGAGCTAGTGATCTGTGATGGTAGGATCGCAGCTTCAAGTACACCATGTTGCACTCCTGAAATTGCACGTCTCGACGGTGCACGTCGGCCTTCGCCTTCATTACCTGCTGTGCCCTCGTCAAATGCCCCCGCAATTCCTCCAGCATACCATCTCTCCCCCCATATAATCCTCCACCAGTGACACCAGCGTCCCTTGTTGCCCATAACGAATCAACTGCGGCGGGTCACGGCCATATAATATCCGGAATGGGGTCGTCCCTGCCGAGGAGTGGTATGAGGTGTTATACCAGCACTTTGCCTAGGCCAACCATCCGTACCACTGATGCAGAGTCTCCGAAGCAAACATTGCAGATACGTCTCTATGCTACGATTCACCACCTCCGTCTGCTCGGGGGTGGTAGGCGGTGCTCCTCTTGAATACAGTCACCTGCACTCGAAATAACTCCTTCCAGAACCCGCTTGTGAAGACCTTGTCTCTGTCAGACACTATAGCGTCAGGTATCCCATGCAGTCTAACCACCTCCCGAATAAAAGCGGTTGCCACGAATACGACAGTGTAAGGATGCTTCAACGGAATGAAGTGAGCGTACTTACTAAGCCTATCCACCACTACGAAAAGTGTACCCCTCTGACCGTGTCAGCCCATCTATGAAGTCTATCATACCCTCCTTCCAAACCCTCTCTGGCAAGGCTAACGACTGTAACAACCCCGCTGGTGCCATGACCATGTATTTGTGACATTGGCAAACGTAACAAGCAGTTACCAAACGAGCTACCATCTTCCGCATCCCCGGCCAAAATACATCCATGTCCATCCTCATGTACGTATGCTGCACGCCCGAATGGCCCCCCACTGACGTGCCATGGAACTCCTGAAACAATGTCGGTATGAAGGTCGACGTCCTCGGCAACATCAACCTCCCCTGGTACAACAACCGCTGTCCCTCCAATGAGTACCCCTTCGGTCCTCTTCCTCCCTGCAGCGCCTCCCGGATCTGTCTCAACTCTGGGTCTGACTCTGTCGCCTGTAGCAACGGCTCCCAATCTATCCACATAGGTAAGGAAAGTGCCCTCAAACTAGTCCCATCCCCTCTACGAGACAACGCATCTGCCGCTTTATTCTCCAACCCCGGTCTGTACTCAATGTCAAAATGGCATCCTACTAACTTGGACAACCATCGGTGATGCTCCTTCGTCACCAACCACTGCTCCAGCAAGTACTTCAGACTTTGTTGGTTCGTCCTAACTACGAAGTCTCTCCCCAACAGATATGGTCGACATTTCTGTGTGGCCAGGACGATCGCCACCAGCTTTCTCTCATATACTGACTTCAGTCGTGCCCTAGACGACAACACCTGACTGAAGTACGCAATCGGTCGTCCTTCCTACATCAAAACCGCTCCCAAGCCATAACCCGACGCATCCGTCTCCACTACAAATGATACACTAAAATTTGATAGAGCTAGGACCGGTGCCGTCGACATTGCTACCTTCAAGGCCTCAAAGGCCTTGGTCGCCTCCTCTCCCCACTTGAAGCTGTCCTTCTTCAGCTGTTCGGTAAGGGGCCATGCTATGGTGCTATACCCCTTCACGAACTTTCTATAGTACACTGTCAGCCTAAGAAAGTCACGTAACGCCCTCAGCGTCGTTGGCAATGGCCAGTCCAACATCGCCTCTATCTTCGGTCTATCAGCCGCCACTCCTGCCTCAGAAACTACATGCCCCAGATATTTAATCTGCCCCTGCCCAAACCGACACTTCTTTTGATTCGCATACAGCTGATGTGCCAACAACTCCTGAAAAGCCAACTCCAAGTGCCTCAAGTGCTCCTCCATAGTCCTGCTGTAGATGAGTATATCGTCGAAGAACACCATGATGAACCTCCTCAAAAATGGCTGGAACACCTTGTTCATCAAGGCCTGAAAGGTTGAGGGAGCATTGGTCAAGCCGAAAGGCACGACCAAGAACTCGTAATGCCCCTCGTGTATGCGAAACACCATCTTCGGCACATCCTTCGGCCTCATTAGTATCTGATGGTATTCCGATCTCAGATCGATCTTCGAAAAGACCGATGCCCCGTGAAGCTCGTCCAACAGCTCATCGATCATTGGAATAGGAAACTTGTCGAGGACAATTTCCTTATTCAGTGCTTGGTAGTCTACGCAGAAACATCAGCTCCCATCATTCTTCACTAGTAACACCGGTCTAGAAAACGGGCTAACATTGGGCTGGATCACCCCTGCCAGCATCATCTCTCGCACCATCTGCTCGATCTCATCCTTCTGCACGTGCGGATAACGATATGGCCGTACACTCACTGGTGTCACCCCTTCACGCAACACTATCGCATGCTCATGCCTCCGTACCAGTGGTAAACCCTGCGGATCCTGAAAAACCTCCTGATACTGCTCTAACAACTGCTCCACCTCGGCTGGGGTTTCGTCCCGCGGCTCCTCACATTCTGTCATTATACCTCGGCACTCCACCAAAAATCCCTCTCCTGACCTCTGTATGGCGCGCGATATGGCTTCGAAAGCCACTAAGGAGAAACAGAGGCTGTGGTCTCCTGTCAGAACCACCGTGCGATCCCCCTCCTGGAACTCTATCCTGAGCTGCTTCCAATTCACCTTCACCTCGCCCAACCCCTTCAGCCACTGTACGTCCAAAATCACATCGATGTTGCCCAACTCCAGAGGTAAGAAATCCTCCACGATCTGCACACCCTGCAATGTCAAGCAAAGCCACTTGCACATCCCACTGCTCTCCTCCATTCTCCCCGTTCCTAATAGGATCGTAAACTTCTCCAAAGTGCTTAGCTGCAAACCATGACGATCCACCAACTGTCGAGAGATGAAGTTGTGGATGGCCCCATTGGCTATGAGTATGTCACCGTCGTGTCGTCCAATCGCCCTGACAGCTTCATGGTATGGTTCAGGGTGAACCCTACCACATATCCCATTGCTCTCCTCCTCCATTCTCCCCGTCCCTAATAGGACAGTCGAGAGATGAAGTTGTGAGTTCAGGGACACCTCTGCTACATCCAGATGGAACTTCTCCTCCACGACCTCCTCTGCCTCGTACTCCTCATCGTCCACATATCCCTATCATCTGGTACTATAGTGATTTGCAACAGGCGACTCGCACATCGGTAACCGAGGGTAAACCGCTCGTCATAGCGAAAACATAGTCCTTTTGTCCGCTTCTCCCGCACATCTGCCTCTGTCAGTCGCCTCCCCAACGTCGCTGAGCGAGCCTCTCCTCTGGCCTCCGGTACCACTGTAGGAGCCTTGTGTGCTGGTGTTGGTGCTGGGCGGGGATTTGGGGCCCCCAGGCCCCTCGTTTCCGCCTCTCCTCTGCATGCTTCTCCTCTGCCTTCTGTGCGAGGCGAATCAGGTCATCCAAGCCCCCGGGGCTCTGGTTCCTCACCTCAGCCCGAATGGAAGGCTTCAGTCCCCCCATGAAGTTTCCCATGACAAGCCCCCGTGGCTCTGCTTCCTCAACTCTGCCTGAATGGAAGGCTTCAGTCCCCCCATGAAGTTCCCCATGAGTACTCGGTGACGCCATGCACTCGGTCAGATAGCAGCTCAAACTTCCCGATAAAATTCCGCACCGTTCCCTCCTGTCTAAGAGCTCTGAGCTGCTCGTAGAAATCTTCCCCTGGTGTCTCCTGAAACCGATCCATCAAATAAGCCGTCAACTCTGCCCACGAGTAAAAAGGATTCCGAGATATCCTCCACCGATACCATGCCAACGCCTCTCCCTCAAAGTAAATGCCCACGGCGTGTAAGACCTCTGTGAATCCCATTACCTGAAAATACCGCTTTGCTCTGTAGATCCATCCATCCGGATTTTGAGCTTCAATCTCCGATCAGCATTGACGTCCCCATATGCCGCTCCTTCAGCCCTCCTTTCCTGTGGTACATGCCCTCGTCCCACTCTCCCGTCACCGTGACCCAAAGGTGGTTCATTCTCCTCCCACGCATACACCTCCTCAGGCCACTATGGTCTGCCATCTGGTCCCAACCCATTAGGCCCCCCAAAAACTCTATGTGGCGGCGGTTGTCCAATTCTACCTCCAAAGCGCCCACCTGGGCATCGTCCGCGCCCAGGAAAGCCCGCAATAGCCTCCCGGGGTTCCACCGTCGCCCCTCGCACCTGTAAAAGACCTCGATCCCCAACCGACGAGGCAGGGGCCCCCAAGGGCCAAACGGGGGCCCCTGGCCCCTATTCTGCAGGGCCGCGCGGCCCTCCTGCGGCTGCTGCAGGGCCGCGCGGCTGTCCTGCGGCTGCTGCAGGGCCGCACAGCCTTGTGACGGTTGCTGCAGAGCCGCGCGGGGCCCTGCGTGCTGTCACGGGCCCCCGCCGCCCTGTTGGGGGGCCGGCGACCCCTCCAGGGGGTGTGCCGCCCCTCAACGACCTCTCCGAATCCCCTCGTCACTGATCCGAATGATCCTAGAAACATGACTGCCATCTTCGCTTCGTGGGCTCTTTATTGGATTTCCGGGTCGGAATCGTCGATGATCTCCTCCAAGGCCTCCCCTTGAATCTTCTTCCCCTCTTTTTTCGCCATAGGGTTTGAAAAAATTGTTCGATTTGACCAATTTCCGCCCTCATCGCTCGTAGATCTCCTTGCATATCCTCATGCGTGTGAGCGACGTCCATGAACCCGACATTGATTCTTTCATTCGTGGCCTCCAGTTCTTTGTTGATTTCTTCGCGCAACCCTTGAATCTTCTCGTCTACGGAATCCGCCTTCGATCTCTTGCCCGTCGCCATTAGATCTCACTGCTCTGATACCAATTTGATGCGATTTACTCGTACAAACAAGTAAAACAGCGAATATATGTGAAAAATATGAAAAAAGTGGAAACTTTATTGGAATTTTGACGAAGAACAACGAAGAACAATAAGATAATGGATCTCTTTAAAGAGAAGACACTCTCTTAGCTTTAGATGCACATACTAAAGCCTAAACACTGTCGAAGTTGACGCCTAAATGTTCTTCACAAAATTAAGCATAAATGAAAATGAAGGTTAGGCCTAGAATATAAAATTAGGGGAAAAGTTCAGATTTATGTTGAAAGACAAAAATGCTCCTCTACGAGTTAAGTCGTCCTCTACGAGTTAAGTCGTGTCCCCACGTCTCCTCCTCCTCCTGAAGTAAGTCACCAACCCGACAGGTGGCTCGTCCCGCACGACCGCATCGTGCGATGGGCCACCCCCATCATGCGGGTCTGCCTCCTGTGGGCCTGGCGCGTCCGCATCAGTGTACATGTGGATGCAAAACTATCGCCCGTAGTTGAGAAAGGAAAGGTTATCCTCAAATGAACTTCTGGAAAAATCACGTCGCTTAGTAAGGTGCTCCATGTTTCAAACATCTGTTGGAATCTTGTTTTGGTCTCTCTTCTTGGCAAAGTGTGGGCTAGGGTTACTTTGAATCTGATAAGATTGCAATGACCAAGGATGGTCAGTTTGTGTGGAAGAGTTATTGTAACCAAGGTCTCTTTGTTCTGATTGTAATTGAAACTATGAATGAAAATGCTTCTTCTTATGCTTGATTAATTCGTTTGATACATGTCATTATAGATTAAGACATGTAAAATTTTCTTATATTAAGAAAATAAAAGAAATTGGTTTGTTGCATGATGATATTTCTTCTTCTTATTATAAATGTGAAGTATGGTTGAATCTAAAGCAACTAAGAAATCATGTAAATCGGTTAAAAGTGAAAGTGAATTGCTTTCTCTTATTTATAGTGATCTTGGTGACTTGAAGAACACCATAACAAGAGAGGTGGTAAGAGATTCTATATCACTTTTATAGATAACCACTCTAGATACACTGAAGTTTATTTGCTTAGATCTAAAGATGAATCATTTGATATGTTTGTGAAATATAAAACAAAAGTAGAGAATCAATTAAATAAGAAAATAAAAGGCTTAGATCGGGTAGAGTATGAGAGTTCACACCATTTAATGATCATTGTGAAGAACATGTGATTATTCATGAGACTAGTTCCTTATTTTCCCAAATCTAATGGTATAGCGGAAAGAAAAAAAACAGAATTTTGAAAGAGATGACTAATGCTATGCTAATTAGTTCGGGTGTCCCTTTGAACTTGTGGGGAGAAGCAATTCTTTCCGCATGTCACATTCAAAATAGAATTCCTTATAAGAAAACTGGTAAAACATCATATGAACTTTGGGTATGTCACTCTCTAAACCTTAATTACCATAAACCGTGGAATGCTTAGCTAAGGTATTATTACCGGAACCTAAAGAAAAAATTACGTCCAATAACATTTGATTGAATGTTTATTGGCTATGCTCACAATAATGCATCATATAGATTTCTTATTGTTAGAAGTGAGCAAAATATCAGGAACCTAACACTATTGTTGAGACTAAAAATGTTGATATCTTTGAGCACATATTTCCTATGAAAATAACCAATGATATATTGACACATACATCTCATTTGTCTCAAACTACTGATGCACTATCTCATGATAATGATGATGAGGTAGAATTGAGGAGTAAAAGAGTTAGAAAAGAGACTAGTTTTGGTAATAATTTTTACACCTTTCTTGTTGATTATGATCCACTTACATACAATGAGGCCAAATTATGCATTACTTTTGGATACTATTTAGAGTAATACTAATGTTGTTCTCTAGGACTATCCTAGAGGGTCGACTTAGGGCCTGTTCTTTTGCCAAGAAAGGAGATGAGAAAGTGAAAATTTTTACTATTCATCAACTTTCTTCCGCTACTTTCCCAAAACTTGTTCTTTTGGCTGAAAGTTAAAACGAGAAAGTTTGCTTACGTGGCGTCCTTTTTGGAATCCAGATTCACTTTTTGTAATCCATGAAATTTGTTGGGAAAGCATGGAAAAGTTGGGTTATGTGGGGCCCACTATCTCATCCCTCTCTCTCCTCCAACTCACCAATTTTTCACATTCTCATTCCAACTTTCTACAACCAAAAGAACACAAAAAAGTTGAGTGGACCCCATTTTATTTTCCCAAACCTACTTTCCATACAACTTTCCACCCAAAAGAACACAAAACTCATTTTTCTCTCTCATCAGATTCCACAAATCTCCAGCTTTTCCATTTCAACTTTCCAGCAAAAGAACAGACCCTTAGTTACTTTATACTGGGTAGAGGCACCAACAGAAAAATCCCAGAATAGATAATCTTCCATAAAGAAGATTATCTATTCAATGCCGTTATACAACAGATGTCACTGGTATTGTAGTCCCCCGAAAACCCTAAATTAGAGACGCAATAAACTGGCCCAGCCAAACGATATACTGCTGTAGTTAAAGTATAAAGTAACAAAGTAGCCTGGGTAACAACAGATGCGTGGTAACGTATCGAAATCCAAGCAGTACTCGTTAACAGAAAACACAAATGTCAATATGTTTGCCAATTTTGGAAAGAAGCTATCAATAGTGAATTAGAATCCATTTTGTCTACTCACACTTGGAAACTTATTGATTTGCCACTCGGGGCTAGACCTATTAGTTACAAGTGGATATTCAAAAGGAAACTAAAATCGGATGGATCAATTAATAAGTTTAAGTCCAGACTAGATGCTAAAGGTTACAAGCAAAAGATCTAGTCTAAAGGTTACCAACCAAAAGAAAGAACTTGACTATTTTGATACTTTTGCTATTGTTATTAGAATAGCTTATATTCGTGTTTTGGTTGCATTTGCATCTGTTTATGGTCTTAATTATCCATCAAATGGATGTCAAGACTGCTTTCCTTAATTGTGAATCGGAAGAGGAAATTTATATGAAACAAATTGAAGGTTGTGTCCCACTTGGAAATGAGCATAAAGTTTGCAAGCTTGTTATTAAATCACTTCATGGTTTAAAACAAGCACCCAAACAATGGCATGAAAAATTCGTTTTGTTTTCCAATGGTTATCACATTAATGATGCAGTTAAGTGTATTTATTCAAAGTTTGATAATAATGTTGGTGTGATTATTTGCTTATATGTTGATGACTTGCTCATTTTTGGTACCAATTTGGAAATTGCAAATGAAACAAAATTGTTTTTGTCTTCTAGTTTTGATATGAAAGATATGGGTGAGGCCAATGTGATCTTAGGTATTAAATTGACTAAGACACCTAATGGCACTTTGCTTTCACAAGAACATTACATTGAAAAGGTGCTTGAGAAATTTGGATATTATGATCAAAAGCCTGTAGCTATTCCATATGATGCTAACTTGCATTTGGCTAAAAATAATGGTAATTTTGTTTCACAAATTAAATATGCTCAAATTATTGGTAGCTTGATGTATTTGATGAACTGTACTCGCCCTGATATTGCATATGCTATTAGTAGATTGAGTCGATACACTCATAAGTCTTAATCATGATCATTGGAATGCATTATCAAGAGCTATGAGATATTTATAAGGAACTCTTTATTATGGGCTATTCTTTAGTGGTTTTCATCAGTTTTAGAAGGTTTTACTATGCAAACTGGATCTATGATTTAGATGAGCTAAAATCTACAAGTGGATATGTTTTTATACTTGGTAGAGGAGCAGTGTGTTGCTTGGTCTACTATGGAGTTCGAGTCCACAGCCTTAAAAAGGCATGTAGTGAAGCTGAATGGCTTAAAAACCTTCTTGACGATCCTTCCATTTGTGAAAAATTGGTATCGTCTGTGTATATCCATTGTGATAGTCAAGCTACAATTGCAAAAGCTAAAAATAAGATTTTTAATGGGAAGAGTAGGTATATACGCGTAAGGTACTCTATTGTGAGGCAGCTGCTAGATAATGGGATAATATCCCTTGATTATGTGAGGTCATAGATGAATTTGACAGATCCTCTGACAAAACAACTAAATATGAAATTAGTGGAAAGTACATTGAGGGGAATGAGACTTACACTGAAAACAAACGGTTGAGAGTGATGGTAACCCAACATATGTGATTGATGATCTCATGAAGGAAGTTCATATGGGTAATAACAAGTCACTTGTTGACGTAAAGATGCACTATCATTATTTTACATGTCCCTTTCTATAGTGTAGATAGTGCTATCGACAATGAGAGAGGATGAATATAAGGCTCGTAATGGATATGATAGCCCTTGTTGGGTGGTGTGCATAATTGGCAAGCACACTTGATGGGGCCCACCACCTATATGAGGGTGGAAGTGGGGTCACTTTCTATGCGAATTTGTGTAGGTTTGCTGGAGCACTCATGAAAATATAGGAATGTCGCATGGTCGTAATTTGCCAACCCGTTAGAGCATCAATTGTTTAGTGATAATTCTGATTCAATGATCTACAATGAAGGTGATTGGTTCATATAAATTATAAGTTTCACCAACTTCTTGTAAGATATACTTGCATACCCTAATTAGTGGTTCATCGACCGACATTCACCACTACAAATATATTGAGGTGTCATATTCCTTCTCACATTTTCTATTGTCCATTCCTTTTGATTCTTATATCTTTTGCCTTTGAATTTTGACATAATATGGGATTATTGGACATAATGTATTTTCACTATATTTTCAAATTCGTTCATTTTGTTTAGTTTCACATGCTCAAGTTGAACTTATATTAGACTCCTTCTATTGTTCTATTGGACTTATAGTATGAGCTGAGAATAAGGGGAGGTTCACGTGCACATGAGCCCAAGCAAGGGGACTGCGCCCAAATCAGGTCGGGACCAAATGCAAAATCCAGATGACCGATTTGGAAACCCTTAGCATGTGTGCATTGGCGTTGCGCCTACGCATGGAGGTTCACGGGTGCGCGCACGAGTTTACCGTCATTTTGCATACCATTACCATTATTATTTATTGGCTCAATATTTTGGAATTTGAACCAGATTTATTCATGTCATTAAGCCAGCTTTGTACCAAAAATCCCAGCTCTTCCCGAGATGCTTTTATTCAACCACCTCTTCCTGAGATATCTTAAGGTGTCTTTCTTCTGCCCGATAAATTTCCCATCATGAATTCCAATGGTTATCTTCCAACAATGCTTCTCATCTATATATATAGCCGAGTTAGAACGTAGGTTGTATCCTGAACATATTAAGAGTATCATCTTTCTCAAAATCTCTCTGTTCTTGGGCCGACCTGTTCTCTGTCCGAGCTACTCTCCATCCGATCTTAATCTATCTTCATGTGAAATGGAAGCTTAGTTGCTACTCGCTACAGCCCTGTATTGCGAGTGCATGCTTACATGGTCGGAATCCGTTGAATCCTAGAGGGTAGTCCGCCAGTCCTTCCATGCACTGAGTTTAGACTCCGAGGAGCGAAAATCTACTTTTAAGGACAGTGCCTGGCATGCCTCGGTTGATAAGTCTTATTCTTCTTCCTTTGTTATACTGTAGCTTCATCCTATTGCTTGTTCAATTTTATCCAACAATAGCAAGTTTGGAAAAAGATGTCTTTCACTTGAAACATGTTTACTGCATGGTTATCAGGATGGGGCAGAAAAGCTGGATACAACATGAGACACAAATATGGATGCACAACCTTTGAAAAAAGGGAAATGTGTACACACAATGTGTGGGTGTAATGCATATTTAGGTATATATGTATTTATTGCCTTAATCAATTTGTTTGTATGACGTCTCTCCTTATTTATGATCAATATTCAAATTAACATTTACTATCTTACATAAGGAAAAAGCTTCCTAATAGTATCAAACAAGTGTTAGAAAAAATTCATGCGAAACACGATATTGTTGTTTGAAACTAGTTTTTTGGAACAAGGATTTCAAGGATGGATTCAAGTTTGAGTATGCAAGGATGGATTCAATTTTATTTATTGAAGCATTCAGTATTGGGGCTATATTCTTGCTTAAGAATCATTGAGAAAAATTTTGACGGCGAAAAGTGATATGTACATTGTATGCATGAACTTGTACAATGCATATATTATTAATGTCATTTAGTTGCTAAACATTTAGATATAAAGTTTTTCTTAAGTATCAAAAGTTTACTGAAATGATTATGAGGATCGTTGGTGACCTGAATCAATAATCCATGTCAAGTTTTAAAACTAGTAAATATTCACAAATGGATTTTGTTGTTATTTATGCGCTGATCAGGGGCAGCAAAGGAGTCAGGTCGATGGAGTTTCGGTTGGGTTAGATTTCATCCAAACCCATATATGCCATTCCCAAACCCGGCCTGAATAATAACCATGTCGGCAATGGAAAACCTGTACCCGACCCGATGGGTTGATGGGTTACCCCTACCCAATCCGATAAAGATCCATTTATATTCAAATATTTAAAAAACAAGGGAAAACATGCTTCTGCGAGGATTTGAACCCATCACCTTCAACTAGGGATCCTAGATTCTGACCAATTCGACTCATCAAGTGAAGCGTTCAATTGATGGGATTAAAATTATTATTTTCTTCCAAATATAGACGAGATCTAACCCAAAAAAACAAAAAATTCATTGAAGGGAGCGAGAATCGAACCACTTACACCATGCACTGCTCAGCTACATGTCCTAGCCGTGACACACCACTATACAATTGCTGTTTTAGAACGAAGTAAATAATATATAACATTTATTGGGTTACATTTGGGTCAATTTAGGTGAAACCATCAACTCCTAACCTGACCCGATTAGTAATCTGGTCAAGTGGGTTGATCCTAATGCACCCTGAACCCACTTATTGGTTGACCCATACATGAAAATTTGGGTCGGGTTCTGATTTGACCCGTCAGGTTGGTTTGAAATTGCCACTCCTTCATTTTGAGGTCAACTAGAGTGCAATATGCTTTATGTCTATGCTAATGTTTTAATTAATAATCTTCACAAGCACCATCATGTCATATTATCTTCTTGTGATAAAGTTTATTGACAAGGGGAGAATCGGTTGGAAGGTTTAACTTAATTGCAAAGCAACGTATTGCAGATTAAATCTGGAAATCATTACTATTGAAATGGTATGTAATTGAATAACTTGCAGGCATATAAATTCCAGATGCTTTGGTATATAGATGCCATAGATTCTTCCTTGTGCTTACCTAGTTCCAAAGATACGGACAACCAAACATGGACATGACACACTGACAAATTAGATCTAAAATGGTACATAGTACACTGTTGTCCACAAATTTTAAAGCAGTACATATGATACCTGTCTGACGGGCATCCAACACATGCCTGATATGACACACTTCACCGTCGAACAATTGCATCCTTCTCACTCTTCATGCATTTCTAGTTGAAGTGACAGTGGGGTTGATTACGTGGAGGGGTATTCTTTGCGTGGTGGGCAGGAGTAGTGTTTCATATAAATTGAATAGACTTTTGGCATGACAGACAGGTTGGACTCCACATTCCAAACAACATTGTTGAATGGGCTGGAGCAGTGTTTCATATAAATTGAATAGACTTTTGGCATGACAGACAGGTTGGACTCCACATTCCAAACAACATTGTTGAATATCAAGAAATGTGCAATGGTCCGATGGAGTTTAAATTATGCAAACCAGACTAAATTGAAGAGTTTCTTTAATTAAATATAACATGGGCAAGTGGATGATTGAAGATGGTAGGAACATGCATAGTAAATATTGAAGAAGCTTCAAAAATAAGATAAACTTGATTTGAGTTGAAAGAGCCAGGGAGGATGAAAGATTTTTGGTTGCCTTACAAAGCAGTCAGTTATCAGATTCTCACAAACAATTGGTTTAGAAAAGTAACCCTTAGTTAGAAAAGTGATGAAAGATTGGTAAAACTGTATTGCTATTGTTTACTTGAATTTACTGCTGTGGTGCTTTAGTGGGTGCCAAAACATATAGGAAATTTGAAGATTCCGTTCAGAAAGTTACAGTAGTTGGACCATTGTTTTTCATTGTCAAACGGGGGTCTAACAAACTTATACATGGTTAGAGTAATGAACACCTAACAACAAAAAATACACCAACAAAGCCTTTATCTCCAATGGTTCTACAACTTGTATCCTTCTCCATGCAGTTCTCTGAAGGGCCAGTCTCCTCTGTTAATGAATAACACATACATATGAATTAGTGCAACAATTATTCATGATGCTTTTTTGTTAACAAAGTATAATAAAGCTGTATTAGGTGTATCTTTCCTCAATGTGATTTCTCCTGAGCTTCTTTGATTACTAATATTGGACTTCATTATCATGATATTCTTTGGCAAGTATGACCCTAAAGTAATTTAGACAATAATGTCAAAACATGCTTATAGTGAAACATTCACTAGGTCAAGTCATCAACTACTGGAAAGCCCAAAACTTCTTTAACTGCTCAATTTATCTTCCAATTAAATATAACAAATTATTATCTTCATAACCACCATCACCACCAGCATGTTTCTTTTTTTATTTATATTTTTGGCGAGTTATGATAGTATGCAGGGAAGTTTTGGTTTCGGGGAAAGAAATGCAGTAGGAGATTTTATTTTGGATTTCTCCTTTACCTATAACTTAATATTTTCCAACATATTGCAAAGATTGTAAGGTAATGTTAAAAGAGAGTGTAACTATAAACATAGAATTTTAATCTTAAATATGTATCTTCAAAAGTGGTAAAAGAGCTACAAAGTTAGAACAGATTCTATAATTAAGTGATGTAAATTAAAGTATGGGACATAAGGGGAGTTTCAAAGAAAATATTCTCAATGAGGCTTATTAGGAGTTCAAGAGTGACAAGAGTGATATGTGGATGAAGAAGGCAAACTACATAAGAATGATGGTCATATAAAAACTCGGTCTATGTGCAAGTATCGCATCACCAAGTAAGGAGACATTGTAGTGGAATGAAAAAGTGAAAGTTTCTATTAGAGCTAAACATGACATCTATAGAAATATCACAAGATGTAGAGATGATGTCTTGAAGAGATAAATTAACCAAGGAGAAAGTTAAAAGAGTTATTCAAGAGGCTAAATCGATATTTATAAAACGTTAGATACAGCTAAGGGGAGAAGAATATCTATCGACTAATACAAATGAGTGAGAAAAAGCAAATGAACTTATGTGTAATTAAGTGCATTAAAGATAAAAATAAAAAAAATTAGTAAAAGATGAGAGTATTGTGATAAATTTTATAATGGAAATCATACTGTAGATATAGGAGATTATGATGTTCATTCGAAAGAGTTGAACCATAGATTTATGTGAAAAATCAGAACATGAAAGGTGAGAATATTTAAAGAAAATGAAACTAAGAAATTCATGTGTACCGGATGAGATTCATATCAGAAGTTGAAAATCCATAGTAGATGTTGTTATATGGTTAGTAAAAATATTCAACAAAGTTTAATAATCAAATAGAATATCGAAAAAGTGGAGTTGCTCTTTGGTACATTTGTAAAAAATAATGGGTTTATATAAAATTGCTCTAACTATTGTGGAATCAAGTTAATGTGTCATTTGAGGAAGCTTTGTAAGAGGGTGATAACGTTTACGTTGAAAAAGAATATCACAATATCACAAAATCAATTTAGTTTCATAATGGAACATTCAACAACAACAGAGGTAAATCATCTCTCAAGTAGATTACGGAGTAATATATATAGTAAAAGAGATTGATTTACATATGATCGTTATTGACCTAAAGAAAACATACGACATAGTCTCTAGAGAGTCTTTATGTCGAGCTTTAATGAGAAGGATGGTAGTCTAAAGTATGTTACTCTAATGCAAGCTATATATCCAGAAGCAGCTACTACTAATATGAAGACTTGTAGAGCTTTCTAAACACAATTGGATCACATGAAGGCCTAGCTTTCAGTTCATTTCTCTTTGCTATAACTATTGATCAGCTTATTATGCATATTCAAGAGGAGGTGCCTGTTGCGGCCAGTAATTGGGAGCAGGGGCAATTGGGTAAAATAACAATTAGGAGTGTTTTTTCTATTTAAAGGGGGTTGAGCCGGCCCTAGAGGGTATGCGAAAATTTGTGAGAGTTATTTCTTTTATTCCCTTAGATTAATGGTATTAGGATTTGGCTTTTCCCCCTAGGTTAATAATTGTCTTCTAGTCATTAGTTAGCGAGTAGTTGAGTTGTAGTAGGATTTCTTTTTAATTTCAGATCTGAGTTCCAATAAAAAACCTCCTTTTATCATCAAAACCCTAGCGAAACGCATCAATTGGTATCAGAGCACTAGATCCAGGGCGAGCACCCGATTTATGGATCTGATCGACGCGTGGGTAGAGAAGGGAAAGGGTGCGTCGTCAAATAGCGGAGGATTTGACGGAGATCAATCGTCGCTACAAGGAGAAAGTGGCGGAGATCGACTGTCGCTACCTTTCCGCTGCAAAGACAAAGATAGATCTGAAGCCTGCGGCTGTCGGCGATCCAGATCTGAAATTATCAGATCCAGATCTGAAATTATCAGATCAAGATCTGAAATTATCAGATCCAGATCCGAAAGAGACGGAGGAAAATGGTGCAGATCTAAAGCCTGCGGCTGGCGGCAATCCAGATCTGAAATTTTCAGATCCAGATCTGAGATTTTCAGATCCAGAAAATGTGATTTTTAACGAGGAAGATCCAGAAACTGAAGAAGACGACGCCTTCGACCACTACAACCAAGGGTGGGAGGCATCTCAGGCCATCTTTGAGCCACCGGAGGGAGAGCGGACGTCGGAGGGGGGCGGCAACCCCTCTGACAGATCCCAGGAGGGCCGGCGAACCCGCAGGAGGGGCGGCAAGGGCTGCCCGCCCCTCCCGGGGCTGCGCCACTCCCCTGGGGGCACGGCGAAGCCCCGCCAAACCCTCCGGGGGCGGCGACAGGCCCTTGGGGCCCCGGCGGTCCCCGCCGGCCTAGATTTTGGCCCGGCGGGTGTCGCCGAGCCCCTGGAGGGCTGCGGCAAGGAGTTTGGGGGGTTCTGATACCCCCCGGAGGCGCTATTGGGGGCGGCGATGCAGGAGGGGATCGACAGCCCTTGTCGAACACTTCGGGGCCCCCTTGGGCCCAGCACGGGTCCCGATCTGCGTCATTTTCAGGATTTCAGCCATCTATGGGGTCCGGGGAAGGATTCCAGCAGTGCAACGATGACGACGACCATCCTAAGTATTTGTGGGTGTCCGATGACGTTTTTTGGATCCCGCCTTGGCCCGACGATATTTTTTCGGACTTCGTTGAAAGCGGTGGGGACCACTCTCATCCATTTGACCCGGGAGGAGGCTTGCAATCGACCTGGTGGAACGGATGACCCACGGACATCGTGCACCACCTTGAGGACAAGGTTTTTCAGGGGCAGAGTAATGTTGCGGCCATTAATTGGGAGCAGTGGCAATTGGGTAAACTAATTAGGAGTGTTTTTTCTATTTAAAGGGGGTTGAGCCGGCCCTAGAGGGTATGCGAAAATTTGTGAGAGTTATTTCTTTTATTCCCTTAGATTAATGGTATTAGGATTTGGCTTTTCCTCCTAGGTTAATAATTGTCTTCTAGTCATTAGTTAGCGAGTAGTTGAGTTGTAGTAGGATTTCTTTTCAATTTCAGATCTGAATTCCAATAAAAATCCCCTTTTTATCATCAAAACCCTAGCGAAACGCATCAGTGCCTTGGTATATGTTAATTGCAAATGATATTTTTTATAGATGAGAATAAAAGTGGTGTAAATGTAAAGTTAGAAATTTAAAAGCAGAAAGTAGAGACATGAGGTTTTAGCCTTATGTAGGAATAAGATTGAGTATATGGAATATAAATTTAGTACAATAAGGACAATATCATAGCGTGATGAAACTGGATGAGAAAAGTGTATTGGTAAGCAAGGTCTTCAGGTCTCTTAGGTTGGTTATCCAAGAGGATGTGAAGATTAATAAAGATGATCATGTAATCAAAATAGTGTGGTTGAAGTGAAGAATCACAACATGAGTGTGTGATTGGAGTGTACCGTTATGGCTAAAAGGTAAATTTTATAAGATAATGGTTAGACCGGTTTTGTTATATGATACAAAGTGTTTGTCTATCTACAATACACATGAATAGAGTATGTGTATGACAGAGATACATAAGTTAAGGTAGATTTGTAGAAACACTAGAAAAGATAAGATATGAAACAGAGATATCAAAACGAAGATAGATGTGGTTCATATAGAGGAGAAGATGAGATGACATCGCTTGAGATGGTTTGACCATATACATTATAGACATATTAATGCATCCATTATGAAGACAGACCATATGAATTTTGAAATCAAGAGAGATGTAGATCGAAAAAATGAAATGAAATGATAAGTAATATGAAAGATCTTGGCTCGACAGAAGAGAAATCTTTAGATCATAATGCCTGAAAAACAAGTATCAGCGTCACGATTCAATGTGCAGAAGAGAAATCTTTAGATCATAATGCCTGAAAAACAAGTATCAGCGTCACGATTCAATGTGAATTTTAACTTGTTTGTGTTTATTTATTGTATTATTTTACTTTTATTTATTATTATTGTTTTATTATTATTACTACTATTACTATTATTTTATTATTATTTTCTCTCTTTCTATCGAGTCCATAAAGCCGACCCCAAATTTTTTGGATGAAAGATATGATGATGTAGAAGTTTACTCACGTCTTTCATTTACTTCTTTCCATACAATCTTTACATGATTAATGGTAGGTTCCTAGTAGTAGATAGTGGTGGCAAACGAGTGTTGACTAGACGAGTCGAACTTGAACCCAAAACCGACCCAAATTTCTAGTTACGTCTATACATGTCAACACATCTGGTCCGGTTCTAACTAGGACGAGTTCGAGCTTGATATCCCAACTCAGGATAATCCAAATCCGCCCAGATTATATATATATATATATATATATATATATATATATATATATATACTAGTCATAACCCGTGCCCCAAGGACACGGATCGTTTAAAATATTACCCTTCAAAATCTTAGATTCTCTAATTTTAATCGAGCAACAATAAGTAACGCTCAATAATTGTTATTAGTTCCTCCAAACAATTTAGTTCCCCTCAAAATTTAGTTACTCCCAGAGAATTTAGTTCCTCCAAAAATTTCTGTCCTCCCAAAATTTAGTTCACTCAAGATTTAACTTGTGTCATAACATCACAATTCATTTAAAATGTTGCCCCCCCAACAAAATCTTGAATCCCCCTAATTTTAAAACGAACAATTAAAGTGTAAAAATTGTTATTTCGTTTCCCTAAAATTTTTAGTCCTCTCAATATTTAGTTCCCATGTTCATTTAAAGTATACCCCATCAAAATCTTGAATACCTTAATTTTAAACAAACAACAATTATTAACATTATGGCTTGTGTGCTGTATATAATTTAAAAATGCATTTATGACTGAGAGGAAGGGTGCTCACAGAGAGTACGGTTTTTAACCTTGTGGCTTCTATGATGTATTTATAACCGAGTATAAATGATTTTTGTAAAAGACTTTGGTTTTCGTGATGCAGTTATGACTGATTAAAAATGTTAAAATCTACAAAATTAAACACCACAAAATTAGAATATACAAAATTAAACACGAAATCAATTAACCCTTGAATTAAGCATTAAAAGATGACTAACTGGAACCAACATTAACACATCCCAAGTGAGTACTCATTTGTTACAACAATAATATTCAACCCAAAATGAAACACCAATCAATTAACCCTTGGATTAAGCATTAAAAGCTAACAAACTGGAACCAACATCAACGCAGCTCAAGTGAGTACTCATTTGTTATAATAACAATAATATTCACAACATGACTACAAATTACAAATGGCAATAATAATAGTTCCATAAACCCATACAACTAAGCAGGAGGCCTAAAATGTTAGCAAACATCACAATCATCACTCCCACTCCAACATATGCGGCTCTTTTTTGTAGCAGATATGTCAGATGTAGGCCGACAACGGTCCTCCAATGTTGCTTCATTAAATTACGTGATTGTAGGGTTGCTGGTACTTGTTATACTCTTAAAATCAACACGGGGTAGGAAAAATAAGAACTAATAAAGAAAAGAAGCTTATCCAAGAAATTAATTTGATTTCATTCACTTCAACTTCCCACTAAATGTTGTGCATTGATGCGCTTCTTCCCACAATCCTACATAAGCATACAAACAATGTTTAGAGTCATTTCAGAGCGAAAAGTATATTGCTAGCATCAAAGTGTTGACAGACAGATGATTGGTAAAAAAAGTCAGAAATATATGCTATAGATTATGCATTTCTCAAAGATTCTCTAATACAATTGTAGTTTAATGAAAGAACAATTTCTCAATGAACCTAAATATTATTTACCTTTCTTAATGAAGCATAAGAATCACCAATGATGATTTGGTTCTTTGGCCTTCCTTTGTCGCTTTCTTAATGCACTTAAATTTATCCTTTCTCTTGTGGAAAATAAAAATAAAAAAAGAAAATTATACACGTGATGTTCCATTTTGATTCCTAAATAAATCTAAGATCAAAATTTAATGCTTCCATTCCAATTCCTAAATAAATCTAAAAGCAAGCAACGATATACCCAAGCCACTAAGGCACCAATGAAACTGTCTGTTTGAATAACTCAAACTTCAGATATATTTCATTTAAAATATTCAAGCAACAATTACATATATATGTAAAGTATATGTTTCAATGCCAAAGTGAACAGAAAATTTCAAGAGTTGTAATAATCCGATTGTTTAGAAATATTTGGTATCATGTGTAAACATAAGCAAGATCACATTCAACAAACCTTTTGTTAGGTTATTCACTATGTGGCAGATAGCATATTAAGCTTCAGAAGTATATAACCTGCGCATTTCACCTGCTGTCAACTTACTTGAATGATTGCTAGTAACAAAGTAGAAATTATAATGATACCAAAAAGAGAAAAGAGAGCCATATCATTGAATTGTACATGTCATATATGTTACATCAAAAGAGGATCAGAGCTCGGACTTAGAGCGCATAAATAGATCCTAAGAACACAAATAGACCATGGAATAGAGCTCGGACTTAGAGCGCACAAATAGAGCTCGGACGTAGAGCTTTGAGCATAAATCACCTCGGAGGGAGGAGTGTCAGGAAATTTCAACCACTTGTGTTTTCCTCCTACTCGAGCTTTCACCTACTGAGGTTTCCCCCTTGAGTTTTCACCCACATGCAAGCACAGATGATGGGCCCCTAAAGTTTCACCCACTTCAGTTTTCACCAACTTGATTTTTTCCCCTCCCCACAAATGGCGCAGATGGTGCAACCTCTTCTTAAAGGCTCTGCACAAATTAAATGCAGACTCCCCACTTGGCCAGCCACTTGAGTTCCCCACTTGCACAAATTAAATGCTCTTCAGCCTCCACCCACTTGAGTCCTCCACCCACTTCAGTCCCGCGCAAGTTAAATGCAAATGCATCGAGTGTTTAAGGTGTGAGTGTTTAAGTTAAATGCAAATGCAAATCCACCCACTTGCGTTCTGATAAAGTGTTTAACGAAATGTTTAACGCAAATGCAAGCGCTCTGCAGCCTCACTCTTAAATGCAAGTGTTTAACGAAGTGTTTTTAAGGTGCACTATGTAATTCAATGTCTTTAAGGTGCACTCTGTCTCTTAACTACATGTCGTTAGCTTCTCGGCGGTTGCCTAGAATCTACAACTGGTGACCATGCTTCATCTTCGGTATCACTCCTCCCAGATGAGCTCTTCAATTTCGATCTTGCATCGTTCAGAAAACCAAGAACACAGAAACGATGTCAACCAAATGTTTTGTTCAAGAGCAATAAGAACAAATTGTTTTCCAGTAGATCGCCATTTTCCTTCGGAATCACTGCCAAAGAACCTAAATCCTTAAAAGGAGACTTGTTTCAAGCCCATCAGAATCGTACCCAACGATCTTCACCGTTCTAATCTGCTCCAAGAGCCGTAACCCTTCTCCATTTCAAAATCCCTATAAATAGAGAAGAATTAGGGTTTTGGTGATCGTATCTGTTCAGATCCGAGTAGAATCTCGAGCAGATCGAGTAGCAAAATACGATACAAAAGAGGAAATTTTTCGTTTTTTTCGAAAAGAGGAAGCATCAGTTTCTGGCTGATGATAGCCTTGAGCTTTTGGATGGTGACAGCCTTGGAGGTGCCGGTGACGCTAACTAAGGTGGAAATTGCGCTAATCTCGCCACCTTGATTCGTGATTCCAGTGGCGCTTTGCCTCGCCCTTGTCCAAGCCCTTGCCTCCCTTGCCTGAGACCTTGCTGAAAGATAGAAGGGCTGATTAGAGAAATGAAACCTTAGTTTGATTGTGTTTCTCACCTGAGAGAGCTTGAGAATTTGGTGATCTGAGTAGAGAGGGGTTGGAACAATGGAGAACTATTTTGTTCCTAATATGAGAGAGGACACAGAGAAGTTTCGGGTGTTTTTTAAAGTTTGGATGGTTGTAAGATGCCTTTTGTGTGGATCGATCTGCTGGGGAGAAATAATGGATGTATCTGCCATTGATCTTTGAAAGTTTGGAAGGTTATGATGCATTTGGTTTTGTTAGCCACGGATCGATGACCTGGCAAGCATGTGCTCTGGCATTGTAAATGCATGGGATAAAGTGGACCCACCAAAATTTTCAGAATCACGTTAGAATGACCGGCGTGATTTTACGTCTCGAACACTGTGTATGAGAGCATGCAAGTTGAGCTTTGAATGTGTTTTATTTTATTTAAAGTTAGGGTTAGGTTTTCCCTCCAAGAGTTAAGGTTTTACCTCTTAAAATTTTTACAAACTCTATCTCAACCGTTGATGTCCTCATATTAAATCCAAACCGTCTTTCTTTCAACCCATTTGTCCTAGTCAGCTTGTCCTAGTCAGCTTATCCTAGATAGCGAACCAATTCAAAAAAGTCCTCAAATGTATAATAGATAGATAGATAGAAGATATATATAAAAGTTTTCGGGTGAGAACTAGTGTTTACGCACATTGCGAAAACAATTTTATTTTTTTGATTTTTTTTTGATTTTTTTGATGTTTAATCCATACAATTATATACCGCAGGGAAAATAATGGGTGAACCCTAAGGGGATTTGAGCATCGATCCACCCGTTACAAATTTAATGGTTTCAGAACGTGCAAATTTGTTGAATGCCTTGATCGAATGCCAAATGACATTATTTTTCAACCATTATTTTTTTGAGGGATGTATAACAACATAAAATGAAAGTGGAAAATTTTGAAAAAAAAATAAAAACATTTCGCACCTTGCGAAATGTTCTCACACGAAGATTTTACATATATATAAGAAAATTTTCAATTGCAAACATTTTGCACGGAAATTTCCGTGTGAAAATGTTTTTATTTTTTGATTTTTTTCAAAATTTTTTCTAACTTCACTTCATGTTATACACCCCTAAAAAATAATGATTGAAAAATAATGTGATTTGCCATTTGATAAGGCATTACAAAAAGTTCTATTGTTCTGAAACCGTTAAATTTTGTAACGGGTTTATCGGTGCTCAAATCCACATATAGGGTTCACCCATTATTTTCCCAGGGATATATAATTGTATGGATTAAATATCAAAAAATATTTGAAATTTATTTCTAAAAATGTAAAAGTGTTTTCGCACGGTGCAAAAATCATAGCTTTTGCACTCGAAAACTACTATATATATGAAAAAATGAGTATTAGGTGGCCAATGAGGGGATTTCCTCCTTGGCCACAAGCTAGGCTACTTACGTGGGGTGTGGGGCCCACACCCACATGGGGATGTGGGCAGCCTAGATTGTGGCCAAAGGAGGAAATCACCTCCTTGGCCACCTGACCTACAGTAAAACACACATACATATATATATGAAAAGTAAGTGTGTATATCATATAAAGTATGGACAAATGTACAAAGGCACGCTAAGACGATTATAAGGGTAAGGTACAAATTTGGGAAAGGCTAGGAAGCGGTCACCAAAGACGGTCACCAAAGACATGTAACACCGTGCGGTAAGCTCCAACAACATGGCCCAAAAAAATTGGCCTTAAATCAACCCCCAGTTACTAAGGGCCGAAGCATCAGTAGGGTCAACCACCTCCAGCATAGTCAGTGGAAAGGCTGCGACAACTTCCAAGTGTTGGATCTGGATCCTAGCCTAGGGGGGTGAATAGGCTAATAAAAATAATTTGTGCAACCCACGAATAAGCACACGCAGTTATAGCAGCAACAGGGTAAATAAAATGCAGACACAGAGTACACAGCAGATTTACCCTGGTTCGGTCGTCCCAACGACCTACTCCAGCCCCTAAAGCAGAACTAGTATTGAATAGCGCAATAGGTACAAAACCACAAGTTAGAGCACGCTCAGAGCACCCTCTACGTCCCTACACTCGCCAGGCTCTCAATACCCCACACACAGTGTTTTCTCTCACTATCAATCCTAGCAAAGCTTTCTACCAGCTAGTCCCAAACTAGCTGGGTCCCACTTGTCTAGTCCCAACTAGACAAGTCCCAAAATAGTCCACAAAAATGGGTAAAATTTCCCCTACAGAGAACGTTACACTAAGACACAAATAAGAGAGTTTAAGAGTTTAGAAATGCTCAGTTTGTGTCTGTGTAGGCGTCTCTGTCAATCAGCACGTCGTCAGCTCCAATCTGACGCAAACGGTGTCTCAATCCGACTCCTGGATGTCAAGATACACACTGGTCTCTGTGTAAGGAAATTGCAGTTCAAATCCTTATAAGGCAGCAGGCTGTGCGCTCAGCAACTCCCTTAAATGATGCGGTCGGTGTGCAAAGCAGATCCAATTCAACTCTTTTAAGCTTCGGTCGGTGCGCAAAGCAATCCCCAAGTAAATTCTCCGCCGTTGATTTCGTGATCGTGCGGCCTGTATAGTGCCACGTCAGCACGTCGATACGCTTCGAAATAATTCGCAACGTTGCTTCGTTTTCTTCGATCAGCACTGAGTTAATCGTGGCCGTTGCTTCTCACGATCGTGCGGCTGTTGTTTGAACAAGGGCATGCAGCGGCAACGTCACAGCAGCGGCTTCGTGCAGCGGCGGATCTCGACGGTCTCTTCTTCGGCAAACTCGACGGCGACGGCGGTATCTTCTGTTGGCGGCGACGACGATGGTGTGCAGCTTGGCGCAAGATGATGGCGACATGCAGAGGTCTTCGTCAGCGGCGGCGACCAACTCAGCAACGAGGATGTCTCCGGCTTCGTCTTCGGCGACGACTTCGTCTCAGCAGCGAGGGCCTTCGACGATGGGTTCTTCAGCAGCGCAGTCGACGTCGCTTTGATATTTCAACGACGACGGAAGCTTGACGACGGCGACTCCTCTGCTTTCGACGGCGGCGTCTTCCTTCCCGATGTCGATGTTATCTTAGTTCGTGCAGCAGTGAGTTGTTCTACGGCGGCGACGACGGCTCTCTCGTCGGTGAAGATGATGGCTTCTCGGTGAGCTTCAGGCGACTACGACTCGACGATGGCAGCGGCTACTTCTTCGTTCACCTCTCCGATGATCTTCACGGCAGCAGGAGATGTCGACGAGCGGCAACTCCGTTGATAGCTTTGGTAGGGTTCGTCGACGGCGAGCTTCTCTTCGATGGCTAGGCAGATGATGGCGGCTGCTCCGATGATGAGTTCGAGAGTTCTTCGACGAGCAGCGGCGGCGGCGGGCTTCTACGGCAGTGTCGAGACTCGGTTCCTTCGATGGCTTTGCTCCGACGTCGTGGGCTTCTTTGAGATGGTGATGGCGGCTTACTCTTTGACGTTGATGATGCCGACGGCTTCAGGGGTTCTCCGATGAGCGGCGGCGGACTGCAGCTCTTGGCTTTGGACAATGTAGAAGTAGCTGCGAAGCTCAACGCTTTGAGAGGAAGGGTTTTGGAGATCACGGGGTTTTGTACGTTGACGGAGGAGTTTCAAAGCTTAGGAAGATGATATAGGCTTGGGAATATTTCGAACTAGGCTCTCCTTCTCCCCTAATAAAAAATCTGACCTCCCTTCTATTTTCTAAGTTACGGCCCCTTCTTTAATTTTGTGTTGCCGCAATCAAAGTAATGAAGTATGGGTTTTTATAACACAAATAAGACTAGGGTTTTTTTGGGGAATGCGGCAAGGAGAGAGAGAGAGAGATAGACTTGTTTCCTTTTTAAAAAAAGGATGGCCGATCCTCTTATTGAAGCACAATTCAAATTTCCTTTAAAGATATGAATATGGAGTTTATAATATACTAGGAATTTGTTTTGGCTAAGTAAATTGTATGGCAATGGGATTTATTCCAATAACCAAAAAGATTTGGTTCTATCTCTCAATATTGAACCAAGTCCAATTTCTTTGTGCACACAAACTCCATCTCCCCCAATGTGCTATACGAATAGCGATTCCGCCAAATACCGAGAATATATTGTTTCGCCAAGCCTGAAACACACTAAGCACACACATGAGATATAACGATACGTTTGTCATCATCAAACCAAGATCCTAGATCGTTGCTTCCAACAATCTCCCCCTTTTGGTGATGACAAACCCATGAAAAGATTTGAGCAATAAAAATGAGTGTGTGAAGTGTGTTGAAGGGTGTAATGCAATATGAAGCATGAGATGAATATTCAAGCACTACAACATGGCATGCACAAACTAATAACAAATACAATAGCATGCTCCCCCTTCTCTCAAGCTCACCCTTCAACAAGTATTCAAGAATATTTCAGGCTCCCCCTTCAACAAATAATATCAACATCAAAGCTCAAAGCTGTCAAAATCTTTTCTTTCTCCCCCTTTGTAATCACCAAAAGTGGATTAATGAAGTCACAAGAATATCACATGCAAAAATAAATCATTATTAGAGGTAGCGTGCAATTTGCATGAGTATTCCAAATAATAGACAGTTCAAGTTCATAGCATTTCATAATCAGACTTCTCCACCTTTGTGAAAGTGTAGTGATATAGACAATAAAGTACAAGAGGAGATTCAATTTCAAATATTCAACCAAATCAATCCATATTTTCCACTTTTCATGAACATCACTAGGATTGATTTTTCCCACCTCATCAAAGATGAGTTCAAGTTACCTAATCCCAAAACATGGCCTAAAAGGACTTTTAAATGTGGGATGGCATTGCTTGACGAGTTATATACACCAACGCTAATGATTACCCATGTAGCACAAGTTGGATACTCGTGGGTTGTGTTTTAGCCATGAAGTGTATCCATTTTTCATACGGAGCAAATATCGTCCCTTTTTTTCATTCTTTTGTGCTCAATTTTAATTCATGGCTAAACACATCATATCCCTTAGAAATTTCAGAAATTAATCATTCCTACATGCACTTTCCATTATTCTTCAAAAGAATATCCAAAAGCACTAAAAAGTTAAACATCGTGAAAGTGCAAATGTAGGTGTAGAAGTCAAGTTTGAAACTTATGAAACATGTCATGGCTACTAAAAAGAATAACATCATGTTCATGTAGCTTCAACAATAATGAATTGACTTCTACAATGGATAGAATTGATCATTCATACAATATCACTCAAGAGATTCATAATAGGATTCAATAAGCACAATTTTCCTTTTTTTATTTTTGATTTTTCAATTTTTTTTTGTTTTTTTCAGAAATAAAAACATAAAAAAACATGTAAGCAAGCACACAAAACCAAATAAAAATAAGCACACAAAGCAATCTATGAAGGTATGCAATGAACATGCAAATAGGGATAGAAAATTATACCTTCTCGTCGCTTTTTGACGAAGGAGCTAAAAGAATGAGACATCGAGTTTATTGCTACTTGCCAAAACTCCATCACACCTACATGAAAGGTGTTAAGTGTGACCTTGGAATCCAACAAGGTCCACTAGTGTTAGCCAACATAGTTTTAGGAACCCACACTTGTTTAAACTTGATATTTGTGTTCCTAAATTTACAATAGTATGATGTGTGACCTACACTATCACAAGTAAAGCACTTTGCATATAAGTTCTTCGCAATAGATGATGCATTGTGGAATTTTTTGAATTTTGACTTTTCAACGTTTTTCGAACCAAATCCAAGTCCTCTTCTATTATTGCCATATAATTGATTCTCTAAAATAATATCCAACGATTGTTTTCCCATAGAGAATTTCTTAATGGCTAATTCAAGATTAGAGACTTTGGATTTTAACAATCTATTTTCTTCCACAAGCAATGTGCATTTACTTATAAAAGCTCTCTTGTTTTCCTCTTCCTTCTTTTCAAATTCAACCATTTTTCTTTTAAAATCATTATCCAACATGCAGAATTTATCATTAAGCTCTCTAATAACATAGTCTTTTTCAGTTTCGAGCTTAATCAAATCAAGTTTAAGCATGCTAATATTATTCATCAAGGAAGGGCAAGAGAGACAAGGTGCTTCATCATTAAAACTGGATTTTTCCTTTTTCAGAATATCAATAGTAGAGTCACGAGCAACAATATCAATTTTGAGTTTTTCAATCTCTTTAGACATTTCATATTCAGATTGTTGCATTTCAAAGTTTTCATTTTGGTAGTCATCTATAGTGGATTCAAGCTCTACTATTTTATCTTGCATTTCTTTACAAAGAGTAAGGAGTTCAGTTTTACTACCAGAAATTACCTCATCGTGTATTCCCATCAATGCCATGCATGAATGGGCTTCGTGTTCCTCCTCCTCGCTCTCAGCTTCGCTATCCATGTCCCAAGTAAGCACCTTGGATTTTCCCTTTTCTTTAGCTACCTGAGCTGTCTCATGTGGGCAATCCCTCATTCGGTGTCCTCTTTTCTTGCATTTAAAACAAGTCATTCTATTAGTAGTATTCTGATCATAATTTTGCTTAGAAGACTGAAAAAAGTTAGAGCGATTAAACCTGCGTGCCATTTCTGCTCTTCCTTGCTTGGTTTGGACAAACTTTCTGAAATTTCTGACCATTAGCGCTATGTCATCATCATCTTCTTCACTTTCGTCAGCTTTCAGAGCAAGTGGCTTGGTAGCTTTTTCTTTTTCCTCAGGTTTCTCCCTTCCATTAATATTTTGCAATTTAAGCTCGTGGGACATTAAATTACCTATTAAGTCCTCCACCCTCATCTGCGATAGATCCTTCGCTTCTTGGATGGCAGTGACTTTAGGCCTGAAAGAGCTTGGCAGTGCTCTTAATATCTTTCTCACCTGCTCAAGGCTAGAATATGGCTTACCGAGCGAACTAGACTTGTAGACAATGTTGGTGAACCTCGCAAACATTTCTGATATCGTCTCTGACGGTAGCATGCGAAATCCCTCGTATTCCGTGCTCAGAAGTGCAAGTCTAGACTCCTTCACCTGTGACGTTCCCTCATGCGTCACCTCCAAAGTATATGCCATATTTCCTGCGCAGTTAGACAATGTGAGATACGATTGAATTCAGATTTATCTAATGCACAAATAAGAGCATTCATAGCTTTAGCATTTAAAGAATAAAGCTTCCAATCATTATCATCCCACTTATCATCAGGTTTAGGCATCTCAGTATTTTCAATTTTGATAACAGGTGATTTATATCCTTTTTCAACAATTTGCCAGGCTTTATAATCAATAGAAATAAGATAGATTTTCATACGATTTTTCCAGTAAGCATAATCACCTCCATTAAATCTAGGTGGTCGGAAAATAGACTGACCCTCAGCAAAAGCACTATGAATGTGGTCCATGGTCAAACTAGGCTAGATCTACTAAACTGGCTCTGATACCACTTGTTGGATCTGGATCCTAGCCTAGAGGGGGTGGTGAATATGCTAATAAAAATAATTCGTGCAACCCACGAATAAGCACACGCAGTTATAGCAGCAACAGGGTAAATAAAATGCAGACACAGAGTACACAGCAGATTTACCCTGGTTCGGTCGTCCCAACGACCTACTCCAGCCCCCAAAGCAGAACTAGTATTGAATAGCGCAATAGGTACAAAACCACAAGTTAGAGCACGCTCAGAGCACCCTCTACGTCCCTACACTCGCCAGGCTCTCAGTACCACACACACAGTGTTTTCTCTCACTATCAATTCTAGCAAAGCTTTCTACCAGCTAGTCCCAAACTAGCTGGGTCCAACTTGTCTAGTCCCAACTAGACAAGTCCCAAAATAGTCCACAAAAATGGGTAAAATTTCCCCTACAGAGAACGTTACACTAAGACACAAATAAGAGAGTTTAAGGGTTTAGAAATGCTCAGTTTGTGTCTGTGTAGGCGTCTCTGTCAATCAGCACGTCGTCAGCTCCAATCTGACGCAAACGGTGTCTCAATCCGACTCCTGGATGTCAAGATACACACTGGTCTGTGTGTAAGGCAATTGCAGTTCAAATCCTTATAAGGCAGCAGGCTGTGCGCTCAGCAACTCCCTTAAATAATGCGGTCGGTGTGCAAAGCAGATCCAATTCAACTCTTTTAAGCTTCGGTCGGTGCGCAAAGCAATCCCCAAGTAAATTCTCCACCGTTGATTTCGTGATCGTGCGGCCTGTATAGTGCCACGTCAGCACGTCGATACGCTTCGAAATAATTCGCAGCGTTGCTTTGTTTTCTTCGATCAGCACTGAGTTAATCGTGGCCGTTGCTTCTCACGATCGTGCGGCTATTGTTTGAACAAGGGCATGCAGCGGCAACGTCACAGCAGCGGCGGATCTCGACGGTCTCTTCTTCGGCAAACTCGACGGCGGCGGCGGTATCTTCTGTTGGCGGCGACGGCGATGGTGTGCAGCTTGGCGCACGATGATGGCGACAGGCGGAGGTCTTCGTCAGCGGCGGCGACCAACTCAGCAACGAGGATGTCTCCGACTTCGTCTTCAGCGACGACTTCGTCTCAGCAGCGAGGGCCTTCGACGATGGGTTCTTTAGCAGCGCAGTCGACGTCGCTTCGATATTTCAACGACGGCGGAAGCTTGACGACGGAGACTCCTCTGCTTTCGACGGCGGCGTCTTCCTTCCCGATGTCGACGTTATCTTCGTTCGTGCAGCGGTGAGTTGTTCTACGGCGGCGACGGCGGCTCTCTCGTCGGTGAAGATGATGGCTTCTCGGTGAGCTTCAGGCGACTACGACTCGACGATGGCAGCGGCTACTTCTTCGTTCACCTCTCCGATGATCTTCACGGCAACAGGAGATGTCGGCGAGCGGCAACTCCGTTGATAGCTTTGGTAGGGTTCGTCGACGGCGAGCTTCTCTTCGATGGCTAGGCAGATGACGGCGGCAGATGACGGCGGCTGCTCCGATGATGATTTCGAGAGTTCTTTGACGAGCAGCGGCGGCGGCGGGCTTCTACGGCAGCGTCGAGACTCGGTTCCTTCGATGGCTTTGCTCCGACGTCGTGGGCTTCTTCGAGATGGTGATGGCGGCTTACTCTTTGACGTTGATGATGACGACGGCTTCAGGGGTTCTCCGATGAGCGGCGGCGGACTGCAGCTCTTGGCTTTGGACAATGTAGAAGTAGCTGCGAAGCTCAACGCTTTGAGAGGAAGGGTTTTGGAGATCACGGGTTTTTGTACGTTGACGGAGGAGTTTCAAAGCTTGGGAAGATGATATAGGCTTGGGAATATTTCGAACTAGGCTCTCCTCCCCTCATAAAAAATCTGACCTCCCTTCTATTTTCTAAGTTACGGCCCCTTCTTTAATTTTGTGTTGCCGCAATCAAAGTAATGAAGTATGGGTTTTTATAACACAATAAGACTAGGGTTTTTTTTGGGGAATGCGGCAAGGAGAGAGAGAGATAGATTTGTTTCCTTTTTAAAAAAAAGGATGGCCGATCCTCTTATTGAAGCACAATTCAAATTTCCTTTAAAGATATGAATAGGGAGTTTATAATATACTAGGAATTTGTTTTGGCTAAGTAAATTGTATGGCAATGGGATTTATTCCAATAACCAAAAAGATTTGGTTCTATCTCTCAATATTGAACCAAGTCCAATTTCTTTGTGCACACAAACTCCATCTCCCCCAATGTGCTATACGAATAGCGATTCCGTCAAATACCGAGAATATATTGTTTCGCCAAGCCTGAAACACACTAAGCACACACATGAGATATACCGATACGTTTGTCATCATCAAACCAAGATCCTAGATCGTTGCTTCCAACACCAAGGAGAGCTTGGCCCCCAGGAACATCTTGGGGAGCGCCTGAGAGTGAAATATGCGGTTGTTCCTCTCCTTCTAGATGTGCCAGACACTAGTAGAGAGGATAAGCATGGAGAGTCATCCCACAACATTGGTATTCTTTTTTGCTCCAAACAGCCGTCGAAGGTGAGTGTCCACATGAAGGGATTTGGAGCAGGTGGAAATACCTAGCTTGAGCTTGCAATTAGACCACACAAAGCCGCTATACTCAACGGAAAAAGATGTGACGAGTAGTCTCCAGGTGAGCATTACAGAACACGCAAGTAGAGGGTGTTAGGATGCCCATACAAGCCAGCAGGTGCATGGTGGGGAGCTTGTCGGTGAGGGGATGTAGGAGGGTGAGCGCATACTTGGGAGTATGTCTGGAAAACCAGACCAGAGAGTGAAGACGATATGGAGTGAAGACGATATGGAGGAGTAGAACGAACGGAATCCTAGGCCGAGCGAAAAGTGCATCCGCTACTAGAACCCCATTCCCAGAATCCATAGCGTCATCCAAAGAGTCAGAGTCAAAGTGTTTTATATATATATGGAAATATTTTGATGAGAAAACTTCCACATGCAAACATTGTAAGAAAAATATCTTTTAATGTTTTTTCTATATATAAACTGTTAGATGTTATGTACATATGTTAATACATACTCAACCTAAAAATAAAAAAACCTCCCAAATTTGCCTCTCGATTGAATTGGTTTTAGCTGTTCTATTGTTTTGACTAACGATTTGATTGAGGATCAACCACTCTTAGGGGGTCACTTATTATTTATTTGGATATATTTGTATTGATTAAATCTCAAAAAAAAATTCATAAAAAATAAAAAAGATCAAAATGTTTTCACACCACTGTAGTGGTGAGAACATTTCGCAACCGAAAACCACCCCGTGTGTGTGATTGTGTGTGCAGTGATATCGAGGGCGGCTGGCTACCTTACGCCCATGGTCGACCCCTTTCCCTCCATTTTTGAAATTTTTTCTGAGTTGTATACATTTTAAAATCTCAAAATCCTAAATATGGCTGAACCTTACCGGTATTTGATGCTCGATCACTTGTTACAAAAAGTTCTATTGTTTTGAAACCGTTGAACTTGCAACAGGTGGATCAACGAGTAAATTTTTTTGGATTCACTTGAAAGTTGATGGTTTGAGGTTTTAAAACAAGAAGATCAAAATGATCAGAGGAAATTTTGCTCCTTGTGTAGCGGAAACCCATTTTCCACTCACACACATAATTTAACACTAACCACAAGTGCACGATAGCTCAATAGCTAGTGTGAGGACTATATAGCTCAGTGGTTGGGGGTTCATGTTGTATGTCCTACAATGAATTTATTTGTATTTTCATTGAAAATTATTATCATAAACAACTAAGTACATGTAAAGGTTAACTTTTATCACCATGGTCTCTTTGGTAATTTTGATTACACTTTTGAATTCTACTCCAAGGTCATTAGTTCAAGTATTAATGAGAAAACATAATTTTTTTGGCCAAAAAAAGATTAGACTCAAACACATCCCGGTACCGACCCGATTTCTTAAGTGGTTTGGGTATCATCACTGACAAGGATTTATTCGGGATTGGGTACGGATTTACGGTACCTGACGCGGATTAATACCGGGTTGTGTTCAAGTTACCCTAATGCGGGTAAGGTTAGGCTTGACCCGATCCGACCCGTCTACCACCCCTAGTAGTAGATACCATCATCATCACCAATGTTATGAAAACCGGACCGAACCGGCCTGTTCAACCGTTTGGACCGTGAATCGGCTCTGGTTCGGTCCAAGATAACCATAAAACCGTTGATTGCCAATCAGTTGTAAACCGGTGTAAACTCGGACCGGTTTGACTTTGAAGTGAAGTTTAACCTTTTAATATTATGAAGTTATTAATATTTAATAGAGAATTCAGTGCATAGCCTCCCAAAGGGGATTGGTGCGGAAAAGAAAAGAGGGCAGCGTCTTAGTGTTATTTTTTGTTTAATATTGTTTTATATATTATACTAAAAATAAAAAAATATTATTTAATTATCACTGGTTCAACCACAGTCAGACCATTGAACCTTGAACCAGTGCCTTGACCGGTTCAATGACCGGTCCGGTTTTAAAAACATTGATCATCAACATATCTAAGCTTTTATCTATCATAATGCATCTATGGAAAATAACTCTGTGTGAAGAGTTGTAAAAATACTGCCACTGATTACTAGCTGTCATCCTGATGCCAAAATCTTGATGATAAATGTTTGATACCAAATCAGCTATGTGTTTTCCAGTTCACTAGATAAAGTAGTGGAGCTGGTGGTTCAAAACGTTCATTTGGATATGAACCTACATAAAAATATGAACTGGCTTGATAGCATTTTAAGCCATTGTGGTACCATTGCACTTGTGTGTTGATTCCTGGTACTTTACTGTGTTTGTTAATGTTTAGAGACCCACCTGCGAATATGTAACCATGCTCATTACTGTGGTGGCTGGGTGCAGGTAACGCCAAACGCTCATTTTCAAAATGACCTTGGTCTCGACAGTTTGGATACGGTAGAGATTGTCATGGCCTTGGAAGAAGAGTTTGGATTTGAGATTCCAGATAATGAAGCAGACAAGATCAGCTCCATCAATCTTGCTGTCGACTTTATTGCCTCTCATCCACAGGCAAAATGAATGAGCCATCCAGTGCTTGTGTGCCGACTTCCATTAGCTTCAGCAAGATCAACCTCAAGCTGTTAAGCTGTTTCTTATTGGAGAAATGGCAATCAACATAGACTATTTTAGGCGTATTTTATTTTGTGCCCCATAAAAATTATTCAGACTAGATTTGCCTTTGGGCAAAGCTGATAATTTTCCTGAAATGTTGGTGCAGTGGTTGTCTGAATGGAGCCTTCTTAACTTGCTTATGCCCTCTGTAATAGCCATTGTGTGTGCAGGCACTGTGGCTTCGTTATGTTGGAGACCGCTTTTTGAGTGTTTTTTTTGTGGGCATCCTTTGTTTGTGACGGATGTGTATTTCAGGGTATGTGGACTTTGACATGGTCAAATATTTCCTAGGTGTTGAACATGGAAGGATTTTATTGTTGACTAGTCATAACCCGTGCCCGCGGGCACGGTTCATTTAAGATTTTTCCATGCGAAATCTTTGTTCTCCGAAACTTTTTTTTCAAAGCCAAAATTTAAAAGAAAAACAAATTAGTTTACAATATTTAGCGGTATAGGCGCCTTCGGCGCGGAAAAACAAATTCAGAGCATGCGCCTTTGACACAGAACACCAAATTCGATGTGGGTGCTTTCGGCGCAGAGCAACAAATTCGACATAAAACAACAATTTCGACGCGGGTGCCTTAGGCGCGGAACAACAAATCAGCGTTAATAATGGCGCGGGTGCCTTTAGCGTGGAACAACAAATTCAGCGCATGCGCCTTGGACACAGAACACCAAATTCGACGTGGATGCCTTCGGCGCAGAACAACAAATTCGATGTAAAACAACAATTTCGACGCGGGTGCCTTAGGCGCGGAACAACAAATCAGCTTTAAAAAATTTAGCTGGCGCCATCGGCGATGGCTTCATATACATATAACCAGTGCCCTTGGGACACTGTTAATTTAAAAATCTTGGGCCCACTAATTTTAAACAAACATCAATAATTATTAGTTTCCTCTGAAATATCAGCAGATGATATCGAAATTTTACAGGGTTTTGCAATGCTGATCAATGAGTTGGCAGCATCTCCCGCGTTCATTTTTTCACAGCTCGCGTTCATTCCCAAGATGAGATTGTGTGTATGCACAACATTTTTTTCATAACTAATATTAAAAGGCTATTCCTAATTTCAATGCTTTTGTGTATTCCCAACAAATTTTTCTTTAACCCAAAAATTTCCCTCCAAAACTTGATGTGACATTGCCACATAGGACAAATTCAAAATCTGCCCTCAATTGTAATATAGATTGGATATCTCATCTTCTATTTGGTTGGACCTCGGATGAATTTTTAATGTTCCCTATTTGATACATTATGTTATGCCATTAAAACCTGAGTTAAATTTTACAGAGTTCGACCATACGATCGTTATGCTCCTCTGGTTATAGTTTACTAAGGAGAATCATCTATCAAGATATTACAATATCCAATAATGCTTCCAAATATGCTTTTCAAATACGTTCCTTCAAAACCGATACTATGTCATATGTTATATCAGTCAACCTTCCTTTTTCCATTGAACATTTCCAATAACAACTTAGCGACAATATAGGCAGCACCCATTTTGGAGACTTCTCCTGTCTACCCATACTTTGTGACAAAAATTACATTCAATTAGTCTGTTGATTATTCGCTGAGGAAAGAGATAACATTATGTAGTAGTACACGGGAGGTAGATGAATTTATGACATAATCGTAAAATAGCATGCAGTGTACACATGATAGCACTTGAGATTGATATAGAAAGTCGAAAGTAGTTAACACAAGCTTTAGGAGTCCATAATCCATCAATTTTGGTCATCCCAAAGGTAGCAACCTTTAAAATTATTTTGACTTTGAATTGAATAACCATTGCTGTAGATTTCCATTCATCATGCAGTATTATAGCCTTAAAAGTATTGATTAAAACATAGGCTGATGATTTTAATTAGATTTCGATGTCGGACAATGCACAAAGCTCTGTTTCTGCTGCACCAACACTCTTTAAGGTCCCTTGAAATTTCAAATCCAAGCATTTCGCAGTGATAATCAATCGGTCATCAAGATATCCTTTGAAAACTAAGCCAAAACCTTCAATTCCTAACAAAAGTTTCTTAGATAAAATTGTCGGTGGCACTAACTAGATCATCATATGAAACAACTATGTGATTGCCTATATGTTGTGTATCTATATGAACCAAGGCTATGGACTTCCTACTTCCATGGACTGTAAATAGAAGAGTTTGATCGGCAATGACATTGAACAAACTAGAGGGAACATGCCCGGAGAGGTTTCTTTCAAGAACAAGAATTTGGAGCAGGGGAAGTTGGTTCGGGACGTTGGAGACAATGCCAGCCAGCGTGGTGCTGTCAGGATAAGGGAATAATAGGAAGGAGGGATTCACAAGGCGAGGAAAGAGAGCAAGTACCGTGGAAGCTGGTATCACAAAGGTCAATGGTAGTAACTCGGAGGTGATGCCAATCGAACGGCGGCGTCGGTTGGCAGTCCAGTTCGAGGGCAGAATGCCAAGTGGATTGCCAACAAGAGTTAGTTCCCCCTTGAGATCAATGTAGAGCAACCAAAGTAACCAAAAAGAGCAACACAAGCTTGCATATAGCAGCAAAGCGGGAAACATCCATCCTTTACGGCAAATTAGAAGGCATCACATCCACATGCATCCTCAAAGTAATCTCACAGCAAAGCAAACAAAAGGATTTGTGTCCCTCCATTGCACCAAACATGGCCATGAGGCAAATGATCCAAATCAAACTAAATCGGACCACTTTCAAACACCAATAATACAAAACAAAATGGAACAGCGGGAATTTAAACAGACAAAGGACCAAGTTAACACGCTTGCTGTCATAAAGTATCACAAGCCCGTCAAGCCTATACATTTGAAGCGGGCCAAATAAACAAGTTCCAAATGGCAGAAGTACAAGAAATCGCAACCATACACTGACATCAGATAAACAAAATGGAAGAGAGCTGAGCGATTAACAGATACAGTAAAACAAATACCGAGATTGTTCTGCGACTTCATCAAAGCGTGCCATATTAGACTGTGGAGCAAAAAAAAACTTGGGCTTTCACAATCCGGACATGTAACACACCTTGGGTGCAGATCAGGCATTGGATTGCTTTCAATGTGGATCTTCCAGTCTACAGTTTGAATTGTGGATCCTGCCATCCAATGTATACAACCAATATTCACAAGCAAAAAACAAAGTGGCAACCCACATGAAACCTGACCAATGACACCAGTCACCTTAGCCTCAATTGTTCCAATGCATACATTTATGTTGTAAAATCAATAATTAGCTCACATTAACTTAGGCTTTGCACAGTTCGCCCAAAAAAACAAATAACACCCACTTAATTACATGTTTGCCATCCCAAGGGTTTTTGCATTTTAACCACCGGACTTTGCACTTTTTCTCCGACAATACCGGCACACACCCCCATATTTCTCACTCCTTTTCGGTTCCGCGCGTTCACCGCATCCTCTACGTCGGGGGGAGGGGGGGGGGGGAAGCTCCATGCACTGTGTGCACGGGTTATTTCTAGTAAATTTATAATGCTCGAATTGCCTCAACACGCTCCAATTTCTTTCGCAACATGAGGAGTTACTAGTTAAACTCAAGATTTTGATCGTAATTTTTCTTAGGCCGATGCATCTCCACCATAGAACTCCCACCAATGAGCTATTTATAAAAATGAACATAAACCAATAAGCATGTTAAAAATTTAAATACACATTGAATAAATATTTAAGTGTGATCACACTAAACTAGTAATACAATACCTGGATCAAAGTTATCAGTACCATTAAAAATTTCTAATATTTCTTTATCATTCCATGTCTCATTACTCCATTTGTCTTCTTGTATATCACAAACTCTTCAGCTCCAATTTTATCCTGAATCTCGATTTCAGGATAGAACACATCTATACAATACATGATTGCATTCCTAAATACAAATTCTTCTTTTACTGTGTTACCCCTATAGTAATAATAAGGATTCAAATAATATACAGCTAAATGTAACGGGCTATCAAGCCTACATTTTCCTCCTTTTCAATGATGGCAAGCACAATCTTATATGCATTTTCTTTTCTATTATAAGCAACCATGGTATCATTCTTTGCATCTTGAATCATTCCACAAACAAATCCTATTAATGGCATCCTACATGCATCAACAATTCTTAATAGTTTAAAAAAGACGTGTAAATCTTCTGTGCATCTTTTCAAAATAGGTCTAAATAGATGATAGCTTTAACTACTCTTTCTTTTCTAGTTATGAACCATCTATTTTCTTCTCAAGTCATCAATAACACCATACTAGCTAACTGCATCTTTTTATTAAGAAGGTAATCGAAGCTGAGAAATGTCGTAGTAAATAACATCACCCCTTGTCAAACAAGCTATCTTCTATCAGTGAACTTACGAATCAATGCAAGGGTGCTAATATGAGAATATAGAAAGATTGTAATTGATCTTTCCCTCAACCGCAACTTTATACTTGGGAATCTTTCCGATACGTTACAACATAAGGTCTAAGGTGTGTGCTATGGTGTACTACAGAACTACTCTAAAACAATCTTAGTCGAGTAATCTTCTTCATATCCTTTGCCATCATATTTGAGAAGTGGTTATCTGTAACTACATTTATTACTCATTCTTCTCAAATCTCTTTAATACATCTCTCGACCCAATCATAGATATACGGTCCAATATTTACATTTTCAAAATCTTTGATTGACTTGATGGAACTTGTGCCTCCCTTGCAATGCACACATAAGTTTATTACACACACATACATCCTACCAATCCACCTATTAGTTAAAATAGTATAGCCATAATTATCTCAAGATGCCTTTTTATTTTTAACCTCTTCTTTCACTTTCTGTTAAGAACGACGTAAAAGAGGGACACTCAATTGATATTCGCTAGGCCCTTTGTATCCCTGCCCATGTCTACCAATGGCCTTGGAAGCAAGGTCCCACTCAAGGAAATAAACAACATGGAATGGAAGGCCGGCAGCATAACACCACATACTAACACATTTTGTGAGCTAAGTTCCATTACTTTTTCTTCTCTCTCACATTACAAATGTTTACCTTAGCTTCCCTTCATTCACATTTGATCCAAAAGCCCAATAAACATGATATTTTTGTCCAATATTTGTGAGTTCAGGTTCTTTGGATTCATGTTCTTCGGAAATATGCACTTCTTGCCTCAAGTTGTTTCTTTTCTCCATTTTCTTTTTCTTTATCGCTTCTAAATTACTTCTACAAATTGTCATGTCTTCATCGCTTGCCTTTGAATTCATCCATACATAATTGGATATTCCAGCTATATGTTGCTTCAAGCGATTAATGACTCATTTAAAAACTTTCACACTTTAAACACATCATATCATTAGTATTTCCTAGATTTACTTTCTCTCCATACTCCCAACCTACATCTTTGGAGCTGGGTGGCCTCTTCCTAACAAAAGTAGCCTCATCTTGATAGCAACTGTATGAATAATGCATTCTTGATGGATTAGATCCATAGATGATGACATTCACCTGTAATAATTTGAAGAATATAAAAAAGCAACAACGCATTCTCATGTATCTTTTTATGTTTTAACAAAATAAATTTGAAATTAAAATGAATTTCGCATTAAATATACAACTAGATTGTCATCGATTCTCAAGAATATCATCACAGTTTTATAAATCATTTAATAAATTAAAATGTTCAAACTCTATTGTTTATAGTTTATACAAATTAATTTTACTTCACAAAATTGTTTTGGGAGAGAAAAGAGAAAAGATAAAAGTAAAACGAAAAAAGAACATAGAAAAAAAGATGGCTTTGCCGCTGCTCCCCGCTGGTGTCTAGTGAGAGCAAAGAGGAAAAAAAGAAAAAAGAAAAAAGAAAAAAGAAAAAAGAAAAAAGAAAAAGAAATGGATTTAAGAAGAGTGTACCTGGGGAATTGGGCCGTCACTGATTCCCGCAGGTGAGAGATCCGCCACCACTTCGCCGCTACTTCTGGAGATCCATCGGCCCGCAGTTGCTTTAGAAAGGCTGGAGAGATAGGCCACTACTATTTGGAGAGGAGAAACCCTTTAAAAACTAATTTTTATGATTAACTAATCGTGTTTCTTCTTAACAGGTATAATTTTTAAATTTTTTAGTCGTCAATTATGCGCCAGCATATTCACATATACAGGCACATAACAGGCGCATAACAGAAAGGCGGCCGCATATGCGGTCAACCGCATAATTTGGCCGCGTAACCCATTTTGCATGCAGTCAAGGTCCGCCTCCTTATATGTGGCTGCATTGAACGTCTGTTAGAACACTAGATATGATGTTGCTGATTTGTTGTGCTAGAGAATCATTTTCACCAAACAATTTAATTTTCAAATCAAAGAATCAAACTGCAATTCCCCTCAATTTTTAATCTTTTACTCTTTCCATGAATGTTGAGGTTGAAATCTGAAACTTCCCGAATAAAACCACCCACACTGTTGAAAATGGAACTTCAAAAGGAAGACCTGATGAAAACTCAGTTTCTTAAACCTTGTATCTATCTGTTAAATTATTTCAGTTTTTCTGACTAAATTCAAAATCGGAACTGAACATTTACAATATAGTCCAAATTTGAATTTAGTTTTTTAAATCTTTGGACTATATTGTAAATGTTCAGTTCCGATTTTGAATTTAGTCAGAAAAACTGAAATAATTTAACAGATAGATACAAGGTTTAAAAAACTGAGTTTTCATCAGGTCTTCCTTTTGAAGTTCCATTTTCAACAGTGTAGGTAGTTTTATTTGGGAAGTTTCAGTGAACAAGGTTTATAGAAAGCTTCTTAATATAGTTTTTTGTTTCAGATTGTCGGTCAGTTTCCCAGTGTTGGCAGGCTGGCAAACACGTCCTTATAATTGCTGTCAAGTAACAGTGAATGATAAAAAGTAGTGATTATTGACTTTATTATTTATGTTTGTTTTGGGGAGAAAGGCACACAGCCGCACATTAATAAGTGGCATTTCATTAACATTTTGGTAAGACACATTGCAAGATTTAAAATATCTGGCATCATTGACATTTTATTATGACACGTTTTAAGCTCTAAAACATCACGGGATTAACTGGGTTCCACAACTAACCTCCTGCTATGTTATGAGCTTCCTTGAGCCAGCATTTGGAAATTTCGCTAAGTTGTCTATCTTTGAATGCTTCCACTTAGCCCGCCTAGAAATGTAATAAACTTTATCAATCAGTTGTGCTTTCTGCGACAGAGTACAACAGAAGTCGGGTTTAGGCTGCTGGTTGATAAGATCAAATCAACATAACAATACTGTAAAATATAAGAAAGCAAATCAGGTCCCAGTTGATTCTGAAAATGTAGAATGAATATTGTTAATGATATCCAAATTTACACTTGACTTCAATCAATCAATCATCTGATATACAAATTAAACATAATAAGGCATGTGTACTCCATGAAAATAACTTAAATTAGTATTAGATTGGTATCGTTAAAATAATATTTCAATTTCTGTTGCAAGAAAGCATCCAGTAAGGAAAACAAGTAATGTGAGTGAAGAGTTAGTCGAAACCAAACATCAACCCGAGAAACTTTGAAGCAGTGACATGAGAATCTGACAAATGGTTGCCTTTCCTGCATGCAAGGAATGAAAGAGTAATAAGGTAGCTTCTTTCCTCCTGATCTATCCAGACAATGCAATAAAAAGTACCATTTATCAGGTGCCCACAATAATATTTTTCTTTTCTTCCTTCTTTTACCCTTCTATCATTTGCAGATGACTTGCACAACAAAAGGCTCCAACAGTCTCCTCATGTTATGACGTAGGTGTTGGTGCCTATACTGCATGGGTACGGATTCCTGCATTCAGATGAAATGGACCAACTGAGACAACAAATGTTGGAAAAGTGGGACAATAAGGCAGGAATACAAGAATGTACCCACCCATAAACAGAATCACTCTTACAATAAAAAAATTTCTTGATATAAAGCATTCATAATGGATACCTAAAAGGCTGGATACGATGCATCAACGTCAAATACAAATTGCAAAATAAATCTTGAAGTAATATAGCTCAAAATGTCATAAACATTATCCATTTAGTAACAAAGTAAGCAGATTATAATAAGGAATTAATTGAAATAATTGAATGATAAATCCCATTATCCAAAGAGTAAACGGACTAGCTGATACATCTCAATGTACATCAAATACATGATAAACATGTCAATTACATTGAAAATTTAGGGCACACTCAACTAGATGTATCCATGCATGCATACAATAACATCGCTACATACAATGATACTTTCCTCCCTTCAAAGCTCCAATTACTTCCACCCCTGCAGACATCCTTTCTAGCCTAATCCTTGCTTAGGGTGTGTTTGGCATAGCGTTTGCTCATAGAGACATCCTTTTAGAAAACGACAAATTAAATGTTTTTTTCAAATTTTATAACACATGCTATATCAGTGCAAGTCGGAAAACAAAGGCGTGTGAGAAATTTTGGTCAATGTTAAAATAAAATCATAGAAATAGAGAGGATAAATTCAGAAAAGGCTTATTTGCAAATGCTAATGCGAAAAAAAGAAGGGAAACATGGATGGAGATCACATGGGCATGTTTCTGCTTCTGTGGTTGGGAGTAGCCAAAGTCAAAAAAATCTACCTTCTCTAAGCCACAATCTTTGTTTTAGATCAGGCTTTTCATGAACGTCTGCATCAACTACCATATCCAATTTTATCAAGAAAACATCTATTTGTGTTAAAAAACAATGAAAGCTCATATCACAAGAAATGCACAACGCATCTGTTAGGATCCACGCAAATCTGAAATTAAAATGAAGAAAAATCCCAACTTTATTGATAAAAGAAGCCAAATAAAGATAATTGGATACAAGAAAGGTGTCTCCTCCGTCCAAGATGCCGATAAGAGAACGTCCGCACTCTTTAACCTAGATCTACCTAAAGATGCTCAAGAGAAATGTCAATCATCAAGCATGCCTACAAATGACGGCTAGCCCTAGATTAAATAGGAAAACCATCCTCCTAAACAATGATAAATATGTAAAGACGAAAACACCCCCCCTTATTTGAGTCGGCTCCCCTTGCCCACGTGCGCGTGCCCCCCTTGCGTGTGTCGGCCCATTGGGTCTAACACTACTCCGCCCCTGAAAATCCATCGTGTTCTCAAGGTGGTGCATGACATCACGGGCGGTGCTACTCCGAGGGAGAGTCGTCATCTTCGCCGATCCCTTCGTCCTTCACATCATCATCATCGTCTGCCTTTGCGATCAACACTTGCAGCTTGCGACCCACACATCGGTGTCCAGGGGTGAAGCGCTCATCGCATCTGAACAGATCCTTTTTTGTCGCTTCTCTCTCATCTCCGTATCAGACATCCTCCGGAATTGGCCCCCAGCTGGAGGTGTGCTAGTCAGCTCCCCCGTCTTCTCGAAACTTGTCTGATCTGTCTCAGTGGTGACCCCGGCCCCACCGGCTCCAGCGGAGGTGCCCCGCTGTACCTGGCCACTGTAGCCGCTCCTGGCTCTCCTGTCCTCCTCTCGTGAGTCCTCTACCAGCTGTGCCATCTCAAAGACCTCGGAAAGCCTCCTGGGCTTGTAGGGTCTCACTGCAGCTCAGAGAATGGGCCTCAGCCCCTTCAGAAAAATGCCCTCTAGAGACTCATCTGACACGCCGTGTACTCTACCAGATAAGGTCTCAAACCTCTCAATGTACTCCTTCACCGGTCCCTCCTGCCTGAGAGCGTATAACTGCTCGTGTAAGTTTCCCAGGCGGGGATCCTTGAACTTCTCCAGGATAAGGTCCTTCAGCTCCTCCCAGCATCGAATCTGCTGCCTCCTCTCCGTCCCTAAGGCTCTCCCCTCTATGCAAATAGCTGCCACCTCCAGCTTTTGTGCATCTGTCATGTGGTGTGCTGCGAAATATCTCTCCGCGGTGAAAAACCAGGCATGCGGATCCTCCCCTCCGAACAGTGGCATCTTCAGCTTCCGCACCCTGTAGTCTCCTCCAAAGTGCCCCTGATCGGGCCTCGCCTCTGCACAGCGAGGCTGGCGATAGTGCTGCCACCTCTCGCCCTGCGTCTCCTACTGCCCAGGTAGCACTCCCCCGCGGCCCCCATAGTCCACTCAGTGACCTCCTCGCTTGCCATCGAAGTCCTCCCAACCTGCGTCATCTCCAAAATCAGCCACATAGCCTCCTCCTTCATCATAGTACTCATGTCCCTCTCCAGGGTCAAATCCACCTCCAAAGTCCCCCGCTGGATCTCCAAATCGGGCTGAAAATCACCCCCCGGATCTCCTCCCCTGTCCTCGAAACCCTGCAGGGTCACGACCGTCCCCAATCGGCCCTGGAGCGTGCGGCTGCTGCCTTCCGGGCCCGGGGGGCTGCCGAGGGAGCCCGCGGGCTTCTGCTGAAAACCAGCAGGCGTGCGGCCTGCTCCTGGTGGCCCGGCGGGGTGCCGCCATGGCCCACTCCCCTCCCCACGCTTCCGCCAGGGCTCAGGAGGTGTCGCCAGATCTCCCCCACTCTCGCCGGACCTGGGCGAGTCCGTGGAGGGCCGACGCCTCCCCGGTGGAATTCCGAGGGCGGTGGAGCCGTAAACCCCCCCGGGGCCCCCCGGATCTTCTCGCGTCGTTGTCGGGAGGGGGAGGTTTGGGCCGCCATTCCCCATCCGCCTTTCCTCTGCCCTTCGTAGCAATTCTTCGCGGTAGTCGACATCACATGGTCCCTCTCTTCTTCCTCATCAATTTCTTCCACGAAATAGGGTTGATTTTGGGTAAAAATCTCTTCTTTTTTCCTTTTCCTTATTCAAAGTTGCAGCCTTTGGTGTCGGATTAGGATTTCCTTCGCCTTGGGAATTAGCCGTCAAAGGGAGAGGATCTTTGCAAATTGCTCGTCGTTCTTCGCTTGACACGCCTTCATGTGCTCGATGGATTCCACCACTGATTCCACCGATTTCTTTACCCCTTCAATTTCCCCCATGAACTTTTCCTCCAACGCCTCTAATTTATCCTTTGATCTCGTCACGGTCGCCATGGATCGTCACGCTCTGATACCAAATTGTTAGGATCCACGCAAATCTGAAATTAAAATGAAGAAAAATCCCAACTTTATTGATAAAAGAAGCCAAATAAAGATAATTGGATACAAGAAAGGTGTATCATCCTTCCAAGGCGCCGATAAGAGGACGTCCGCACTCTTTAACCTAGATCTACCTAAGGATGCTCAAGAAAAATGTCAATCATCAAGTATGCCTACAAATGACGGCTAGCCCTAGATTAAATAGGAAAACCCTCCTCATAAACAATGATAAATATGTAAAGACGAAAACGCCCCCCTTATTTGAGTCGGCTCCCCTTGCCCACGTGCACGCGCCCCCCCTTGCGTGCGTCGGCCCATTGGTCTAACAGCATCCTTATATTCAGCAGTGGATTTCTTCCGTTTCTTCTCCAATCTCTTCTTTTTTGACTGTGCTTAGAGTGTCTAGACTAAAAATTACCAACTCCTTTATAAGTAATAATGAATCCTGTTTAACCGTGCTACCAAGATATATACAGTGGTTGCTGTGGTCTCTTTTCCTGATATAAGCTTGCTCATATAAGATGACAGGCTATCTTATTGGCAAATCCTGCATATCTACATTTCTTATATTATATTAATCATAGAAAATTGCCAAGTTTTTGCCTGCTCAAAATTTTGTTACTTCTTGGTTGAAAAGTATCTGTGGCCAGGCGTTTTTTTACCTGCATCAAAATGGTGTTATTAACCTTGATAGTTAAAACAATTTAGGGGAGATCATTTTTATTTTAGAATTCTTCCCTACAGTAGTCTGAACAGTAAATCTATCCCTAGCAAGATGCAAAGCTTCCCAACAATGAAGCTGGCAGTTGTTTCAATTTCAGTCAAATAAGGATAATACAACTCTACTAGACACCCGGCAAGTTAAAAATCATATTCAGTGTCAAAACCTAACCATACAACTTATGGTCATGTGAGCCCGACCACAACAGCAAAAGCCAACCAATATACGGTTACATAGTTTCTACACATTACAGTAAAGAGAAAAGGGAGTTGAAAAAAACGTTTGCACAGAGGATTAATCAGTCTCACTCAAATCTCACTAGCAATATCAAATTCAACCAAGTTTTGATCCCAGAAACACAAACACAGACTAGGACAGATTACACGACATGGATATAGCGTACCACAATTCCTAGAAAAGGTCATAACAGCATAGTGATGTGACGCTAGAATATATATAAATAATAAATAAAAGGGCACATAATACATACATACACTTACTCCGACTAGGATACATACGATTGGATCAAAACATGCAAATCCATCCCAATCAAATATAAACATTAGCAACCAAATGAAAAATTCATCACATTGGATGGAATCTAACACACTTTTAAACTGCTTACAAAAATTCAAAATTTGAATGTGTTTTACTCATGCACAAAGCGATGGCAAAATCAACATTTTAAAATTGCCATAACATCTTTAATTTGCCGTTGATGCATCAATAGAACACGTCCAAATAACTTGATCCCTTCGAACAGAATAGATTTTTCGTTTAGGTCGCCAAAGTTTAAAGCTGAACAAGAGGGATCTGCATGTTTGGTTCAATCAAATGTACCTTATTTTATACTTATATTCATATTTATAAAATAATGCATGTGTAGTTAGCGCGGAAAAATTTCCAATGGTGACGTACATATACATGGTTTTTATTACTTTTTGTTAAATTTTTTTAGATGTGCTATACACATATAGATGATCACCATACCAAAAATCAAGTGAAGCCAACATTATTTGACTCTCGATATAACTGTTACAAATTCAACGATTTCATAATAATATAACTTTTTGTAACGGGTGGATCAACGGTTAAATACCCTTAAAGTTTACCCGTGTTTAAAATTCTGAGATTTTAAAATGTGTACAACCAAGAAAAAATTTTAGTTTTTCGAGGCTGATATAGCATGAAATTTTTTCTGCTATAAGCATATACCCATTATTATATATATATATATATATATATATATATATATATATATATATATATATATATATATATATATATGAGTAATATGCGCAATTGGATAGGGTACTATGTAATCCCTGTTGGCTGTCCCATCTTCCCCAATCATACACTGAGTACCTGGATCCTTCGACTAGTGACCACTCGACTATGATGATCAGATTTCACTCGAAGGTAAATCCAGACCCTAAGCCTTTTAAGTTTTTCAACCACTGGCTTCGTCTACCAGGTTGCAAAGATGTCATAGCTGCTAGCTGGGAGCGTCATTCTTATGGGGGGCCCATGCTACGAGCGGTTAACAAGCTTAAGCGACTAAAGGCAGATCTGAAATGCTAGGCGGCAAATGATGCCGCAGCTCTGCCTTCTTGCCGAAAGCTCCTGGAGAATCTTCGATCTAATCCGGAAATCTAAAATGATCCTATCCTACAACAGCAAGAGCGATTGGAGACTTATCACCTTTCTGAACTCCTTGAGCTAGAAGAAGAGAGATTGAAGCAGAAGAGTCGTCAGGACTGGCTTAGTCTGGGGGATAGAAATACAAGCTTCTTTTACAACGCAATGAAGGCTCGACATGCCCGTAACAACCTGGACCATCTTATTCATCCGGATGGTAGCCGCAACAAATCAATTGATGAGCTAAAAGTGTCTGCCCCAGTTTCTACATGGCTCTTTACTCTCAGGATAACTATTGGAATGTTTTTCCTAAAATGGTGACTAAACGTAAACTCTCACCTATGGCAATGGAGTGGCTAGATAGGAGGATCACATCTGAGGAAATAAAAGAAGCAATTTTTGATATCGGCCCAAAGGCCCCAAACAAAGCGCCAGGCCCGGATGGGTTTAATGGCTATTTCTATCAGCAAAACTGGGATTCAATTGGAGGTGACATTACTGAAGCAGTTAAATCATTCTTTCGTACGGGCACTATGCTACGGCAGGTAAACCACACTTTTCTTACTCCCAAAAATTCCAATGCTAGTAATCTTGGTGACTACAGGCCAATCTCTTGTTGTAATGTTATCTATAAAGCTATTAGCAAAGTCCTCTGCAACAGACTCAAAGTGGTCATCCACGAGCTAATATCTCCAAACCAGGCAGCCTTCCTCAGGGGCAGACTTTTATCTGACAGTGTCCTCCTTGCTCATGAGCAAATTAGGGACTTCAGCAACCCCATGGGAGCCCGAGCTTGTATCAAACTTGATTTGAGGAAGGCCTTTGTTAGTGTCAACAGAGAGTTCATCTACTATATTCTACACCAATTTGGGTTTGGCCGCCAATTCATCCTCTAGATCCAAGAATGCATCTCCACACCAACTTTTTCGGTCTTGGTAAATGGTTCTCCATATGGCTACTTTGGGAGTAATAGAGGGCTGCGCCAAGGTGACCCACTTTCACCTTATCTCTTCGTCATGGTCATGGAGGCGTTTTCTTTGCTTGTTGCTAGGGCCATGGCCAAGCGCAGCATCTTGCCAATGAGGAGATCAGGTTCCATTTCACACCTATTATTCGATGATGATTTATTGCTCTTCTGCAGTGCAAACTCAAAATCACTACATGGGCTCAAAGACCTGCTAGAAGAATTTTCATTTCTAACAGGACTGCAAATTAATTGGGAAAAGAGCGTTGCTCTTTTCAGTAAAGGGACGAAGGATCCTGCTCTCCTTGCTAGCTCCTTGGGTATTAGGTGGCTTCCTCCATTACCACCTACTTGGGTTTGCCCCTCATCTCTAACTATCCCAAACCAAGTACGTATAGTAGGCTAATGGATAAGTGCCAAAAGAGGCTTTCAGGCTGGACATCATCCCTTCTTTCAATCCCAGGCCGCATTGAGCTAGTAAAGACTGTAATCTACGGAATGGTGAACTTTTGGATGCAAGCGTTCCGCATCCCAAAAACTGTCCTCCGTACAATAAATTCCATGTGCAGGAAATTTATTATGGGCGAAGCCAAGATATGGGCCTGGAGAGATATTTGTAAACCGAAGGACGAAGGAGGGGTTGGTATTCGCCTGCTGGATGACATGAACCTCGCTTCAGGAGTAAGAATGACATGGAGGCTTCTTACTAGCAACAGCCTATGGGCTCAGAAGATGAGGGATAACTATGGAGATACAGTTCATTTCAATGCAGCTAAGAGCAAAGTAGCACAGTCCGGCACATTGAAATTTATCCTTCACTGTATAAGCATCTCTAATAAACTTATCAAGAGGAAGGTTCGAGATGGTAAAACCACCCTTTTCTGGCATGCCAACTGGCTTCCATGCGGAGTACTAAAAGATTTGCACGACATTCCGGATGGCTCTAGTGATAAGAAGGTGAGTGATTACTGGGGTGCTTCGGATTGGATCTCTGACCCCAGTATTCAACATTTGTTGCCTACTTTGCTGCAGTTCTCACTTCGGCCTGGAAAGGACAGTTGGGAATGGGCTCTTGGAAGCTCCTTTCGGTTTGCAGACGCTTGGAATGGAGCCCGTTGCCGTGAAGCAGCTTTCCCATACCACCGAATTGTATGGCACAAACAGCATGTGCCCAAATACTCGGTTACACTATTGCGGGCCTTCCAGGATAAACTGCTCACTAAGGAGCATTTGTGCAAATGGATGGCCGGGACCCCAGGAGACTGCGTCCTCTGTGGGAATTGCCCAATTGAGACCGTCAGCCATCTTTACTTTTAGTGTGATTACACAAATTATTTATTGCAACGTGTATTACTGAAATTGTGTATTACACAGCCGCTGGAAGCAACACTGCCGGCTATTGGGGATCACCTCCTGACGCAATTTGGGAAGAGGAAGGAGATGAGCATTATTGCTAGCACCACTTTGGCTAGCTTGGTCTGGCACATCTGGAGGGAACGCAACAGGCGCATCTTTGAGAAAACCGGCAGGCGAAAGGCTACGCTTTTTGGAGACATTGAGAGCAACATCAGACCTGTGGTACGATATCAGGAAACGAGGGGTGAACAAGCAAATGCGGCGATGTCAAACTGGGATATCCTAGACGATGGATAGGTGGAGCAACTTGTTAATCATTGACTATTGGTGTTAGCATAGCTGAACTTGCTACGAATTTTGGGAGTTGATTGTAGCTCTGATTTGGTGGGGGGGTATTGGGATAATGGAATTTGCGGTGGGTGACGGCGCTTGTGCCCTCTCCCCATCCTTTTTGCAACTACGTCAGTCACTCCCGCCACTTTTGTATATTCTGACCTAATCTATAGTATACATTAACTTTTCAAAAAAAATGAGTAATATGTGCTTGAGCTGTCAGCGCATGAAATTTTTCCTGCGCTGACAGCGACTTGGGGCCGGAGAAAGATTTTTTTAAAAAATTTGCAATGTGTTCTACAACTTGTTGGCTACATCCCCACCAAATTTCAAGTCAATCCAACACTTTTTGAACATCCATCCATCCATTTCAAAAATATTGCGCTGACATTTCGGTTTTTTGGAGCGGGGTTTTTGAAATGGATGGATGAAGGCTCAAAAAGTGTTGGATTGATTTGAAATGTGGTGGGGAGGTAGCCAACAAGCTGTAGAACACATTGCAAAATAATATAAAAAGTATCTTTTTGGCCCCAAATCGCTGTCAATGTAGGAAAAATTTCATGCACTGACATCTCAAGCCCATATTCTTATATATATAGGCAAATGTGCCTGAGAACGTGCGTGGTTAACATACTTGCGCACACCCCCTCTCCGGGGGGTTTAAAGTACTTTTTTTGAATTTTTTGAAGTAGCTAGTTCTACATGTTAGGTAGTCCCGTACAAAATTTCAGGTCAAACAAACACCATTTGGGCATCGAAACATCCATCACAAAAAAGTTGCAAAAAGATTCCAGAATTCTGGACTGTTTTGCGCAACGTTTTTTTGATGGATGTTTCGATGCCCAAATGTTGTTTGTTTGGCCTGAAATTTTGTGGAGGGCTACCTAACATGTAGAACTAGCCGCTGCAAAATAATTTTAAAAAATACTTTAAAACCCCCAGAGAGGGAGTGTGCGCAGGCAACGTTTTAAAACGCGAAAGCATGACGTGAGGCGTTTTTCGACCCGTGACGCGAGGCGTAAGCCTCAATGCGTAAGGCGTAAGCCTTCAGCGTGTTGTGAGGCGTAACACTTTATAACCACATAATTATGAAATATATATGTAAGAAACATAGATTTAATTTCCAAACCATCATTAAAGTATCAAAATATTAAAATAACACTCCAAAGACAAATATAAAACATCCAAAAAAAAGATCAAAGTATTTGAGTTCCAAAATTAGACTCTAAATCTACTCTTCCACATCATCAAATGCAGAATCTTCACTTAAGCCATCTCCCTCCCCAAAACTTTCCAGGCTACTAACATCATCTTCATCTCCAACTCCAACCTCATCATTTTCATAGACACGTGGAGCTTTGTCCTCACCCTAATCAATTGCTCTGTGAGTTCCACTTCCAATACCAGCTAGATATACAACAATTATGCACAAAGTTACCAACTTTGTATGAAACAAGACATTAAAAATAGGCTAATAATATCAAATAGAATGTACTTACCATGATTCTTTTGGGTTTTCCTTTGCCTTTGATAAGTAAATGGCACTTGAGTAGCATTTCTTTTTCGTGCATCAGCCATAAACCCGGTACTATGAGTGCTACTCGACGTACTAGCAGGAGGAATGCTACTCGGTAAAGTTGTACGAGAAATGCCACTCGGCCTAGTCGTAGAAGGAATGCTACTATTCTTAGTCGCAGGAGGAATGGTACTCAACGTACTCAAAGGAGGAACACTACTAGCAATAAGTATTTCTTCTTCACATTTCTCTCCTCCAACACCAGCCAAGCTTATAGAAGGAACATTCACATCTAAGCTTTCATCTTCTAACCATCCAACTCCAGCAGGAAGGAGTGGTTCTTGTTCTTCTGTAATCCACTCATCATCCGAATCTACTTCTTTTAGGATGGGATCAATATTTAATGTGGATATCCTCCTCTTGTGTCTTTCTCTCAACTTCAAGTTGTACATGAAAAAAACAAGAGCATGGAGCCTTTGTTGCTCCAAGCGATTTTGCTTCTTTGTGTGCACCTATTTATCATACAAGTTACTATATTAGTTACTTGTAAAATGTAAATTGCGTAAAATACATAATTGATACGTTCTCCTCGGCTATGAAGAGAAAACGTTAAGGATACATGTTCAAATGTGCTCCAATTTCGCTCATAACCCGAAGCACTACATGTGAGGCTTAAAACCCTAACAGCAAACCTTTGCAATTCTGGACAATCATTTCCATATCGCAACCACCAATCAACTAAATCATTAAATTTAGATTTTAGAGTTAAATTATGAATAACTTGAAGAAGCTAACAGCTTGACATAATAAAAAATATATATATAAGGTATACCTGAGAACATTTTCCTCGTGTTTTAATGGCCATGTCGCATCCAAATTCTCCCAGTGCATTATCATAAGAATCCAATTGAAGATCTGCATTAAGCCTTTCCTTGCTATCTGGTCTCATCATCCTATCCATGCTTGCAGTTAAACCTTTCCTTACTTCTTCATCGGCATTGAAATTTCTTTCAGATCGAAATTGGGGATTAAGGTAATTCCCCGCTGCATGAAGTGGACGATGAAATTGATTATTCCATCTTTCATCAATTTTGTTCCAAATTGGCATGTAATGCCTCTCGTTGTTGCCACATGCATCTCTAATCCTTTCTTTAGCCGTACCATCATTTCATACAAGAATGGCATCGAAGGCCTTCTATCCGAATCAACCTCTCTCAATACTGCAACAATTGGAACAGTTGATCTCATACAATAAGAAACATTGTTCCAAAACTTTCTGTCAAAAAGTATTGTATGTTTTGCGTGTACTCCTTCAATATGGTTTGCCCAAACACTGGAGTTCCATTTCTCTGATGCAAACATGGCTTGAAGATCTCTTTTCCGTTTGTATAATCTTTGCAAATTGAGGTAAGCAGACGCAAAACGAGTCATAGCTGGGCATACAAGCTCACGTTGATGGCTACAACTTCTCATGTACGCTAAAACCCAAGCATGCCGATAGATAAACTTAGTGACCTGCTTTGCATAGGCTAGAGTGGTTGCAAAAATCTTCATTGAACCAATGGATTCCAATATCAAGTCAATGCCGTGAGCTGCACATAGAGTCCAAAACAATTGCTTCCTCTTTTCCATTAACTTCTTTCCTGCACTCACATAATTTGAAGCATTATCAGTAACAATTTGTACGACATTCTCCTCACCAACTTCTTCAACAACTTGATCCAAATACTTGAACATAAGGCTCCCATCCTTAACAGTATCTGATGCATCAACAAATTTAAAGAACATTGTGCCAATAGGAGTATTCACCAAGAAATTAATCAAACATCTACCCTACCCTTCTGATCAGTCCATCCATCAGACATAAATGTACAACCATATTTCTTCCATGACAACTTGTACTCTTCCATTAATCCGTCAACATGCTTCACCGCATCAGCTAATATCCATATTCTAACATCATGCATAGAAGGAGGTTTGAATCCTGAACCATAATTTGCTATTCGCCCAACCGCATATTTCCAGTAAGGATCATTCATTAAATTGAAGGACAATGTATTTGCATAAATACATCTACCTATTGCTCTGCATACCTCTTTGCACTCCTCTTTATTCTCTTTAGTATTCAAAACTCTCGAGCTTGGTGTTGAAGATACAAATTGGTCCATTGCACCCCTTGGTCTTGGCGCTAGGGATGATGTAGCTAAAATGTGCATCCCCAATCGACGAACCTCTACTACTCATACCAGACCTCCCAATGTTTTCGATTAACACTTCATTTTTTTCTTTTCTTTTTCATAACTCAACAAAGCAGCTGCACACTTGGCCTTTACATCGTCAGGGACTTGAGTACACGTCGTCATTCCATGTCTAGTTCCAGCCAAATGGTTTTTCAACCGATTAATTCCACCCGAACATTGCTTGTGACAAAATTTACAAATCAAATATCGCTTAGGTTAACCGACTACTTCACAACCATATTCCCAAGCAAAGTCCTTTTTGGTACGCATCCCAATTCCTACATTAACAAGAACAAGCATACATTAATATAATTATATAGATATGAGAAGGTAGAAGGCCTTATTAATTATAGAAGACGAACATCATGTACAATATATTAAAGGATCACAGTACTTGCATACAATAAAATAGAAGACAAACATCATGTACGATTATATGGAGGCAAGTTCCAATCCCATCAGTTTTAGCCGCTAACACTTATTTGACTCATATACTGTAATTCCTTCAATTAGAACTCTCTTTTTCATCTGTTTGAACTTTGAATTGCTTAATCCCCCCATCCCTTTGGTAATAACCGACAACCCTATCTCATCAAACCAACACCCTATTAATTAACCCGATCAGATTAAATTTATTCATTCTTTCTGGAATTAAACATTATTAGCATCTCTCTCTCATACACACTCTCTCTATTCACCCTTTCCAACATCACAAAAACAACGCACCTCTCTATCTCTCTCTCGCGGTCACTTTCCTAATCTCTCATTCTCACAATAGAAACGAAAAAAACGAAAAAAACGCAGAAGAAACGATAAAAACGAAGGAACGAAAAAACGACGAAAAAACGCAGAAGAAAAGAACAGAAAAAAGCGATGAAAAAAGCGACGAACACCGGCGAGGGGCGGGGGGAATGAAGAAGAAGGAACGGAGAAGGAAGAACAAAAAAAAGAACGAAGAAGAAGGAAGAAAAAAAGAGAACGAAGATGGAAGAAAACTAACCTGGGGTGACGACTCAAGGCGGCGGCGAGTCCAGCTCCTCTCTCTCTCTCTCTCTCTCTCTTTTAGCTTTTATACCCTGGGAATTTTAAAAAAATTTGTAAAAACTGACCTGTTTCAAGGCGTGAAACCCCAACGCCTCAAGGCGTGCCTCCGACCTGAGGCATACGCATTTTCGCGCCTTCTGCAGGTAACCGCCTCCTCCTTCGCGCCGCAAGGCGCTGGAGGTGCGCATCGTCCTGAGGCACGCCTTGAGGCGTACGCCTTTACAGCCCTTAAAAACTGTGTGCGCAGGTAACAATACATGCGCACGTTCTTAGGTACATTTTTTGCATATATACAGTGCACGGCGCGGAAAAAACCCCACGAACAGGATTCGGTGCACGCACACAACTGAAAAGGTGTGAGAACTGTAGGTGCGAGTGTCAGCAGCGTCGGGGGTAAAAGGACACCAAAACAAACCCAAAACCCCCAAATGAGGTGCACTGACAGCTCAGGCCCATATTCCTATATATATAGTGCACGACGCGGAAAAAAAACCACACGAACAGAATTCGGTGCACACGCACAAACGAAAAGGAGTGAGGACTGTAGGTGCGTGTGTCGGCAGCGTCTGGGGTAAAAAGACACCAAAACAAACCTAAAACCCCCATATGAGGGACGCTGATTGAGACGCTGACTGGGCTGGGTTTGTCCTAGTCAGCTTATGACTGGGACAACCGCAATCATCAGCCCCCATTTGTGGGTGGATGTGTGTATAGGTTGACTAGGATCCATTCGGATGGATCAAACATGCGGATCCATCCAAGTGGAATTTATAAGTAAACAATGTAAATAGAAAATCCGACCGTTGGATGTGATCTAACATGCCTAAACTATCTCCAAACAAAATTTCAACTAATTTGGACATGTTTTGCACATGCATCAAGTGGTTGCAAAATTAGCCGATTTTATGACTATTCAAAAGCATTGATTTTGCAACCACATGATGCATGGACAAAACATGTCCAAATTTGTTGAAATTTTGTTTGGAGATAGTTTAGGCATGTTAGATCACATTCAATGGTCGGATTTTCTATTTACATTGTCTAATTTTAAATTCCATCCGAATGGATCCGCATGTTTGATCCATCCGAATGGATCCTAGTCAACCTATATATATGGGGTTAATGTGCCTGAGAAGGTGCGCAGGCAGAATTACCTGCGCACGCCCCCTCTGTTCGGCATTTTAAGTGTTTATTTGAATTTTTTTGCAGTAGTTAGATAAACTTGTTATGAAGCTCCCCACAAAATTTCAGGTTAATCCAACACCGTTTGAGCCTCCGTTCATCGATTTCAAAAACGTTGCGCAAAACTCAAAAACGTTGCGCAAAACTGTCCAGAATTCTGGACAGTTTTGTGCAACGTTTTTGAAATCGATGAACGGAGGCTTAAACGGTGTTGAATTGACCTGAAATTTTGTGGGGAGCTTCATAACAAGTTTCTCTCACTACTGCAAAAAAAATTCAAAACACGCTTAAAATGCCGAACAGCGTGCGTAGGTAATTTTGCATGCGCACGTTCTTAGGTACATTTTTTGCTATATATATATATATCTATATATATATATATGAGAATAATGGGTATCAAACGCTATATGAGAGGGTCTCTCATATTCCCTCTCACATAAAGGAGGCAAATACTTGCCCCCTTTATGTGAGAGGGAATATGAGAGACCCTCTCATATGGCGTATGATACCCATTATTCTATATATATATATATATATATATATATATATATATATATATATATATATATATAACGAGCTACCGCTTTTAAAATTTCCGAAGCATGCGGCCAAAACCCCCACACAATAACTATTTTTTATGATCGAACCGTTGAAGTTGATCTACACATGCTAAAAACTTAATATAACAAAAATCTAATAAATCATATGCTCTTTGATCAGATGGTTAACCACGGTTCTGTTATCACAAAACTGTTGGATTTCTGATCTGATCAAAGAACAAATAACACAGGAATCATTAGATTTTCAATGCATTGAGGTTTAGTATGTCTAGATCAAACTTCAACGGCGCCAAACATCCAAAAAAAATAACAGAAGTGTGGGTCTTCTAGCAGTCACCTTAGAAAAATTCCTAAACCGTATGAAAGGGAGGGTGGGAAAACGGGATCTACAATGGCACTGTAGATGCAATCTACAAAGGATGCCAAATAAAAGGTAAGAATCTACAATGAATGCCAAGTAGAAGCAATGCGAGTCATCCTATGGATGATCTGCTTCATTCATCAGGATTTATATGTCTTAGTTAGCATATGTGCATATGTGCCTATAATGAAACCAATGGTCCAATAGTCCAAATGCATTTTCCAAAAAATACAACAGCACACAATGATTACAACCTATTATACATTTTATGTCCTTGCATATGAATACCTATTGACTCTAACTTTCTCATATGGTAGCCCAATGTATCTACTACTTTATGGAAAAATGCCTAAGTTATTATAGTTTCGTAGAAGTTGATATTTTGAAGGCTTTTTTCAAGTAAAATACAATGTTTTATATAAATGGAAGTAAATAAACAGTTCAAACATGCAATATTTGATATGTAACACTTGTTCTAAATAAATATAATATATAATATAATTTTGGACATATTTGAGAAGTGTCCTACATGTATACAGGGAACGTCAAAAAGTGTTGGGGTCCAAAGCAGTTATTACATCATGTAAGAAGTGCCTGTGCAACACTGATTTCGATACATTGACAATAATTAGAAATAGACAGATAACCTAGGTTATACAGGTTCAGAAATCCAATCAAAAAATTACATATTTGCATGGGTCAGATGGACTCAACCTTTATGACATTAACCTAGTTTGTGCAATAGAAACCTGCTAACATCATCCCCCGTTAAGTATAATACAAGTCCAGTCAAACTAATAATTTAAGCCGTGAAGTCATTAGTTGTAATAAAACATTAAGGAGTAAGCTCCATATGTGCAGGTGAAACTAAAGAGAAGGTCATCAAGGCTTTAAAACAAGACATTAAGATCTAAATTATAAAGCTTCCAACGTAATTAAAAATCTTCTCAATTTGAAGTAGAACGATAATGGTCAACTCTTTTTATTTAGCAAGTGTTTTATTCCTGGACATCATCATGTTGCTGTATAATTTTATTTGATAAATTATAACTAAAACAAGTTAATGGATAATAGTTCAAGACAGGTTATAAATTGATAAGAGTATTAAACTAAGCACGTAAGAGCTTCTTTCATAAGAAGAACAACGTTGCCACCACTATTTCACACACAAACCAAGGAACCTTGGCAGACAAGCATGCTTCACAGAGATCAATTCTATTGCGTAATGATGCAGCTACAGGAAGTAACAATACTTACTTCGGTATCATACTTCGGTATCATAGAGAATTGTATGCTTCATAATTAGTATTGCCACCAATATTAACTAGCCTGGCAGCTTATAGGAGCAAGTTCGCTTGGAAGCACGTCCACAAGCAGGCTCTTAATGAGTGATTAATCAACAAACTCTGGGGGTACAACACCCAGGAAGCTGCAACAAGTGCACAAAAGAAACAGGATGGATGAGAAATAGATTCGTATTTGGCACATTTCAACTCATGCAATGTGAAAGTGTATCCTCACCTAGGTGCAGTCTTCTTGCCAATCCCACGACAAAAGCATTTTCTGAAGCAAGATTCATTATTCCAACAGCGCATTAGTTTAATGCATGGTAACAAAGAAAAAAGGTCCAAGTTGCAAGCCTGTCCAACATGAATAATAAGGAAACATATTAACCATGTATAGGTTTTCTCTGACTCAAAAGGAATATCCAACCAACATAGGATTACAGGCGTTCACGAGATCTAACAAATATTGACAACCTTTTGTAAGCAGAACGAGGATAAATTCTATGAAACCAACTTTTGCCCCATCAAGATCATCCAGATTTTGGTGCCTATAGAATTTTCTGTGTATCCAATGCCACAATCACTATGTGCACCAACTACTACTGAACCAGAATCAGAGACCTCCATCTCTCCATAGAATCCCGCTCTCACCCATGCAATGCTATTCCTGCTTCAGTTTCATTATAATTTTTGGTAGATGCAACATTTTCTTCTGCTTGCTGAGGTGAGTGGACATTATCCACATTTGCTAATAAAGCGTTAGGACATAACGCAAGTTCCTCTTTAGAGAGTATAACACTTCGCTCCTCATCCATGCAGTCTTGACTTTTAACTATAGAACAACCTGCACATGCTTCACCACAAGGTCTTTCCCAATTATTCCTCTGCTGAAGGTCCACAGCATATACATTTCTCAATATAGCCTGAGAGGACAAGCCAAGTTCCTCTTCAGGAACATTCTTGCTTTGTGACTCATCCAAAATATCCTCATTGTCAACCGTAGCTGAAAAATATTCCTGTGAACTACCATGATCTTCGTCTTTATCTTTCTGACGCTCAATACAAGCACCTTCTCTTTGTTTATAATCCAAATGGTTTTCCTTGCAAACTATAGGACTGCCACAAGGTTCGTCTCTGTCATCTTGGTGGCCATTAATCACAACATTCTCATTGTCTTCATCATCTTGGTTGTCATTATACACAACATTATCTCCAATTTTGCATTCTGTATCTAAATCAACATCGCCAATTAATGCATTTTTCAAGAATGGACATACGGGTTTACTTCTCATGCGGCATTTATGACATCTAAAACCGACCAGATTATTTATATTCTCGACTGCAAGGCAAAAGGCATCTCCATGAAACCAATCTGCATTTGAAAGGAATAAATAACAATAAGAGAGTTTATAGACTATAAGTAGCAAAAATTTCATAGCTTCTGACAGGAAAAAAACCCCCCCACTTGATCAGAAGGTGACAAAATTCTCTACAAATAATTGGTTTTAGGCAATATTTTAACCGCAAAATTCATCTTAGCTGCATGTCTCAAGAAGCATATGAAGATACTAACAAGGATGGGAATACAAGGAATCATTTACCTTGACAACGCTCACAACAAATGTAACCAACTCCCAAATTGTATTCTTGACAACAAAGAGAGCACAATGGTTTCATACTCGGGTCAGCATTTTGAAAAGGAAGAATAATGTTTCTCTCTCTAAACTCATTTTTCTGTTCAGTAACTGACTTGCGAGTCCACAGGAGACCATTCAGCCAGTAAGAATGATGAACAACTGATCTCTTCCTCTTGCGCCAGCTGGTTCCATTCTCAATATTTTCAGACATCGTGCTTTTAGCTTTATCTTTCTTACCTCTCTTATGGCCATTACACTTCATACTTTTCAGCAAAACACGTTTACCTTTCTTTGGGATGGCATCCAATTCTTTATCTTCTGAGACTTTTCTCCTTTTTAAAACTGTTTTTAGCCTTTGTGGTTTCTCATTCATCCTTCTTATGCCCTTTTGTTTTACCCTCTTACTTCTTCTCAAATGTTCTTCAACTTCCATGATTTTTTCACCTTTATCATTCGCAATCCTGGTTTTTATGTCCTTTTTTGCCTTCGCACCTTGTATGCCCTTGCGTTTTACACCCACACTGGTTACTGCTATATCAGTCGAGTTCAGGTTGTCTACATCCTCTTCTTTTGCTTTCACATTTTTTGAGTCTCTCTCTCTTTCTTTAACATTTTTTGAATCCGTGCCTTTTGCTTTCACTCTTTCCGTGTCTTTGTCTTTCAGGTTCATGGTTTTTGTGTCCCTGCATTTATTGCACATATAGGCTATATCTACGGCACCTTTAGGCACTTTGAAATGCTTCCTATGAAAAATACCTGTAAATAAAATGTCACCAGATTATCAACCATAATTTCAGACCTGCCAAATCCTGTTAAGGAATCACACAAATGGAATAATAAAGAGGAAAAAGAATAAATGCGTCAGCCATCGAAATAAAAAAAGTCGAAGTTAGTAGAATTTCTGAGAATTTTAAATATGCCAGCATGGACATATCAAGTTATCAACAAATCAGATATGACATGGGATTTTATGTTTAAAAATCATTTACGAACTTTACTACAAAACTAAACTATGGTTAACCTTGGGCAATAATTTTACTTAAACAGCACAAAAAAGCAAACAAAGCTTTACACTGAATACTTTGGAGAACATGGCATACATTTCAAGCTAGCGAAGGATGGATGTTCATAAGCAACCGTGTTGTACATATACAATCCTATGAGAATTGGCGCCGAAACTAAGCTCCATTAGAACTTCGAAGTAGGTCATTGATACGAACCGCTTGCCGTTTGGATCAAATCAGCGATTAATTGATCAAAACAGCGATTTAAAGGTGGAAAAAATGGAAAATAGTGGAAGAACAATGAGAAATTGAGAACTTGATAAGGATTCTTCGAGACGAATCAATCTCCTAGCTTTTATTGAACGCCTAAAAGCCTAAACAGCATCAAATTGATAACTAGATTGTTCGAAGACAAATCAAGCATACCCTCCTAATGACGGCTAGCCCTAATTTATAAAGGGAAATGGGGATTTACTAATTTGGTCTGACTAGACCAAATTACCCCTGAAATGACTAACGCTAATTCCGGCCCCCACGCCTCCTCCTGCGCACGTAAACAATCGTGGGCTCCCCGCTAGCCGCTACCCCCGCGCGTGTGCCCGGCTCAAGTGGCGCGTCCGCATCAATACTCCCCCCTAAAAGAGCCACCTTGTCCTCAAGGTGGAAGTCAGGAAACTGCTCCTGCATCACGTCGTAGGCCTCCCAAGTTGCATCACAGTCCGGCAAACACGCCCAATAAATCAACACCTCCTTTCGCCGCCCCGGGCCCTGACGAACCGCCCTCACATCCACAGGCTCGAGTAATACCTCCATGTCCTCCGTCAAGGTAGGAGGCAAAGTAGAAGACACCGCCTGATCTCCGATAGCCTTCCGCAGCTGTGACACGTGGAACACCGGATGTATCCCTGAGGACGCGGGCAACTCCAACCTATACGCCACCTGGCCAATCCTGGCTACCACCATGTATGGACCGAAATATCTAGCTGACAGCTTCTCATTCGGCCTCCTCGCCAGCGATCTCTGTCGGTACGGACGCAGCTTGAGATACACCATGTCTCCCACCTGAAACTGTACATCTCGACGATGCCCATCGGCCCTGGCCTTCATCATCTGCTGAGCGCGTAGCAGATGCTTCTTCAGCTCCTCTAGCAAACTGTCCCTCTCCCCCATGTACTCCTCCACCTGAGACACTGGAGTCTGTCTGTCACCAAAACGGAGCAATGGTGGGGGATCCCTCCCGTACAGCACTCTAAATGGCGTCGTCCCTGCCGCGGAGTGGTACGAAGTATTGTACCAGTACTCTGCCCACGATAGCCACCTATGCCACTGACGTGGTGTCTCTGATGCGAAACATCGCAAGTATGTCTCTATGCTGCGGTTGACCACCTCCGTCTGGCCGTCGGTCTGGGGGTGGTAGGCCGTACTCCGCTTCAGGACCGTACCCTGCACCCTGAATATCTCCCGCCAGAAGTCACTCATAAAAACCTGGTCCCGGTCGGACACAATGGACCCGGGCACCCCATGTAACCGTATCACCTCCCTCGTGAAAGCGGTAGCTACCGACACTGCAGTGTATGGATGCTTCAATGGAATAAAGTGAGCGTACTTACTCAGGCGGTCCACTACCACGAATATCACCGTGTATCCATCGGACCGTGGTAGTCCATCAATGAAGTCCATTGTCACCTCCTCCCAAACCCTCTCCGGCAGTGCCAACGGCTGTAGTAGGCCCGCTGGAGCCATAGCCATGTACTTATGACGTTGGCAAACGTCACAAGCTGCGACTAGGTGCGCGATCCTCTTCTTCATTCCAGGCCAAAACAGCTCTCTGGCCATCCTCTGGTAGGTTTGCTGTACCCCTGAATGGCCCCCGGTCACCGAACTGTGAAACTCCTGGAAGAGGACAGGTATGAACTCTGAGCTCCGTGGTATCACCATCCTCCCCTGGTACAACAATCTGCTCCCTACTACCGAGTAACCAACCGGTCCCTCCTCGCCACTCTGCAATCTCTCCCGGATCTGTCGTAACTCAGCATCTGCCTCTGCCTCCTGCAACATCGGCTCCCAACCCAACCACATAGGCAGTGATAATGCCATCAAGTCGATGCCCTCCTCCCTCCGTGACAAGGCATCAGCAGCCTTGTTCTCCAACCCGGGTCTGTACTCGATGTCAAACCGGTACCCCCACCAGTTTGGACAGCCAGTGCTGGTGCTCCTCAGTGACCAGCCTCTGCTCCAGTAAGTACTTGAGGCTCCGCTGGTCCGTGCGGACCACGAACTCCCGCCCCAACAAGTACGACCGCCACTTCTGAATCGAGAAGACTATGGCCATCAGCTCCCGCTCATAGACTGATTTCAGTCGTGCTCTAGCGGTCAGCACCTGACTGAAATAAGCTATGGGTCTACCCTCCTGCATGAGTACCGCTCCAAGCCCGTACCCCGAGGCCTCCGTCTCGACCACGAATGATATGCTGAAATCTGGCAAGGCTAGGACCGGTGCCGTCGTCATAGCCACCTTCAAGGCCTCAAAGGCCTTGGTGGCTTCCTCCACCCACTTGAATCCGTCCTTCTTCAACTGCTCGGTGAGAGGCCACGCAATCGTGCTGTAACCCTTGACGAACTTCCTGTAGTAGCCCGTCAGCCCCAAAAACCCCTCAAAGCTCGTAGCGTAGTAGGAATCGGCCAATCTAGCATAGCTGATATCTTCGATCTGTCGGCCGCTACCCCCTCTGCCGACACTACATGGCCCAAGTACTCAATCCGCAGCTGCCCAAAGCTGCACTTCTTCCTGTTGGCGAAGAGCTGATTCGCCAATAACTCCTTGAACACTATCTCCAAGTGGCCTATGTGCTCCTCCATATCCCGGCTGTAGACCAGGATGTCGTCAAAAAATACAAGTATAAACCGCCGTAGGTAAGGCTGGAACACCTTGTTCATGAGTGCCTGGAACGTCGACGGAGCATTCGTCAAGCCAAAAGGCATGACGAGAAACTCGTAATGACCCTCATGGGTACGAAAAGCGGTCTTCGGCACATCCTCTGGCCGCATCAGTATCTGGTGGTAACCCGCTCTCAAGTCGATCTTCGAAAAGACCGCTGCCCCATGTAGCTCGTCTAGCAGCTCGTCAATCACCGGGATAGGGAACTTGTCCGCGACAGTCTCCCTATTCAGCGCCCGGTAATCGACGCAAAATCTCCAACTCCCGTCTTTTTTCTTCACCAACAGCACTGGTGAAGAAAAAGGACTCACACTGGGCTGTATCACCCCCGCTTGCAGCATCTCCCGCACCAACCGCTCTATCTCGTCCTTCTGCGAATGCGGGTATCTGTATGGCCGCACGCTGACCGGAGCCCCATCCCCCCGTAGCACGATCGCATGCTCGTGACCCCTCTGCGGTGGCAGCCCCTGTGGGCTCTGAAATACCTCCTGGTACTGCTCCAGTACCGGCTCCACCTCCCCTGCGGTCTCTGTCTGCTGCTCCTCCTCAGTCGACAACCCCTGGCACTCCACCAGGAAACCCTCACCCTCATCCTGCAACGCCTTAGTGATGGCCTTGAAGGCCACCACCGAAAAGCAAAGTGTAGGGTCTCCGGTCAGCACCACCGTCCGGTCGCCGTCCTGGAACTCCATCCGTAGGAGCTTCCAGTTCACCTTCATCTCCCCCAACTTCTTCAACCACTGTACCCCCAGAATGACGTCCACATTCCCCAACTCCAGTGGTAAAAAGTCCTCCACTATCTGTATGCCCTGCAGCATCAGGCACACCCCCTTGCAGAGCCCAGCGCTCTCCTCCATCTTCCCCGTCCCCAGCAACACTGTGAATCTCTCCAACGTGCTCAGATCCAGCCCATGGCGATCCACCAACTTCCTAGAAATGAAGTTGTGAGTCGCCCCACTATCAATAAGGACCGTCACTGCCTGCTCTGCCAACGTCCCTGATAACTTCATGGTATGATTCGGAGTGAATCCTACCACAGAGTTCAGGGAGACCTCCGCCACGTCCATGTGTACACTCGCCTCCTCCTCCGCCAACTGCTCGGGCTCCAGTACCTCCTCATACTCCTCCTCGTCGGGTACGATCACAATCTGCAGCAACTTGCTCGCACATCGGTGACCGGGGCTGAACTTCTCGTCGCAACGGAAGCACAACCCTGCTGCACGCCTGGCCCGCATGTCCGCCTCTGTCAGTCGCCTGCCTGGTACCACCCCCGGCCTGACCTCTCCTCTAGGCGCCACTGGGACTCCTGCTGCTGGCCGTGGTGGAACTGGTGCTGCCGTGCTGCACTGGCCCTGGGCTCCCCAAGCCCCTCTGATGCGCCTCTCCTCCGTGTGCTTCTCCTCCGCCATGTGGGCTAGACGGAGGACATCCTCCAAGTCATTGGGCCTCTGTATCCGAAGTTCTGCCCGTATCGAGGGCTTCAACCCCCTCATGAAGCTCCCGATCAACACCTGGTCAGACACCCCCCGCAACCTGCTAGCCAACATCTCAAACTTCTCCACGAAGTCCCGAACTGTCCCCTCCTGTCGCAGTGCTGACAACTGCTCATAGAAGTCCCCTCCGGACTTCTCCTGGAACCGGTCGAGAAGGTAAGAAGAGAGCTCCTCCCAGGAACGAAAAGGAGAGCGGGCTGTCTTCCACCGGTACCAGGCTAGGGCCTTGTCCTCGAAATAGATCCCTATCGCACGCAGGACCTCCTCCTCTGTCAGCTGCATCACCTGGAAGTAACGCTCGGCCCGGTAAACCCAGCCGTCCGGATCGATGCCATCAAACGTCGGCATCTTCAGCTTCTTCAGCCTTCGATCCGCGTTTATGTCACAGTACTGTGCTCCAACCCCCCTAGGGATGCCTCCCTGCACCATCACGCCCCCCTGCCCCCCTCCGGGGCCTCCGTCGCCGCCCTCGTACAGCTCATCAGGCCATTGAGGTCGCTCCTTATCCCCCGCAGGGATGTAGTTCCCCAAACAATCCGGTAGTCGGGGAGGTGGTGCAAAAATGGGCCCTCTAGCGCCTCCGTGCTGCTGAACGGGAGCGGTCCGGCCCTCCAGATGGCCCCCTGGGCCCCAAAATTGGGCCGCCGGAGCCCCAATCGTCATCCCGGGAGCCCCTCTTCCTCCGTCGGGTCTCGCCGTCGCCCCTGGGGGTTGAACAAACCCCGCCACGCCCCCAAAAGGCCTCAGTGGTCTCGCCGGGCCTCCAAAACGCGCTGACGTACCCCCAAAAGGGGTTTACCAGCCTTCCGCGCCCCGCCTCCAGCGCCCCCCGCTGGGGGCGCCCAGCCTCCTGCGCCCCCCTGCGGGGGCGTTCCGCCACCTGCGCCCCCGGATGGGGGCGCCCAGCCACCCGCGCCCCCGGAAGGGGGCGCTCCGCCACCTGCGCCCCCGCCTGGGGGCGCCCAGCCTCCCGCGCCCCCGGAAGGGGTGCTCCGCCTTCCGCGCCCCCGGATGGGGGCGCGCTGCTGTCGGCAGGCCCTATTGGGCCTGTCGAACTTACGGCAGGCCCAGTGGGGCCCGCCGTGCTTGCCGTCTGGTCCGGGTGGGTCCCGCTCCCTTCCCCCGCAAACCCTAGAAGATTTGGGCAGCCGCCGCCTTGGTTTGGAAAATTTGTAGCCGCCGCTTCGACAAAAAACCCTTCCGGCCTCTTGCCTCGATCTCCTCCTACGGCCGTCGAGATGGTTTGGAGCATCGCCATCATCGTTGGGATTTGAGCAATCTCTCTCGCCGTCTTCGCCGCCTCGATCCTCATGTGTTTGAGTTCGGCTTGGATGTCCTCTTGAGTATGGGCGTGATCCTTGTTGGAGATCTCCATGGCCGTCCTCAATGATTGAATATCATCACCCATGGCTTTCTTTAATTCCTCCATCTCGCGGTTGATTTCTTCACGAAACCCTTGAAGCCGTTCTTCCGTCGCGCCGCTTCTTGTTCCTCCCGCCATTAGATCTCACCGCTCTGATACCAATTTGATACGAACCGCTTGCCGTTTGGATCAAATCAGCGATTAATTGATCAAAACAGCGATTTAAAGGTGGAAAAAATGGAAAATAGTGGAAGAACAATGAGAAATTGAGAACTTGATAAGGATTCTTCGAGACGAATCAATCTCCTAGCTTTTATTGAACGCCTAAAAGCCTAAACAGCATCAAATTGATAACTAGATTGTTCGAAGACAAATCAAGCATACCCTCCTAATGACGGCTAGCCCTAATTTATAAAGGGAAATGGGGATTTACTAATTTGGTCTGACTAGACCAAATTACCCCTGAAATGACTAACGCTAATTCCGCCCCCCACGCCTCCTCCTACGCACGTAAACAATCGTGGGCTCCCCGCTAGCCGCTACCCCCGCGCGTGTGCCCGGCTCAAGTGGCGCGTCCGCATCAGTCATCCTTTAGATCATCTGAACTGCTGATCTTGATCTACATAGTTAAATCAATTGAAAAGATCCGATGGTTCCAAACATGTTTTACTCATGTATCAAACGATATCTTTTTCTACAGCTGAAATAACACGATTAATTAAGATGTGTGAAAGTAAAGATGAGCAACACGATTAACCAGTCGAACCAGACTGAACCAAGCAATTCGGTTCTGGCTTTAGATGCAAAGAAGTTTCAATCCAGTCCAATCTGGTCGGGTCATTGAGTTTGCTAAACTGAACCGACGCATCAAACCATTTGATTTTATTTTTTTTTGTTTACTTTTATTTTTAGCACGTTAGCCCAAGCCCAAATCTCCTTTCTTTTTTTACATATTCTCTTTATTGAACCCCAAGTGCAAACCATTACACATTTACCCCTTCTCTTTTCTCTCAATATCACCCCTAATTCTTTGTTTCTCTCGATCCACGTTTAATCAAAAATAGCAACAACCCTAAATCTGAAATCCCTCTCAAACATCTTTGGTGCTCCACCCAGATTCTCATTGGAAATCTCCATTAACACCTTTTTATTTCTTCATCTATCACCTCACTTTTTAACTTTTTAAATTCAACAGATTTTCTGCAATTATAAAACCCCAAATCAATAGCAGTCTCCTTTGAGGCACCCTTCAAGATCTCCTCTTTGCCGCTCCCTGCTGATTGTGTCTCCAGCCTCTGATGCCCACAGCTCCATTAGCATAGATGACAAGGCTGATGTCATCCCACCATATATTACTCCTGCCTTCTGTCAAGATTTTTCTCAACAGTCAATACATACACAACCAATCTGCTTCTAGATGGAACGTTGATAATTCTTCTTGTTATTGATTTTAATAACTGATGGTTTAAGTGTTGGACATGGCATTTGAGATGCTCAGGTTGTGCAAAGATTTATTTAAAGTTGTTTCTTTCCTATTTGTGTTGTTACTGTTTGTTATGGAAGTGGAATTTGATCCCTATGTTTAAAGATTTGTAACTTGGCATGCAGTTGCTAGCTATTGGCTAGTTAGAATTAATTCTTTGATTACGGCAAGATAAATGGAAAAAATGGTCCAAAGATCTTTCTTTCACATCCAACGCCAATTTATTGGTTAGTGTTTTGTAAATTGTTGACTCATCGTAATTTTTTAATGATTTCATTGTGAATTTTTTGTATTTTTTTAATTTTCATACGGCTCAGCCCAAATACTTAAATGGGCTCAATACCCAACCCATTCCACCCGAACCAAACCGAACCGTAATTTTACAGATTGGTTTGGTTCAGGATGAATATGAAAATGCTTCGGTCCGGGTTGTGTTTTTTTGCCAAAACCGGACCGCACCAGATCGTTGCTCACCATAGGTAAAAAGGCTTTGGAGCCACTTAATTTCTTATTTTTCATCAAATTTGGATGTGTAGTTCAAGAAGAATGTTTTGGATTATACATGGGAATGACCCCTCATAGAGATATCAAGAAGCTTCATTTAAACACCATTCTAGATTTCTAGATATGCAAACACACGAATTAGGAGCTACTTTATTATTCCCTCGACATAACTGTAGGAGCTGCCTATGCCCATCCATAAATATGCATGGTGTGCAATTAAATTGCACAATCCACCATATTGATTTTCATCTACAAGTTCTCAAACGTTCTATAAACTAACAAACAAAAATTGTGCAAGTATGGACCGTTTGCTTTTATATCGAGTGATTACAATTTCAACAATAAAACTAGATAAATATATTGAACCATGACTTATAAATACTTATATGTTTTTAGATATTTCAAGATGGTAGACTACGATGAATTGTGATGAATGGATCAAATCATCCACTTCGTTCAGGTCTCGTCAAATGATTTCTTTAGTTATATTATCGAAAAACCATTCATTTTGCTAGTATGATCAAAAATAAGTTTTTTCTTTTAGTTTTGATGACTCTCAGAACATGTCTACCAAAATTGGATTGGACCATGCAATTTCCCAGCATAAACTGCACTTTGCTAGGTGGGCATAACTAAGCTTGTTATTCCAATGAGTACTAAAGCTGCTCCATACAAAAACATACATGTGCACATGCACACACATATGACATAGACTTGGCTTCTGCAAGTTGATCTATTTTAGTTAGGTAATTAGGTGGCTAAAACCAAAGTTCAAATGATATTAGGTTTTCTAACACATGCATCAGATAGGCACAATGAACAGTTCAAATATGAAAGTGTATATAACCTAGAATGCTTAAAACAGAAGTCAGATCGTATGTGTTTACACTAGTGTTGTAGATATCGGATATTAGCTTAGAAAATATACAGCCGGATAGTGGATATAAGGAATATTTCAAGAATATCGACTAAATATCGGAGTACCATATTAGACAATAAAAATAAATATCATATGCATGACATATATATATATATATTTAAGTAGATATAAATTATTAACTATAAAAACTCTCATATAAATATATTTAGGGTACACTTGGCTCAATATGTTACATTAACTTACCAAATATCTTCCCAGCATCACGCATTCTTAATAGAGTTTCCTATCAACAGAAAAATAAATACCAACATTAAAACACAAAACAAAATAGAAAATATCAATGTTCGAGGTCGCGGTCTCGATTTAAGTTTCGGTCTTCCTGGAAATTTTAGGTGTAGGGTAGCTTCGCTTGTTTTGGTGATTTTGGAGTTTCGTTTCGTTTCATTCGCATCATTCGTATCAGCAATTTTGGTATTTTCGTTTCGGGTTTCGGTTTCGGAGATTTTTTAAATATGTATATACATATAGTGACGTATTTATTTATATATATAGTTATACGGTATTTTATACATATAAATGCATTGATAATTTATACTAGATATATAATTGTACAAAAAGTTTAGCTGGAACTTCTCTAAGATCCCAGCCATTCTTTTATTATTTTATTAATATAAAATAATAAAAGTACAAAAATGATGAGACATGAGCCTGACCTCATAATACAACAAATGAAGAAAATAAAGTAAAAGATAAAAAAATCTCTTTCTAAGTCATTATCATCTCTTTGTGATGCAGAGTAATAAGGTGGATAGCAATATTGCATTTGTTCCACCCTTAACAATGATATCATGTTATCATATGCGACAGGTTGGCGCGGCTCGATGAAAGACATGTCATGACTGTCTTGAATGTTAGAATGCTCAGTGACATTTAAACCATACATGTAATGACTAGCATAATCTCTATAAACATCAAAATGTTTCTACGGTGTGTAATAATCGTCATGACTACCTGAATATCCACTAGATATAATTCATGAATGGCAAGATTATCATAACCTCCATAATAATCAGAACTTTGATACCCAGGATGATCAGACTGTCTACTGTAAGTAGTGTTCCTCCATTCATCACTTTAATGATCTTTACACCCAGGATTATCATAGCCTATCATGATCTTTACACTTAAACAAATGAGTTGTATCATAAGCATGGTCCCCAATTCTCTGAGGAGAGCGACTGTATTTTGAAGCATCACAACCTCCACCTGTAGGACCTTATTTATCGAGAGACGAATCATCGCTTTCTCGCCGAGATACTGTCTATTTTCCTTATACGTGAGATTCACTTGGCTATAACTTGGACGCATCTAATTGTTTTTCTTGTTTTGCTTCCACAAACGTTTTGTCCAAACAAGGATTGTCTCTATCATCGAGCTGTCATCGAGCAACCTGTATTTTGTCTTCTTGGTCCATTCCTCCAACAGATCTTCCTCGTAAACATTTTGATCCAAGTCAAACAGTTAATCTTCAGTTGTTCTCCTATTGCAATGTCTTTCTCTTAGCTTCATATTATAATACCTATAAACCAGCTTTTTAAGGTTTTCCATTGTTCACATGTTCCCGGTCTTTGTGTGAATAAGTGAGAATATGGTCCAATTTCTTTCACATTGTAAAGAAGAGTCTGTTTGGCTTAAAACACGCACAACTAAGCGTATAAGATTTGGAGCTTACTCTCTCCCAATAATTGATAAACGTTCAGCTACAAAATTCTATTGGTCAGAAAATGTAGAGCAATTCATAGGAAACATACAACAAACGAAGATTCATACATATATATATATATATATATATATATATATATATATATATATATATATATGGAGTGACATGCTTTATTGTCATACGTGCCTTTTGGAAGCTGAATGCACCAACTTTCATCTCTCATCTTGAATAACTCCACCAATAATTATAATGCATAATTTCATAATATGAACAATTGGATCAATTCGTATATCAAAATAAAAATATCTAATAACTGTTTACCTTTATGTCAATTTCAAGTTGTCATGACGTGTCTGGTTCCAACTTCTCAACTGTATGTCTAAATCCAACCAGCACATCATTGTCATTTGTTACCCCGATAGAGTATTGGAAACAAGGATTCAAAAAATAACGAATTACAACATCTAAATAAATGATCTATATCACATTAATTTTAACTATAAAAATAAAAAATATAGTATTTACTTGCAATAGGAATATCTTGATGTAGCTGACTATCACATTTTTTGTCGATTATGACCCATCATTCTCTGTATCCTTTACAAATAATCTTTATTATTTCTTCTTTTACTCGGTTTATGTCCTCATAAAGAAAACTCATCCCAGGCTTACCATCGTTGTCGACTACTCTTAGAACGTTCATCAGCGGCTCAAATACAGTAATAACATTAAAAATGTCTTACCAAACGTCATCACCATGAATCAGATTATACATGTTGGTTGCAACAATCTTATCTTTTGATTTGAGCTTAGGAAAGTTTTCGAACCAATCTTTTGATGTGATCATTCTCCTTAGATCATCTTGATACACGTAGATAAAGTCCAATCAAATCTCGTGATTACATGCCTGATCAACTCTTTTACACGTCTCTTCTCATCAATCTGAACACAACCTTTATTTAAATCATGTTACCATTTAACTCTATGATGCGATATTTTTGATATCTTCTTTTGACATATCAGAAAATATCGAATCAATATAATGTGTCATATATGGAGTCTAATACAGATGTTATCTTTTTTAAATTAACAACTGTCCGACTAATTTGTAGTTATCTCCATTATCAGTAACTACTCGAACGACTCTATACTTTCCAATTATGTATACATATTTATCAATTAGGTCAAATATGTATTGACCATTCTGAAAGATATCGTTGCATATACTAAGTCAAGAAACATTGTCTTGTATGTCGTACAAATAAGAAAATTAATAATCTCCTTTATATTCTGTGTTGTCCAACCATCACACATTAGTGTGCAACCATACTCATCTCAATTGCTATTAAAAAATTCAATATATGTTTTATTTTCTTCAACCTCTAAGTCTAAATATGTATAGGAAAGCTCCAAAGCAATGGATGGGGTAACACCACGACCTACTTCCACAAAATCATATGCCATTGGCGGCTAACGACCTACTTCCACAAAAGCATATGCCATTGGCTGCTAGTATGGACTATTAGCCACATTGCGTTGAATGTGGCTATAGTATAAGCATACACATTTACCAAGAAAGCTCTTGACATTTTTCATACCACCCATTATTGCAGTCTTTAAAATTGTTTGGGTTTTGCCTTTCTTCATTGAAGTAAAAGAATCGTTACTCCTTAAACCAGATTTTAGAATACCAGACGGTTTACAAGTAGGTTCATTGTGAACATAACAATATTTTTAACAGACCAGACGATCTATCAATAGGTCTGTCTAGCCCAGATCTGTCTAAGCAATATTTTTCAACAGACCAAACAATATTTTTCAACACCAACCGTACCAGATCTGTCTAGCCCAGACGAACATGCTCCAATTCTTCTGCTAACAAATTGAATTAGAACACGAACAGTTTTAGGGATTGAAAGGGAAATTAAGGGAGAAACATAAGACGTTAGAGTTCATAGGCTCTCGCCAAGAATTCCAAGGCTTCTCGCCAAGGGAGACCTTTCTCAGGTTTGGGGAAATTTTAATTCTCAAGATTTCATTATTTCATAATAAATCAGTGTATAGCCTTATATATGCTTACAACCCAACACTTCTCATATTCCATCGATGTGGTACTAAACTCATCCAAAAGAAGAAAATAAAATAAAAGAGTACAAAAGTCTAAATCAAATCAAGTCAAGTCTCAGTTGGGCTCGAACCTAACCACAACAAGCTATGCTGAGGATCACGATGTCGTTTACACATGCAAACCTTGATGTCTCCATCAACTCTCTGCGGGTTGAAAGAACTCAGCCCAGACGAGTGTACGGTCTGCTAGCTACCATAGTACTCGAGCAAATCTGGATCTAGCTTTTGAAGCTCTGATCTGATAATCTAAGTACATTCTGATTCAAGAATGCCTTTCCAACTCACCAAGTAACACTGATAACACTCTGCCTGGTTTATATAACATGCTTATCTGATATACGATCAATCTGCTCTTGATGTGGAGGTATATGTGGTAATGAATAGGAGGGTAATAGCAGGGCACTCAACTCATCCTGGAGAGGCTCAAAGAATGGATTTGTGGGTATCACTGTTGGACCCTTATAGGTCACTAGATCTTCAACGTTAAAAGTCGAGCGTATGCCATAATCTATTGGGAAATATATCGCATATGCATTAGAACCAACTTTATTTTAATATTTTGACTGAGCCAGCACTTCAAGCTTGCAAACTTGCAGCTTCTTTAAGGCTCCAAGAGAAAACCTTTCGATCTAAGTCGCACCATTACATAATCACCTTCATTAAATTCTTTGAAGTGCTTATGTACATCTGCAATAGCCTTATATTTTGTGAATTCTTTAGATGATCTCTTTATGTAAATTATGAATGTGTTTGGCAAATGACTTAGCTGACTCAGACACTCTAAGATGATGCAATATGGGAATGAGTTCTATAAGCTTTCTAGGCTTGTAACCATGAACTAGCTCAAACGGACTCATGCCAATGGACCTATTTACTGAACCACTATATGCAAACATGACAGTAGATAACATCACATCTCAATTCCTAGGATTCTCACTCACTAAACATCTAAGGAGATTCCCTAAACTATGGTTCACTACCTCAGTTTGGCCATCAGTCTAAGGGTGATAGGCAATGGAGAACTTGAGTTTAGTGCACATATGGTTTTTCAAAAATAGCTCATGAATTTTACATCCCTTTATGACATAATACTATTGGGCAGACCATGTAGACAAACAAGCTCATCAAAATAGAGTTTCACAATGTGTGATGCATCATAGATTTTAGAACATGGATAAAGTGTACCATCTTGGAGGATCGATCCACAACAATAAAAACGGAATCATGCTTTTTAGGTGTTCGTGAGATTCTGATAGATCTGGAAGCAAATCTGAACTTTATTGATAAAAATAGAGATAAAAGATAACTTTTGGATACAATTGTAAGGGGCAACCACCCTTCCAAGACGCTGTTAAGAGGACGTCCGCACTCTTCCCTAGAATTAACACTCGACAATCAATAATCATATAACCCTAGGGCCAGCCACCGCACCCAACATATATCCCCAATGCAAAAATATAACAATTTACAAGTTTGTCCTTTTGCTAATAAAATAATAGAAAATAAGTCATAAGGGTGTGAACACGTCCCTGAGTCACGTGGTTGAGTCGGTTCCTCCTCTAGTGCACCGCCTCAAGTACGTGATGAGCCCAACACTACTCCCCCCAAACGAGCCATCTTGTCCTCAAGGTGGAGATATGGAAACTGTTGTGCCATGATGCCTTCCAACTCCCAGGTGCTCTCATGCTCTGGCAAGCCCTTCCATCGCACTAACACCTCCCGCTCTCCAGCGCCCCCTTACAACTTCTCAGGCTCTAATATAACCTACATATCATCTGTCAATGTCTCTGGAAGTGAAGGTGTATGCTCCTCAATCGCTTGGCGCAGCTGGGACACGTGAAATACCGGATGAATGACCGATCCTGGGGGCAACTTCAATCTATAAGCCACTGGCCCCACCTTCACCTCCACCTCGAAAGGCCCGAAATATCTGTGAGAGAGCTTCTCATTTCTTTGATGAGCTAGGGACTTCTGCCTGTACGGACGCAATTTCAGATATACCATGTCCCCAAAGTCGAACTGTATATCTCGGCGGTGTAGATCAGCCCTCACCTTCATGACCTGCTGAGCTCTAGCCAAATAGAGCTTCAGCTCCTCCAAAATCTGGTCCCGCTTTACCAAGTACTGCTCCACATCTGATACTGGAGTCGTCTCATGTCCATAGTGCAGCAAGTGAGGAGGGTCCCGACCATACAAAATCCTGAAAGGCGTAGTTTGAGCGGCCATGTGATAGGATGTATTATACCAGTATTCCGCCCACGCCAGCCAACAGGCCCATTCCTTCGGGCTCTCTATGATGAAACACCACAAGTAAGTCTCGATGCTCCTGTAGACAACCTCAGTCTGGCCGTCAGTCTGCGGATGATAGGCGGTTCTCCGTCTCAAAAATGTCCCATGCAACCTGAAAAGCTTCTGCCAGAATTTGCTCAAAATGACCTTATCCCTATCAGAGACAATGGACTTTGTGGGCCCATGTAAGCGGCTAACCTCCCTAAAAACACCTCTGCCACCGAAACTGCCATATAAGGGTACCTAAGCGGTATGAAATGCGCATATTTGCTGAGGTGATCAACCACCACAAATATCACCGTGAATCCCCCAGACTTAGGGAACCCGTCTATGAAGTCCATGGAGAGATCCTCCCAGACTCGTTCTGCAAGGACAGTGGCTGCAGAAACCCTCCCAGGGACATCGCCATATACTTGTGACGTTGGCACACGTCACACTCGGCTACCATATTCGACACGTCTTTCTTCATTCCACACCAATACACTTCTCTAGCCAATCTCTGATAGGTCTTGAAGACCCCAGAATGCCCACCCACAGCAATGCAATGAAACTCCTGAAGTATGTCTGGTATCTGGGTGGATGTCCTCGGTAACATAAGGCGACCCCAAAATACCAATCTCTCATTCTGCAAGGCATATCCTGGGTGATTTGTTGACCCCTGTGAAGTGCCACCCGAATGCCTGCCAGCTCCTGGTCCCCCTCGACCTCCCTCTGCAATGGCTTCCAGCCCTGAAGCACTGAAACAGATAATGCCGCCAATTGAATATCCTTATCTCTCCGTGAAAGAGCGTCGGCAGCCTTATTCTCCAGCCATGTGCGATACTCTATCTCGAATCTATACCCCATCAGCTTTCTCAGCCACTTTTGGTGCTCCTCTGCTACCATGCGTTGCTTCAAAAGGTACTTAAGACTTATTCTCCAGCCCTATGCGATACACTATCTCGAATCTATACCCCATCAGCTTCCTCAGCCACTTTTGGTGCTCCTCTGCTACCATGCGTTGCTCCAAAAGATACTTAAGACTCCTCTGATCTGTGCTCACTAAGAAGCACCTCCCAAGCAAATATGGCATCCACTTCTGAATAGCCAGGACTATAGCCATATATTTCCTCTCATATACCGACTTCAATCTGGCACTCGATGTCAACACCCGACTGTAGTAAACAATAGGACGCTGATCTTGCATCAGCACCGCCTCTAGTCCATGTCCCGAGGCATCAGCCTCCACAATAAAGGGTCTCGAGAAATCGGGTAGCGCCAACACTGGTACGGTAGTCATGGCCTTCTTCAAGGCCCCAAAAGCAAGTGTCGCCTCGTCACCCCAAACAAACTGATCCTTTTCAACAACTCCGTGAGTGGCCAGACGATCGTACCATATCCATCTATAAACCTCATGTAGTAACATGTAAGGCCTAGGAACTCCCCTCAGCCCCTAAGAGTGGTGTGACGCGGCCAATCCAGTATTGCTGCTATCTTCGCCCTGTCTGCAGCTACCCCTTCTGAGGACACCACATGCCCTAAGCACTCCACATGTGGCTGCCCAAATAAGCACTTCTTTCTATTCATGTACAACTGGTGGTACTATAGCTCCTGAAACACTACCTGCAAATGATACAAGTGCTCCTCCAAAAAGCGGTTGTATACCAAGATATCGTCAAAGAATACTGGTACAAATCTCCTCAAGTATGGACGGAATACCTTATTCATCAGAGACTGGAACATGGCAGGTGTGTTAATCAAGCCAAAGGGCATGACTAAGAACTCATAGTGGCCTTCATGAGTCCTGAAGGTCGTATTAGGCACATCTGCCTCCCTCATCCTGATCTGGTGGTAGCCTGATTTGAGATCTATCTTCGAAAAATGGCTGACTCATGTAACGCATCGAGGAGCTCGTTAATCACCGGTATGGAAAACTTGTCTGGCATTGTTTCCTCATTAAGTGCATTACATGCTCTGTAGTCTACGCAGAAGCGCCAGCTCACATCCTTCTTCTAAACTAACAGCATTGGACTAGAGAAGGGGTGACACTGGGCTGGATAACACCAGCTTGAACCATCTCTGCTATCATTCTCTCTATTTCATCTTTCTATATTTGGGGTAGCGATAGAGCCTCATGCTAATAGGGGACGCCCCCACAAGACTATGGTGTGCTCGTGGTCCCTAGGCGGTGGGAGGCCCCGAGGCTCCTGAAAAACCTCACCAAACTGCTCCAACATAGTCTGCACCTCTCCTGGGACCGGATGCTCCCTACCTGCATCGGCACCACCCTCTCCTGCTATTTTGTGTAACTCCACTAGAAAGCCTCCCCATCTGCCTCGATGGCTCGTACTATGGTCTTCAGTGAGACCAATGCTCTGCACAGACTGGGGTCCCCCTGTAACACCACTGCCCTCACATCCTCCTAGAACTCCATCCTGAGAAGCTTCCAGTTCACATTCATCTCCCCGACGTCTGCAGCCATGTCATGCCCAGAATGACTTCCGTACTCCCTAAGTCTAGGGGTAAGAAATCTGCTAACACAAGTCTCCCCTGAAATGTCAGCACCAGCCCTCGGCACACACCTCTGCTACTCTCCTTGCCAATTCCCACCATCACACTAAAACTGCCATTGTCTACCGGTTGTAGCCACTGCGGCTCCACCACCCTCCAGGAGATGAAATTATGGATAGCCCGCTGTCAATAAGAACTGTCACCTACTGGTCGCCAATATGCCCCCTCAACTTCATGGTATGGTTCGGGGTGAACCCTACCACGGAGTTTAGAGAGACATCTGCTACATCCAACTGAGGGTCCTCTGTAGCCTCATCCTCAATGGTCTCGTCCTTCACCTCAGTTTCCTCATCCTCATCCTCCAGCAACACCTTCAGCTTGCGCCCTGTGCACATGTGGCCTGGGGTAAACCTCTCGTCGCATCTGAAGCAGAGCCCCTTCTGACGCTTCTCTCTCATCGCAGCATCAGTCATCCTCATGAACTGCCCCTACTGGCGGTGCACTGCTCTTCTCTCCAGCATTCTCCTTGACAGCCTGGTATGCTCCTATAGTAACCTTCACCCCATGTAACTGCTAAAGCTCCACGCTGAACCTGTCCACCCCAACCACTCCTGGCTCTCCTCTCCTCTGCCCGGTGGTCCTCTAACATCTGTACCATCTCCATGACCTCCACCAGCCCTAGAGACTTGTATGGCCGAATCCCTGAGCGGATAATGGGCTTTAGGCCCTTCATGAATGTGCCCTGCAGTGACTCGTCAGTGACTCCCCGTACTCGCCCTGGCAGCTGCTCAAACTTCTCTATGTACTCCCTCATGGGTCCGTCATTCATGAATGTGCCCTGCAGTGACTCGTCAGTGACTACACGTACTCGCCCTGACAGCTGCTCAAACTTCTCTATGTACTCCCTCACGGGTCCGTCATGTCTGAGTGCAAACAACTGCTCGTTGAGGTTCCACATGTGAGGATCTCAAAACCTCTCCAAGATGTAGTCCTTAACCTCCTCCCAACTGCGAAATGGGTGTCGCTGCTCCCTCCACTAATACCATCCCAAGGCTCTCCCCTCCATGCATACGGCCGCTGTCTGTAGCTTCTGTGCCTCTGTCATGCGAGACACGGTGAAGAATCTCTCTGCTCGGTAAATCCACGCATGTGGATCCTCTCTCACAAATACGGGCAGCTTCAACTTCTGTACTCTGCTATCAACCCCAAAATGCCCCTGCTCTGCCCGACCGTCTGCATGTCTGGGCTGATGATAGTGATGCCACCTTTCATGATGTGTCTCATGTTCTCCATGTGGCACTCTCCCACGATCTCCATAGCCCCCTCAGGGACCCTCTCCTCGCCCTCCGTAGCCTCCCCAATCTCCACCACCACCATAGACACCTCCCCCTCCGTCGTCATAGTAGCCTCCTCCTTCATCCCCATAGTGAGTCACATCACCATGCACCTGCCCTGGATAGCTGCTGGACGGCAGATAGTGCTCCTCGTTACCGGGCCGCGTCACGAAAGGCTGAAAAACAGCAGAACGGGGCTCCTCGTGCTTGTGAAACCCCTAGCGGCTGCCAGGGGCTGTCGAAGGCTGTCGACGGCCCTTGCGAGGCTGCCGGAGGGCCGACGGCCTCTGCAAGTGATCCGACAGGGTCGACCGACCCTACCGAAGGCCGGTAGTGGTCGGCCGCCCCCTGCCGATGCTCCTTCGGGACGGGGCGGCTACCCCGCCCAATTCTAGGGCCGGCCGCTCCTCCCGGTTGGTTCTAGGGTTGCGCCGACCCTCTAAAGCTCTCCTACGGATTGTTTCGTGGTAATCTTCTTCCCGCGGATCTTTTTCTTCTTCCTAATACTCTCCATCCTCGGGAAACGGTCACTCGTCAATTTTCTCCATCTTTTCCTTCCCCTTGTCCAAAGGTAGTACCTTTTTTGAAGAACTAGGGTTTGTGCAGTTGTTTCCATCCTTCCTCGTGAGAATCGATAATTGAAGATGACTTGCACGAGTGCCTCGTCTTGTTTGTCTTGTCTTGTGTTCAACCTTTCGTAGGAAGTCCCGATCCGATCAACGGAAGCCGTCAACTTTGCAATTGCTTCTCCATTCCCCATTAGGGTTTTCTTCACCCCATCAATCTCCGCATTTTCTCATCCACTGCATCAATTCGATCTTTGGCCCTCATCGACACCATCATGGATCGATGCTCTGATACCAAAAAGCAAATCTGAACTTTATTGATAAAATAGAGATAAAAAGATAGCTTTTGGCTACAATTGTAAGGGACAACCACCCTCCTAAGACACCGTTAAGAGAACGTCCACACTATTCCCTAGAATTAACACTCAATAATCAATAATCCCATAACCCTAAGGCCGATCGCCGCACCCCCCCATATATCCCAAATGCAAAAATATAACAATTTACAAGTTTGCCCTTTTGCTAATAAAATACTAGAAAATAAGTCATAAGGGTGCAAACACGTCCCTGAGTCACGTGGTTGAGTCGGTCCCTCCTCTGGTGTGCCGTCTCGAGTACGTGATGAGCCCATCAGATTCCTAGCACAGAATCCATACTAACATCTTGCGAGGGTTAGTCTGACACATGTAGTGGTGTATAAAATCTAGTATTCTGTTTTCTATGCTTGGCCATCTGACACGATATTGTCCCACAAGTGTAGCAACATCTCTCGTAAGCTTGGCTAATAAAATTGACTCTCTACGGACTCTATCATTTTACCCCTCCTAAAGTGTCCTGATATTCCTCCACAATGTATCTTCAAATAATAAAATCTCTACAAATGAACATGAAATACACAAATGGATGGCCCTAAAAAGATAGCCATCATGCAGGAAATAACTATCACGCTCTCATACCAACTCATCCTGAAGAATGACATCGATCTCACTAAAATTTAGGCACAACACATATTCCTCTTTAATCCTCTCGAATCTTATGACCTGAATACTCGTAACAGATTTAAAAGCAACTCTGCAAAGGCCTTATTCTCAACCCCAGCTTTATAATTGAAGACAAAATATATACTCCTGAAGAAATTCAACCCAGCGACCATGTCTAGCGTTTAGTTTCTTCTGGGAGTTGAAATACCTCAAGGCTGCATGATCCGAGTACAAAACGAATTCTTGCGATATGAGATAATGTCTCTAATATCGTAAAGCGTGCACTACCGCAAAGAGCACCTAATCGTAGGTGAAGTATCAGAGTTTGGCATCACTAAGTTTCTCACTAAAGTATGCCACATGATGTCCTTGGCTTAAAACTCCACATATCCCTATGCCTAAAGAATCACATGCAACCTCAAGTACTTTTATGAAATCTGAAAGGCACATAACATGTGTTTCAATCATATTTCTCTTGATATCCTCAAATGCCTTGCAACAAGTTTAGTCCATGTAAATTCTCATTTCTTCATCCGATCAGTTATTGGAGACATGATGGTGTTAAATCCCTGTCTGAATCGATGGTAGAATGTGTCTAACCCATGAAAACTCCTAACCTCGCGTATGGTGCATGGTTCGAGCCAATCTACTATCGTTTGGACCTTTTAGGGATCCAAACGCATTCTCTCTGAGGAAAAAACAAAACCTTGGAAGATGATGTTATCTTTCATGAAAGAACACTCTTAAGGTTTGCATAAAGACTCTCTTTCGTCAGAGTAATGCATACCCGCCGCTGCAGGTGGTCTATATGTTCCTCCCTAAATCGACTATACATAAGGATGTCATCAAAGTACACGACTAAGAATTTTCTCATGAATGGTCGTAATACTTGAATCATCACTCTCATGAATGTGCTAGGAGCATTGCATAGGCCAAAGGGTAAGACCATCCACTCATACAAATCATCCTTCATTTTGAGGCCATTTTTCCACTCATCTCCTGGATGGACTCTAATTTGGTGATAGTCACTCTTAAGATCAATCTTTGATAATGCGGTGACATCTGTCATTATATCAAGCATGCCATCCAACCTAGGGATGGAAACGATACTTAACCGTGATCTTATTAATAGCCCGATTATCCACATATTCTCTATTATCCATCCTTTTAGGTGTGAAAAAGGCTGGCACGGTACAAGGGCTCAAGCTTTCCATGATAAAATTTTTGGTTAACTACTTATCAACTTGCCTCTTCAACTCAGCATGCACAGTGGGGTTTACACGGTGATGAGACAAATTGGAAAGTGTAGCTCCTGGGACAAAGTCTATGGCATGCTGAATATCACGCAAGGGTGAAAGACGGTCTGGGAGGTTTTCAGGGAAGATGTCATGGAATTTCTTCAATATCGACGTTATCTCTTCAGGCTTTTCCTCCTAACTAGCCTCACAAATCTCTTCCACAACTAAAGCATACATAACCGGGTACTCTTTTACTTCTTTACAACTCGTTAGGACTTATAATATGCAAGCTTTTGCCTTTAATTGCCTCCTTGAGAGCGGTCATCTTGGGTTGTATAGGATTCAGCTTAATTTATCTTGCCTTCATGGGTGAATGAACACAAATTCAAGCAAACGAAAATCGTAACATCCATATCAAAAACCATCGCCTTCCTAAGATGATATAGCCAACATCCATAGATAGCACATCGCACCAAATCTTGTCCTTATAGGATCCAAACTGAATAGCGACAAGGCGTCTCTCCTTATACTAATGGATGAGGCATCCACCTCATTATACCTTATAGTATCTAGGATGGGGGACTGGTTGTAGTCCTATGATAAGGTTAGATGATCCAACATTTACACAACTTCTGCTATCAATAATCACCTTACTAAAGTTATCAACATACTTCACAAAGGTGTGAAATGTCGCAGGCCTATGCTAGTCATCACTCTATTTGGCCTGAGCCAGGGCACAACGCACAACACCAAGTTTATGGTTTTCAGAGCAAATATCGATAAGCTCTACTCGCATGGGGTATGCTCTGAATGCAACCTAGTCTTGCCGATTCCTCATCGGTATTATAACATGACTCACCTAGCTCATAAACTTCTATCTCCTCGCCTCATCGGTCATCTTCCTCAGGGTCGTGTACTAGTAAAGTCTTTGAGGAGCATTAACTTGCGAAGTGACCATAACCTTGATGTTTGTAGCATTGCTTGCATAAACCGACTCTAGAAGACTCGTCAATAACTCCTTTTCCTTTGTCACTCATGCTGGTGGTGGGGTTTCGGGTTCAATCTAAACTGGGAATGGCCGTATGGTGGCTTGCTACCAGCTGGTGCAGGGCAACTAGACAGCTCTGGGTCAAAACGTCTAGCTACTGGAGGTCGGTGAAAACTGTCAAGATCCTGCCGATCTGATAGACATGCTATAGTGTGTGGGCTTCACGAAGGATAAGCTCCTTTCGAAGGTCAGGTCTAAAGTCGGCCCTAAATCTATACAAAGTCATACTCACATCCTTCGTAACACTACATCTCATCATGTACTCGTCATACTTATTGATGTATGTACGAATAGATCCACTATCCTGGGAAAGACTACCATTGGTCAAAGAGTCATTGTTAATGTGATATGGGCAGGTATTTTTTATTCAGCTTTTCTGTCATCTCATCCCACATACCATAGGTGCTTGTTTACCTTGGGCCAATATTCGCTCAACATTCTGCCAATATCAATATAACTTGGCGGGTCTAATAAGCTTCATCTTTGCAAACCTAACCATTCTCACCTCATTCATCTCATACCATCCAAAGTAACAGTCCATATCAACCATCCAATTAATAAAAACCTGGAGATTTAGGCACCATCGAAAGTGGGGGTGTCCACCTTGATGCTCTTAATCATGCTCTTGTCTGGGTCATTTCTATCATGACGGTGTCTCTCTCTAGATCGTCTGGGTGGGCTAGGCATCCTATTTGCGGGTGAACCCTCATCTAACTCCCCCTGTCTAGTGTTTTCTAGGCGTAACATACGGTCTAAACACTTATAAGACTCAGACCTACTCTCACGGACAGCAGTTTCTAAGGTAACTAATCGGCTATGGACATCTCTTAGCATTGGTGTATCAAAATCCATGGTATCTGATGTTGATGTCTGATATGTTCTACCGCTACGTGTGACCATGCAACATGATTAACCCTAAATATGTGATAATATGATAATGCTTTTTTTAATTTTATATAAATTAGATGCTAACACCTAATGCAACTTGATATATGATGCAGGCAGTTATGACGAGATAAGCTAGCAGAAATCAATTAGCAATTCAAGTTAGAGCTAGTTGCAATGCCCACAGCAGTTTCAAATATTTTAATTTGGTGATGTATCTGTAAATGATATGTCGCAAGTTGTAGTGTGACAATCCAACTTCTTAATAAAATTAAGTTCTTTTATAGTTGTGATTACAGAAATGTAGCTCTTCTTTACTATCGAATTATTAGGCTCTACGAAATTTTCAAAGCGGAAGTTTATTTTGAAAATATGGCCACATCATTGTTTGATCGCAAAAAGAAAGCCATCAGTAATTGAAAGGAAGAGGCTAGGAAAAACTCACAACAGATCTTCCTGCACAGCAGATGAATAGGTCTAAGTAAGGTGATGTGCATACGTGGCTGAGTTGTTTAGGCACTGGCATAAACCATACGTGGCTGAGTTGCTGGTTTGCTTTGGAAATGATCTAATAGTTCCTAGGTAAGTTCAGTTCTTATGTTACCCCACTCTGTAAATCCTCAATTTCCCATCTGTATAGATATTTTAAGATTTTATATTGGAAGTTAACCGCTTAGTTTTATTTCACTCTCTAATAGAAAACCGTTAGCATCTGAAATCAACTACAGAATATTTAGCCACCTACCTACAGAAAGGCATAGAAATGTACAATTTAGCTGAATCTGAATTTTTTTGGTGCCTAAAGGTGTGGCGTGTCTGTGTGTACACACACATGCGCGTGTATAAACCAATAGATTTAGTACTTCATGGTTTTAATTTGAAGTTATGCTGCAATGTCAAATTGATCTACATTCAAATATCAAATGCCCAAAAAATGATGTCCAGTGCAACTAGTTTATTCTGTTAAATATATTAATCCCCAAGTATCCAAATTTCAATTGGACGAAAATTATCAACATATGTACCGGAGAATGCACACGCGCGCGCACACACACCCTCTCTCTATCTGAGAGAGTGTGTGTGTGTGTGTTTGTGTGTTTGCGTGTAACAAACAAATATAGCAAATAACAGCAATGGATAAAACAGGCAAAGAATATCAAGAAAATTATTGATATTATAGTCTCAAAAGCCAATACAATGAAAGATGATAAGTGGAATTTCTTAAGTACGTACCACTGCAGAAATGGCAGTTTACAGCCTCCCTGTGAAAGAGAAGAGAAGCATAAGCCAAAATTCTTTTTTATGTAAATGAATACAGGAAAAGAAATTGTGGTGGCAGAAAGAGCTTTTGTAAAGGTACACAGACAAGCAAATAATAATCAAAAAAGCAGACAAAAAATTCTCTATCAACTGGAGTTGAGCTGCTTATGAATATTCATGTGGTACATGCATGTATAGAAGGTATGAGCACCAAATTGAACAAAAAAGAAAATCTTGTCACAGATTTGAACAAAAGAGAAAAACAAACTTTTGTCCACACCATCCTTCCATTTTTCCTGGAACAACGTGTGTTATTTTGTTGTGTGTTATTTTGTTACGAATCATTGAAACACAACGTCAGTAAGTATTGATTTAATGTTGCAAATTATTAGTTCCGAAGCTTTATTTTTAAAATCAATTAGATCTTTGTTATCTATGTGTTTTTATTAGTAAAACACTAAATAAAATTGTTAAATTCTTACACAAAGGAGGTAAGCAAAAGACAATGTCTAAGACAACATATAAAATCTATCAACGTTCTTTTTTATGCAAATTGAAAACAACATAATAATCACAGGAAAGTTTCGTTTAGTTATATTTTTGTAATCTAATGAACGATTACTAAGTCATAACCAATGACTATAGGTCACGCGGCATTCAAAATATTCCCCCAAAAAAATTCAACTAATTCAAAATCAGCCCCCCCAAAAACTTGCAGCCGCCGTCAAAATATTACCCCCCCAAAAAAATTAACCTCGTTCAAATTAAAATTTAGTTCCCCCCAGAGAATTTAGATCCCCAAAAATTTTAGTTCCTCCTAAAATAAAACTTAGTGCCCTCCATATTTAGTTCCTCCAAAAATTTAGTTCCCTCTGGCTTTAATTTCCTCCAAAATTTAAAATTTTAGTTCTTCCAAAAAATTTAGTCCCCCTGAAATTTAGTTCTCTGCAGAGATTTAGTTCCCCCAAAATTTTCACAAACTCTCATCATAACCATTGATTCTTTAAAATTAATTCTTGACTTTCTACCAACCTCTTTGTCCTAGTCTTAGTCTGCAAACCCATTCAAACTCATCCCTGATTTGTATAATAGATGTTAACAAAACAGGAAGCACTTACAACCAATTGAGAATTGTGAAGATCAACCTGACTATATGAATCAGAACTTTTCAAAGAATCACCCATCTAATTGGGAAAAGAAACCAATGTAAGAAGACTTGTAAGTTGCAACATATCCCTTAAATTATTGCATCTACAGACTTTAAACCATATCCTGATGCACTTTTCCCATTTCACTGAGGAAACTAAAGAAGCTAATGCCAAGTTTCGTCCCATAAAGAAGTTAATTTCATAAACAGCAAACAGGATAGAAGAATGCTAAAGTAATTAATGGAGCACTTGCTTCCATAGCAACCTCAAGACTGCGTGAATAACTGAAGCATGCAGATATTCCCATTCCAGGATGATTTGTATTTTGGATTCCATCATATTAGTCAGGACAAATTTTCAATATAAGCAAAAAAATTATTTAAAAAAATTAAAACCGACCAATTTTAAATTTAATTACAAAAATTGATCAAGTTAGCGTCATGTATGATTTCACGCTCGATTCTGCGACAAGTGTGAATCCGTGTGGCGAACAGGAAACCAGTGGATCATTTTTTGTATTTTTTTTTAAAATCAAGATTGACAACCCCGCTCTATTTCTTTTTGCAAGGTCAGATGTTGGAGCATGCTTAGTCAAAATTACCGGTGTTGGCAACATCAATCAAAATGACAGGGATTTGCAACTGTGGTAAAATGCAGCTCTCTCTCTCTCTCTCTCTCTCTCTCTCTCTCTCTCTCTCCCCCCCCCCCCCAAAAAAAACAAATTTATTGGCAAGCTTGGTCTCTCTCTCTCTCTCTCTCTCTCTCTCTCTCTCTCTCTCTCTCTCTCTCTCTCCCCCCCCCCCAAAAAAACAAATTTATTGGCAAGCTTGGTCAATAAACAATACCAGTGGCATTCATGTAAATTTATCTGAACATGAAGGGTCAGTGAAGACATGAAAGATGAGAGGAAATACTGTCTAAAGAGAAGTTAGCACATGAGACTACTGATACAATCCGCTTGCCGTTTGGATCAAATCAGCGATTAATTGATCAAAACAGCGATTTAAAGGTGGAAAAAATGGAAAATAGTGGAATAACAAAGAGAAATGTAGAACTTGATAAGGATTCTTCGAGACGAATCAATCTCCCAGCTTTTATTGAACGCCTAAAAGCCTAAACAGCATCAAATTGATAACTAGATTGTTCGAAGACAAATCAAGCATACCCTCCTAATGACGGCTAGCCCTAATTTATAAAGGGAAATGGGGATTTACTAATTTGGTCTGACTAGACCAAAATACCCCTGAATTGACTAACGCTAATTCCGGCCCCCACGTCTCCTCCTGCGCACGTAAATAATCGTGGGCTCCCCGCTAGCCGCTACCCCCGCGCGTGTGCCCGGCTCAAGTGGCGCGTCCGCATCAATACTCCCCCCTAAAAGATCCACCTTGTCCTCAAGGTGGAGATATGGCTTTGAAGGCCCCCGAGGGAAAACAGAGGCTAGGGTCACCCGTCAGAACCACCGTGCGACCCTCCTCCTGGAATTCCATCCTAAGCTGCTTCCAATTCATCTTCACCTCGCCCAACCCCCTCAGCCACTGCACGCCCAAAATCACATCGATATTGTCCAACTCTAGGGGCAAGAAGTCCTCTCTGATCTGCACCCCTTGTAAGGTCAGACTCAGCCCCTTGCACATCCCACTGCTCTCCTCCCTCCTCCCTGTCCCTGAGAGGACCGTAAACGTCTCCAAGGTGCTCACCTGCAACCTATGACGATCCACCAGAGGTCGAGAGATGAAGTTGTGGGTGGCCCCACTGTCTATGAGTACCGTCACCGGCGCGTCGTCCAATCGTCCTGACAACTTCATGGCATGGTTCGTGGTTACCCCTACCAATGAGTTCAGGGACACCTCCGCGGCATCCAGATGTGCGTTCACCTCCTCCTCCACCACCTTCTCTGGCTCCAGTACCTCCTCCTCATCCTCCTCGTCGGGTACGATCACGATCTGCAGCAACTTGCTCGCACATCGGTGACCGGGTCTGAACTTCTCGTCGCAACGGAAGCACAACCCTGCTGCACGCCTGGCCCGCATGTCCGCCTCCGTCAGTCGCCTGCCTGGTACCACCCCTGGCCTGACCTCTCCCCTAGGCTCCACTGGGGCTCCTGCCGCTGGCCGTGGAGGAACTGGTGTTGCCGTACTGCGTTGGCCATGGGCTTCCCAGGCCCATCTGATGCGCCTCTCCTCCGTGTGCTTTTCCTCCGCCATGTGGGCTAGACGGAGGACATCCTCCAAGTCATTGGGCCTCTGCATCCGAAGCTCTGCCCGTATCGAGGGTTTCAACCCCCTCATGAAACTCCCGATCAACACCTGGTCAGACACCCCCCGCAACATGCTAGCCAACATCTCGAACTTCTCCACGAAGTCTCGAACTGTCCCCTCCTGTCGCAGTGCCGATAACTGCTCATAGAAGTCCCCTCCGGATTTCTCCTGGAACCGGTCGAGAAGGTAAGAAGAGAGCTCCTCCCAGGAACGAAAAGGAGAGCGGGCTGTCTTCCACCGGTACCAGGCTAGGGCCTTGTCCTCGAAATAGATCCCTATCGCACGCAGGACCTCCTCCTCTGTCAGCTGCATCACCTGGAAGTAACGCTCGGCCCGGTAAACCCAGCCGTCCGGATCGGTGCCATCAAACGTCGGCATCTTCAGCTTCTTCAGCCTTCGATCCGCGTTTATGTCACCGTACTGTGCTCCAACCCCCCTAGGGATGCCCCCTGCACCATCACGCCCCCTTGCCCCCCTCCGGGGCCTCCGTCGCCGCCCTCGTACAGCTCAACAGGCCATTGAGGTCGCTCCCTATCCCCCGCAGGGATGTAGTTCCCCAAACAATCCGGTAGTCGGGGAGGTGGTGCAAAAATGGGCCCTCTAGCGCCTCCGTGCTGCTGAACGGGAGCTGTCCGGCCCTCCAGATGGCCCCCTGGGCCCCAAAATTGGGCCGCAGGAGCCCCAATCGTCATCCCGGGAGCCCCTCTTCCTCCGTCGGGTCTCGCCGTCGCCCCTGGGGGTTGAACAAACCCCGCCACGCCCCCAAAAGGCCTCAGTGGTCTCGCCGGGCCTCCAAAACGCGTTGCCGTACCCCCAAAAGGGGTTTCCCAGCCTTCCGCGCCCCCCAGCAGAGGCGCACCGCCTCCAGCGCCCCCCCGCTGGGGGCGCTCCGCCACCGGTGCCCCCCCTGCGGGGGCGTTCCGCCACCTGCGCCCCCGAATGGGGGCGCCCAGCCACCCGCGCCCCCCGCCTGGGGGTGCCCAGCCTCCCGCGCCCCCGGAAGGGGGCGCTTCGCCTCCCGCGCCCCCGGATGGGGGCGCTCCGCCACCCGCGCCCCCGCCTGGGGGCGCCCAGCCTCCCGCGCCCCCGAAAGGGGGCGCTCCGCCTTCCGCGCCCCCAGATGGGGGCGCGCTGCTGTCGGCAGGCCCTATTGGGCCTGTCGAACTCACGGCAGGCCCAGTGGGGCCCGCCGTGCTTGCCGTGTGGTCCGGGTGGGTCCCGCTCCCTTCCCCCGCAAACCCTAGAAGATTTGGGCAGCCGTCGCCTTGGTTTGGAAAATTTGTAGCCGCCGCTTCGACAACAAACCCCTCCGGCCTCTTGCCCCGATCTCCTCCTACGGCCGCCGAGATGGTTTGGAGCATCGCCATCATCGTTGGGATTTGAGCAATCTCCCTTGCCGTCTTCGCCGCCTCGCTCCTCATGTCTTTGAGTTCGGCTTGGATGTCCTCTTGAGTATGGGCGTGATCCTTGTTGGAGATCTCCATGGCCGTCCTCAATGATTGTATATCATTACCCATGGCTTTCTTTAATTCCTCCATCTCGCGGTTGATTTCTTCACGAAACCCTTGAAGCCGTTCTTCCGTTGCGCCGCTTCTTGTTCCTCCCGCCATTAGATCTCACCGCTCTGATACCAATTTGATACAATCCGCTTGCCGTTTGGATCAAATCAGCGATTAATTGATCAAAACAGCGATTTAAAGGTGGAAAAAATGGAAAATAGTGGAATAACAAAGAGAAATGTAGAACTTGATAAGGATTCTTCGAGACGAATCAATCTCCCAGCTTTTATTGAACGCCTAAAAGCCTAAACAGCATCAAATTGATAACTAGATTGTTCGAAGACAAATCAAGCATACCCTCCTAATGACGGCTAGCCCTAATTTATAAAGGGAAATGGGGATTTACTAATTTGGTCTGACTAGACCAAAATACCCCTGAATTGACTAACGCTAATTCCGGCCCCCACGTCTCCTCCTGCGCACGTAAACAATCGTGGGCTCCCCGCTAGCCGCTACCCCCGCGCGTGTGCCCGGCTCAAGTGGCGCGTCCGCATCAACTACTTACCAGTTTATGGTCAGAATCTAATTAGAACTTGATGTGAAATTCCATCTTTGCCCTCCTCAACTAATGTTTCAAAACTGTTGTCTTTTCACACTTGTGAACAGCCCAAGGGAAATTAGATGGTCTTACTAACTTCAAGATACAGAAGCTATTGGTGAAGAAATAGCTTGATTCGGATCATTTTTTATATTTCTTATATTTTTTACATTTAAAATCGACATGGATCATTTCATCAGCTTGAGATCAGTCTCATGGATCACACATTTGTCCACTCTCATCTTTCTGTTTCTTTTCTGCTTCAATTTCAGAGTAATGGGTCAGTTTTCAGTTCACAATTTGTGTATAAAATTTGTTTTTATGCATTTGCTTCAAATGTTTCAAAATTTGATCTCTTAGATTGTGGGTCTTAAAGAGTGATTGGTTTCTGAGAGGTGAGTTTCTAGGCATAACCCATTGGTTTCACATATGCTTGGTTGAATTGGAGAATTTGGTGTTGCATGAGTTTGGGCTGTCAAAAATATTTAGTTATGTGGCTTTCGATGTTGTAATTTGAGGTTCTTTCCTTTGCACATCGAATATTACATGTGCATGCATGCATTCTTTGTTCAGTTGTGTAGCTGTGAATGTTTCTAAATTTTATGTTATATTATTGGTTTTATTCTTTTGTGTAATCCCAATGAGAGTATTGTTGCTGAGAATAAGATTTTCTTATTTTAAACTGGAACATTGCTTATGAAAATATGAACTCATAAAAAGCATTCATTTGGGTGTGAGAGAACCCAGTGAGACAATTGAATGGGCATTTATTTGACCATGGTTACCAAGACCAGTCATTTTGATCAGACACGTCTCTCACAGAAAAATCGAAATGGCTCGAAATAGTCGGAGTTGTCAACCCCAACCATTTTGGTTCTTGTTTTATTATGTGCATGAAGAAACCAACATGGCTGGGGTTGCTAACCCCTACTGTTTGGACAGTCAACAATTTCAACAGGATTCACAACCCTCGGTTGTTTTGTGATCTTTCATCTCGGTGTAATTTCACATGTGGAGTCCAATTGTGCGATGAATTGGTCAAATTCTACAATTAAATTTAAATGTTTTGAAAATTATTTCTAATTTTTTTGCCTAAATTGAAATTTTATCATATATTAAATTAAAAACTTTGTCTGCAAGATGCATGTGAGAGTCGTATGAGAAATTAACCGTAAAATGTAATGGATATAGTCAACCATATGTTGAATATCTTCCTATAATCTTTAGGATCACTATCCCACAAATGTTTCATGAACACATGCTAAGTATATCAAACGCTAATTTTCTTTTTAGATTGCAGCACCAGCAAATAATGCATTTCTTACATTATGCAAACAGTTTGTAACATGTGCGACTTCTGAAGACAATGCTTATTTTATTTCGTGACTAGTAGCACCTGGATACCTGTTTTCAAATATTAAGCTAGTAAATCTTTATTGATCACTTTATTGATCACTTTCCTTTTGAAGTTAAGAGTTTATGATGTTCATGAAAATCTGGTGAGATAGCTAGTAAAACTCATATACCATCTAGGTGAATCCACTAAATGCAGGTTATCATGACTAGCACGATATGCAATAAATAAGAGCAGGTTCCGCAAAGTTGGTTTCATCACTCCATAGGAATCATATTACAATAAACAATGATTTGCAGTCAAAAGAAAGTTCTCAGACCTAACTTTCAAACACTCCATAGGTGAATCCACTTAATGCAGGTTATCATGACTAGCACGATATGCAATAAATAAGAGCAGGTTCCGCAAAGTTGGTTTCATCACTCCATAGGAATCATATTACATACAATAAACAATGATTTGCAGTCAAAAGAAAGATCTCAGACCTAACTTTCAAACAGTAATAAAATGACCAGTATAATAAATCTCACTCCACGTGTCTAGCCCCAACTTCTGCATAACGGCATGTCTAATATGCATAGATCAGCACAAAGATCCTATTACAGAATGTTTTCCTACTTCTATACAGCAAAATATGTATAGTTCCAGACAAAAGAGTTTAAGGCAAAACCAGATACCTAGACTACATGTAAATAATAAGCATTTCAGAAAATTTGAGTTTGAAATGTCTGATGTATTGGAAGCGGGATTCACCTGCACTCTTTGACTCACAGTATATTGATGTGTTTCGCTAGAGTTTTGATGGTAAAAAGTGGATTTTTAGATCTAGATCTGAAATTATAAGATAAATCTCACAAAGGATTCTGGATTTTGAATCGCGGGACCTTTCGATACGAAAGCTAAGGCACGACTGCAGCCATAGGCTACTCGCTAATTGACGATTATAAAATGAAAGGATAATTACCTAGAGATTAATCTAAGTGAATAGGAAAAGCCTAATACAATTGATCTAAGGAATGAAACTTATCTCACAATTTTCGCATGATCATTAGGGCCAGCTCAACCCCTTTAAATAGAAAAGTTACTCTATTTGTTATTTTACTAAAATGCCCTTAGCCTCCAAAATTCAAGCCGCATCACTACTCCGCCCCTTAAACCCCACCTTGTCCTCAAGGCGGTACGTAAAGTGTATGATCGGCTACTCCACATGCAAGTGCTCTTGATCATCATCCTCACCGGCTTCCAACATTACCACTCTCTCCTCTCTCTTCATCGTCATTCACTATCAGGATCGGAAGAGTACGATCCTCACACCGGTGCCCATGAGTAAACTTCTCGTCGCATTTGAAACACATGCCATTGGTCCGCTTGTCACGGATCTCTGCCTCTATCATTCTCCGTGTATGTCATCCAGGTCGTAATTCCATCACCTTCTCCTTCCTAGTCGTTGTCCCCCCAGTGGATGTCCCCCATGCGGCCGCCTTCTGTCCCCCGCAGGATCCAACCCTCGGAAAGTGGAGCCTCCCCATGCCCATCGGGCTCTCCTCTCTGTATCCTAATGATCCTCCACCATCCTAACTGAGGTCATCATCCCTCGCAGGCCCACAGGCTGCAGCTGTCTCAGCCCAAATCTAACAGTGGGCTTCAGCCACTTCATAAAACAGCTCCAAAGATTCCCCTGAGACACCTCGAACTCGGTGGCAGAGCTACTCAAACTTCTTGATGTATTCTCCCACGCTCCCCTCCTGTTTCAGTGAATACAGTCGCTCGTAGATTCCCCAGACTGTATTGTGCCAAAACCGCTCCACCAGAAGAGATTGAACTCCTCCCACGTCCAAAAAGACTGATGTTGATGTGTCAACCAACCCAAGACCTCTCCCTCCAAGCAGACGCTTATCGCACAGAGCCAGTCCTCCCATAGTACTGCTGACACCTCAAAATACCTCTCCACTCGGTATAGCCAGTCGTCCGAATCTCCGCCCTCAAAAAATGGACATCTTCAGCTTCCTCGGCCGACTCTTCTCAGCAAATCCACCTCTCTCCTGCTGCTGAAATCCTCCTCTCGGCTGATATTCCGGTGGTCTGTCAGGGATGTATGCCACTGCAACATCACGTGCGCCTCCGTCCGCTCCATCCCACTGCCAATCTCTCTTCTCATCTCCATGTGGATACCCAAAATCCGCCTGATGGCCTCTAAGGAGGCCCGAAAACGCTCTCCAATCTCCTGTCATCCCCCGAAAGGTGGGGGCTGAGTCGACGGACCACCAGGATGCTGTTGACGCACTCCCGGCTGCTGAAATCCTCCACCGGGTCCTGTATGTGGCTGAAATCCTGAAAACTAGGCAGATCGAGACCCGTGCTGGGCCCACGGGGCCCCGAAGTGATCGACGGGGGCTACCGAGCACCCGCCTGGCTCGCAGCCCCCATCTGTGCCTCCGGGGGTCGAAACCCCCTGCTGACTGGCCGAAGCCCCCAAGGGGGCGGCGGACCCTGCCGGCCCAGATGTTGTGCCGACTGCCCGCCGCCGATGCCCCAGGGGGGTGTCGCAGCCCCTGGGGGTTTCGGTGGCCCCCCGCCGCTGCCCCAGGGGCTGCCGCTGCCCCAGGAGGGGCGGGCGGCACCTGCTGCCCCTCCCTGGGGTTCGTCGGCCCCCAAATGTGCTGCCAGAGGGGCTGCCGCCCCCCTCCGGTGGCCAATGCCCCTCCCCGCAGAGGTGATGTGGCCGGGAAGGTCTTCCAATCCTACGGATCCGCTGCGTTTTGCTGATTGTACACGTATAAGCCTTCGTCTTCTGTTAGACCCAATGGGCCGACGCACGCAAGGGGGCGCGTGCACGTGGGCAAGGGGAGCCGACTCAAATAAGGGGGGCGTTTTCGTCTTTACATGTTTATCATTGTTTAGGAGGGGTTTTCTATTTAATCTAGGGCTAGCCGTCATTTGTAGGCATACTTGATGATTGATATTTCTCATCCTTAGGTAGATTTAGATTAAACGAGTGCGGACGTCCTCTATTGGCGTCTTGGAAGGAGAATACACCTCTTTTGTATTCACTTATCAGTTCTTGCTATTATTTCTCTATAAAAATTGCGTCTTTTTTTAGATCCTAACATTTTGGTATCAGAGCGTGACGATCCATGGCGGCCGCGACGAGATCGAAGGATAAATTCGAGGCGTTGGAGGAAAAGTTCATGGGGAAAATTGAAGGGGTAAAGAAATCGGTGGAATCAGTGGTGGAATCCATCGAGCACATGTGCGTGTCAAGCGAAGAACGACGAGCAATTTGCAAAGATCCTCTCCCTTTTGACGGCTAATTCCCAAGGCGAAGGAAACCCTAATCCGACACCAAAGGCGGCAACTTTGAAGAAGGAAAAGAAAAAAGAGATTTTTACCCAAAATCAACCATATTTCGTAGAAGAAATTGATGAGGAAGAAGAGGAGGGACCATGTGAGGTCGACTACCGCGAAGAATTGCTACAAAGGGTAGAGGAAAGGCGGAGGGGGAACGGCGACCCAAACCTCCCCCTCCCGACAACGACGCGAGAAGATCCGGGGGCCCCGGGGGGGTTTACGGCTCCAACCCCCCCCCCCCCCAGAGTTCCACCGGGGAGGCGGCGACCCCCCACGGACTCGCCCAGGTCCGGCAAGAGTTGGGGGTCCGACGACCCCTCCCGAGCCCCGGCGGGAGCGTGGGGAGGGGAGCGGGCCCTGGCGGCACCCCGCCGGGCCGCCAAGAGCAGGCCGCACGCCTGCGGGCTGCCCTTGGCAGCCCGCGGGCCCGAATGGCAGCAGTCGCACGCTCCAGGGCTGATTGGGGGCAGCCGTGACCCTGCGGGATTTCGAGGACAGGGGAGGAGAACCGGAGAGATCCGGGGGTGATTTTCAGCCCTATTTGGAGGACCCAGCGCGGGATTTTAGAGGTGGATTTGACCCCGGATAGGGACCGGAGTACTATGATGAAGGAGGCTATGGGGCTGATTTCGGAGATGACGCAGGTTGGGAGGATCTCGATGGCAGGCGTGTAGGTCACCGAGTGGACTACGGGGGCCGCGAAGGAGTGCTACATGGGCAGTACGAGACATAGGGCGAGAGGTGGCAGCACTATCGCCAGCCTCGCCGTGCAGAGGGGAGGCCCGATCACGGACACTTTGGAGGAGACTGTAGGGTGCGGAAGCTAAAGATGCCATTGTTCGAAGGGGAGGATCTGCATGCATGGTTGTTCACCGCAGAGAGAGATTTTGCAGTGCACCACATGACAGATGCACAGAAGCTGGAGGCGACAGCTATTTGCATGGAGGGGAGAGCCTTAGGGTGGTATCAATGGACGGAGAGGAGGCAGCAGATTCGACGCTGGGAGGAGCTGAAGGACCTTATCCTGGAGAAGTTCAAGGATCCCCGCCTGGGAAACTTGCACGGCAGTTATACGCTCTCAGGCAGGAGGGACCGGTGAGGGAGTACATTGAGAGGTTTGAGACCTTACCTGGTAGAGTACACGGCGTGTCAGATGAGTCTCTAGAGGGCACTTTCTTGAAGGGACTAAGGCCCAGTCTCCGAGCTGCAGTGAGACCCTACAAGCCCATGGGGCTTTCCGAGGTCATTGAGATGGCACGGCTGGTAGAGGACTCACGAGTGGAGGACAGGAGAGCCAGGAGCGGCTACAGTGGCCAGGTACAGCGGGACACCTCCGCTGGAGCCGACGGGGCCGGGGTCACCACTGAGGCAGATCAGACGAGTTTCGAGACGACGTGGGAGCAGACTAGCACACCACCGGCTGAGGCCAATTCCGGAGGATGTCCGATGCGGAGATGTGAGAAAAGCGACAAAAAGGGATCTGTTTCAGATGCGATGAGCGCTTCACCCCTGGACACCACTGTGCGGGTCGCAAGCTGCAAGTGTTGATCGCAGAGGCAGACGATGATGATGATGTGGAGGACGAAGGGATCGGAGGAGATGACGACTCCCCCTCGAAGTAGCACCGCCAGTGATGTCATGCACCACCTTGAGGACAAGGTGGATTTTCAGGGGCGGTGTAGTGTTAGACACAATGGGCCGACGCACACAAGGGGGGCGCGCACGTAGGCAAGGGGAGCCGACTCAAATAAGGGGGCATTTTCGTCTTTACATATTTATCATTGTTTAGGAGGGGGGTTTTCCTATTTAATCTAGGGCTAGCCGTCATTTGTAGGCATGCTTGATGATTGATATTTCTCTTGAGCATCCTTAGGTAGATTTAGATTAAACGAGTGCGGACGTCCTCTATTGGCATCTTTGGAGGAGAATACACCTCTTTTGTATTCACTTATCAGTTCTTGCTAGTATTTCTCTATAAAAATTGCGCCTTTTTGTTAGATCCTAACATCTTCCTCATCTTCCGAAACCCCTTTGTTAAAAATCACATTTTTACCTTTATTTGTGGCCAAATGTGATTCCTTTTTGCCTGGATCTAGCTGAGGGTTGATGTTAGCTATCATTGCCCCTATTTCCCTCATCATCTGAGATCGATTCGTCTCCATAGTTGTCGTTAATCGCGCTTCGGATGTGGATGCAGCTGCGGCGATCTCCACGGTCTCTTTTCTGACATCGGTAAATCCCTCGTTGATTTAGATCTCAAGTTTTTCCACTTTCTCTTCCAACGCTTCGATCCGCTCCTTAAATCTTGTACTCGCCATGGATCTAGTGCTTCGATACCAATTGATGCGTTTCGCTAGGGTTTTGATGGTAAAAAGGGGATTTTAGATGTAGATCTGGAAATTCAGATCTGAAATTATTGGATAAATCTCTCAAAATATGCTACTCGATAATTGACGATTACAAAATGAAAGGACAATTACATAGAGATTAATCTAAGGGAATAGGAAAATCATAATACAATTGATCTAAGGAATAATCTAATAAAAGAAACTTCTCTCACAATTTTCACATGCTCATTAGGGCCGGCTCAACCCCTTTAAATAGAAAAGTTACTCTATTTGTTATTTTACTAAAATGCCCTTAGCCTCCAAAATTCCAGCCGCATCATATATATAAGAGATGAAAGTAGTCCTTTCAAGTAAAAACATTGTAATATATGCGCTACATTCAATGTCAGAAGATAAATTTTAGCTAAACTAGAAATAACCTGTGCACTTTTGTGCACGGACACCCCCAAAAAACCAACCCACACAATCAGGAAATGGGACCCATCCGGGTGTTTCGATGAGTGCAAAAACGGATGAAAATGAGTAGAGTGGATTTGAGTGTGTGTATTGTCTTGGGGGTTTTTGGTTTTTTTATTGGGGGTGTGATTTTTGGTGTTTTGGGTTTGGGTGTGTTGAGGGGTAGGATGGGGTTTGGGGTTTTTTTGGTTTTGGGTTTAAAGAGGTTGTCTCATATGGCAATGTGACATTGCCACATAAGACAAATTCAAAAACCTCCCTCAATTGTAATAAGGATAGTCATAACCCGTGCCCGCGGGCACGGTTCATTTAAGATTTTTCCTCAAAATCTTTGTTCTCCCCAAAAATTATTTCTCCCTCCAAAATTTAAACGAACAAAAATGTAGCTTCGGCGTGGGCGTCCTCGGCCATGGTTCATTTAAGATATCTCCTCAAAATCTTTGTTCTCCCCAAGAATTATTTCCCCCTCCAAAATTTTAACGAACAAAAATTTAGCGGGCGCCTTCAGCGCGGCACCGCACACATTTTGCTAACCAAAGTGCATTAGCGTAGAATAACAAATTTGGCGCCGCGCCTTCGGCGCATGTAGTGCCGCTAGTCACCACACACATTTTGCTAATCAAAGTGCATTAGCGTAGAGCAACAAATTCGTCGCAAAACAACAAATTAGCGTAAAAACGGTGCCCGCGGGCACATTTCATTTAAGATTTTCCCCACGAAATCTTTGTTCCCAAAAAATAATTAAAATTTAAAAGAGCAACAAATTAGAGCAAAAATATTTAAGTGCGCGGACGCCTTTCGCGCGGAACAGCAAATTCGGCGCAGGCGCCTTCGACACGGAAAACAAATTCACCGCGGGCGCATTCGGCACGGAACAGCAAATTCACGTAGAACAACAAATTCGGCTCGGAACAACAAATCATCGTAAGAAAATTTAGCAGGCGCCTCCGGCGTCGGTGCGGATGCCCCATCTTGAAACATGTTCACTGTCTGCTTTTAAAGCTGGATCAAATTTCAAAGCTGGACCAAATTTCAAAGCTCACATTCATGGTTTCAAAGCTCCCTTCATTTCAAAGATGTACCAAATTTCAAAACTGGATCAAATTTCAAAGCTCTCATTCATGGTTTCAAAGCTTCATCTCAACCTTTTATTTCACAAGATCAAATCTCAGCCACTCTTTATCTTTTCCTAGTCAGCTCTAGAATTCAAAAAACGTTGTCAAATGTATAATAGATTACCTTAGTTTCACTCGAAAACAAAATGCAACCAATAGTGTAGATCCATATGCATGCCACCTAATTATCTGTATATGGAAAACCTCCTCCTTGCATGTATTTTTGGTAAGAAATTCTACCGAGTTTGCATAAGGAGGCAGGCAGCAAGAACTCCAATTTTTGTAAGCCCTTCATGTAAGGTACCCAACTTAGATTAAATGCTAGTTTGGTAAGCCCCTCATGTAGCATACCAATTAAACTATATAGCTCCTATTTTGAATCGAAATGACTTGATAGTGATGATGTATTCCTTTTAAGCAAAAACTAGGCAACTATCTGTGCATGATGTATAATGATACCTGAAGTTGATTGAATGCCTTAATAATGTACAGCAGCTAAGTTGACACTTCCTTCTTAAATACCCCCAGATTGCATATATAACTACCAAGATTATTAGTTTTGAATATTTAAATCCATACCCTTTTTCTATATAACATGCAGTGCAGCAGCACAAGCTGACCCCCCCCCCCCCAAAAAAAATATATATATATATATATACAAAACATAAAAACTATAGTTGAAATGTTGAAGCATGCAGCGTAGCTTCCCACCAAGGACTCTAATGAAGTCAGTACAATAAGAAGCAAATGACTAAGGTTCATAGGAATGAATTCTTGATATGTAAACATGACATACAATCTCATACCTGATGGATACACCTTTGTTACAGTGCCTACAAAGTTGTTTTTCAGATTTCTGTTTTTTTGCAACAAGGTAAGAAAGCCATTCAGATCGTTTTTTGTTCTTTGTTTTGAATTTGTTTTCCTTTGCATGGTGTGCTCCAGAATCAGTCTTTTTCAATAGGCGAGCTCTCCTTTTCTTCATCTTCTTCTCTTCATAAGATTTCAAAAGATGCAAAGGAACATGGGCTTCAGTCAACCAATATCTTTTTCTTCCAACAGTGGGTTCTACAAGCAAAATTCCATGTTTTGCAACTATGGCCGGAACAGTCTCTCTCTTGCCAAAATCAAGTAAATATTTCACTTGTTTCCCCTCTTTGCACTTCCCGCAGATAGTCACCTTCTTCATTCGCCTTGCCATTTTCTTAGGATCCTTGACCAATTTTTTGGAATCCTTGGACAACTTGGGGAAAAGGCGAGTATCAGAAAGTTCTGACCATTTGATGTTTGCATCAAAATCTTTAGCCTGAAATAATGTTAACAGAAGTTGTAAGACATTTCTAAAATCTTCAAATCGGTTCCACATGTAGCATAGATTGTAAATGATTTATCAACACATAAACTAGCAGATATTACCAGGTACATGAACTGGGCCACACTTTGTGACATCTCAACAGCAACACGCCAGGAAACATATTTGCTTCTCTTGGGAAAGTCTAAACCATCAGGGTATAGCACAAGTGGAATCTTTCTGCATCCAGCTGTAGAAGTTTAAAAGAGAAATCAAATTCAGAACGACAAATTCTTTCAGTTGTATAGATATCAAACAAATAGTATTGGCATGTAAGAAATTACATACCTTGCCGACCACCCTTGTAAGCCACTGCTTGTGGCAACATCTTGCATTGGAAAATTTGCCGTGATAATCTTCCACCTCTCCACCAATAAATATCTGATATTGCAGCACGACGAGACATACAACTAAGTTCAACACCTACAATATTTTTCTTCCCATGTTTTCTAATGCCAATATAACTTGAAGATCCACGCACAGGGCTAGTTACAATGGAAGATGAAACAATAGCATGAGCATCATCTACTGGTTTCAACCATTCTACAGAAAGTGCAACACGCCGCAAATTCAATTCCAACTGCAGAAAAACAATTTCCAGAATCATAACGCATATGGAAAAGTAATGAGAGCCTGAGAGGTTAAAAAAAGCATGAAACAAGTTCTAAATTTTTTTGGATTAACATTAGTTTCAGTTGTCACTTACAGAAAGAAGCAAAGGTTTTAATGAAGCAACATTATCTGCCTTCATAACAGCCTTCCGCCAATGTTGACTATAATGCGGCTTCTCCCACAGACCAGACAAAAGACTACCAGCACGACATTCAATTGATAAAATATCATGCACAGCTGAAGTTATGTGGCTAATCTTATTCTTCTCAGAAGTCTGATATTTAGCATCTTCAACATTATTGTCCTTAAAACCTTCAAGATACTTGCCCTTAGAACGATAAATATGCTTGTTCTTAGAACCTTTCGCGTTCTTGTTGACAGCAACTTTAAACAAGCAATCAAAATCACTAGAAGTTTTGCAAGACACACACCAACCGCACTTCTCTGTCTGCACATCCGTCGATAGCTTCTGATAAGCATAGTAGTACCCCTTGGTGGATAACTGTGATATTGCTTTGAGTTGTGCTGATTTTATATCCTCCACGGACTTCTTGGACTCATTATTGTCTCCTTCTGATGCTTTATGCATTAACTCTGCAAAAATTGATGTAGCTATTCGCCCAAAACTATAATAGTTAATGTAATTGCCAGGATTAGAATGTGGCACTGAAGAATCAGCTTTCTTTTTGTCTGTTTTACAGCCCCAACCTGGGAAACCAATGTACTTATCTGAAGCCGCAGTTATGTCAGTTGGCTCCAAAGAAGTAACTTGCATAGAAGAATGCATGGGGTGATCCGGGCCAGTTTGCTGAGGCCGTTGAATACATGAAGCAGCAAGGACCTTCTCATCAAATGGTTCAGAACATGAAAATGGACAGCTCATCCCCACAAGCTCAAGTGCAACCACTGAATTAAAGTGAGGTAATTCTGAAAGCTGAGAGCTTTTACGCACAAATTGATCAGAAGAAGCAGAGTTTGCAACCGCTGGCCTTCCAGCATTCCCATAAATTAAAACATCAAGTTTTGACGGTAATGAAGCCTCAGAGAACACTCGAGTCATCAAACCTTCCTTTAAACCATCATCAATGATATTCCCAGATTGAGTATTTGAAGGGGAAGCATTCACAGGAAATCCCCAGTACATGGATATTGCATGAACAATCACACTGTAAGCATAGCATGACTTTAATGCAGTGATAACAGCACCTACATCATCCTTGATGTAATAATGATATGAAACATCTGATTCACATGAATCAGACCTGCAAACAACCCTTTTAAATTGTCAAATCTACAATTAGATTTAAGGCAACATGTTTATTTGCATTTATAAGAAAGTAAAACAACTTAGCAAATACTGTTAATATAACCACAGAAACAAGATCACATACCATGAAATCATCAAGCATACACCAGATGTAATATGCACAAAAGAAATGTATATCACATAGAAGACCATCATCCCGTGCAGTGTACTAATGCTAACCATAATATATCTTGTCTTACTAGTTAAAAGATGATAATTGAACCATATGCGCCGGGTGCAGTCTTATAAAGAATACAATTCATAAGTGGCACAGATTACCAAATATAGAAGGCGGAAAACATGTAACTTAGCCTATGCATGTTATCAGAACAAAGTTTCATCAGACTACATCAAAAATAAATTACTCCATAAAGGTATAGAAATATTAAGAGATCTCACTGTACTTTATCGAACCACTTAGAAATTGCCCATTGTTCAAACAAATATCAAAAAATAGTAAGATAAATTCCACATTTCTCTATATCCTAGTGGAATTGACACCATTGTTGGAGCAATAATTTAGTGTTGCCAAATGCCAGCTTTAACTTTGGAGATTTGCTATATAGTTTTCAATATTTCTGCCAATCAAAATCACTTAAATTTACTGCAGAGATATTTACGTTTTTTCTCTTTCCAGAAGTAGATAAAGCTAGGGTAGAAGTATCACGACAGAAATTGAAAAGGAAAAGAAGTCAATCACAACTATGTTTATGAAAGCTTGACTAGATTTAACCACACGTTGCATATTATAGAGAAAAACATACAGCAATATGTAAATTACTGAATTTAATACTCGATTTTAACTCATTCAAAAACAATTAACTGCTTTTTGTGTCGGTTTGTTACTGTTCCACCACTCTACACAGCCTCTCAAAGAGCAGTGCTCCATGGACAACTATTTTTTAGGTTTGTAACATGTTAAAGGGAAAAGAAACACTAACCCGGTGAGATGTGTGGAAATTTTAAAACAACAACCACAGCTCGGGTGAATGAAACCAATTAGAGATCAGTTCTTCAATTTGAGATCAGGTCAACTTAAAATGGATACAACACAGATTAAAGTTTGCATGTAAACTATAGGTTCTAGCAACTTCAACTCAGCATTAGCTGGTAAATGTGGATTAACGAAGTATTTTGCTATGATCGAGGGCAAATGCCTTGAGTTTTTGAATCATATGATAGCATGTCATAAGTCCAGATATCAGGACAATAGTTATACCTAAATTGAGGCAGAAAGTAGTATTTTATCCAAGTTGGAAGCTCCTGTCAACTGCATTTATTTTGAAAAATACTTCTATTCAGATGATAACAAAAGATTCTGTTGATGAAGCACTATACACCATCGAAGGCTGCAAATTGTATAGAGGTGGCTACATCTAGAAGGATTTGGAAGCAAAACTTTCCCATTCAAATTCAATGATAGGAAAACAAATTCAAGGTCCACTGTGATGAAGTTTATCTACATCATTTAGTGTGCCTCAAAATAAAAGTCAATTTTGGTGAAAATGGAAAATTGTTTAATTATACAATGCAGATTGTATGAATCCTAAACTCGGTTGGTGTGTAGGGGTTAAAGTGTTCAGATCATGATTGAACCTTTGGATCATAAGCTTGTCCAAACCAGATATATGAGCAACATGCGTCATTTGGCAAGCAAATTTGTGCCCCCTTGATGCATAGGCAAGGAAACTCGCATTTCCTTGATCTGCTATTTTCTGGCACTCAAAATGATGTAAATCAATTTTAACTAAGTAGTTCATTTTGACTGACCAATCATTGAATATCAATATGACGATTTTGCTTCAATCGTTTTGTGAGTACCCAACTCTACCTCAATACTGAAAGAATGCACTAGTAGCATTAAAACGGTGCATGTTAAGCCCATTTAGTGGAGTGCCACGTTCAGTGGTGTGCCCCATTCAGTGAAGTACAATAATGTAATAATGTTTTATCCATTTATACAATTTGCAATTTCCCTAACATAGGGAAATTATTGATTGTTCATTGGTTTCATGAAGTTAAACTAAATGATCCGATAAGTTAGGTCCACTTACACATCAACTGATTTTCTAAATGTTATGCATGGGCCAACTTTCGTCAAGAGAAAACAATAAAAGATAATGGCATCAGTATATCCATCTACTGGGAATGTCTCTCAATGCTCTCCTTGCAGATGTAAGCTAGTTTGGTGAAACCCTTCAAACCCTGGGATCAGATCGCACATCCGAATGGTGGAATGTTAACAATTTGGGACTGTAATATCATCAATCCGGATCTTTAAAATTTGCTTAGAATTACATCTTGGGCACCACTTCGACAACGATGGATGTGCCTGTTCAATTTCTTCACTGTAAAAAGACTACCAGATGATGTGAAGAGAAGACATCAGAAATAGTTTTTTGAAAAGACGAAGGAAAGAATCAAAGAGCTATATAGTTTATTTAGGAAAAGAAAAACCCATTGCAATTTGTATATATATATATGTATATATATGTATATATATGTATATATATGTATGTATGTATATATATGTATATATATACATATATATATATATATATTTGAAAAGCTACAATTTCTCGGTAAAATCAAGTGGTAAATAAAATATCATTGGTACCAACATGAGGTGCACCTTTGCCGAAGTTTATAATCAAACTATTATAGCTACATACCTATGCATACATATGTGTACAACAATACAAAATATTTCTAACAATCTTATAATATTTATTTCTCCTTCGAAAATGATTGTATTTCATTCCCACTAAGCATCAAAAGAAGCCCACCCCTAGTGTATCATAATTAAGACCAGTAACATTCTACATATTAATTTTCAATCATGTACCGAAGCGATCTGCATTTCTGGTACCATTTGTAAAAAGAGCATAAACCCATGAAGTTTTATATTTGAATCTCATTATAAGATCTTGGAAGTAAATAGTCATTCCTCGGCCTTTATGCTAGGTAGTGCACTGAGAAACTCAACCAAATCAAACACATCCCTTGGTCAAGAAGCATCCTTAGTGGTGAAAAGTGATAACCATCCCAGCATGATGATGATGAATCATACTTCCCTCTTAAGTGATTTTACCCCCTTCGTAAGAGCTTCATTCCCTCGGTAGGGACTCTTTTGCCCTAGTGCACCTTCTTTCTACTTTTTTGGGTTGCCTTGCTCCGCATTCGCGGTCTTCATCCTCCATAGTGATGTAACTGGTAAGACTGCCTTTCTTTAAAAAAATAAAAAGAGAAGAAAAGAAAGAAAAGTGTCTATAGTCTAGAACCCAAGATTACAATCATACTATTGACCAATTGATTGGTCAAATAATCCGCTCAATTGATGTTTGATCTGTCCTGCTCCTTTACTACGGTTTGTGAGGTGTCAATGCCCCCCCCCCCCCCCCCCCCCCCCCCCCCCCCCCCCCCAAATACATACATATGCCCACATATGTAGGTATTCAGTCGTACATGCACACATGCATGTTGCATTCATCTACATATGCACACATGCATGTTGCATTCATCTACATGTTACATCGATGTATGAATGTTTATGCTTTCTCTATATAGCAGATGGAAGTGTATGTATATGTAAAGTGTATACATAGAATGTTAATGTATTCCTGTATAATTGCTTCATATCCTTATTTACCAAAATTTCTGATGTCGCTATAATCCCTGACGTGTTGTATTATAAGTTGGACCGGTATTAGTGCAGCATAGCTGATGTTTGGATGATGCCCAACAAATTGGTCTTATTACTTTAAATGAATACAATCACTCAAGCAGGTCAATGTGCTCATGCAGCCTTCTTTCCACAGGCTTTTTAAAATGTGCGAGTAGTAGTATAACAAAAGGAATAAAAGAATACATCATTTAGGCTTGTTTGACAATGAAGTTTATTAGGCTAGTTATTTACAGGTTGTATAAGGCCCATTTGAAGTATTATAAAGTGTAGTTTATTTTATATTATAGTTTGCAAACCTCTAAGTACATATTTCTAAGCTGCAGTTTCATTGATTGTATGTTGTCCGGATACTAAATGGAGTCTTATTAAATATCAAAACTTTTTCTTTTCATAATGTAGGACTTAAGAAAAACCGTGTTCGACAAGATTTTTCAAATATAATTACGCTTAACTTTTGAACATATCTAGCTATAGTTTACTAAACTATGAATGTTAGCCAAAAAGACCACATGTTCGATTTTGAAGTTACGGACCTTAATTACAAACAACATTAATTACAAACAACCGAAGCAAAGAAATTTAACTCCAGAACCATACAAGCGTACATGCAGTTTTCCAAATTTATATAATAATTAACTTAATGATTCCTTTGGTCAATAGAGTTATTCACAAACTGGATTCATAGGAGAAGGAAAAAGGCTAGGTGCTAGGTTCTGATCAGAAGGCCAAAAAGAGGTTGGGACACAAGAAGAAAAAGTAAAGAAGACATTTCTTTCTTCTCTTGTACATGTAAGAATTAATAAAGAATATATAGTCCAATGAGCGGTTTTTGTAAATTACAGTTGAGCCTGTCCATTTGTGTTTGGGCAAGGATAAGTGTTGTTAGCCATGTTGCACAGACACTGGCATGTCAACATGGGAGTAAGCCAACACAACACAGAGACGTCAAATTCTAAAAATTGCACTAAGATAGAAGTATTGTATCTGTTACATATCAGACACATGTCTAACATGTGTGTCCAACAAGTATCTGACATGATGGCTCCATGGTTGAAGTGGCCAAGATATCAAGGCTGTTAGTCACTAAAAATTTAAAAAACTCAAATTTGCCATCAGCATAAGTTGTCCTTCAAAGACACATCAAGAAATATTACAAGGTGTATGCAAAATATCAAATATGTAGATAAAAGCTATTTGATAAGCTATGGGTTGGCAATAATATACTATAGTTACAAACTTACAATGAATAACTTTAATATCGAGAGACGGTAAATGTTAATATCTGCAATCTTAAAGATGTTTTATTATCTAATAGTATCCTACCCTTCTCCCGTTAAAATGGATTTGACCATGGAGCAGCCTCTGTATTGATGCATCTTTGTGGAATTTTGATAAAATTTCCTATCAATGCCAAGCCCAGTAACTATCTAAATTAACACCAGAGGGATATGCCATAAAACAAAACTAAGGTTTGAAAACTTGATTTCAGTTCTATTCCTACCAGAAATTTTTGGTTTTGACTAGTTTTGGTTCTTTCTGTAGTTTTGATTTAGGTTTTGGTTTTTGCATTTTGTATTATTTAATAATATAGTATATGTGTAAACATAAGATTATGATAGTTAAAATATAATATAATTATTAATAAATAATAACTTTATCAACCAATCTTGGAAACATGGCCTATATTAATCGGATTTTTTATTTATGGAAGCATATGTACTTAACAAGTTAACATTAGTAGATTTAGAATTCTAATTATACTATGCTAAATATCTATATTACATTTGAGAACTGTCCTACGCGACAGGCTTTGTCACATGTGGTATGTCTCATGTGGCACCATTTGTCGCATGTGGCAACAATAGAGCGATTCCACATCACCCCCCACATGGGGGTGCCACATCAACCCTCACCCAAAAAACCCTAGGTCGACTACTTACGGGTCTGCCATTGCCCTTTGAAAAATCCAAAGGACACCCCCCAAAACACACATCCTCTTCCCCCTATTTTCATGTTTATCAATCAGCCATTAACATCCAAAAAAAATCATCCTCGGCCAGCTTAATTATGAGTCTGCTATTGGGCTTTTTCCACTTTGCACATCTCCTGGTTTTTTTGCATTTTAACCCCTTACTTTTCTCCCTTTTATCCTCAAACAATACACACACTAACACCCACTCTTCTCTCTTTTATCATTGTGTGTGGGCATGCATCCTATGGATGGGTTTTTGGTTCCCATGCACTATATGCACGAGCTATTTCTAGTCCTTTATACAAAAGACACCCCACAAGGCTTTGTTCCCTGTGACGATGTCACATCACCACCAAAACTAAAAGCCCATCAGCCGCCACTTGTTTCCATGTTTGCCATTACAGAATTTACAGGTTTGCCATTACAATTTTGTTATAGATTTGTCATTGAAAGTTTTCACAATTTAGCCCTACCTTTTTGCATGTTAGCCATTTAAATTCTTCCGCCTTTAACCTCCAGACAATACTCACACTCCCACCCATTATTCTCTCTCCTTTACCACTATGCACGGGTCCCAAATTCTGTGGGCGGGGTTTTTTTGGGTGCCCAAGCACCACTCTTCTCTCCTTTACCACTATGTGTGGGTCCCAAATTCTGTAAGTGGGTTTTTTGTACCGTGCACAAAGTGCACGGGTTATTTCCAGTATGTTTATAAAATATCATAAAAGGAGTAAAGTGTAAAGTAAAATTGTAGACTAGATAAGTTATTGGCTTTGGCTTACGATCATGTTAAACACACAACCCAACCCAATCCACTGAAACATAAGTTCAATTTGGGTTGTGTTTCGAATCATGTTTACCAATAACCCAATCCATTTTGAACTTAAGAGCAACCCACATCCGACCCAGTCTATAAGGTTTTCATTATCAATTAGCGTATCAAAACCTACCCGTCACTCTTTTAAGAAGAAAAACTATAGCCACCACAGAGCAAGAAGTGAATGAGAAATGGGTGGTTTTGGAAAGATGGAGGCAATACAGCTAAGATCTTTTTCTCTTTATCATCCCTTGTTTTTCATTTCCTTTCTTTTTCTTTTGTTTCTTTTTTGTTAGGTAAGATCTTTGTTATGTTTTCAAACAGGATTTAGCAATCTATCCTTCAACTATAGTTATTGGCTAAATTTCACATTTACACATTAATTCCATAATTTTTTGTGTTAACTGGCTGCCTCTTGGCCTACACCGATTTTTTGTCTTTGTTTCCGATCGGTTCCATCCGAACCCGATCCGACAGAATGGCCGAAATGGAAAGGTTTCAGCTGAAACCTCACTCCTTGCATGAAACCATGCTAGGTAGCTGATGGGAAGGAAAAAATTTTACTATCTATGTATTTCCTGCTATGCACCCTTCATCAAGCTCTCTTAGCCTAAGATCACGGACTGGGAGAAGTGGGAGGACAATAAATTTTACGCATGAAAACATTCACATCTAAGGAAAGACACAAGCTACAAGCTACATAAAACGAACGGGTATGCAAGCTCAAAGATGTCATTTTCAACTATTAATTGTCAGATATGAAACATCAAATGTACATATTCACGAAATACTATGTAACAAAATGGAAGTGACCACACTGCTCTTAATTTCATAAATATTCTAATATATTTTTCCGCAATAAGTAGAGAGGAGAGTTATAGGTTACTTGCTACAAAATGAACATCAAATTGGGAAAAAATAATAGCAATACAGTGACGCAACTTATTATGGCCACATGGCCGAAAAAAGAAACACGGCTTGCTAAGGACAAAAATAATTAAGGCATTTGGTGTCCTTTCGATATTCAACTGAAGTAAATATATTTATATTCACACACAAAATATCATTCAATTGAACCATATAAGTTCAAAATCAAATAGAACTGAAATAGATATATATATTCACATAAATAACATCATTAAACTGAACCCGATAAGTCCAAAATCAAATAGTCTTGGATTTTGATTCACATGTCCACCATCTTGTCTACCAGAAAAAGGAATATGCTACTGAACCATGTCAACAAGATTACATCATTTTTGTTTCATTTTGTACCATAAGTAGATGAAGTTTTGGTGTGTATATTGCATATCAAGGAACTAGATGATCAAAATATAAAATTACATATACTAGTGAAAAAAATTGACAAAATCGTAAGCAGAAAGATAGAGTAAACGCACACCAATAGGCGATTGCAGCTGCCAAAGTACAGGCGCCCATGAGGATCGATACCCAAAAGCTCTGCCCCACGAAATGTCTTGGACAACTTTACTAAATGATCACTCTTCTCCAGTAAGCATTCAGGGCAATACCACTCTCCTTCAGGCAAAAGATCTTTAGCCACTCCCACACATCTACAATGAAAAGCCAGAGGGCAGCCATCACAGCAGATTAAACTACCATCCATCCCACAAAGACAACACTCGTCAATATTCCCATCATCAGTTTCTCTATTCCCTTCGTCAACTGAAGGATCAATGTGACCGGAAGATTTCCTCTTATTTTCAATATCCACGTTCATACAGCCCGCATCCACATTCATTTCGGAGTCCATTCGTCTATTAAGCTCGGATCTAATGGCAGCCACCTCAATGACATCATCACAGAGACACCGGAGCATCTCAAGCTTGACCCCAGCAGGCTGTATGTAGTACTCAGAATCCAGGAGTTTCAATCGACCAAGTCTAAAACCAGGCTTCATCCCAGAGCCATGAAGTACTAAATAATGGACAAGAAATACAGGCCATGTAACCAAGTCTAGGTGCTCCCAACTAAGGTACCTGCAAATCACTGAGCTGAATCACAAATGATGAAACCAACAGTAACAAACTGTTAAACAAGGAACTACAAGAATAATTCAATACCTAAGGCAATCTGAAGCTGACTGAGACCCCTCCTCAGAAAGCAACTCCAAGTGCGATTTCAGCTCTAGCAATATAGAGAAATGTATAGAATCAATCAAAAAATTAGCACGCATGCACCTTAGCGCTGCCACGAAAGCTTCCACCGTAAAAGGGCTTAAAAATAACAGCCTGCTGAACGACCTTAGACATGTATAAACCGAGAACAGATCAAAAGCATTAAGACCGTCTAAATCTAAATCCTTAGAAGAAGGTGGCAACGTCGGCTTGATTGAAACTGAATACTCGGGCACCAAAACGGATCTTTCCCTACCACCACCCAAATCATCATCCTGAGAAACCAATGCGTCCTCAAACTTCGCCGCTCTTGACGCTCTTCGGGCACTCCTCCTCAAGAGCATGTCTGGAGTATACTTCTCTTTTCCGGACATATTCTGCATCTTCCTTCCTCCTACGTCACCATTACAATCCGCGTTCGCTTGAATCTCATCCGAAATCAGGAAGTGTCCGTTCTCCTTCAAAAATCCATCCTTTTCAGTAACTAGGGTTTCGCCAAGCTCGCTTTTTTCACCACCATTCTCGTAATCAATAGCGGTACCTTGTATCAGAGGCAGATCCGAATCTAATCGTCTCTGTTTCTTCAGCGGACGGCCTTGGTTGCTCCTCCGAGCGTGGTGCTCCAAATTGGGGGAAGATCGGCCCATTTCCCTGAGAATCGACTCGATCTCTTCGAAATCGACCTCCTCGGAATCCCCGTCCTCGTACTGGATCTTGAAGTAGCCGACGGTGGCGTCATAGGACTGTACGGTGCCAGTGAAGACGCCGAAGCCTTGGAAGTTCTTCCTTATCTCCATCCCTACGAGCTCCATCTGCTGGTAAGAAATTAGGGTTATGATCTCTGATCAGTCAAATCGGAGTTAATTATGGTTAGGGTTTTGGTGGAGAAGGGAGCAAGAAGAAGAGAGGGTTGTTATTTTTTCTGGGAATTGCTACGCGCACGTACTGTTTTGCTCTAAATTGTTACGCGCGCGGCGCGCATACCGTGTTGCTCACACACACGACAACTTTACATTTTCAACCGTTACGAAAATGAATTTTTTTTTAGACCAGAAATACCCCGAATGAAATAAATGGTTGTGTACGATAAAACTGACGCAGAAAACAAAACTACTCGCCACCATGCACAACATACAAATTTTTTGCATGTGCACGATTAGTAAAAATTTTGCATGTTGTGCAAAGTGAGTAATTTTGTTTTCTTCAATACTTTTTACTCAACTAACACAACCGTTCATATTTTGACAGCACACGACGGGCAAAAGTTTTGCAAGTTATGCGTTGTAAGTAATTTTATTCAATGCATAAATTTTTACTCACCACGCACAATAGGCAAAACGTTTGCATACACACAACAAGGAAGACTTTTACCTGATGTGCGCAGTGACTACAAGTACATACATTGAACAAAATTATTCACAGTGCACGACAGGCAAAACTTTTGCATGTTATGTGCGGTGACTGTAACTTTGTTTAACAGAAGCAAATTACTCAACGCGCACAACAATGAAAACAAAACCGTTGTCTATTCACGAACATACTAGAATGCGAACAAACAGACACAAAGACGCAAAAAGCAAACAATGTAGAGTCTGATTTTGTCCAAAGATTTCGTTGATCACTAGGAACCAAAGATTTCATGCATAGAGCAAAAGAAGGTCCTCGGCCAAATCAACGGATTTTGGGAATGTTTTGCTCTAAAATAGTCAAAGGACTAGTCAGTTCATCGTAAAGTTGGTAAGAAATTAATTGATGCTAATTAATTGGATATTTATTATTATTTAAAGAAATTGATTGTTGAAATGTATTATTGGTAGTTTGGTACATGAATGCAAATAAACTAATCAGATTGAGCTGGACTTAAATAAATTGACAGAATTGTAGAAGAAGATGAACAACAATCAAAGGTACGAAATTTTTATTGTATGTTAACTGTAAACATTCAGCATAGTGGTAGGTTTTATTGTAAAATAACGTAAAAATCAATTGATTATATTGCTATGTGTACCGTAAAATCCAGGTTAATGTAGACAGCTTAGATGCGCATGAAGATTTTACAAAGGAGTTTACAACTATGAAAATTTTCAAAAATATAGAAAACCTTGTTAATTGGATAAAGACCGTAGATACTGCACATGGGATTGTGGTTATTACAAAGTCATCGAATATGACTACAGGAGGCAATAGAATCCCAACTCATTACTTTTGTCGTGAAAGAAGCGGAAAGTATCGTGCTCACATGAGATAGAAAAGTCCAAAAACAAACTAGAAACAAGAAGTGTCAATATCTCTTCTCCTTGAAGGCTAATGGGGTAGGCAAAGATAAGTGAAATTTGACAATTTGTAACTGGCATGTAGAACCATTCAACCGCGAAGTACCTCAAGAGACATTCATATGCTAGGAGGTTAAGAGTGGTGGAAATGAACACATTGTGAGACTGGTTTAATACCTTAATGAGGCCAAGAGAAATTTTGAAATTTCTGAAGGAAAAGGATATGTGCAATGCCACTATAATTAAAACAATATATAACGCCAGACAGAGGATGAAAGTAGTAGAAATGGCCGGCAGAACTCAAATTCAGCAACTGCTGAAGAGCTTGAATGAGAAGAAGTACATTGAGTATCACTCTGTGGAAGAAGAGACAATGGAAGTGAGGAATTTGCTTAGGTCACATCCGAAGTTGGTTGATTTATTCCGTACATTTTTAAAAATTTTGATTAGGAACTGCACGTATAAGACCAACAGATACTTGCTACCATTATTGGAGATTATCTGCGTTACCTCCACAGAGATGACATTCGCATCTGCATTTTGTTACATGGAGGCGAACCGGAGGATTATTACATATGAGCAGTGGAGAAGTTGAGATCTTTGCTAGATGGATGCACGATGCCACGAATTATTTTGACAGATAGAGAGTTCGCAATAATTAATGCCATTGTCAAGGCATTTCCCTCTGTCCAAAACCAATTATGTAGATGGCACATATCTAGAAATGTCATGGCCAATTGGAAGAAATTATTTGAAGTTAAAGAAAATGGGAAGCTTTCATATATAGCTAGAATTTATTAGTGTTGTCATGCACGGAGGAATAATATGCTGAAAAACTGAAGGAAATGGAGAAAATTGTCAGTGCTTAACCACAGGCCTTAAGCTATGTGAAGACATTTTGGTTGGAAAAGTACAAGGAGAATTTCATTTCACTATAGACTGATAACAATCTTCAGTTTGGCAATGTCATTACAAACAGAGCTGAGAGTTCATATGCTAAGCTTAAACGACACGTGGGTTCATCGACATGTAGTTTTGCCTCTTCATGGACAACCATTCATGCTTTGTTAGAGTTGCAACATACGGAGATCAAGGCCTCATTCGAGAAATCAAAGATCAGGGTGCAGCATAAAATGATGGAACATTTATACACATAACAGACAGGGTATAATTCCACTAATGTGATGAAAATAATTTTTCAGCAAGTATCACAGTCTGAGTCAATTAGAACAAACCAAAACTTATGTGATTGTTTAGCTAGACGAATTTATGGATTACCATGTGCTCATGAGATTGCACAATTCAAAAGGGAAAATCGCCATGTTCCCTTAGATTCCCTAAATTCACATTAGAAGAAGCTAGACATAGAGCCTATAAAGGAAGTGATATATAAAGATGAAGTGCTAATAAAGGGTGAGTTAGATTACATCTACAAGCTTTACAAATAGCTTGATGGGACTAGGAATATGGAGCTTTTAAAAAAGTTGAAGAAGTTATCAATGCCGGAGACAAATTTGATTACTGGGCCGGAGGTTAAGGTCAATGTGAGGGGTAGGAAAAAATGGGAAGAAGTTGAAATCCGATGATACTTCAACCACTCGAGACCCATCTCAGTTTGAGCATGTCTTATCAACTGCAGTTATTTGCTTTGTTTCCACTCCAATTGAAAGATCTAGGTAAGAACGAAGATTGTTAAAAGGCACCCAGAGACAGACACAAAGAACGCTTCCACTCCAAATGAAAGATCTAGTTAAAAAGGAAGATTGTTAATAGGCACACAGAGATAGACACAAAGGGTCAAAAGGTCCACTGCAATTTCAGCTTCGGCTCCAGCACTATCTCCAGATGCGAGACAGAACAAAGGGTCAAAAGGCCATTGCAACTTTACCTGCAGCTGAAGCTAAAACATCAGTTTCAGATTCAGAAGAAAAGCAATTTATCGAGCACTTTTCAGATGGTATCATCCAATGTATAAGGAACGTCAGCGATGTCAATGCAGATGGTAACTGTGATTACAGGACCATAGCTGCTATGCTTGGCATGAGATAGGATAATTGGAGGATGGTTAGATCAGATTTGCTAGGAGAGCTGTTTACGTGTGTTTGCTCACCACGGTTTCGTTGACCGACGACTGGTTGGTCAACGTGGTCAAGGGGTCGAAGGGATCCCTTGGGCACGCCAAGCTCACGTGCTCTCGGCGTGGGTAGGCGACTGATCCGCGGCTGAGCAGACGCTTCTCGGCTAAGCGTCGGTCTTCGGTCGACACGGAGACGAGGGGTAGCCTCGGTTCTGGGTCGGGTGCTCGGCCTCGGCTGGATGAGCGTCAAGGGGTAGCCACGGTGCCTGGAATGCTCCTTGGTCTTGACTGGCCTTAGCTCTCGCTGGCGACGAGCGGGTTAGCTCCGTGCCGAGGGGTAGCCTCGGCGCCTCGGTTTAGCTCCTTCATGGACAGACGAGAAAGCTCGTCAGGGGGACCGGACCTTGGTTCCGGCCAAGTCCCCTCCGATGCCTAAGTCAGAACGGATCTATGCGACGCTCGGTAGGCACGACATGGCTCAGGACGAGACCGGTACCCGTGACCTCTGACCGAGCGATGATGGAGGAGATAATTTGGGGAAAAGACAAGGTCTTGTTTATCGAAATACCTCAGTAGTGGGTGTCAAGGATTCGATCCCTCTCCCGGTTGCCCCAGCTCTCCTTTTTATTGGGTTTGGCCCACGATTGCCCTTAATCCACGCCCCTCGTCCGCCTCCCCTCACGCCCCCACGATCCGCCTTCTTCAAGGCGCCTGCACATCGTGGGGGGTCGATTAGTGGGCTCCTTAATGGTCATTAAGGTTCCACGCTTCCAGGGGATGGTTGTCTTCGAAGAGCACTAGCTGATCGTGTGTTCTCCGGGCCGGGGCCGGCCCAACTTCAAGTTCTTCCGCGGGCCTCGTCATGTGGGCTTACTCCCTTACGTGGGCTTCCCGTCCTTGGCTTGGGCTTGGGTCTCATGTTCTTTGACTTCTCCAAAATAGTCGTATCAATTGCACCCATCATCTGAGCCGTTCGGATTCTGCCGACTCGGTTCAGGCGATGTGATGGGCGCGTCGGTCGAGGCCAATCCATTAAATGGAAGCCATCATGATGCGGTCCACTTGAGTTTCTCCTGGTGCGGGATTTGAAGTACCGTCGGCCTCCGGATTCCGCCACATGGTCTCATGCGATCGTCTTCGCGACGCGAGGGTTAATCCTGGGGAGATGGTATAAAAGGAAGCCGTTGCCCCCCCCCGAGGGAGGGTTTTTGCTTCTCAATCGTCATCCTCCTTTTGTCAAACCGGGTCCTGCTCAAGCTCCGCCTCATGTCGTCCTCTTTAGCCACGGGTTCGGATCGGGCGAAGGAGGTCGTCGACCCCGGCCTAACTCGCAGATCCGATTTTGTGGTGCGCCGTCACGGAGGAGTGCTATCAGGGGTGCCTCCCGAGGTTCTGGGGAGGCCTTCGTCTGTTTGTGCCACCTCGATTGGGGATCTACACACCAGCTATCTTCTTCCCCCGTGTTCTACCCGGGCTCTGGCAGCCGACAAGCGGATCTGCTTCCCTAGTTCTCAGGAAATCGGGGTGTACGTACAGAGCTTTTGGTTTGGGCTTCGGTTTCCTCTCCATCCCTTCATCGCTGAGTTTCTACGTGCTCACGGGGTGGCTTTATGCCAATTCTGCCCAAACGCCATCGGGTGTATTGTCGGGTTTGTCGTTCTCTGCGTGTTGAAGGGGGTTGATCCGTCACTCCGAATCTTCGCCTAATTCTATCGTCTGAGTCGTCATCAGACGGGGGCCTGGTTCTACATTAGTGCCCGGCCCAACAAGAGCCTGGTGCTAGGGCTGCCGAGCTCTTTGAAGCACTGGAAGGGGGAATACGTCTTCATCCGCTTCCCGTCGGAATTGGACTTCCCGACCACTTGGGGGGCTGCATGTATGTTGGCTCCCGAGCTGGGTAATCCGTCCACCGCCAAGCTCGAGGCGGTCAACACCTTGTTGGCGGACCTCGCTAGGGATCGGAGGATCGACATTCTCTTCTCTGACCTCAGTTTGCGGAAGACCGTGTGGCTTGTCGGTGAGTTTTGTCGAAACCGAATGTTCTGAAGCCCTTCCAGTTTGCTCTGATCCCTCCTTTTTGTGCAGATGGGTTCCCCAAAGTTCTTCTCCGGCCCCTCCCCTAGTCACGGTCCCGAATCCCAACCCGCGGAGGAGGGACCACGTATTGGAGGTTCGGAAGAAGCAGAGGGTCGGACCATCGGGAGTTGGCTCCAAGAGAGCGAGGGGGCCAGTTCCCCCCTCTCCCCTGGAGGATGCCCCGAAGAAGGCCTGTGTCCGTGCCCCGCAGGGTGGCGCTCCTCCGTCCGAGGGTCAGGTCCAGACCCCCTCGACCGAGGCCCTTTGGCTCTGGGCCGAGCCCTCTCCGTCGCCGTTGGGCCCTCTCCCCGAGGTGTATGAGCGGTATCTCGACGCGTTCCGCTCAGCTCCAGGTGATCTCCCTCACTCGGACGAGGGTTTACTCCGCCCTCGTTTCCCTGTGGGCCTGAAGCAGTCGGTTTTTTCCGACTGCGGGGTGGCGGCCCGATTGGCCAAGAACTGCAATCTCCCATCAGACCAGTCTGTGCTGGATGGGGTTAGGGGTGATCATCTGGCTGCCTTCATGGTTCAGGCTGGTCAGCAGGTGAGGACTTTCACATAGCTCCTAGTTGTAGGCTTTATCTCATTCCTGTCCCTTGGTACAGCTGTCCTCGATTGGGCTCTCGATGAGGCGCCAATTCGCGGCCCTCGCGCCGGCGAAGACCAACTCGGTACCGAGACCCGAGGCCGAGGGGGGCGAGGGGGAGACGAGCCAACTGGCCGAGGCATGCGTCAAGTCCTTGGAGACTCAGGTGGCCGAGCTCTCCGCTGCCTTGGAGAGGTCAGACCGAGAAAAGGCCCTCGCTCTGGTCGAGAAGGCGAAGGCAAAGGATCGGATCGTCGAGCTAATGGCAGCCGCCGAAGCGGAGGCCGAGGCAGGCGTAGGTGTCGATCCGGTAGTTGCGGCCGACACTACAGAGCTCGCTGGCCTCCTGGATGCGGCTGAGGAGAAAGAGCGTGCTTTACTGGCTAAACTCAACGCTAGTTCCAGAGAGGTTGAGAGGGAGCGTGCAGAGCACTGACGTTAGGTTGCTACCCTTGAGGATCGGATCCGTGAATTGGAAAAGGTAGATCCCGTTCGGATTGTCCAGGATACCGTGGAGGAATATGCCACGTCTTTTGTGGCCAATGCCATGTTTGATGCGTTTGAAAGGGGATTCGTCCGCTGCAAGTCCGAGATCCGAAAAAGGTTTCCGCTCTCAGGGATCAATTTGGAGGAGCTCCTACCGGATTCCGACAACGAGGACAGGGAGCGGAATGGGCCTTCTGGGCAGCCTCCCGTCGGTCCCAATGGAGCTCCGGGAGCCGACGAGGGGGAAGGGACTTAATCCTTGAGCCTTTTTGCCGACATATGCTCGGTCTTTTGTAACGCGTTCCCCTCCCCCTTTTTGCTGTGAAATAAAGATCCAATTTTGCTTGTGTCCTCGCATTGTCCTCCTTAGGATTTGCCCCGTCTTCGGGTTCTTTTGGCGATTGGTTGTCCGGCCCACTGGGGGAGTTGCCCCTAGCCTTACGACGGGTTGGCTCGGTCGGTCAGCTGGGGGAAGCTATCCCTCAGGCTTATGGCCGATCGATTTACCGACACGCTGGGGGAGTTACCCCAGCCTTACAGCCGGTTAGGTAGGTCAGTCTGCTAGGGGTGCGACCCCGAGCCTTACAACTGGCCTTTGGGATCACCGGCTGGGGGTGTTGCCCCCAGCCTTATGGCCGACCCCGTGACCGTCCTGCTGGGGGAGTTGCCCCCAGCCTTATGGCCGGCCCTTTGACCGACCTGCTGGAGGAGTTGCCCCCAGCCTTACGGTCGGTCAGTAGACCAACCTGCTGGGGGAGTTGCCCCCAGCCTTACGGTCGGGCGTCGTCGTCCAGCCAGCCGGGAGAGCTATTCCCAGTCTGACGGCTGGACGACGGACCGACCCGCTGGGGGAGTTGCCCCAGCCTTACGATCGATCTCTCTAGCTGGCCGATTTGGGGGGTACCCCTGTCATGCTAGCAGGTTGTGCGTTGAGCCCGCTTGGGGTTAGTTCCCCCAGACTTGCGGTCGATTGTCGAGATTTCCTTCCAGTGAGGTTTCCCTCATCCCGGGCGAGTCTCTCGTGGGAGCAAAGATGGGGAGCAGGTGATTTCTACTTCAACATACTTCATTCCAAATAGTGGGGCAGTGGAGATACATTTGTGATTGATCTCACTGATAGTACTTGCGCAAGTGCTCAGCGTTCCAGGCGTGGGTGAGGACCTTCCCTCCTGAATTCGCTAACCGGTAGGTTGCGGGTCCGAGGACTTCGATGACCTTGTAGGGGGCCTTCCCATTTCGCCGCTACCTTCCCTTTGCGGGTGATCTCCGGGCTGAAGGCTGCCTTTCTGAGGACCATATCCCCTTGGCGGAAGCTCATCCCCCTAACCCGGGAGTTGTAGTAGTGGGCCACCTTCTGCTTCTGTCGGATGATGGTGGCCAAGGCATGCTCGTGTCGTTCGCCTAGGAGCTCTAGGCTGGGCTCTAAGCCTTCCGCGTTCCACTCTTCATCGAAGTGCTTTATGCGGAGAGATTCCTCGCCCACCTCGACCGGCACAACCGCTTCGGTGTCGTACGCGAGCATGAAGGGGGTCTCGCCCGTGGCCTGTTTGTGAGTCGTCCTGTACGACCAGAGTATTCCCGGGAGCTCCTCCGGCCATCTCCCTTTAGCATCCTCCACCTTCTTGCAGAGGGGCTCTATGATGCACTTGTTGGCGGCCTCTGCCACCCCGTTAGTCTAAGGGTGTGCCACCGAAGCAAAAAGGAATTTGATCTTCCACTCCGCGCAGAAGTCCCTGAACCCGGCGGAGTCGAATTGCTTCCCGTTGTCCGTGACGATGGCTCGAGGGATTCCAAACCTGGAGATGATGGAGTTCCACACGAAGCTCTTCGCCTTCTTCCATGTGATGGAGGCAAGGGGTTCCGCCTCGATCCACTTGGTGAAGTAGTCCACCGCCACGATCAAGTATTTCCTCTGCCCCCGGCCCAAAGTGAAAGGTCCAAGGATGTCGAGCCCCCACTTCGCGAAAGGCACGGGGCTGATAATCGGGATGAGCTCCGACGGTGGGGATGATCCAAGTTTTGCGAACCTCTGGCACTCCTGGCACCTTTGGATGTATCCAGTAGCGTCGTTGACTAAGGTGGGCCAGTAATATCCTTGCCTAAGGATTTTCTGGGCGATCATTTTGCCTCCATGGTGGTTCCCGCAAACCCCTTCATGCACTTCCCGGAGGACGTAGGGGCCCGAGACACTTAAGGTGAGGGAGGATGTCTGATCGCTTCACAATGTAACCCAAAAAGAGCGACCGTGTAGTTTTACCGCAAGCGCACGGTGTAGCGGCGAGCGGGTATCGAACACAGGGAGGACGAATGACGGTGTCTTCTCCGAACAACCTGGCTATAGGAACAGAAAAGATGGAATTTGCCTTTCGACGATTCTGTCACAATCGTCAGACAAAGTATAGAGATATAGAATCAATTAAAGACGTCTAGGGAATAGGGAATCCCCGCTACTCACCGTACTTCGTCAATATGATTCATTGGTATCACAATTGCTAGGGTAGAATTTCGGATGAACTAGTTGCAACTGAATGTAAAACCTAGCTCACGCTCTCGCGCTGTTGCCAGTCTATAGCTAACCTAGATTTGGGTCCAATCTCTTGCAAACCCTAGCCTAGGCAAGTGATTCGGGATATAAATTGCATATTTTCCCCCCTAACTACACCCATTTTGTGCCAAAGATTAGGCTTAATTGTGCTCTTTTTGGGTATATTTTCATTTCATATCAATTTTAGGGCTTATTCTCATTCTTGGCACAAAATACGGTTTTTATCGTCTTTATTGGCTTCCCATTATTTTTCCTATACTCCTGCCATTATTTTGATCATATCTCCATTTTTTGGGAACTATTTGAGCATTGGAATATTTTATATAGCTTATTGGGAGGTCAATATTGTGTTTTTAATAGTCATTAAATTAATTTTCACATCAAATGGACTAATTTCTTCATCTTATATTTTTCAGGTACTCCTGGGAGTCTTGGGGATTTTACAGAATTTTCTGGGATTTTTCTGAGATTTCTAGGTATTTTTTTGGAATTATTTGGAGGAGAAATGGGCTTTAAAAGCCAGAAAAAGAAAATTATTGGGGCGCCACGTGGGCCAATCAGATGGCGCCACGTGGCGCCATCGGCCACTCCGCGTAAGCAGCAGGCGCGCGCTTCGTTTATTTAAAAAAAATTAAAAAAAAATAAACGGCAGCAGCGGCCCGCTCTGGGAGCGGGCCGCTGGGCCGGTTTAATATAAAAAAAATAAAAAAAATTTAATAAAAAAAACTAACGGAGCGGGCCGGCCCAGCGACCGGCCCGCTGTTGCGCGCGCAAGGCAGCGCCCGCCCGCTGATGCGGGCGGGTGTGGGGGATTTGTGCGGGTCGGATCCGACCTGATCCGACCCGCAAGCCCATTATTAGGCTTATTTCGCCCAGAGTGCGGGAATGAAGCGGAGGCTGGCGTTTTTTTTGGAGTTTTTAGGGTTTTCTTGGGGGGTCTTCTTCCCCATTAGGATTAGGGCTAGGGAAGGATGCCATTGGAGCTTGGGGAGCTTGGAGGAGGTGCCCAAGTGAGAGGGGAGCCTCATTTCTTGAGAAATTGGTGATCTCTTCCCACTTTTCTTGTGTATTTTTGATATCTCTTTATTGTAATGATTTTGGACGAATTTGTGAATGAAAATTCCATCGTTTGTTTCATGATGATAGAGTAGTATTGGATTGCTTGGGTTGTGACTCATTGAGATTGGTTGTCAATTTAGCCCTAATTTCCCTCTTTGCCCAATTTTGAATGTGAATGTTGGATGTTTATTAGGGCACAAATTTAATTGGCTAAGTCCCGAGAGGGCAAATTTGAGAAAAATCCATGTGCTTAATTTGATTAGTGCTATGATAATACGTTCATCCCTATTGCAAATTGTTGTGTTTTTAAAGTTAAATATTCTGATTGGGCTTCCTTAGCCGGATGACCGATTGTGTTATATGCGGTAATTAAGACTTGATTAACGCCAATTTTAATGAGCCCACAACCCATGCTCTCTCTCCTAGCTATCCTAAACTCCACCTTTGGCTCTCTAACCCTACCAATTTAGGTTAGATTTTTGTTTTCACCACACTTTTTCCTCCTCTCATCCACCGTTAGCGAGTTAGTTGTAAAACACTTTATTTTTCGTTATCGATCGATTTTGTGAACGTAGAACGCCTTGTCCCTGTGATCCGACCCGGTACTCACCGGTTATTTTTTATTGCATTGACACTCCTACGCTTGGGAGTGGAAGACGTGCCCCGTGCACGTTTTCCGAGTCAACCAATTGGCGCCGTTGCCGGGTACAACGGTTTCTACCATTAGCAATCTTTGATTGATTTTGAAACTTTTAGTGTGATACTTCTATCTTTTAGTATGTGTCTTTCTATTTGTTTATTTTCCACCTTTTGAGTCTTTTGCTTGTTTATTCTCATTTTTTGAGAAATTTTTTTTACAACAACATGGCATCTTCTTCGGATTTCTCGGACTTTGATTTGGAGGATATCCCACCCCCGCCATACTTCCATGGCACGGAGTGGGAGAACCCTCATTTACATATTAAAAATTTTGAAGATTGGATGCATTCATGTCTTGGTTGGAATATCGATGATGATTGCATATATTTTAGATTCTTTCCCGATTCTTTACAGGATGATGCTAGACTTTGGTTTGATTCATTGTCTCTGGACTCACATTTTACTTGGTTGTCATTTCAGGCTGAATTTCTCCGGGTATTTTTGCCTATCTTTTTGGAGCAGGTACAGGGGCGGCAGGCCATGGAGCATATAGCGAGCTTTACCCAGGCTGAGTGGGAGGCCTACCATCAGGCTTGGAAGAGGTTCACTGATTTGGTGCTTGCATGCCCACACCAGAGCTTTCACGAGCATCATCTTCTGCAGATCTTCTACACAGGGTTATCGCCATCTGGGCGAGATTTGGTGCAGGTGAGCTGCGGTGGAGAGTTCTTTGATTATTCGACCGAGGATTCTTGGTTGTACCTGAGAGACCTTGCAGAGTGGGAGCAGACTGAGCCATCTGGAGAGCCGTCACTTGGATATGAGGATGATGGCCAGTCCCAGTTTCCACTTCAGGATGCAGAGCTGCAGGTCCAGTGTCAGCTTGAGGAGCCACCTTTGGGCTCTTTTTCTTGCGACCCCATGTGATATAGAGCAGAGCAGGAGGATGTGTTGCATGAGAGCCAGGTAGAGGATATTGACAGATTATATTTTGATGAGTCGGAGGAGATAGATGATGGAGTGCGTGTCGACCACGACGGTGACACGATGCATTTTCATTTTGAGGTTGATGATGAAGTGGATGTGCATGATGGCCGAGAGCAGATCGAGTACACCATGGAGCCTGAGCCACAGGCCACTTCAGAGTTAGCTTCACAGATCGAGGCGGTTGAGTATTTTGGGAGGACGACTGAGATGAGCTATTTCTGGGATGGCGAGGATGAGGCGTGCTTGGATTTGCCCGAGACGTGTCTACCTCCAGTCCTATCACAGATGTCACTTCCCTCGCCTCAGGATGCGCACTTGCCAGTCATCGAGGAGGTTTGTGAGGAGCAGTTATCAGATGTTGGGAGTGCTGCAGAGATCGTTGATGTTGATATGGATGTCGAGGAGGATGATAGCGACGGGGATTGCGAGATGGTATATATTGAGCCTGAGCTCCCTCTTACTCCAGATTTCTCTCTGCAGCCACTTCCACCTCCTCATGAGGCCGTGCATCATGCCACATCTAGCACCACATTTCAGGGAAGTTTCCACCATCTCATGCCTTGCATTTCTGAAACCAAATTTTCACTGCCATATACATTTGTTTCAGATTGTCGTCCATTTCATCTAAATTCTTTTATTTGTTTTGACGACCCGTTTTGGAATGCTTTTGCGGGGCATGAGGACATGGCTTGGATTGATGCAACTCGTCTCCCACATACCACGTATTATCAAAAGGAGATGCTTGGAGTTGCATTGCTGGAATCCAAGGAGGCCGGTGGTGGCCTAGCTCCAAAGCAGCTGGCGGAGGAGCAAAAGGATATGATCGAGCAGCTACCGCCACAGTTATACATTCGAGATCCGCCATTTGCCACGGTGTGTTCTTTCCATGTAGTGTAAATAAATAAAATAAAAAAGTTTTATTTTAGTATTTTTTCGTGTGCTTTTCTTTTCTTTTCTAGGATCTTTTGCCGAGATCTAGTACTCTCCCAACATTGAGGACAATGCTTATTTTAAGTTGGGGGGAGAGTGTTAGAATCTTTAGGATTGTTAGGATTTTCATGTTAGCGTAAAAATTTTTTTTTTTTGAGATCCCTCCATGTTTTCTCCATCACCCATGGATTTTCATTGCATATCATATTTGGCCTCCTTGACCATACGCCATTAGCTTTGTTTAGTCCCTACTTGCTTAATGCCATGCGATTTTTCGGATTATCACTTCGGTATCGATTTCTCGATGTTTGATTGGCACGTTTTCATTTCTTTTCCAATTTGGATTCAATTGCTAATATGCCATGTATGAAACTATTTTAGACGTCGTGATATCTTTTTGAAACAATTTGGAAAAAGTTTGGTGTAAGCGATTACATGTGTTGGGATGAATGACGTAGTTTTTAATTGGATTGGATTTGGCTAATTGTGCATGCTTTGTTTTCCTCTTAGGAGTGGGTGAATGAGTTGATAATTCGTGTTGGATAATGAAAAAGAGAGTTAGTATAAGTGAATGTTTCTTTCTAATCGAATCGAGTAGCCGGTGCCCCACGAAACATTGGGGAGGACGCCAAAGATGAGATTTAGAAGATCATTCCATCCATGTGCATATATAGCGTCATCGCGTGTATGCAAATGTGTCGGTGTTTGCATTTATGGCGTTATCGCGTGAATGCAAAACTTCAAAAAAAAGAAAGAAAAGAAAAATGAATGAAATAAATGAGTGAATAACCAACATGAATGATGCAATCTCAACTCCCACTACTTAGAAGGATTTTCTTTTGTTTTGGCCACTTTCATGAAAATTGAAAATTTGACATTGTGATATTTCCGGATACGTGTGATACGGTACTTATTACTTCACTTTTCTTTGAATTGGATTGAGGGGAGTATCATTTGTTGTTTGCTTTCATATATTTGGTATATTGGCTTTGAAATCAATTGGAAACATCATTTTGGGGTGTGCCATGAAGATATTTGATTTTGGTGCATGTCATTCAATTTAATCCGAATTTATCGCGTATTTTGCTAGGCACTAGCAAAAAGCTAGTTGGGGGGTGTGATTAGGGATATAAATTGCATATTTTCCCCCCTAACTACACCCATTTTGTGCCAAAGATTAGGCTTAATTGTGCTCTTTTTGGGTATATTTTCATTTCATATCAATTTTAGGGCTTATTCTCATTCTTGGCACAAAATACGGTTTTTATCGTCTTTATTGGCTTCCCATTATTTTTCATATACTCCTGCCATTATTTTGATCATATCTCCATTTTTGGGAACTATTTGAGCATTGGAATATTTTATATAGCTTATTGGGAGGTCAATATTGTGTTTTTAATAGTCATTAAATTAATTTTCACATCAAATGGACTAATTTCTTCATCTTATATTTTTCAGGTACTCCTGGGAGTCTTGGGGATTTTACAGGAATTTTCTGGGATTTTTTTGAGATTTCTAGGTATTTTTTGGAATTATTTGGAGGAGAAATGGGCTTTAAAAAGCCAGAAAAAGGAAATTATTGGGGCGCCACGTGGGCCAATCAGATGGCGCCATGTGGCGCCATCGGCCGCTCCGCGTAAGCAGCAGGCGCGCGCTTCGTTTATTTAAAAAAAAATTAAAAAAAATAAACGTCAGCAGCGGCCCGCTCTGGGAGCGGGCCGCTGGGCCGGTTTAATATAAAAAAAATAAAATAAAATTTAATTAAAAAAAACTAACGTAGCGGGCCGGCCCGCTGTTGCGCGCGCAAGGCAGCGCTCGCCCGCTGATGCGGGCGGGTGTGGGGGATTTGTGCGGGTCGGATCCGACCTGATCCGACCCGCAAGCCCATTATTAGGCTTATTTCGCCCAGAGTGCGGGAATGAAGCGGAGGCTGGCGTTTTTTGGAGTTTTTAGGGTTTTCTTGGGGGTTCTTCTTCCCCATTAGGATTAGGGCTAGGGAAGGAGGCCATTGGAGCTTGGGGAGCTTGGAGGAGGTGCCCAAGTGAGAGGGGAGCCTCATTTCTTGAGAAATTGGTGATCTCTTCCCACTTTTCTTGTGTATTTTTGATATCTCTTTATTGTAATGATTTTGGACGAATTTGTGAATGAAAATTCCATCGTTTGTTTCATGATGATAGAGTAGTATTGGATTGCTTGGGTTGTGACTCATTGAGATTGGTTGTCAATTTAGCCCTAATTTCCCTCTTTGCCCAATTTTGAATGTGAATGTTGGATGTTTATTAGGGCACAAATTTAATTGGCTAAGTCCCGAGAGGGCAAATTTGAGAAAAATCCATGTGCTTAATTTGATTAGTGCTATGATAATACGTTCATCCCTATTGCAAATTGTTGTGTTTTTAAAGTTAAATATTCCGATTGGGCTTCCTTAGCCGGATGACCGATTGTGTTATATGCGGTAATTAAGACTTGATTAACGCCAATTTTAATGAGCCCACAACCCATGCTCTCTCTCCTAGCTATCCTAAATTCCACATTTGGTTCTCTAACCCTAGCCACTTAGGTAAGATTTTCGTTTTCACCACACCTTTCCGACATTTCCACCGTTAGCGAGTTAGTTGTAAAACACTTTATTTTTCGTTATCGATCGATTTTGTGAACGTAGAACGACTTGTCCCTGTGATCCGACCCGGTACTCACCGGTTATTTTTATTGCATTGACACTCCTACGCTTGGGAGTGGAAGACGTGCCCCGTGCACGTTTTCCGAGTCAACCAGCAAGCTAGCATTAGGATCAACATCATCGTTCAATCGCGTCCCGAGCCCACTCTCGTGCAAACTCGGGCCGCGACCTAGGTTGGGATAGTTCCTACACGTCCAATCTCTTGCAAACGGGTATCGGCATTGAATTGCAACCGAGAACCCTAGTATCGGTCCAATCTCTTGCAAACCGATACTACGGAAACTCGATTTCAACCCAATTCGGATTTCTAGGGTTTACTATCGAATTGGGATCCAATCTCTTGCAAATCCCAATCGATATGAACACCTAGCTATCCGTAATAAATCGATCCCAAACTAACCCTAATAGCAATTCTAGCAATATTTCTACCAAATCATCACAAATCGGAAATTGGGCTCGTAGGGTTCATCCCCACGCCCCAAGACGTTAGGACTACTCACAATTCATATCACAAATGCAAAAATAATCAATGGAAATAACAATAGGATTCATCACAATATTCAAATAAGCAATAAAAATAAGATTTTTAATGGAGAGGGAGACAAACCAATAGAGTTCTCCAAGAATCCAACAAAAATAAACTTTTCTCTCCTCTCCAATCACACTAATCAAAAGCTAAAAAGTTTAATCTAAAAAGCTGCAAAAAGTAAAGGAAAAAGCCCCCTAACCTAGGTCAAAAACTGGGGTTAAATACCCCCCAAAATCGTCCAAAAAACTGTGACCAAAATGCCCCTGCGTAGCCTGAAAATCGCAATTTACGCTACAGGCAGCGCGGCTCACTCGGCCGAGTGACAAAAGTCGCTTGGCCGAGTAAGAAACCCTGAGAATTTCCAGTAAGTCTGGGTCTTCGGGGGTCTTCACTTCGGGGGTCGCTCGGCCGAGTGAGTTGTCGTCACTCGGCCGATGGCTTTTATATACTCGGGCGGTCGGCATTTTCCACTCGGCCGAGTGGGTCTTCTGAAGCTCAGGCAGACGAAAAACAGTAAGTTGGCTCTTTTTGATGGGCGTCGTCTGAGTGCCACTCGGGCAGACGGGGTCTAGTCACTCGGCCGATGTGGCTTCCGATGCTCGGCCGAGTGCACACATGAAGTGTGTCCGATCTGGTCGGCCGAGCGGTGTCTCGCTGGTCGGCCGAGTGACTCCTTCACTCGGCCGAGTGAGACACCAAAAATGCCCATTCAGCTTGTTTTTTGCCTCCTCGTCGCTCCTGCGACGTTCTTTCTTCATCCGCTCCTCTCCAATGACAAAATACCCCTCGGGGAGGTAGTCGGTGACACTCTGGAGTAGGCGTATCTCGGGATCACTCCAAATCGCTCCAAATCACCTGAAATACGACAAAAACAACAAATCGTGAAAAGTATCGCAATATCGTCGATATATCGTGAAAAACATGATTTGAGCGATCTAAATGGCATGCAAACATGCGGAAAAAAGGTGTAAAATATGGAGTGATCAAAATCCCCCAAGCTTACCTCTTACTCGTCCTCGAGGAAGATAAGTAAAAGGCGAACCCGGTGGATTTCGAAAACGAAAACGACGAAAAAAAATGAAAAACGAAAAACGAAGAAGAAAGAAGAAAGCGAAGAGGGAAGCTGCTAGATCATTTTCTCAGGACGTGGGTTTTGCTCAATCATATAGCATGCATCGAATGTAAAACATATGTCAAAGAATTTTATCTCGATATCATAGTATAATGGTGCAAATAGAAATAGAAAACCCAAGAATATTGTTATAGCACGAAAAACGGAATGATTTTAGAATTAACATTGTCTGAATCATTTAAAGTGGTATACAATATCGCAGATCACACACTTTTCAATTGGATGCTTTCTATGAGGAGTATAAGAATATCACGCAATAGAATAGAAGGAATAGAAAAGCATGGATTTCATGAAATGAGTGCTAGGCATAGATTTCTGGACTTCGTAAAGCTAAAAATAATCTCACCGAGTATAGAATATTACTTAGCCTAGGTTGTCGTGCAACGTCAAGTAGTGACTCTCTCACACATCATTGGATTCTCTCCCCCAAGCTTATCTATAAGCGTGGTGGCACAAAAACAATATTTACATCCCCATTTTTATGAAGCTCCAAAAGTAATAAAAAATAAAAACAAAAAGAGGGAAAGAAAGAGAGAACATGAGATGGGATCTTTTATTGAGGTTCTCTTTTCTTTTCTTTTCTTTTTCTTTTCTCTTTTTTTTTCTATAGCATATATACACAATGATCCCAAATCAAAGAGAAGTAAGGATATACAAGAATTTTTTCTTTTTCTTTCTTTGTTTTTGGGAAATTTGGAGCTAGGATTTAATAGCGGGGGAAATGCCATATATTAGAATCGCTAAGGGGAGATTCACCAATGATTTTAAAATAGAGAATTGATGTTCAAGATATGTGGAGAAAGAAATAAATATGTCTCTCAGTTCACTCTATAAGACGTGCACGACAACTTCAGCAGGGTAATCTAATCTACTCAGTTTCGATCACAAAAAAGCAAAACTAATCCAGATTTATCATAGCTAACATCATTCAATCATCCTGAAGTGAAGTGTACAAATCATGCATATAGAAGTGATATAGGAAAAGAAAACGGTACTCCAGATATAAGCATTCAATGCGTGAATCTTGGTGTGTTTTCTGCGATAGCATACATATGAATATTCAGACTCAGCTAATAATAAAATTTCATCCATTTTCATGCAGAAAAAGTGTGGGCTACTATCTCTAAATGCAAGGCAAATCACAGCATATGATATCAAAAATAAAATCTAAGACATGACAAATATAGCATGCATATATAGAGAAAGCTAATGCCACGTAATCATCATCACAGAAAAGTCATCTCTAGCATGAGATGAAAAAGAAATAAAGATAAAGGAAAAATGAAACTAATTACAATGCAGCACACAAAGAAAATGAGAAAAAACGTGATGCATGGTAAAAAAAAGAAAAAGTGGTGAAAATGAGTGCAAAAGTGGAGAATGTCGTGAAAAAACTGAGAATAAAGGTGGTAAATCGAAAAGAACGTGAGAACTGTTGGGAATTGGGCGTTCCCCTAGGGCACAAAAATTCTAGTCCCGTCCTAAGTCGGACGGAACATAGACACAAAATATTTGCAGCGGAAGAAAAACCTATGTTAACTAATTAACATGCAGTTAAAAACTATTTTTAACTTAGCCCTAAGGTCCAAAACCCTATGCCAAGATCTATGCCGACTTGGGATGGGTCTGACCATCCCAAGAAGGATCTAGCCTACTGCGATTAAACTAAACTAATGCTAATAAACTACTTTAACCACATACCCGGAATCTCAGCCCTGGAGCAGGCGAGATGTTCCGCGCCGTCTTCCGAGCTGCTCCCGTCCCACGCCGAGCCGCTCCTTGTACCGCTCCCCGAACCGCTCCTCGAACCGCTCCGCATCCCGAGGCGATCAATCCCCGTGCCGCCGAGCCAACCAACCGCCGAAGAAAGTTTCACGCGAGTGAAACCTCCGCCAAGATTTCGGATCCAGAATCCGAACTCCTTTGTGGCTTTGCTAGAGCCCGCAGGAGTAAGGCAGAATTTTAGGGAGATAGAGAAATATTTATTTAAGCTTAGATCCGAGCGTGCTCCAACATTTACGAGAGCCGCTCAGATCTAGAGCTTGGGACGAGTTTTGAGAAAGGGGGGAGACCCCTATTTATATAGGCGGCGGACTCTCCCCATTTCTCAAAATCCGATGTGGGACTAAATAATTGGGTTAGTTAAAATTAAGTTAGTTTGCACTTCACAAAGTGCAAACTTCCGTGAATTTTAACTCACTCACCGTTGAGCTTCAGGATTGATACAACCTATCAATACGACAAGCGTTCAACGGTGAACGCATAGGAAAAAACCGTTCGTCAATCGGAGTTTGTTTGACCCTCCAATTGAGTGTCAAAGTATGCCAAAAAACCCCACCCAAAAACACAAACCCAGCCGCCGCACGAAGCACGCAGCCCTAGGGCTGCGTGCGGGGCCAACTGCGCCAGGCGCGTGCAGGCGGCGTGCCCGTGCATTTGCACGGGCACGCACGTGCCCGGGCCCGGGCAAAGCCCGGGCCCGCAAATTCTGCCTGGCGCCCATCATGGGCGCCAGTTTTGGCCAACCGGGGGGCGCCACGTGGCGCCCCCCCTTTCCCTTTTGCGGCTGAGAGAAGCCCGGCCTTTGGGCCGGGCCCACACACAAACAAATACAGTTTATTTAAAGGTGTGGGCTTTATTGTTTGGGTCTGTTTTGGGCTCTCTATTTAAACACTTTAAATAGACTTATTGGTCTCGTTTGGACTCCGTTTTCGACGCGGTTCGAACCTGTGTTTAGAGCGGGATGAACCCGTCTTACCGGTAACCATTTCCTTGCGTTTGTATTATTAAATATTGTATTAAACAATTTAATACATATTTAATCGCCTTTGCATCAAATGCAAAATAGTCCCTATCTAAGCTTAAATTTCCATATTGCATCAAATGCAATTATCTCTTCTTTTGCATCAAATACAAATATTCTCCCTAACTAATTTCTACCTATTACTAGACGAAGTATTACACTCTGTGTGAGACCCTACAGCCTGACCCTTACAACAGGTTGGGCTCGAAGCCCTATACGGCAGTGACCACGAGCAGTGGTTGCCGTCCCTGCTTCAGGAATCATCATTATGTGGTTGACTCATTGACATGAGTATTGTCGGGACCACCTGACTGTTTCCGTGATGAATTCCGTAGTTATAGTCTTTTCGTCTTAAATATGTCGTGTAGATCAAGTCTGGGGTACGGTCAAACTGTCAACCCCAATAACTTGACTCCGGTTAGTTTCTATCGATCTTTAGTCAACTAATGTTGGACTTCTTCCAACATACTCTGCGCAGAGTTTTTACTAAAGACCAAACTAACTCTACGACACTAACTCCCATTGACCGGGAGAGACGAATCCTCTTTTGGTCATTACTCGCCTCGTACGTTTCAAGTGACACACAATCAAAAGACCTTTCGACAGGCCTTGCCTCGAAGCTAGGTCAGTTGATCTAAGTGGCACCGTTCACGCACAGGTCTGTCAAAATGACCTCAAGTCAAAAGACCAACTATCCTATCATCACTCAGAGTTATCACTGACAGATTGGTCAATGTAACCATATGATAACTCTAGTAGATCGTTCAGTGAACTCATTCTAATGAGCACCTGTGTCTCGTCTTCGATTTCGCCAAGTCAAGCGATCATGAGATCATCGCCACCGCTAAACGGTGCAGACCAAGACACAATGGTCTATCCGATGTTTCGATATCCTTGTCTCGAAACATCTACGACCACGAACCATTTTAGACTTATGCTACAGACGGTCAAACGTTTCTCCATGATCGAGATACTCATCTCGATACACGTTTGACCTTGCATAAAGTCTCAGGACTTTACCTAAGTCGATATCTAATTATAAAATAACTTAGATAAATTATTACCAAACAGCTTACTGTTATTTCGAACAAGATGTTTGTGCTATTCACACAGGAATAAATGGCATCGAGGGCACCATATTCCTACATCTCCCACTTGCACTCAGGCCCATTTATCTCGATATCTAATATCGTTTTTACACATAAGTTTTCCCGACTTCATGTGGTAGAGCCTTCGTGAGTGGATCTGCTAAAACCGTCTACACTATAGACTTAAGGGGTTTCTATGTTTATGTTAGACCACCCTTTTGAATCTCATTCAAATAATTCATTTGGTCTATCGGAATCTATAATACTTTATTTCCCTGGATCTTATCCAGTTCATCGTATCTTATGATAATAATTTCAAATTAGTTATTGGTCATTTCAAATGGTTCATATCCATTTCTGATAAAGTATCAAACTCTTTGATTACTTAATCAAAATATATGTTCCATCTCTTTGATGTCTCGCATGTAATTTACACGCTCCCACTGACCTTGAAAACTATCTGGCTAATTCATATAAGTTGGTTCGTCTAAATCATATTTAGAAAAACGAACTTATAAGTGAACGCTCCAATTTTCGTGGTCAATTTAGGCGTTTTACATCGGCTTTGGTCCGAGTAGATCTGTACACATCTATTGGCGAAACCGGTTTCATCATAATCCGTTTTAAAGAAATTAGGATGAAAACCGTTCCCGTCCAACATTATTGTACTTCACTATTTTCTTTTCTGCACCCATCTTTCAACTTTAAAGATTTACTTGCAGAAAGTGAGGAAACATTTTCCTTGGGCACGTAAACTAAATTCTCAAATTTATTTACGCACACGGACCTGCATCAAGTTTTAAATCGGAGTTACTACTCCGGATTTCATCCTAAAAGTTGACTAAGTCATCATTAGTTATGATGTCTTAACTCGACTTTTCGTCTTACGAAAATTCGAGTAAATATACAACTTCCTCATGTTTGATTTAATGAATATCTTATTGATAATGTTCTCATAGAACTTTATCAAAACCTAGGCATTACTATTTGGGACTTAACCCAGAGGGAGGACTTAGCTCAGAGTCACTTACAATGGATCACACTAAATCTAATTAAGTGTGATTCATACCTTTTAACACACCGATGTGTTAACAGACTTGATCTGAGAGAAAATCACATTTTCTTTTAATTACACAAGATTTTATTTAGCTAAGTATTTGACCATTCGATCTAATCGAATCAGTTTAAATACTTTGGTCACTTCGTTCTTTATTTTATCAGACTCGCGTTTCATCAAGAACACGTGTCTTAGTAAAATATATGAATAACTTATTTTGTTAAAAATAGACTCGGGTACATCAGTATGTACGAGACTGAGTTCGACAACTCATTCTCCCACTGTCTTACAGATGGGTTTCGGCCTTTGTATCTAAGAGGCTAAGACTCACAAGTGTCCGTAGACTTCATAATACGAGAGGTCAGACCCCTCTTTATGTGACTCGTGAAGCTTAATCTCTTGATACGGCCTAGTCTAATTTTACCATATAAGTTTGCTACAATCTTGTGTATTTATATATTAACATTTAATATATATATGGTTATTTACAAATTACTTAACACAAAACATTACTTCAGAAGCAATGTGACGACATTCGTCAAAATGTGTTAAACGTCTTTTGTATAACAATTTATTCTGAAATCGTGACATCAAAATACGTCACATTTTCATTTCCTCCTACTTATGCCTCTACTAATGATAAATTAAACTAACTTTCTCAATTGACTTTCCGAAGTGCCTTCTTCCTTTTCTAAATCACATTTAGATATCAACATAAATAAATAGCTATGCAAGCAACTTATGTATCCAAACGCTTGAGCTTTGCAATCTTGAGTGTAGCTCAAGAAGTTGCTTGTCTCAAGATCCGGTTGGGATACATAGTCTTGCATCGCTCATGCACTCGTATTCGACTCAAAACGGTTTGATCGAATTCTCGAACTTTGCGGATTAAAAGTGTTCGTCCATACAACCTTGAGGGTAGCTCGAAAAGTTGTAGGGAGAAACATACTTTGAATGTCCTATATGTTCAAGCTGCCTCATATAGAGACGAGTGACATGTAGCTTTAATTTATTTGTTGAACCCAGAACTTATTGAAATCATATTTCTTAAGTCTGTTTTACAAGGTCATTTAATGTCAATGAGAATATAGTTTAATTACATCAATTAGAATTTAACTTGATATTCAATTAATCAACTTATTGACCAGTTAACTAATTCCAATATTATCAATTGATTCTTTCGGTAAACATAGTCTTGCCCTAGTTTTAGCATATGTTCAATATTAAATATAGGTAGATTGGCTTTTATCTATCTATATCCTCCCACTAATTTTACGAACGTTTTAAAGCTTAATAACGAACGATTTAATCGAATTAAAATTAATGGGTAAGAGTTCCGATCACCTTGAGTCTAAACAACCTTGAGTGTAGCTCAACAAGTTGATTGACTCTGCGATCGGAAGATGACTCTTCATCGATCATATCGGATATGACTCTCTTAATAGGTTTTTGCCCCTAGCCATTCGTGATCATGAGTGTGCTCATCCAAATCACAATGTCTAGTCTAGTCGGACCCTTGTTTTCATGTCTAGCCTGACTTGCCCCTCAGCTCGGTGTATGCACGACACGTCGGTTTGGGTCAGGTCTTAGACTTACATCAAGTCAGACTACATCGTTGACTTAACTTACGCCGGCGCTCGGGGTACGAGACGACGGTTAGGGTTAGTCAAGATTTCATCTTATGTATTTAAGGAGTTGGTTTCTACAGGGTGCCATGTCACAGCTTGAGTGTATCTCAACAACTATAACACGGGCCCTATAGTTGCTAACCCCTAAAATAAGGAGGGCTACGGCTAATCTTGAAAAAGACCATTAACGTATTTGACTTAGATATAGTCCAGGGTGTCATACAATCATGATTCGCGACATTGCGGTCCAGCGGAACTCAGCCAGGGAATTGACTAAGCCAGGATCACTACCCCTTGGACTAGCAAGGGTTGACCCAGAACTCTTAGCCAAGCACATTGACTGGATCATGGTCCATTGAATGAAGCTTGTCATTTTTGTATGTATGCCATAGACTAAACAGCTTTTATTAACAACTAATTAATCCTATCAACTAGTTGAATCCTTAAATTCAAAATTTTTAGGATTTGTTTAATAACTTTTATTAAGTCCTTATCAACTATAAGGTTCACGTGCTACCCTAATCGTTATTAGGATTTTAATAAATTTTATTAACAACGCTAGAAGCGAAGTCCTTTAATGAAAATTAATTATAACAATTAGAATTTAAAAATCATTTAAAGGACTACCCTAATCAGGAATTAGGTCTTAATATTGTTGTTAATGATTTATTAAAACATAGCATGTCATTAAAATTTAAGTAATAAATTTTAATCATTTTTAATGGCTAACCTAAAGGGTTGTCTTGTGTTATCAAATAAGGGACAAGATAAACAAGCCATTAAAATAAAGCTACACTAATTTATCGCATAAAGATAGTGCACAACTATTTAACATTTAAATATACTAAGTTTATCGCATAAACAATTTTTTTTGCATGCAAACATAAATTTAACAATTAAATTTAAAATATGATTTTGAAATTATTTTATTTTTATCTCATAAAAACTTAATTTTAAAATCATAAATTTGCATGCTTTTTAAAAAAAAATTTATCGCATAAAAATTTTAATCTTTAAAATCAGTTTTAAAATTATCTCATAAAATTAAAACATCATTTTAAAAACTTTCAAGCTTAAAAATTTATCAAATAAAAATTTTAGGCAATTTAAACTTATCGCATAAATTTTAAAAGATTTAAAATTGGTTTTAAAAATTTTCACATAAATTTTAAAATGTCATTTTAAAAAAATTTCCATGTTCAAAATTTATCAAAAAGAATTTTTGAACATCTAAAACATTTTTAAAATATTATCTCATAACTTTAAAAACTTTTGAAAGTATTTAAAAGCATTAACATGTTTAATCAAATCGCAGTACCTAGATCGCTACGCAAACCTGGTCTCTGATACCACTGTTGGGGATTGGGCGTTCCCCTAGGGCACAAAAATTCTAGTCCCGTCCTAAGTCGGACGGAACATAGACACAAAATATTTGCAGCGGAAGAAAAACCTATGTTAACTAATTAACATGCAGTTAAAAACTATTTTTAACTTAGCCCTAAGGTCCAAAACCCTATGCCAAGATCTATGCCGACTTGGGATGGGTCTGACCATCCCAAGAAGGATCTAGCCTACTGCGATTAAACTAAACTAATGCTAATAAACTACTTTAACCACATACCCGGAATCTCAGCCCTGGAGCAGGCGAGATGTTCCGCGCCGTCTTCCGAGCTGCTCCCGTCCCACGCCGAGCCGCTCCTTGTACCGCTCCCCGAACCGCTCCTCGAACCGCTCCGCATCCCGAGGCGATCAATCCCCGTGCCGCCGAGCCAACCAACCGCCGAAGAAAGTTTCACGCGAGTGAAACCTCCGCCAAGATTTCGGATCCAGAATCCGAACTCCTTTGTGGCTTTGCTAGAGCCCGCAGGAGTAAGGCAGAATTTTAGGGAGATAGAGAAATATTTATTTAAGCTTAGATCCGAGCGTGCTCCAACATTTACGAGAGCCGCTCAGATCTAGAGCTTGGGACGAGTTTTGAGAAAGGGGGGAGACCCCTATTTATATAGGCGGCGGACTCTCCCCATTTCTCAAAATCCGATGTGGGACTAAATAATTGGGTTAGTTAAAATTAAGTTAGTTTGCACTTCACAAAGTGCAAACTTCCGTGAATTTTAACTCACTCACCGTTGAGCTTCAGGATTGATACAACCTATCAATACGACAAGCGTTCAACGGTGAACGCATAGGAAAAAACCGTTCGTCAATCGGAGTTTGTTTGACCCTCCAATTGAGTGTCAAAGTATGCCAAAAAACCCCACCCAAAAACACAAACCCAGCCGCCGCACGAAGCACGCAGCCCTAGGGCTGCGTGCGGGGCCAACTGCGCCAGGCGCGTGCAGGCGGCGTGCCCGGGCCCGGGCAAAGCCCGGGCCCGCAAATTCTGCCTGGCGCCCATCATGGGCGCCAGTTTTGGCCAACCGGGGGGCGCCACGTGGCGCCCCCCCTTTCCCTTTTGCGGCTGAGAGAAGCCCGGCCTTTGGGCCGGGCCCACACACAAACAAATACAGTTTATTTAAAGGTGTGGGCTTTATTGTTTGGGTCTGTTTTGGGCTCTCTATTTAAACACTTTAAATAGACTTATTGGTCTCGTTTGGACTCCGTTTTCGATGCGGTTCGAACATGTGTTTAGAGCGGGATGAACCCGTCTTACCGGTAACCATTTCCTTGCGTTTGTATTATTAAATATTGTATTAAACAATTTAATACATATTTAATCGCCTTTGCATCAAATGCAAAATAGTCCCTATCTAAGCTTAAATTTCCATATTGCATCAAATGCAATTATCTCTTCTTTTGCATCAAATACAAATATTCTCCCTACCTAATTTCTACCTATTACTAGACGAAGCATTACACTCTGTGTGAGACCCTACAGCCTGACCCTTACAACAGGTTGGGCTCGAAGCCCTATACGGCAGTGACCACGAGCAGTGGTTGCCGTCCCTGCTTCAGGAATCATCATTATGTGGTTGACTCATTGACATGAGTATTGTCGGGACCACCTGACTGTTTCCGTGATGAATTCCGTAGTTATAGTCTTTTCGTCTTAAATATGTCGTGTAGATCAAGTCTGGGGTACGGTCAAACTGTCAACCCCAATAACTTGACTCCGGTTAGTTTCTATCGATCTTTAGTCAACTAATGTTGGACTTCTTCCAACATACTCTGCGCAGAGTTTTTACTAAAGACCGAACTAACTCTACGACACTAACTCCCATTGACCGGGAGAGACGAATCCTCTTTTGGTCATTACTCGCCTCGTACGTTTCAAGTGACACCCAATCAAAAGACCTTTCGACAGGCCTTGCCTCGAAGCTAGGTCAGTTGATCTAAGTGGCACCGTTCACGCACAGGTCTGTCAAAATGACCTCAAGTCAAAAGACCAACTATCCTATCATCACTCAGAGTTATCACTGACAGATTGGTCAATGTAACCATATGATAACTCTAGTGGATCGTTCAGTGAACTCATTCTAATGAGCACCTGTGTCTCGTCTTCGATTTCGCCAAGTCAAGCGATCATGAGATCATCGCCACCGCTAAACGGTGCAGACCAAGACACAATGGTCTATCCGATGTTTCGATATCCTTGTCTCGAAACATCTACGACCACGAACCATTTTAGACTTATGCTACAGACGGTCAAACGTTTCTCCATGATCGAGATACTCATCTCGATACACGTTTGACCTTGCATAAAGTCTCAGGACTTTACCTAAGTCGATATCTAATTATAAAATAACTTAGATAAATTATTACCAAACAGCTTACTGTTATTTCGAACAAGATGTTTGTGCTATTCACACAGGAATAAATGGCCTCGAGGGCACCATATTCCTACAAGAACTCACTCCCCCAAGCTAAAGTGCACAGTGTCCTCAATGTGCGAAGTGTGGCACACCGAGAGACGTGTAATGTGAGGGGTAGGTGAGGATGCATGCATGATAAAAAGGAAAATAAAATAAAATAAAAAATAACGAAATGAAAAATATGATGCGGACAGGATGTATGCAGATATAGGAGTGAAATAGATATAATAGTGTGACACCAAAAACTGTCCCTCTCTCCCAAAAATGATATACAAATATATGATCAAAATGTGGACCCAAAAATAGTGAGGGGAGGTGGGGTGGGCAAAAAGCATCAGGACCCAGCAGAGACGGGCAGCACAACGGCAAAAAAGAGTCAATGGCATCAAGGGTGCCTAAGAGGGTGGGGCTGCGCCGTCTCCGTCCTGAGGCGGAGGAGGAGGAGGAGGTGGTGGTGGTGGCTGGGGAACAGACTGCTGAGTGGGTGTGGGTGTGGGTACGGAAGCAGGCTGGGGGTGGGTAGGGGTGGGGGTGGGTACCTGTTGGGTGGGTGTGGGTGTGGGTACGGAAGCAGGCTGGGTGGGGGTAGGGGTGGGGGTGGGTACCTGCTGGGTGGGTGTGGGTGTGGGTACGCGAGGGAGCCGGTCGAGAATCTGCGTGAGGCAATAGTGAATGCCAGGGAGAAGGTCGAAACGGCTGGCCATGGTGGTGACGGTGGCAGACATGGTCCTGAGGTCACCTCTGAGGGCACTCACCGCCCCCTCGAGAGCACGAATGCTCAGAAGTACAGTGTCGGGGGGAGGTGGTGCAGAGGGACGCACCTGTCTGTGCTGTGCAGGACGAGGCTGGCGGACTCGGGTGGTGTAGGTGATGGGCTCAGCAGGCATGTGGAGGTAGGGGGCTGTGCTCACTAGTGTGGGCCTAGCCTCAGGGCGAGGCTGGGGCGCAGGCTGGCGCGAGGTGGAAGCAACAACAGCGGAAGTGGAGTATAAGAGTGGCGACGAGGCGGCCAGAGAGGTCAGTGACACAGACGTGTGGATAGACGTCACGACACTCTGAGAAAGTACGGCTGCGGTGGGGACAGAAGTGAAAGCCGCTGGGGAGGAAGCGTGGGGTCCGAAAGGCGAAATCCCAGCGGAGATCATGCTAGCCATGGTCTCCACGACCGCAGCAAAAGAGGGCTCTCCACTCTCAACGAAGGTCGGTGGGCGCTCGGGAAGTGCAGAGCAAAGGGGCTCAACGGACAGAGGGCCAGCAGGAGTGGTGGGAGTGGTGGTGAGCGTGGAGGTAGTGGGGGTGGTCTCAGCGAGTGTACTCCCGACACCGGCAGAAGTGTGGACAGAGGTGTCGGGAGCAGCAGAAATATCAGGCTGCTGAGGGGCCACGGGGTCAGCGGGTGCGATGGGGGCAGCGGGGGCAGCGTGGTCAGCGGGTGCAGCGGGGGCAGCGTGGGCCTGCTCAGCCTCCTCGGCCTCGAGCACCTAGGCGGCGGGGATCAGAAGATCCATCGCCGGAAGCCAGTCCACCTGTGCTGGTGCTATCTGTGTGCGAGCTGGGCTCGGAAGAATCATATAATCAGCATCGAATGGACCATGCAACCAGACCCAGTGCCGCTGACCATGCGGATGAAGCATCTTCATCCGGGCCATGACATCTATGGACAGGGAAGTGGGGCCTGGAGAACGACGCAAATCGGCCGGAAGGTCCTCGCCGGTCATCAAGGTGAGTAGTGTGATCAGACCGCCGCAGCATATCGGTGAGCGAGCGCCCACCGATACAATGATGCGGTCCAAAAACCAGCTCGCGATATCAATCACGACGGCGGGGACCAACTCGTCACTGTCCCTAGCTAGAACTCTGGGACGCGTCATCGCATAGAGCATATAAAGCTCTGGCGTGGACATCGTCCCAGGCTCATACCTCGCCAAAAAGGTAGTCGCCATAAGGCGCTGAGCTATGCGGAGGCAGGGATGGACGATGGCCGAGGCCTTTGCCCTACTAGGGTCAAAGGCGGCAGGTAGACCCGTGATCCGGGCCCAGAAGGCGCCGGAATCGAACGAAGGTGGGGGAATGTGAGTGGGGGCGTAACCACGGTCGACCCCGGGGACATCGGGCCACGAAAAGAATGCTCTCATCATACCGAGAGTGACCTGGCACTCCCGGTCCATGAACCTAAACGAGCATCCCTCGTCGGTCCGGGCGATAGAACTAAGGACCTCAAGTGTCGGACGGAGAAACGTGTCCGCCGACACCTGGAAGAAATCTCGCCAGCCCACGTTGTCAAACAACGTGATCATCCCCTCAAGTACCCCCAGGCGTCCTAGGTCTGCAAGGTGTGCGAACCTGGAGGGTACGATCGAGCGCTGGGAAATGCGCTCAAAAACGACGCGGTGTGCGTCGTCCCGGAACGTAATTCCCAGCGGCCCGACAAGTGGAGCCGGTGGTGGTGGCTGTGGGACGGCAGGGAGTGGCTGTGCGGGGTGAATGGGCTGTGCGGGCTCTGCAGGCTGTGCGGGGTGTGCGGGGCCTGCAGGCTGTGCTGGGTGAACGGGGTGTGGTGGAGTAGGCGGAGGAGATTCCTCCACCTCGTGGGAGGGGCCGGCATCATCCGACCGCTTCAGCTTGGCGGAAGCTCTCATCGACCGCGGCCGTGTCCGGGGCGGCATATGGCCCCCGGGTGCTCACCAAAAACGTGAAAAGTGCGGAGTGCGTAAAATAAAGGAAAGAGTATACCGCGACATGCCGCGAGAGCAAAGATATGGAAGCGTGCGAAGACGACGCCTCCACGTAGCCCAAAACGATCCCCGGAAGCTCCCTTGGGCTCCCCTAAGCTCCCCAATATAACCTGCGCATCAAACGAAGAGATTAGCGTGTAATATTCAAAACGTATGGGGGGTTAGGGGTATAATAGATAGAAATTGAATTTAATTTGGGTTTGGGGTTCGATAAACACATGGATCGTCAAGAAATACGAGAGAGAAGAGAAAATAGGGCGAATAAGGCGTTACCGGAGTTGGCCGGAGGTGTGGCCGCCGGCGGTGACTCGGGCGAGGCGCGGCGACGATCGGCCGGAGTTGGGTGGCCGAGCGCCGGCGCGGGGCGCGTTGTCGGGTGAGTGAGGGGGAAGATCGGGGCCGAGGGAGTCGAAGGGTCGAGCGCTGTGCGTTTTAGTTGTTTCGAAAATCACGCCGCCCCGCTCCCTCTTATATAGAAAAAGTTACGACTCGGCCGAGTGACGTAGTCGCTCGGCCGAGTGAACGCAACGGAAAATTTTGGAAAATACCTCCCCGCTTACGACTCGGCCAAGTGTCCTTGCCATCCTCGGCCGAGTGGAGTAAGTCCATTCGGCCGAGTGGCTCAAGCTACTCGGCAAGACTCGCCCTAGGAGCGTATCAGTTATACTCGGCCGAGTGAATATATATACTCGGCCGAGTGGCAATTATACTGAAATCAAGAAAAGAAACAGAGAGTTGGGTACAGCAGACTTCCCTCGTTCGTGAGCCGCTCGGGCGGACGAACTTGTGTGCTCGGCCGAGTGACTAGTATACTCAGCCAAGTGAACTTTGCTTTCTGTTGTTTGGCTTCGTTTGGGCTCTAAACTCTGTTTTTCTTCCTCCAGTCGATTTCATCTTCCTCCTAAGCATCGAGCGCATTCCTGGTGCGCTCCTCGTCGCCTCGTTCATCCTCCTCATGATGGATTTCCATATCTCCTCTCCTGTCAAGAAAAATAGGACCCGTTATCACGAAATTTTTTCGGGCAAACGACTCAAAACACTAATAATTTCTAAAACAAAAGTAAAAGAAAAGTAAAAATAAAGCGATAACCGTCGGGTTGCCTCCCGACAAGCGCTCGTTTAAGGTCGTGAGCTCGACCTCCTTTGATTTTCAATTAATGCTGGATATTGGGTGCATATGAGATGCACCCGTCAAATTTTCCGGGGAGAACGCTTGGATTCAGAAGTTGCGGCGGCGTGTTCTCCCTCGGTGATCTCTCGTCTTGAGTAGTGTTGGGGGGTGGCTCCCCCAAGCTAGCGCTTGCTCCGGTCCTCGGCTTCACCGGTGACACCGATTTCTGTATCGGCGGAGCTTTCTTCGGAGACTTCAGTTTTGAGAGCTTGCAGAGCTCTCGAATCCTTGCGACATCAGCGTCGCCTTCATCAATTTCCATGGAGAAGTCGGGGGAATGCTCCATCTTTTCATCTTGGCCTAAGTCCGGCCCTTACTCAAAATCTTCTTTGAATAGAGCGCCGATCGAATGGGGGATCGCCTCCTCAATAACCTCGTCAAGGAGGTCTGAAAGATCATCCGGCCGTCCTTTTAGCAGATATATTCTATTGGTTTCCCCAATTGGGGCTCCCTCGGAATAATGCTTGAGCCTCTGGCCATTTACTTTGAATGTGGCTCCGTCCTTGCTTTCCAACTCAAAAGCCCCTCCCGGTTGTATGTGCTTGATGGTGAAAGGTCCGGACCAACGTGACCTCAACTTACCGGGAAATAATCGGAGCCGGGAATTATATAGCAAGACCTTGTCTCCCACCTTGAAGTCTGTAACGGTTATGCGCGCATCGTGGAGAATCTTGGTCCTTTCTTTGTAAATTCTTGAGCTCTCGTAGGCGTCTCTCCTTATCTCATCAAGCTCGTTGATGTCCAAGAGTCGCCTCACCGCCGCACTCTTATAGTCATAATTAAGGGTCCTGATGGCCCAATATGCGCGGTGCTCCAACTCTACCGGCAAGTGGCAAGCTTTCCCATAAACAAGTCGGAACGGTGTGGTGCCGATGGGAGTGCGAAAGGCCGTGCGATATGCCCATAGAGCATCGTTTAACTTCATTGACCAATCCTTTCTAGATCGATCCATGGTTTTCTCAAGAATTTGCTTGATCTCTCTATTTGAGACTTCCACTTGGCCGCTTGTCTGGGGGTGATATGCCATGCCAACTCTATGGTTTACCCCGTACTTCTTCAGCATGGCTTCAAACTTATTCTCTATGAAATGGCTCCCCCCGTCGCTTATCAAAGTACGAGGCACTCCGAAGCGTGGGAAGATGTTCTGCTTGAAGAACTTAGAGACAACCCTTGCATCATTGGTGGGGGTAGCGATTGCTTCCACCCATTTGGAGACGTAGTCAACGGCTAATAGGATGTATTTGTTACCATTGCTCGACGGAAATGGTCCCATGAAGTCCACTCCCCAACAATCAAAAAGCTCAATTTCTTGGATGGGCCTCATATGCATCTCATTGCGTTTGGAGATATTCCCGGTCCGTTGGCATCTGTCGCACCCCTTTACAAAGTCGTGGGTGTTTCTAAACATTGTTGGCCAGAAGAATCCGCTCTGCAGAATCTTAGCGGTTGTCTTAGAGGCGGCATGATGTCCCCCGCATGGCAGACCGTGGCAATGCAAAATGATAGATGTTGCCTCCTCTTTAGAAGCACACCTCCGAATAACACTATCTTTGCATATCTTGAAGAGGTATGGATCTTCCCAAAAATAGCTACGGACCTCATGCAAAAATCTCCTCTTTTGGTGCGTGGGCATCCCATGCGGTTTAATTCCACAAGCCAAGTAATTGACGAAGTCCGCGTACCAAGGTACTTCTCCGGTCCTTATGGCGTATAGCCTCTCATCCACAAATGTGTCGTCGATAGGCAAACTCTCGTCTTCCTTGTGGCGAATAAGCCTAGACAAATGGTCCGCCACAACATTGTCCGTACCTTTCTTGTCTCTGATCTCCAAATCGAACTCTTGCAGCAAGAGTATCCACCTAATTAACCGAGGCTTGGCTTCTTTCTTGTTTAAAAGATATTTCAACGCCGCATGGTCGGTGTGGACAATCACCTTGGAACCGAGGAGGTAGGAATGAAACTTCTCGATGGAATAGACGACCGCTAGAAGCTCTTTTTCGGTAGTTGTATAGTTTTTCTGCGCGTCATCCAATGTCTTGCTCGCATAGAATATCGCATGAAGCTTCCTATCTTTCCTTTGACCCAATGCCGCTCCAATGGCTTGGTCGCTAGCATCACACATTAGCTCAAAGGGAAGGCTCCAATCCGGTGGTTGTATGATGGGCGCGGAGACTAGTGCTTCCTTCAAGGTATTGAAGGCTTGCAAGTATTCCTCTGAAAAAATAAAAGGAGTATCTTTAGCGAGCAAGGAAGTAAGCGGTCGGGCAATCGAGGTGAAATCCTTGATGAAGCGGCGGTAAAACCCCGCATGACCAAGAAAGCCTCTAATGCCCTTGACATTAATAGGTGGAGGGAGTTTCTCGATTATCTCAATCTTTGCTTTACCTACCTCAATTCCTCTCGAGGAGACAAGGTGCCCGAGGACTATACCTTCCGTGACCATGAAGTGACACTTCTCCCAATTTAGAGTGAGATTGTTTTGTTGGCACCTTTTAAGGACTTTAGTAAGATTGGCCAAACAAGAGTCAAACTCACTTCCATAAACCGAAAAATCATCCTTAAAAACTTCCATAATATTTTCAATATAATCAGAAAATATGGATGTCATACACCTCTGAAAGGTGGCGGGAGCATTACAAAGACCAAACGGCATCCTACGGTAGGCATATGTACCATATGGACAAGTAAAAGTGGTCTTTTCTTGGTCATCTTCGTGCAAAGGGATTTGGAAGAATCCCGAATACCCATCTAGATAACAAAAGTATTTATGTTTAGCTAGGCGTTCAAGCATTTGATCAATGAAGGGCAATGGGTAATGGTCCTTTCGGGTAGCTTTATTTAGTTTCCTATAATCAATACACATTCGCCATCCCGTGACGGTGCGTGTAGAAATGGGCTCTCCTTTATCATTTTTTATAACTGTCATCCCCCCTTTCTTGGGGACGACGTGAACAGGGCTAACCCATCAACTGTCAGAGATAGGATAAATAATACCGGCGTCAAGCAATTTTAGGATTTCCTTTTTAACCACCTCCTTCATGTTCGGGTTTAACCGCCTTTGAGGCTATATGGAGGTGGCGTCAGTATCTTCCAAATGGATCCTATGTGTGCAAAGCCTAGGGCTTATCCCTTTCAGATCGGAGATAGTGTAGCCAAGGACATCTTTATGGCTCCTAAGAACGCCTAGGAGTTTTTCAAGTTGATCTTGCGTGAGGTGGGAGTTGACTATCACCGGAAAAGTTAATTTGTTACCCAAGAAGGCATACCTTAGATTCGGCGGTAATTGTTTAAGTTCTACCTCAAGAGGTGCCACTCCTTCTACTTCATCAGCTCGCATGAGTTTGGCTTCTTCCCTTTCATCCGAGTCTAGCTCATGTTCAGGTGGCGTGCTCTCATGTGAAGACTCAGACTCACTACTTAGTGAGGACGATGCATCGAAATAGGCGCTCTCCGATTCTGTGCTAGCATCGTCAAAACCTTCACCCTGCTCCGGTTCGTTCCTGGAGTCAAGAAACACATCAGACGATTCATAAAAGCAAGAGTGAGTGTCATAGAGTGTAACTCCCTGAACATTAGTTTGCTCGAAAGATTCTTCAGGAGTATAGTGCTCTTCGACACTTGTTCTACCGTCTTCGAAATATAACTTGTCATCTATCGCATCAACTCTGACATTGCCCCCGATATTCCCATCCGGGGAGACTTGATCCATCACGAAACTAGCAAACAGTTGTTCGTCGGGGTCCTTGATATCGATAGCAAAAGCTCCGGTGGCGTGGACCTCGTCGACAAGCTCCTTAAGGAGGTCTGTGAAGGAGTCATAATCTTCCTGACTGAGTTCCGTTGTCGACATTGCATCCTCCATTCTCCCTGTTAAGATCTTATGCAAAATACGCGGAGAGTATGCAAATAGGGCTGCAAACAGAGTTAGAACAGGATGCAGAAGAAAGTAAAGAAAGAAAGAAAAATAACCGGGTTGTCGATGCCGAACACCGTCAAAATGGTCTCCCCGGCAACGGCGCCAAAAACTTTATCGCTTCACAATGTAACCCAAAAAGAGTGACCGTGTAGTTTTACCGCAAGCGCACGGTGTAGCGGCGAGCGGGTATCGAACACAGGGAGGACGAATGACGGTGTCTTCTCCGAACAACCTGGCTATAGGAACAGAAAAGATGGAATTTGCCTTTCGGCGATTCTGTCACAATCGTCAGACAAAGTATAGAGATATAGAATCAATTAAAGACGTCTAGGGAATAGGGAATCCCCGCTACTCACTGTACTTTGTCAATATGATTCATTGGTATCACAATTGCTAGGGTAGAATTTCGGATGAACTAGTTGCAACTGAATGTAAAACCTAGCTCACGCTCTCTCGCTGTTGCCAGTATATAGCTAACCTAGATTTGGGTCCAATCTCTTGCAAACCCTAGCCTAGGCAAGCTAGCATTAGGATCAACATCATCGTTCAATCGCGTCCCGAGCCCACTCTCGTGCAAACTCGGGCCGCGACCTAGGTTGGGATAGTTCCTACCCGTCCAATCTCTTGCAAACGGGTATCGGCATGGAATTGCAACCGAGAACCCTAGTATCGGTCCAATCTCTTGCAAACCGATACTACGGAAACTCGATTTCAACCCAATTCGGATTTCTAGGGTTTCCTATTGAATTGGGATCCAATCTCTTGCAAATCCCAATCGATATGAACACCTAGCTATCCGTAATAAATCGATCCCAAACTAACCCTAATAGCAATTCTAGCAATATTTCTACCAAATCATCACAAATCGGAAATTGGGCTCGTAGGGTTCATCCCCACGCCCCAAGACGTTAGGACTACTCACAATTCATATCACAAATGCAAAAATAATCAATGGAAATAACAATAGGATTCATCACAATATTCAAATAAGCAATAAAAATAAGATTTTTAATGGAGAGGGAGACAAACCAATAGAGTTCTCCAAGAATCCAACAAAAATAAACTTTTCTCTCCTCTCCAATCACACTAATCAAAAGCTAAAAAGTTTAATCTAAAAAGCTGCAAAAAGTAAAGGAAAAAGCCCCCTAACCTAGGTCAAAAACTGGGGTTAAATACCCCCCAAAATCGTCCAAAAAACTGTGACCAAAATGCCCCTGCGCAGCCTGAAAATCGCAATTTACGCTACAGGCAGCGCGGCTCACTCGGCCGAGTGACAAAAGTCGCTCGGCCGAGTAAGAAACCCTGAGAATTTCCAGTAAGTCTGGGTCTTCGGGGGTCTTCACTTCGGGGGTCGCTCGGCCGAGTGAGTTGTCGTCACTGGGCCGATGGCTTCTATATACTCGGGCGGTCGGCATTTTCCACTCGGCCGAGTGGGTCTTCTGAAGCTCAGGCAGACGAAAAACAGTAAGTTGGCTCTTTTTGATGGGCGTCATCTGAGTGCCACTCGGGCGGACGGGGTCTAGTCACTCGGCCGATGTGGCTTCCGATGCTCGGCCGAGTGCACACAAGAAGTGTGTCCGATCTGGTCGGCCGAGAGGTGTCTCGCTGGTCGGCCGAGTGACTCCTTCACTCGGCCGAGTGAGACACCAAAAATGCCCATTCAGCTTGTTTTTTGCCTCCTCGTCGCTCCTGCGACGTTCTTTCTTCCTCCGCTCCTCTCCAATGACAAAATACCCCTCGGGGAGGTAGTCGGTGACACTCTGGAGTAGGCGTATCTCGGGATCACTCCAAATCGCTCCAAATCACCTGAAATACGACAAAAACAACAAATCGTGAAAAGTATCGCAATATCGTCGATATATCGTGAAAAACATGATTTGAGCGATCTAAATGGCATGCAAACATGCGGAAAAAAGGTGTAAAATATGGAGGGATCAATGTCCGTCTTCGTCCAGCGTCTTCTATACATCACCCCTTCATGGATCACGTACCGGAGTGCCTTTGCTCCAGGGATCGACGCTCATCCTGGTCCGTTGGCACCTCCCCGCTGGAGAGGTATCGGACGATCGAATCCATCCAAGTGTGGTCTTCGTCGATGACCATTACTTCTTTCTTCTCCGTACTGTGGAACTGGAGATTCTCCACGTAGATGGCCCGACCCAATTCCCTGGATGAGGAGGAAGCCAGCTTGGATATGGCGTCTGCGCGGGCGTTTTCCGACCGCGGGAAGTGCAGGGTCTCAGCTCGTTGGAATTTGGACAGCTCAGCTTTGGTCGAGGCAAGGTAACTCCCCTGCAATTGGTTGATGACAAGCTTCGAGTCGCTGAGGAGGCGTACGGCCTCGGCTCCGAGTCCTCTGGCCAGCCTCAACCTGTTTATTGCGGCCTCATACTCGGCCACGTTGTTGGTGGCCGAAAACTCGAACCGGAGCGCGTACTCGACGCTGCTTCCTTCAGGGGATCGAATCACGATACCGGCCCCACTTTCGGCCCGGGTTGTCGATCCGTCTACGTGGACGACCCATGTGTCCGGATCCCCTGAATGGCTGGCGAGAGCAATGTCAGTCGAAAGGAAAGACAAGGGTTGGGGAATTACCGTGGCCGGCTCTCGTCCTCGTGGGGTATCCCCATTCAATGGTGCACTCGGCGATGAAGTCTGCCAGGGCCTACCCTTTTATGGCCGTGCGCGGCTTGAATCGAAGGTCGAACTCGCTCAGTTCCACTCCCCAATTCAACATCCTTCCCATCCGATCGAATCGCTTAAGGTTCCGTTCGAGTTGGGAATTAGTAAGGACCAGTATCGTGTGGGCTTGGAAGTATGGTCAGAGTCTTCAGGCCGAGAGCACGAGGGCGTACGCAAGCTTCTCCATGGGTGTGTACCGTCCCTCTGCGTCTTTCAAGACTCGGCTGGTATAATACACCGGCCTCTGTACTCCGTTATCCTCACGGATTATCACCGAGCTCACAGCTTCACCTGCACAGGCTAGGTAGAGGCTCAGCGACTCTCCTTCTCGTGGTTTGGAGAGGAGTGGCAGACTGCGAAGGTACTCCTTGAGTTCAGCGAACGTTCGGGTGCAGTCCTCATCCCAGTGTATTTTTTTCCTCTTGTCGGCGGGTTCGGCAATTGCTCTCCTCAGGGTCTTGAAGAATGGGAGGGACCTCTCTACCGACTTGGACAGGAAACGCCCCAGAGCGGCGATGCGCCCGTTCAACCTCTGCAGCTCTTTGATTATCCTTGGTTCCCGCATGTTGATCAACGCCTCGATCTTGTCGGGGTTGGCCTTAATGCCTCAGTTAGTGATCATGAATCCAAAGAACTTGTCGGATCTGACCCCGAATGTGCACTTTGTGGGATTGAGCCGGATGTTGTGCCTTCGCAGTCGTTCGAAGGTTTCCCTGAGGTCGGCGATGTGCTCTCCTGGCCCTCTCGATTTGACGAGCATGTCGTCCATGTAGACCTCCAGGTTCCTACCTATCTGGGAGTCGAATACTTTGTTGATCATTCTCTGGTAGGTCGCCCCCGCGTTCTTCAACCCAAAAGGCATCTTCTTGTAGCAGAAGGTCCCCCGGTCCGTTGTGAAGGAGGTCTTCTCTTCGTACCGAGGGTCCATCTGGACTTGATTGTATCCGGAGTAGGCGTCCATGAAGCTGAGCATCTCGTATCTCGAAGCGCTATCCACGAGATGATCGATGCGGGGGAGTGGATAGCTGTCCTTGGGGCAAGCCTTGTTGAGGTCGCTGAAGTCCACACACATGCGCCACTTCCCATTGGACTTCTTGACCATCACGATGTTGGACAACCACTTCGGGTACCAGACCTCCCGGATGAAGCCGGCGTCGAGAAGGCGCTCCACCTCCTCGGAGGCAGCCTTCCTCTTCTCGCCACCTAGGTTTCGCTTTTTCTGTCTGACCGGCTTGAAGTTGGGGTCGGCGTTCAGCTGGTGCATAATCACCCGGGGATCTACGCCAGGCATGTCGTCGGGCGACCATGCGAAGACGTCAAGATTGGCCTCTAAGCATTCGATCAGCTCGTCTCTTAAGCCGGGGCTCAGTCCAGACCCAATGGAGACGAATATCCCTTCGACATTCGTGACAGGGATTAGCTCCGGCTCCTCCTCGGGAGTGGGTCTTGGTCCGTATCTTAAGTCAAGTGAGGCCATTGGATCATCAGGCCGCTCGGCGGGCTCCTCGCCGGCCAGCTGGTAGCAGACCTTTAGCCCCCCTGTGTCGCCCTCGACTTGTCCAATCCCCCTCGGGGTCTAGAATCTGATCGTCCGATGGAGAGTCGAGATCACCGCCCCGATCGCGTTGAGGAGCAGGCGACCGATGATGTCGTTATATGCTGATCCGATCCTCAGCGCTACGAACTCCATCATCAGTGTCACCGATTCAGGCGGGCTCCCAAGAGTGACAGGTAGGCGGATCACCCCGACGATCGGTGCGGAGTGTCCGGTGAACCGATCACCGGCCCCGAGCTTGGTTCTAGGTCCTCGCCCCGCAGCTCCATCCTCTCCAGAGTTGACATGAAAAGGATGTCACACGAGCTGCCAGTATCGACGAGCATCCGCCTCACCATGGATGTGTCGATGACAGCGAAAACCACGAGCGCTTCGTCCGACAGCGGTTTTTCCCTTGCAACAGCACCCTGCAGACCGGGGGAGGTGAGGAAGGGCTTCCATCCCCCACATCGCTGCCATCCGCTCGGACTGGCCGGGGACGGACCGGATCCCTGGTTCGGGACATGCCCCGAGCCGTCACGGTTCCTTCCTGCCTGTCGCGATACGTCCCCCGTGCCATTACCGGGACCGCTGCCTTCCCTCGCTTCTGGGAGTGAGGCCGCGACATCGTTGGTGTGGTTGTTTTTACGTGGGTGTTCGCTCGTTCCCACAGACGGCGCCAGATGTTTACGAGTGTTTTCTCACCACGATTTCGTTGACCGGCGACTGGTTGGTCAACGTGGTCAAGGGGTCGAAGGGATCCCTTGGGCACGCCAAGCTCACATGCTCTCAGCATGGGTAGGCGACTGATCTGCTGCTGAGCAGACGCTTCTCGGCTAAGCATCGGTCTTCGGTCGATGCGGAGACGAGGGGAAGCCTCGTTTCCGGGTCGGGTGCTCGGCCTCGGCTGGATGAGCGTCGAGGGGTAGCCACGGTGCTTGGAATGCTCCTTGGTCTTGACTGGCCTTAGCTCTCGCTGGCGACGAGCAGGTCAGCTCCGTGACGAGGGGTAGCCTCGGCGCCTTGGTTTAGCTCCTTCCTGGACAGACGAGAAAGCTCGTCAGGGGGGCCAGACCTTGGTTCCGGCCAAGTCCCCTCCGATGCCTAAGTCAGAACGGATCTGTGCGACGCTCGGCAGGCACGACACGGCTTAGGACGAGACCAGTACCCGTGACCTCTGACCGAGCGATGACAGAGGAGATAATTTGGGGTAAAAGGGCAAGGTCTTGTTTATCGAAATACCTCAGTAGTGGGTGTCAAGGATTCGATCCCTCTCCCGGTTGCCCCAGCTCTCCTTTTTATTGGGTTTGGCCCACGATTGCCCTTAATCCACGCCCCTCGTCCGCCTCCCATCACGCCCCCATGATCCGCCTTCTTCAAGGCGCCTGCGCGTCGTGGGGGGTTGATTAGTGGGCTCCTTAATGGTCATTAAGGTTCCACCCTTCCAGGGGGACGGTTGTCTTCGGAGAGCACGAGCTGATCGTGTGTTCTCTGGGCCAGGGCCGGCCCGACTTCAAGTTCTTCCACGGGCCTCGTCATGTGGGCTTACTCCCTTACGTAGGCTTCCCGTCCTTGGCTTGGGCTTGGGTCTCCTGTTCTTTGACTTCTCCAAAATAGTCGTATCAAGAGTTAACTACACAATATGATTTGTACAGAAGAGTTATGGGTGAAGAAGATGCACAATTAAATAAAGAGGCCATTGCATATATGGATGACAACCCCCAGAGACAATTTTGGATGACCATACCAAAAGCTGGACATTTCATAGTAAGTTAGTATAACCGTGTTGTACATTTTCTATCCAAGTTACAGTGTCTAATATTTTTCCTTTAAAAACAGCTCCAGACCCATTGCAGCCCCGCGGACACATCACGATTGATTTTGTGAATAATAATTGATTCGGGATAGATATTGCATATTTATTCCCCTTATTTGTTGTTCTTGTTCATATATCATGTTCAATTTAGCTTCGATGCGTCATTTCGATTATATCATCTTATATTTGAGCTATTCAATTATTTATGCATAAAGCACAATTTTTATATGTTATTATCATCACTATCTTTGTCTGCTACTATTTGTCAGTTAAAGATGCCGAAGTCCTGATTCCAAGAATTTTCTGAGGTCGGAGCTATTTTCTAAATTTTTTGGAAGACAATATAATGGTGTTGATTTTTCAGGGTATAGACTGTCTGTATGTAAAGTGTCGACTTAAGTTAATGGAGCGGATTTTAGGCGTAGAAATAGACCCGCAAGATGTAGTCCGACACAATACGAAATTGGGGGTGCTTTTTTAGGGCTTTGGCTCACTCTCTTTCCATCATTCCATTCTATCGTCTTCTACTTCAACCTAGGCTTTGGGGAGCTATTGGTAGATCAACGAATCTTGAAGGAGCGCAACTTGATGGAAAGCTTTTATTTTTAGGAGAAATCTCAGGTGATTTCTTCCCATTCTTGTAATTGATTTAGTTGATTGTAAGAATGATTTGGATGTTGATTTTGAGTAAAAATTGGTCATTTCTCATTATAATGCATCAAATCTATTTTGTGTGGTTGCTTGGTTATTTGTGGTTGTGTGTCTATGGTTATTTTAGCTCTTGCAAGAGTTATTGTCTATGCGAATGGATTATTGTGATATATCTTTGACTTAGGGATCCTAGTGGATCATCCCTAGAGTGGAGCAAGCCTAGATGGAACCACTCTTCAATATTTTTATGCCATTATTTCAATAATGCATCCACTACTTTTATTCCACACCAATTTCAATTAAATGCCACATCCACCGATTGTTCATTTCTTAGCCAGGTTGACAATTGAATTATATTATAGTCGAACCCGTATGCCTAGTAACCACATTGATCCACACACCACGCATGCCTCCTTGCATATTTGTTCTCCCGATTTTCCTAGCCAAGAATGTTGATTTGGTAGATGGTTTCATACCCGATTTTCACACTACCTCCACAGTTATACCTTAGGTAGTAGGTAGTATCTTTGCCATTATCTCTCCTTATTTAGTTGAACTCGTGATTGCAAGACAACTTATCCACGTGATCCGACCCGGTCTCACCGAAATTTATTACTTGTTGAACTCCTGTACTTGGGAGTATCGCTCACTATATTTTAAGACGAATCAAGTTTTTGGCATTGTTACCGAAGACAACGATTTTTTCATATTACATTTTTGAGTGATTTTGGAAATTTTGGCGTGATACATGCTTCTATTTAGTGTGAGTCTTTTCGATTCTTTATTTTCCACTTATTGAGTCTTTCATCGTTATTTATTTTTCACCATTGAGTCCTTCTATTTACTTTAATTTTTTATTTTTCTTTAAAAACCCAATTCAAAAAATATATATTGCAATGGACTTCAGTGGCATGAAATTTTGCTATGATGCACATCCATCTTCTTTGCACATGACGAGAATGATGAAGTGTAGGATTGTAAACATTCGTCAAAGCGATGGTGAATCTTTCTTTCATGCCTGGAGGAGGTTCACAGATTTATTGGTTGATTGTCCGAATTTTGGGTACACAAAGACCAAGCTCTTCCAGCTCTTCTGTGAGAGGTTGCAGGAGGAGATATGGGATTTCATTGTGATGTTGGACAATGGGGCCTGTGTGGAGTTCACATCCGATGATGCTGGGAAGCACTTGGAGTCCATCGAGGAGATTGTACAACCAATGGATGTAACTCCAGAGTATGAGCCGATAGAGCTTCATTGCGATGACACTGAAGCATGCCTTGATAAGGAGAGCCAAGCGTAGACGTAACCTTACGACCCTTGAGTGAGGAGTTTCAGTTGATCATTCAGACACAGGAGGCTCAGTCCCGATATTTTCTACGAAGCATGGAGATTAGGAATGAATATATCCAACAAATTATATTGAGTCTCACATTGCTTACCTCTTACTTGGGAGAAGGTAATCCACCCGATCAAAAATATCTTTTATTTAACTTGGATTCTTCTTTTCTTGCAGGTGATGTGTGCAAAGCGGGAGAGGATGAGCGAATAATTTTGGATGAGCAGGAGGAGGCAAATCAGGACATGAGCTTAGCGATCACTTCAGTGGAGCCTAATCTCTGCCCTTCCTCAGCTTTTTCCAAAAATCCCACATTCCTCTCCACCATTGTTGTGCATCATATCGAAAATGGTGCAATATTTTCAGGAAGTTTTCGCCACCATGGTTTACTTTCATTAATTTATTTTGATGATTCTATTTGGTGAAACCTTGTCGAAAGACAACGATGCCTGCTTTGGATTGACATAACCTCTCCCCCACATGTCATATTAAAAGAATTTAAGGAGAGAGCCTTTGTGGTTGCGTTGCTAGGATCCAAAGTGATTTGTGGAAGAAATACGCTCGTAGAGAAGTGCAAGATTTGATTGAGTAGCTTTCTCCACCGTTGGACATCTGCGATCTGCCTTTTGCGACGGTGCCTTCTATCCAGTAGTGTAAATAAAGAAAACAAATGTTTTAAGTTTTATATGCTTTAGTATTATTTTTAAATTTGTTTATGCTTTGGTTTCTAGGATCTTTTAGCAAGATCTAATACTCTCTCAACATTGAGGACAATATTTATTTTAAGTTGGTGGAGAGTGTTAGAATCTTTAGGATTTTTACTTAGAAATTCTTTAGGAGACCTACATTTTTCCGTCACGTATCATCTTACATGTATACCATTTACTATCCTTGCTCATGTGCTAGTTGTTTTCTTTGCCACTTGCATGCTTCATGTTCATGCATATATTTGGATTCAAACTTTATGTTCAAACTTTCAATTGTGATTGTCATGCATTTTATTGCTTTTCTTCATGAGATCATTTTAATTTGTCATTTGTGATACGAGTCCATATTTCATAAATTTTATCTTTGAAATGTTTTGGATTTAGTTTGGTGTAATCTTTATGATGCATGAGTTAGAGTTGAGGCAATTGAATTGACTAGTTTTCAAGTCGATGGGTTTTGATTATAATTACGCTTGGTATATTCTAGGTCTGGTTGGTTGGTGCGTTGATTCAAAAAAAGAGAGAGAAAGAAAGCAAAAACAAACGAAAACAAAAAGAGAAAGAAAAGAAGAATAAGTGTATTTTCTTTTAGTCTTGTTGAGTAGCTGGGTCCTCGTGCCTCATGAAGCATTGTGGATTTGCGTCGAAAGATAAGATTTAAAGGATTGCACTAGAAAAATATAAATGAATCTTAGGTGATTCGAGTTATTAGGTCTGTGTGGTCTTTTTTGGCCAAATGCCCTAAAATCGTTCGATTTGGGAGTCATTGACTCATTACACGGGTCACTCTAAGTTCCATACAAAAAAAGAAAAATAAAGAAAGAAAGAATAAGCATGTCACATATCCAACCTCTATAATTTAGAAAAATCGAGTGTCGTTTTGGCTAAATCCTTGAGAGTTGAGATACTATGTTATAACATTGTGTTTTAATCTTCATTTGTGCAAAGCATTGGTTGTTCTTCTTTATTTGAGCCAAATTGAAGTGTTGTTCATGGATTTTTTCTCTTTTATATTGAATTTGAGTTCATGTTGAAATTTTCCTATGCCATGAGCAATTTGGAGTTTGATGCATATTTTGGTCGTTGATCCAAATCTATCGCTTGTTTTTGCCTGGGACTAGCAAAAGCTAGTTGGGAGGTGTGATTTGGGTAGATATTCCATATTTATTCCCCTTATTTGTTGTCTCTTGTGTATATTTCATGTTCAATTTAGCTCCGATAGTGCATTTCGATTATATCATCTTATATTTGAGCTATTCAATTATTTATGCATAAAACACAATTTGTATACCTTAGTGTCGTCTATATCATTGTTTGCTACTATTTTCAGTTAAAGATACCGAAGTCCCGATTCCAACGCATATTTTTACGGATTGTTCTGAGGTCGGAGCTATTTTCTACATTTTTGGGGAGATAAGGTAATATTGTTGATTGTTTAGGGTATAGTTGACTACTAAACACACTACGGTCGACTATCTAGCTGTAAAGTGCTGACTTAAGTTAATGGAGAGGATTTTGGGCGCAAAAACAAACCCGCAAGCTGTAGATCCGACCCAATACGAGATTGGGGGTGTTTTTAGGGCTTCGGCTCCATCTCTTTCCATCATTCCATTTTACATCTTCTGCTTCAATCTAGGCTTTGGGGAGCCATTGGTAGAGCAACAAAGCTTGGAGGAGCACAACTTGATGGAAAGCTTTCTTTTTAGGAGAAATCTTTGGTGATCTCTTCTCATTCTTTTTGTGTATTTGATTTAATTGATTGTAAGAATGATTTGGATGTTAATTTTGAGTAAAAATTGCTCATTTCTCATTATAATGCACTAAATCTCTTTTGTGTGGTTGCTTGGTGATTTGTGGTTGTGTGGCTATGATTATTTCATCTCTTGCATGAGTTATTGTCTATGCGAATGGATTATTGTGATATATCTTTGACTTAGGGATCCGAGTGGATCATCTCTAGAGTGAATCAAGCCTAGATGGAACCACTCTTCAATATTTTCAAGCCATTATTTCAATAATGCACCCACTACTTTTATTGCACACCAAGTGTTCGATTAAATGCCACATCCACCGATTGTTCATTACTTAGTCGGGTGGACAACTGAATTATATTCGAGTTGAACCAGCATGCCTTGCAACCACAGTGACACACACACCACACATGCCTCCTTGCCTATTTGTTCTCCCGATTATCCCACCCAAAATTGTTGATTTGGTAGATGGTTTCACACCCAATTTTCACACTACCTCCACAATTATCCCTTAGGTAGTTGGTAGTATCTTTGCCATTATCTCTCCCTATTTAGTTGAACTCGTGATTGCAAAACAACTTATCCACGCATATTCTTTGGTGTCATGGATTTGAAGGTTCATAAAATTTTGTATGAAGTTGCATATTTCCGTTTGCATGTTTCATGCAAGTTTGCATAATTGATATTTGGTATCAGGTTTAATTTAGTAATACTGAATGAGTATTATGTATATATTTTTCATTAATTCATTGTCATGTACTTGGTGTGAAGGTAGTTGAAATTTTATTTCGAGTTTCATGTATCCGTTTGCATATTCATTCAAGTTTGCATGAATGATATTTAGTAAGATAATTTGGTGTATCACTTTGCAGGAATGAATGATAGTTTGGTATCATGTATTTGGTGTCATGTAGTTATTCATGCAAACTGTCATGTATTTGGTGCCATGTATCAGTTTGGACTGTGCAAATTATCAATATATCAGTTTGCATGAATGATATGTCAATACTAAATGATGATAATTTGGTGTCATGTACTTGGTGTGAATGTGCAAGGAATTCTTTCTCAGTCTGCATGTATCTGTTTGAATCAGTTTGAATGTTTCTTGCACATTTGCATGAATGCTATTTAGATCAGTTTGCATATTTCATGTTACATGTATTAGTTGGCATGTTTAATGTTGTTGACAAATGGACTATTCTGACCAGGCCCGGAAGAGCAAAGTCTACTATGACTGGTCAACCGGATTACTACGACCTTGGGGCCTCGGCCCAAGGATCTCACGGGCGGGCCGCGATTCTCCACCCATGACGAAGGCCCACTTCCTCAGTGGAGGAAATCGAGGCCTAAATCAAGGAAGCATCCGCCAAGTATGGCAACCATCCAAGGCCATCACTCTCTAGCCATCATGGCTCGGCTTAATGGCTCAGCTTAATGGCCCGACTTAAATGGCCATCACTCTATAGCCATCATGGCTCGGCTTAATGGCTCAGCTAAATGGCCCGACTTAAATGGCCATCACTCTATAGCCATCATGGCTCGGCTTAATGGCTCAGCTTAATGGCCCGACTTAAATGGCCATCACTCTCCAGCCATCAAGGCCCGCCAAATATGGCAACCGCCCGAGTCCATCACTCCAGCCATCATGGCCACCCTCAGGACATTCATCTCCTCATCAAGATGGGCGCAATTAGTGGAGGTCAAAACTTCCCACATTTGCACGTCCCCATGAATGATGGCCATGATGTCACATCATGGCACATTATGAGGACGAGTCACCTATATGAGGGGAGGAGGGTCATCATCACTGGGGGGCTTCACGATCTACAACGGAGGTATCACCAACTCCATCTCACACCTTCTTCCGCATTTACATATTTCTCCTCCATAGCTCGGCTCGAGGATGGGGGCTCGGTCTCTCCGTGAACCGAGCCCGATCCCACCGAGCATCCCTCAGACAAGATCTGACTTTGGCATCGGAGGGGATTTGGTCGGAACCAAGGTCCGACCCCCCTGACGAGCTCTTTCGTCCATTCAGGTCCAGGAGATCCCGCGGCGCCGAGGCTACCCCTCAGCGTCATCACAGCCGGAGCCGAGCGCCCTCGTCCCCGAGCCCGTTCGTCTCCACCACCAGAAGATAGTCGCTCTGTCGAGGCCACCCCTCGACGCCAGGAGAGACCGAGGCTTCCCCTCAGCTCCACGCCGACCGCGCATCAAGCGAGACGACCGAGGCTACCCCTCGTCGTCCGACCGTCCGAGGCCGAGCACCTCTCACTGGGCCGAGGCTTCCCCTCCGCCCCCCCAGAGGCCGAGGATCCAGATTCGGTCCAGCCGACACGCTCCACGTCATCCGCAACTCCGATTCGTGCCGCGTCTGCACTGACTCGACGCACCCGAGGGACCCAAGTCGGCCCCTTGACCACGTTGACCGGGTAGTCCACGGTCAACGCTTTTGTAGTGAGAAAACACTCTGAAACATCTGGCGCCGTCTGTGGGAACGAGTCGACATCCACGATGTCAACCGCATCGGCAATGATTCGTTCCTTTGATCAAGAACATTTTCTTCCAAAAAGCCCATTGAAGGGATCGCAGCCTTTCCCCTAAAAATCCCCCCACCGAGATCTAAAAATCTTATTTTCCCTGTAAGATTCTAAATGGGAGGCACTTAGGGGGGTTCCCCTGGCGATCTCCTTTTTCGTGGCAACAGGGGCGTAACCCCCATTTTTTCCCTCGGCAAATCAAAGATGTGCATCGTTCCTCTTGTCTATCCGCAGAGAAGCACCTGTAGGGGGCGAAGCCGATCGCACAACCCCAGGTCTACCGATCTGCCCCTCACCGTCCAAGCGCGGGCTGCCGACGAAGATCGAGCACCCCACCGGCGTCGAGTTCGACACTGGCCATCCCCTTCGCTTGTTCCTCGCTGGCACTATCGACCCCCTCTATCACTTCGATGGGCGGCTCTTTAATCTCGCCGCACGCTCCGCCCGACCACTCCTCCGTGATCGACGGCATCGGCATCTCTGATCACCACCGTCAGCGTCTCTGGTCACCGCCACCCCCAGGTTCCAAGGGCCCAGACTCGTTGACGCCGTCGGTGCTGCTGCCAGATCTGAAGTCTTTCGAATCGGGCGTCACCGACCAATGGTGGATGTTGTTCCATCGCCGGCCGTCGAGCAGGAGGTCAGGGTTATGGATCCGAACCCAGACTGGGCATCTGACCATGGCGAGGTACCGTTCGCGTTCGGGCCGAGCGTGCGACCATGGCGTGGAGCCGATCGCACTTCCGTGCCAAGCCACCGTTGACAGACCCAGATCAAGGCTCCCAGGCATCACAATCGAGGCTGTCGACTGCCGATCAAACCAAGACGAGCTTCCTCAGCATCGATCGATATTGACACAGCACGGCAACAAGATTGACCCAGACGAAGCCTCGATCCACATCGGACCCGACTGGATCTCCGATTCGATGAAGGTCGAGCCTCCAAGCTTCAATCAGTGGCCACCAAGCTCGAGTGTCCTGCTGTATTTCAACGAAGATTGGGGCTCCGACCTCCGATGCATGCTACTCATCACTCGGACCAATGGAGATCGAATCAAGGCCTTCTGCGCTCCAGCATCCCCGATCCGAGTTCCGTGTAACTCGATTGAAGAAAGTCGAGCGCCGACGACGCGGATTCAAGTTCTGTGTAGCTTGATCGAAGCAGGAGAAGCGCCAACCTGCCAAGCTTCCTCTTTCCGATCGTTGCCAAGGCGCAAATAAGTTCGAGGCCCTCGGCCCAGGCAGAGCTCCCGGGCATCGAGGATGCCGACCGCTGATCAGACGAGATCGAGGCTTCCAAAAGCTCGATTGGGCTTCGAGCGATGCATCCACAGTTCGACCGACCTTCGACACCGATCGAGGCTCCCGCAAACCCGACTGAAGCTCAAGCCGACCAAGCCTCCGGCGTCAAACAAAGACAGAGGCTTCATCTGCGGATTCCGTGGATCGATACTTCCGGAGGCTTGACTGAAGATCAATTGAGGTCCTCCACAAATCAAAGATTCCCCTTGAGGTCAAACTATACTCCCCCTTGCTAATTGTGTTTCCTCTATCAACTGCAAGAACTCTCATAACAAATTTCCTTCTTCCACTTTCTTGCGAGTTTGGGGTACACGACCGCGAACAGCTTAAGAGTGGAGATGCTCTCCACACCGAATAGCCGACCCAACCGAGCTTGCGAATGCCAAACTCGGGGAGATGCCGAGCCATATGGCTACATGCCCAGTTGCTGGTCGCGCTTCATGTAGAGCTGCCAACCATAATGAGCTCCCAGGATTTTGTGAGCAGATTGATGTTGGTCAGACCTGAGCGAGGCCGAACGACATCTGAAGCGACAACCGATCGCGCCTCCAAATGGCCAACCCAGGCAATGCCGAGCTACCTTGGTCGTGCCGTCGAACGGACAAGAGCTGGGGCTGCAGCCTGAGCTAGGATCCGGACAAAAGCTGGAGCTGGAGCTGGAGCAGAAGCTAGGATCCAGACAAAAGCTGGAGCCGGAGCTGAAGCAGAAGCCAGGATCCAGACAAAGCTGGAGCTGGAGCTGGAGATGCGGTCCAGACAAGAACTAGAGCTGTGTCTAGAGAAGGCCGACCAGACAAGTCCGACCGCCTTGCCGAGTATCTGAGTCTCAATGCCAAGACACCTTGTCGAGCTTACAAAGTTATCCCCCAATGCGACGGAGCAGAAGCCGAGGCGATGACGCAAAACCTCCACCTTCCAAGCGGACCAGCACTACCTTCCAAGCGGACCAGTACAAGCTTTACCAAACGACACTTCGTCATCAACACTTCAAGAGGCATCTCAAGGTTCTTGAGCATCTCGGCTCCAAGAGTCGCCTGAGCAAGGAGATGCCTGCCGACACTCATCTCCAAAATCAAACCTGAGATCTGAGGAAAGTTGTCGGGACCAAGCACACGCTCGATCCAGTATCATCCGAACTCAAGGCCAAGTTGCCGGTCATGCCGAACCCTCTTCGCAAGCCAGACAGAGGCACGACTGTCCGAGTTTGAGCATCCAGACCGCTCCTTCGACCGTGACCGAGCCGATCTGGCCGAAGCACCACCGTCCGGGTTCGAGCGTTCACCACTCCTCCGACCGTGGCCGAGCCGATCTGGCCGAAGCACCCCCGTCCAAGTTCAAGCATCCAGATCGCTCCTCCGACCGAGCTACTGGATCCCCGCTTGCCGAACAACTCCTGCATCCGCCCGAGCTGGGCGAAGTAGTGGCAGAGCGCCACCATGGAATCTCCGAAAATATTCACAAGGTCCTCACCTCTTAGTCGGCCGTAAGTCGAGGGGCAACTCCCTTCGCCACCGAACGAATCTCCTTCGACGGCCGTAAGTCGAGGGGCGACTCCCCTCGCCACCGGACGAACCTCCTTCGTCGGCCGTAAGTCGAGGGGCGAATCCTCTCGTCACCGAACGAACCTCCTTCGTCGGCCGTAAGTCGGGGGGCGACTCCCCTTGCCACCGAACGAACCTCCTTCGTCGGCCGTAAGTCGAGAGGCGAATCCCCTCGCCACCGAACGAACCTCCTTCGTCGGCCGTAAGTCGAGGGGCAACTCCCTTCACCACCGAACGAATCTCCTTCGTCGGTCGTAAGTCGAGGGGCAACTCCCCTCGCCACCGAACGGATCTCCTTCATCGGCCGTAAGTCGAGGGGCAACTCCCCTCACCACCGAACGGATCTCCTTCGTCGGCTGTAAGTCAAGGGGCAGCTCCCCTCGCCACCGAACGAATCCCCTTCGTCGGCCGTAAGTCGATGGGCGACTCCCCTCGCAACCGAACGAGTCTCGGAATGACGATCTATCGTCCCCAGCCAACTCTGCAAGACGGACCAAAGTTTTTGCAGCTTCCTCCCCATTATACTACATCTCCCGACCTCTACCTCAACAATGGTAGAGCTCAGAAGATGGGGGCTGTTGACAAATGGGCTATTCTGACCGGGCCCGGAAGAGCAAAGTCAACTATGACTGGTCAACCGGATTACTACGACCTTGGGGCCTCGGCCCAAGGATCTCACGGGCGGGCCGCGATTCTCCACCCATGACGAAGGCCCACTTCCTCAGTGGAGGAAATCGAGGCCCAAATCAAGGAAGCATCCACCAAGTATGGCAGCCATCCAAGGCCATCACTCTCTAGCCATCATGGCTCGGCTTAATGGCTCAGCTTAATGGCCCGACTTAAATGGCCATCACTCTATAGCCATCATGGCTCGGCTTAATGGCTCAGCTTAATGGCCCGACTTAAATGGCCATCACTCTATAGCCATCATGGCTCGGCTTAATGGCTCAGCTTAATGGCCCGACTTAAATGGCCATCACTCTCCAGCCATCAAGGCCCGCCAAATATGGCAACCGCCCGAGTCCATCACTCCAGCCATCATGGCCACCCTCAGGACATTCATCTCCTCATCAAGATGGGCGCAATTAGTGGAGGTCAAAACTTCCCACATTTGCACGTCCCCATGAATGATGGCCATGATGTCACATCATGGCACATTATGAGGACGAGTCACCTATATGAGGGGAGGAGGGTCATCATCACTGGGGGGCTTCACGATCTACAACGGAGGTATCACCAACTCCATCTCACACCTTCTTCCGCCTTTACATATTTCTCCTCCATAGCTCGGCTCGAGGATGGGGGCTCGGTCTCTCCGTGAACCGAGCCCGATCCCACCGAGCATCCCTCAGACAAGATCTGACTTTGGCATCGGAGGGGATTTGGTCGGAACCAAGGTCCGACCCCCCTGACGAGCTCTTTCGTCCATTCAGGTCCAGGAGATCCCGCGGCGCCGAGGCTACCCCTCAGCGTCATCACAGCCGGAGCCGAGCGCCCTCGTCCCCGAGCCCGTTCGTCTCCACCACCAGAAGATAGTCGCTCTGTCGAGGCCACCCCTCGACGCCAGGAGAGACCGAGGCTTCCCCTCAGCTCCACGCCGGCCGCGCATCAAGCGAGACGACCGAGGCTACCCCTCGTCGTCCGACCGTCCGAGGCCGAGCACCTCTCACTGGGCCGAGGCTTCCCCTTCGCCCCCCAGAGGCCGAGGATCCAGATTCGGCCCAGCCGACGCGCTCCACGTCATCCGCAACTCCGATTCGCGCCGCGTCTGCACTGACTCGACGCACCCGAGGGACCCAAGTCGGCCCCTTGACCACGTTGACCGGGTAGTCCACGGTCAACGCTTTTGTAGTGAGAAAACACTCTGAAACAAATGTAATTTGGAACCTGATACAAAATATCAAATCAAATTGATACCATATGTATATCATATGTTTTTGGGTACCTAAAATTTTAAGTAAAAAATGATGCACAGAAGAATTATGAGAACAAAATTTTGTTCGGTGCATTTTTTACTCGCTGCGCACAACAAGAAAATTTTTTTGCCTATTGTGTGTGATGAGTAATTTTTTCATATTCATTGATTATTACTCTCTGTGCATAACAGTCTAAAAAATTTCCTGTTGCGCACGGTGAGTAAAAATATATGCATTGAACATATTTACTAATCACGCATAACATGTAAAAATTTTGTTTGTTGTGCGTGGTGAGTAATTTTGTTATGTGTATAAGAAATTACCCAATGCACACAACAGTCAATTTTTTTTCCTGTTGTGTGCGGTGAGTAATTATGTTCATAGCATATATTTTTGCTCACCATGTACAACAGACAAAAACTTTGCTTGGTGTGTGTGGTGAGTAATTTTATTCCTTGGAGATTATTTAACTACCCACGCATAACATGCAAAATGTATCCTGGTATGTGATGTTATTAAAATTATATGCACACTAATTTACTCTAATGAGCACCACAATTTCTCTGTTGATTCATGGGCACTCTTTTGAATACTCACATGTACTCTTCTGTAGATTCACGGGCACGTCCGCCATTTCCCACCATCCATGTCCAATTCGTCTATAAAGGGCTGTCCACGATCCCTCATCTGCGCACAACTAACTTCTCTTCTTCTGCTACTAACACAATATTAATGCCAAATTCTTCGTTGGGTTCATCAATGAATCTGCTTTTACTAACACAATTTTTATGCCACATTCTTCGGCGGGTTCAGCATTGAATCTTCATCTACTAACACAATATTTATTCAACATTCTTTGTTGGTTTCTTCTCTGACTCTTCTTCTATTAACACAATATTTATGCAACATTCTTCATTGAGATTCGTCGATGAATCTTATTCATTTGTATTGCAAATGGGTTCAGATTTATTCATGATCCCAACGGAGAATTTGTTGTATAGATTCTCATGAAAGTTTTACCTAGTTGCTTCTGTGTCCTGACAGCTTTGATGGCAGATGAATTATGGACATCAGGAAAGTCAGGCCACACAATTTTTTGGTTGTATATCCTCTTTGTTGTTTATTATACTGTTGTATGCATTGATGTTGTAGTAGTTATTCTAAACATATTGACATAAATATAACATGAACCCCCAAGATAATAATTAAGAGGACATAAATGATACAGTGACGTACTTATACATTGACATATATGATATGTTGACATACGAAGTGCTTCTCTGGACTGAAAGCTCCTCTCAGGATTGCAATGATAAGGGAAAACGTTAGGAGAAAATTTTATGTTTGTATTAATTACAACAAGAGAAACCGATGCAAATTTTTTGTTTGGTTTGATCAGAGAGAACTGTGTCCTCGTGGAAAGGAATATGATAAAGAGTTGCAATAGTAAATAACAAAGTTAAAGTTAAGGCTGCGAGAACAAGAAAGGAATTATGGAGATACCACGAGGATGCAAGTTTCTCTTTTTCCAGTACCAATGAAATTAACAGTAGAAAAGCTGCCAGTAGCAATTATAGGATGAATTATGTATCAACAATATTTGGGAATTCAAACTATAGAATAGTGCTTGATATGTCCCCAATGATGTGATTTTGTTTTGGTTGTATATCTTCTTTATTATTTATTATACTTTTGTATGCATTTATGTAGTATGATTAATACAGACATATTTATATATAATACATTGCCATTAAATTTGATATAGTGATGCACATGCCAAAATTGATATAGCCGATATAATGATGACACATTGATGCACTGATATATTGATACATTGACACTATATTGATGCACCCAATTGACATATCTCATACATTGATGATACATTGAAGCATAGTCCAAAATTGGCATATCTGATACATTGATGATACATTGAAGCACAGTCCAAAATTAACATTACATTGAGGTTACATTGAAGCACATTTTAAAAATGATATATATGATACATTGATGCTACATTGAAACTGGAAGCAAAAAAGAAACTGTATTGTTTGAGTGTATACCGTATTTTTTAGTGAATTGGTAAGTGAAATATTTGCATGTTATGTATATTTGTTCATATTTTTGTAATAGTGAATGAGAATTATGTATATTTTTCATATTATTTGATGTCATTGGTTTGGTGTGAATGTTCATGAAATTTTGTATCAGATTGCATGTATCAGTTTGCATCAGTTTTTGCATGTTTCATGCAAGTTTGCAAGAAATTAATTGGTTATTTATTACTATTTGAAGAAATTTATTACTATTTGGTGTATCCGTTTGCATGAATTAATGATAGTTTGGTGTGATGTAGTTGGTGTTATGCTTATTCATGCAAACTGTCACGTATTAGTTTGGACTGTGCAAACTATCAATGTATCAGTTTGCATGAATGATATGTCAATACTGAATGAGGATAATTTGGTGTCATGTATTTGGCTTGAAGGTGCATGATATTTTGTATCAGTTTGCATGTATCAGTTTGTATCAGTTTGCATGTTTCATGCACATTTGCATGAATGATATTGATCAGTTTGTATGAATGATATTTAGATCAGTTTGCATGTTTCAAGCACATTTGCATGTATTAGTTTGCATGTTTCATTTACATTTGCGTGGCTGATATTTGGTATCAGTTTTGATATTTTAGTATCAGGTTGCTGAAATATGTTATCAGTCTACTATCTATGTGGTATCATTTTGCATATATCAGTCTACTTTCATATTCTGTGTGATACAAGTTTGAAGGTGTTAGAATGCAGACATTATTATCCTAAATTGCTTTGTTGTACAAATTACTTCGTATGGTAGCTGGAATTTTAAGTAAATGCAAAGAGCAAATTTTGAGAATTTTGAAGGTTTTTTCTCACAGCGCACAACAGGTAAACATATTGCATGTTGTGTGCGTTGAGTAAAAATATATGTACTGAACAAAATTACTCAACATGCACAACTCGCAAAAGTTTTGACTGTTGTGTGTGGTGAGTAATTTTTTTCACTTCATATATTTTTCTCAACGCACACAATAAGCAAAAATTTTCCTGTTGTGCATGATGAGTAAATTTGTTATGTCTTTATAATTCGTAAATTGTTATGTCTTTATAAATTTACTCAATGTGCACAACATGCTAAATTTTTCCTGTTGTACACAGTGAGTAAAAGTATAATCATTGAGCAAAATTACTCACCGCGCATTTTGCTTGTTATGCGCATTGAGTAATTTTGCTTAATGAATATATTTTTACTCAACGCGCGCAGACGACAAAATTTAGCCTTTTGTGTGCAATGAGTTAAAAAATATACCCAACCCAAATTTATTCAATTACTCAATGAGCACCACAAAATTTTGTTGATTTGCGGGCACCCTTCTGTTGATTCAGGCACTCTTCTATTGATTCACGGGAGCACATCCCCTGTCTAATTCCTCTATAAAGGTCTGCCCATAATCCCTCTTTTACTCACAACTAAATCTACTCTTCTTCTTCTATTGACACAATTATTATGACACATTCTTCGTTGGGGAGATCATGAATCTACTAACACATTCTTCAGTACTGGGTTTCGTCGCTGAATCTTCTTCATTTGTATTGCAAGTGTGTTCAGCTTCGGTTATGACCCCCAACTGAGAATGTGACAAAAATATTCTGGCAGATGAATTTTGGACATCAGGGAAGTTAAGCCATACAATGTTTTTGTTGTATACCCTATTTTTTGTATATTTGATACATTGACATATTGATACGTGATATATTAACATATATGATACATTAACATACTGATTTTACATATCTAAGACATTGTCATATCTGATACATTGACATTTCTAATACATTGACAGTTTTGTTACATTGACATACTGCTACATTGACATCTATTCTATATTTGATGAAGAATTTGCATGTTGTCCTACTAGGACAAACCTTTGTCCTAGCTGGACAACTTTATCCTAGGTGGACAAATGACAAAAGTTAGGATGAGTTTGTTTTTGGGGGAAAACTTAAATTTGGGGGGAAACTTAAAATTTTGGAGGAAAACCGTGCCATATGAGCACGGGGTAATGACTATACATTGACATACATTGACATATCTGATACATTGGCATATCAAATACATAACAAATTTGACATGTCTAATACATTGAAAATTTTGACATAACTTTGGATTCACACAAATATGTTACATTGTCTATTGGATTGACATAAAGTTTGCTCATCTCACACACCACTACACAATGTTGACACACATGCAATCTCATTTTGATTCATGGGTACCCTTACATTCCTGTAGGCTCACGGGCCATTCCAATTTCTCTACCCACGAGACATCTACGCAGATCTTATTCTCCTCTTCTTCACTTTTGCTTTTCCTAACACAAACTCTGTAAAATTCTTCTTCTATAAAATGACAATTGAATATTATTTAATTGATTATTTCAGTTTTAAGTGAAATTATGTTAAATTTATGTGAAGAAATTTGTTTTTGCAGATCATGGCAGAGGAAAATAGTCATGCACTGTGGAGGACAGTTCCCAATTGTTTCTGTGGCCTGAAAGCTCCGCTTAGGACTGCAATGACAAGAGAAAATTTGGGAGAAGATTTTACGGTTGTATCAATTACAACAAGAGCAACAGATGTAATTTTTTTGGGTTGATCAGAGGGAACTGTGTCCTCGTGGAAAGGAATATGCCAGAGAGTTGCAATGAGAAATAACAAAGTTAAAGTTAAGGTTGCGAGAATAAGCAAGGAATTATGGATATATACATGAGGATACAAGTTTCTCTTTTTCTAGTGCCAAGGAAATTAACATAATAGAAGCTACCAGTGGCAATTATATAATGAACAATATATCAACAACGTCTACACAGTCAAGCCATAGGATAATGCTTGATATGTCTCCAATGATGTGGTTTTGTTTTGGTTGTTTATCTTCTTTGTTGTCTACTGTACTTTTGTATGCATTTATGTTGTAGTATGATGGAATGTAGACCTATTTATATATAGGGAATCATGTAGATCAGGTGGCACCCGATCTAATAGATCAGGTACAAGACACAAAAAGGAGGGCCCCATTGAAAGTATTAGCCCATGTGGGGCTTGTACTTTTCAATTTTGTGTCTTGGCACCTGATCTATTAGATCAGGTGCCACCTTTTCCGCATTATTCTCTTATATATAATACATCGTCATTAAATTTGATACATTGAAGCACAGTCTAAAATTGACATATCTGGCACATTGATGATACATTGAAGCACGGTCCAAAATTGACATTTCTGGTACATTGATGCTACATTGAAGCACAGTCCAAAAGTGACATACCTGATACATTGATGCTACATTGAAGCACACTCCACAATTGACATCTCATACAATGATGATTCATTGAAACACGATCCAAAATTGATAGATCTGATACATTGATGCTACTTTGATCGTTCATAATTAACATATCTAATATCTGATATTGATGCTACATTGACATAAACACTGACATTTCAGATACATTGACATATTACTTTCATGCACAGTATAAAAATTACTCAAAGCACAATGCAGACAAATTTTTTGTCTGTTGTGCATGGCTAGTAAAAATATATGAAGAGAAACTATTTATTCACAGCACATAATATACAAAAATTGTGCTTGCTATGCACAGAAATTTTTTTTGTTTGTTGTACGTGATGAGTAAAAATTTATGAAGTGAGCAAAATTACTCATCGCGTACAACATGCAAAAAAATTTCAGGTTGTGCATGTCGAGTAAAAATTATTAGTTCTTGGGTTCAAGACTAACGTTGTTTTAATGATGATCAATACATTATGTTAGTGTGCTAATCAATCTTATGTTTTAGTCTCAGTTTATCTTAATGATTATATGTTGATGAGACAAAGCATAATACTTGGAGGATATTACAAGGGATATCTTAAAGACCTCCAAGAGTGATGGTGTGCTCAAGCTTGAATGAAGTCATGAAGATCATCTAATGAAGCCAAAGCTTGGAGCATGATGAAGAATGGACATCTAAAGAAGCGCCAAAGCTTGGAGATGTTGAGGAGCATCAAGGTATCATGAGCTTGAAGACTTAGACTCTAGGAGATGCAATTTGTAATCCATGTAATTTCTATTACTTGCATTTCTCTTTTTGAGTCTAGTATTTTTGTAATGCCTTGATAGATGGTCATACTCTCATGCATATGCATTTCACCATCTTAGTGAGCCTTAGGATTATCATAGAGTCCAACCCAATAGGTTCATCTAGCCCAAAGACTCAATTGGAGTCTCTGGCTCTCCAACAGTCACCTGATGAAGGTTTCACAGTCAACTGGGTGATTTCCAGTCGCCTGTGGTGCCTTCTACAGTCGACTGTGGAGCACTGCTCAAGGCATCCTTTGATTGACTCTTCTTGAGCTTTTCACATCAATCGACTGATGTTCAGTTTACAGTCGCCTATGTTTCTACAGTCGTCTGTGAATTGGTCGACAGTCGACTGTGCGCTTCTTGCATTTTCTGGGCTTCATCCCAATTTGCAAGACAGTCGTCTGATGACATTTTTACAGTCGCATGTATATTTACAGTCGCCTGTGATATGGCCATCAGTCGTCTAGAAGGCGTAAGTGCGAAAATTTCATCTCTCTGTTTTTCTCCATCTCCTGCAGCAGTCGACTGATGAAGGATAAACAGTCACCTGTCTATTTTACAGTCGACTGTCATCTGTTCATCAGTCGCATGTATGCATACTGGGAGTAAGAGTTCAACTCTCTGTTTTTATTCTATCCCCTGTAGCAGTCGCCTGATGAAGGATATACAGTCGACCGTCTGCTTTACAGTCGCCTATGTAGTCTTCTACAGTCGACTGTCCTGGCTCAGATTATAGCCGTTGGGATTTTTCTAGCCGTTGAACAGTTGACTGTCACTTGTCCATCAGTCGACTGTCTGTGCCATAAACTACCAAAATCTAGCCGTTGCAGATATCTTCCCTTTGGTTTTTTGGCTGGTTTTATGGGGTCTTCTTGGCTTCCTATATATATGAGATGGCTTAGTTTATTTAGGACTCTTGGTTAATATTGAATATCTTTGAGAATCAATAGCCACTCCTAATCTCTCATATTCCCTCTATAGAGCTTCAATCTTATGCTATAGCATCTAAGCTCTTGGGAATTTCTCCAAGGGATTTCAATCTCATTCCTTTGCTTGGAGAACATCTTTCTTCTCTTCATTTCCTACACTCAAGTGAGAAGTGTTAGGATTCATTCCTAGAAGAGAAAAAGATCATCAAGTGCAATCAAAGCCTCATCTCAAGCACTTGAGTTCACTTGCATGCCTTCTTCTTCACATTGGTAAGATCATATCAAGTCATAGGTAAGTGTTATTTCGTTTCACCTCTGTGTTACCCCTAATTCTCTTTGTAGGAATTAGATACTCTCTTTGTGGGAGTTACTCTCTTTGTGAGAGTTTGGATATCTCTTTGTGGGAATCCTAAATCCTCTGTGTGAGCTCTCTCTGTGTGAGAGTAAGGATATCTCTTTGTGGGAATCCTAAATCCTCTGTGTGAGGTTGTATTCACTTCTCTTTGTGAAAATCATAGTGAATATTGGTGTGGCTGGACGTACCAAGTTTTGGGGAATCGGGGTAAAATCCTTGTGTTTGCGTTTGTGGTTGTTGAGCACACTCTTTAATTTCTGCTGCTTATTGTGCTTTAATTTTAGTAACTTTTAATTAAGCACTTTGCTTGCCATTACACTATTCACCCCCCTCTAGTGTGTGTAGCCCTGTACGGTCCCTTACAAAAATTTATGAAGTGAGCAAAATTACTAAACATGCACAACATGCAAAAATTTTGCCTATTTTTCGCGGTGATTAATTTTGCTCACATGAAATATTTTTACTCAACGCGCATAACAGGCAAAATTTTTTCCGGTTGTGCATGGTGAGTAATTATGCTCACCGAAAATATTTTTACTCATTACGCACAACAGACAAAAAGTTTACCTGTTGTGTGCAGGAGAAAATTTAACCTGCCGTGCGTGGTGAGTAAAAATTTATGATGTGAGCATAATTACTCACCGCATGGTGAGTAATTTTGCTCAAGAAAAACTTATTACTTATTGTTCACAACACAACAGACAAACATTTTGCCTGTTGTGCGTGGTGAGTAAATATATATTCAGTGAGCAAAATTACTCACTGTGCATAATAGGCAGAAATTTTGCATGCACACAAGCAGCAAAATTTTTGCGTGTTGTGCAATGTGAGTAAATTATCTCTTCTGTTATGAATAGGACCCAATGGGTATATTGGATATCCACCCACATAATATTCAATTATATATATATATATATATATATATATATATATATATATATATATATATATATATAGGAAAGTTAGTAGCTCTTTATTGAAGGACAGGATTTACAACAGAATGAATGGGGAAACAATAAAAAGAGGAGAGGGCACAAGCGCCGTCACTCTTAATTAAAGGTGCCCCACCCCCACAAAAGAAACTATACAAACAATAAAAGAGAATAAATCAGAAACAGAAACACTGGTTTAGCCCAAATCTCTAAACTCCCAATTTGCAAATGCAACGTCATCCGCCGAGGAAGAGGGGTCCTGGCCAAGCATAGCAACTCTGATATCCGTCGCAATAGCCTCAAAAATCTCCATTTTTCCTCTACTCTTCCCTTCAAACACTCTACTATTCCTCTCATGCCAGATGTGCCAAACCATGGAAGAGAGAGCAGTTTTAGCCAATCTGCTCAAAACCTCCTTTCCCCCAAAATTAATCAAATAATATTCAGCAATGTCCACCAGGGAAGTGCCAATGTGGCCTTTAACATTTAACTTCAGCATGGATCTTCTAAGAATGTAACTAGAGTAGGTACAAGAGAAGAATAAGTGGTTTATGTCTTCCATGATGTCATCACCGCAAAGTACACAGTTAACTGGTGTGGTTAAGCCCCATCTACTAATAATATCTCTGGTAAGAAGCTTACCCCTGAATGCTCGAAGGAGTGTAAGTGCCCATTTCGGTATATGTCCCGGGAACCAAACCAGCTTATGGAAACGGAAAGGATCTCCCCTCACCCGTACCCCTTCCCATGCCTCCTTGAAATTGAATGGGTCATCCGAAGCATTGTTCCCTGTGGAGTGCCCGCGGCTGGCAATGGCAGGCGCCCAAGCCCATGTATCAGATCCTTGAGTTACGGCCACCTGAGCAAGGAACTGCCGAATGTTACTAAGGGCCGGATCATCCACCCACGCCCCTTGGACCCATTACTCGCTCACCCGCTTCATAGAATGGTCCGGAGATACTGCAACCAGATTCTTAAGAGGACCACAATCAAGCCAAAAGTCGTGCCAGAATAGCGTGGTCCGCCCATCTTTAACCACTCTCCTGATAAGGTTACTAGAAGCCTTTATACTATTCAACATATGTTTCCAGGTGCCAGATTGAGTCACTAACCCATTTGTCGCGTAGAACTCTTCAGCCCCACTATATTTTGTTTTCATATGCTTTGCCCATAAGCTCCTAGCGGTAAGAAATCTCCACGTCAGTCTAACCCCAGAAGCCACATTGAGATCCTCCAATAAACGAATGCCCACTCCTCCTTCCGACTTGGGGGAACACATATCCCTCCATGACCATGCCCGAGAGGGGCCCATAATGAACCGTTTGCAAAGAGTTGAAATATCTCGCATAACAGTGTATGGCATATGATAGGCTTGCATCCAAAACGCCACCATTCCATAAATGACCGATTTAACTAGTTCAATCCGCCCAGCAATAGATAACATAGATGATGACCATCCCATCAGCCTCTTCTTACATTTATCCACCAGTCTACCGTACATCGGTGCTTTGGGGTATTTAGCCGATAACGGAAGGCCCAAATAAGTTGTTATGGTAGAGGAAATATTGATACCCAAGCAATCCGCAAGAATAGTCCTGTTCTTGGCACCCTTACTAAATATAGCAGTACTCTTCTCCCAATTAACTTGCAACCCAGTAAATTTCATGAATTCTAGCAGCAGAGACTTGATGCACCTGAACGATTTTAGATTAGCTCTGCAAAACACAAGGAGGTCATCTGCAAACAGGAGATGTGAAATGGTGCCCGAGCGTTTCATGGGCTTGAGAGCACCACTTCCAAGAGCTTTGGACATTAGAATAGAGAAAGCTTCCATAGCAATTACGAACAGATAAGGCGATAGAGGATCACCTTGCATAATCCCCCTGTTGCCTACAAAATAACCTACTGGAGAGCCCTTTACCATAACAGAGAAGGTAGGCGAGGTAATACATTCACTGATCCAGCTTATAAAAATATTTGGAAACCCCATCTGACCCATAAAGTGTAGTATAAACTCCCTATTAACTGAATCAAACGCTTTCTGCAAGTCAAGTTTTATGCATGCCCTTCCCCCCATAGGGTTACTAAAATCTCTTATCTGCTCGTGAGCAATAAGGGAGCTATCCGATAACAGCCTCCCTTTAAGGAAGGCCGCCTGGTTAGGGGAGATTAGTTCATGTATCACCACCCTTAGCCTATTGCAGATAATCTTGCTGATAATTTTATATAAGACATTGCAGCAAGCGATAGGTCTATAGTCACCTAAGGCAGAAGCATTAGAATTCTTAGGAATAAGCGTAAGATGGGTGTGGTTTACCTGCCTTAGAAGGGAGCCCGATGCAAAGAAAGATTTTACTGCCAAAGATACATCATCACCAATCTGGTACCAGTATCGCTGAAAAAAATGTGCATTAAATCCATCAGGCCCAGGCGCCTTATCGGGGTTCATCTGAAATACCACATTCTTGATCTCATCAGTAGAGATCCTTCTGATCAGCCAGGCGGAGGCTTCCGCAGTCAGAATTCGTTTGGGGGTAATAGGCTGGAATGAAGTGTCATAGTGATCTTGGTGATATAAACCCATATAGAAGTCAGTAGCCTCCTTCTTCAACCCATCTATAGAGCTAGATTGCCGCCCCTGAGAATCCACCAAATGAGACAAACTGTTGTGGCTTTCTCTTGACTTCATGGCGTGATAAAAGAATTTAGTATTACGATCTCCCAGGGAGATCCAATCTTGTCTACTCTTCTGACGGAGCATGTCCTCTTCCAGACTCATTGCATTAACCAACTCCTTTATCGCAGCTTGCTCATGAGATTGGATAGATGCCTCAGATAACAACTGGGGGTTCTTCCTAATAGCTTCCAGTTTTGAACGGGCCAGATTTACATGCTTACTAGCATTGTAATTAGAAGCCCACTTGCGGATTATAGGCCTCAGCCGCCTTAGCTTTTGGGAAACACAATACATAGGGGAACCGGCTACATAGTAACCCCAGTTTTCATCAATAATTTCGGCAATCCCAGGGCATTTGCTCCAATAATTAAAGAACTTAAAAGGCTTTGGATCAGAATATACCTGAGGATGTAGTCTGACTACCATTGGCGAATGGTCGCTAGTAAGAGGGTCCAAATACTCCATGAACGAGTCAGTAAGCAGGCTGAGCCAAACGCCATTCACGAAAACCCTATCGAGCCGAGCAGAGATCCGGCCAATACCCACTCTATTATTACACCAGTTATACTTGCATCCTGTGCTCTTGAGCTCTAGTAGTTGGCAAGTGGCAATACAGTCATTAAAGTCAAAAACCATTTTCTGATCCAGCCTCCTACCCCCAATTTTGTCCCCAGTAGCAAGCACACTGTTAAAATCCCCACAAACCATCCAACCTCCTTTATTCACAGCAGTAGCATCACACTTCAGAGAATTCCATAAGTCCTTTCGTTCCTCCATAGTATTCCGGCCATACACTCCGGTTATAGCACAAGATAAGCCACCGTAGTTAGTACATGAAATTGTGATGTGTTGGTCCGAAGAAGATACAAGGGAAGCCTTCCAAACCAATGGGTCTAAAGCCATCACAATTCTACCACCAGAAGCAATGTCCATGTTGTGGAAAGAATCCCACTTTTTGGGAAGAACAGAGTTGTTAATGCTCGACAACGACCTCATCTTCGTCTCCAGAAGAATGATAACCGATGGTTTTATAGTAGTCAGCCTGTCTCGAAGATCACGACGGCGAACAGGGTTATTCAAACCCCTCGTATTCCAAATGAATACCGTCATTGGCTAACCGGGTTCTTTGGAATGCTACTCTGAATCCTGGCGCTACGCCTCGCACAGGATTCAGTATGGCATTCAGCCTTCTTTTTCACCTTCTTGACTTCCTCAGCCTTCTCAAAGTTGAGTTCCTCCTCCACCCAGATAGGGTTGTCAATCGCCAACACAAGAGGGATCTCATCAACATCCCCAACCAACGGGTTCTCCAACAGTTCAGGAAGAGGCTGGATAATGCGGCCGAATTCCTCCGCCCCTAAGACCTCCTCAGGTATATCTTGCCCAACCGAAGAGCCCCCCAGCGAATCCGCCACACCGGATTCCTCCTGAGTTGACGCATACGGCAGATCCCCAGCTCCCTCCCTCAATTGAACACCCGGTGAAGCACTTTGAACAACAGGGCTAGAAGCAGTCACATGCACTGCCATTTGACCCTGGGTACACACCACCTCAGCAACCGGATTTAGAGTAGAATTACCTCCCATAGGCACTGCCATTTGACCCTGGGTACACACCACCTCAGCAAGCAGGATAGAAGCAGTCACGACTCCCACTGGCGCAGCATTGTGAACAAGGTTGCTCCCAACTGAAACTTCCTGCAAAGGTGTTGAGTTAACACCCTCCGACGGATTGTTCGCAAGAGTAGCTCTCCCATCAGATACTCCTTGAGTTACCCCTGTCACAGTCGCAACAGTAGGCTCACATTGTGTCATATCCTCTTGACAACTCACCATCGGTTCCGCATTCCCGCCAGCTTCTTGGATTTAAGGGGGCTCACCCTTGGAAGGGCACTGGGCATCTGTGTGGCCAAAACAGACACATTTGCTGCATCTCGGGGGTTCTCCTTCAAATGAAGCTGCAATAGTTATAATTTCCCCCCCATCTAATTCCACTTCAACAGACTTACGGAGGGGTAACGTAGCATCTACCTCCACTAGGCACCTCGCATAAGTTATCCTCTCCAAATTTGCAGTCGCCCTATCCAAGCACAGAGGAGTGCCAATTACAGAGGCGATGATATTTAGACTATCCAAATTCCATAAGTATAAGGGAAGTCCATGAAGTTGAACCCAGACAGGAACAGAAGTGAGAATATCTCTGTCATGGCGAAGATTCAGGGTCCACTTTTTCAGCACAACTAACCTTCCGTCAAACAGCCAAGGATCCCCTCGAAGAATCCTATCACATTCCTCAGATGATTCGAATCGGAAATAGAAGAATCCATTATCCTTTGAATAAACCTGCACCTTCTTCTTAAGTCTCCAGAGACGCTCCATCCACGCCACAATTTGACCGTAGTAAGGTGTATCGCCTAACACATACCCCACCAGAGTACGTTTCCACCTCTCAGCCCCTCGCTCAACCAATGTCCCAGAGATCCTCGCTCGGGGTGAGCCCTCCTCGTTGAGAAGTGGAGGCACTAAGGACATTGCCAGGCCTGACCCATAAACCCGACGATTAGCGCAAACATCAATCCAAGATCTCTTTTCCAAACTTGTAACAATCGATATAGGAACCTTCGGCCTGAGAGGGGGCCTTTGAGGAATATCATCAAGCACCTTGCGCTCCTCTTCCGAAGTCTTGGCCACAGAAATAGGCCTACTTTCATGCCTCCAACGTCCCAAGGGAGGACGACCCCTAGGGAAACGCCCTAAAGGAGGCCTCCCATCGCTAGATCTGTCGGATTTCCCATTTGCTCGACGACCCCTCCGGACCTCCACCCAATCATCTCGAGAAGGCCGCCCAGATCCATGCCCCGCCTCCAGTCGCTGATCACCCCCAACCCCTGTAGCATCGACATCAACCTCAGCGACTCGCCCATGGCCTCCTGCTCCCGACCCAGCCTGAGAAACCGATCCCGCTGAACTCACCGCTCCCGCATCGCCCACCGAACCATTCAATAGAATCCACCTAGTCTCACCGCCGACGGTGAATGAACGCCGACGAAGACCTAGGTCGCCTCCGGAAAATTCGGATCCCCCACGCATCGTATTATTATATATATATATATATATATATATATATATATATATATATATATATATATATATATATATATATATATAGGTGGGATCAAATGACCCCCAAAAATAACCCCCAAAAATGACCCCCTATCAAAAATCCTATACCCCCCATTTTTTCGGAAGATCCGAACCGTTCATCTTGATCTCCATCCTCTAAATACCTGACCCACCAATTTTCAACCCGATTCGATGTGTTTTACCCGTTCATCAACCATTCGCAAAAGTTCTGTTCATGCGAAACCGTTAAATTTGGGTCGGATGGATGAACGGGCAAAACACATGGGATCGGGTTGAAAATTGGTGGGTCGGGTATTTAGAGGGTGGAGATCAAGATCAACGGTTCGGATCTTCCGAAAAAATGGGGAGCATAGGATTTTTGATAGGGGGTCATTTTTGAGGGTTATTTTTGGGGGTCATTTGATCCCTCCTCATATATATATATATATATATATATATATATATATATATATATATATATATATATATATATATATATATATATATATATATATGGTAAAACGCGCCTGAGCTCGTGCCCAGATGGGATTCCTGCGCTCGACCCCTCCTGACCGTCCGATCCGATCCCACGGCTGTTGTTAAAAGCGGAACATGAGGAACTTTTGGTGCAATTACCAACGGGCCCTTACGCGCCCGGAACTTTTGGGGCAATTACCATCCCGCCCTTATAGCCCCTATGAAAGCAACTTTTTAGAACTATTGGTGCAATTACCATCCCGCCCTTTATATCCTTTCAAAGAAATAGTTTACACTATACGGCACCATTGTGCGCGTCGACCCAGAACGGAGTATATTACTCCCCACGAACAACGCGCTACAGTCTATGCGTCGTGCGCGGCGTGTGATTAAAACGCACAAGTGTTGAGAAGTTACCAAACGTGCGCACGACGGGCAAAATTACCCCCGTCGTGCGCGAGGGGGAAAACACAACGTGTAAAGAAATTTCCATCCGTGCGCACGACGTGCAAAATAAACCCCGTCGTTCGCGGGGGTTAAAACGCCTAGTGTGAAGAAATTCACATCCGCGCGCACGACGGGCAACATTACCCACGTCGTGCGCGTGGGTTAAAACGCCTAGTGTGCAGAAATTTCCATCCGATCGCACGACGGGCAAAATTAACCCCGTCGTCCGCGGGGGTTAAAACGCCTAGTGTGAAGAAATTCACATCCGCGCGCACGACTGGCAAACTTACCCCCGTCGTGCGCGTGAGTTAAAACGCCTAGTGTGCAGCAATTTCCATCCGAGCGCACGACGGGCAAAATTAACCCCGTCGTGCGCGGGGTTAAAACGCCTACTGTGTGAAGCAATTTCCATCCGTGCGCACGACGGGCAAAATAACCCCCGTCGTGCGCGTCGTCCGCGAGTGTTAAAACGCATAGGTGTCGAGCAATTTCCATCCGCGCGCACGACGGGCAAAATTACCCCCGTCGTGCGCGTCGTGTGCGGGCAAACGCACAAGTGTGGAGCAGTTTACAGCCGGGCGCACGACGGGCCAAATTACCCCCGTCGTGCGCGAGGGGGAAAACGCAATCTGTAAAGAAATTTCCATCCGCGCGCACGACGGGCAAACTTACCCCGTCGTGCGCGTGGGTTAAAACGCCTAGTGTGGAGCAATTTCCATCCGAGCGCACGACGGGCAAAATTAACCCCGTCGTGCGCGGGGTTAAAACGCCTACTGTGTGAAGCAATTTCAATCCGCGCGCACGACGGGCAAAATAACCCCCGTCGTGCGCGTCGTCCGCGGGGGTTAAAACGCATAGGTGTCGAGCAATTTCCATCCGCGCGCACGACGGGCAAAATTACCCCCGTCGTGCGCGTCGTGTGCGGGCAAACGCACAAGTGTGGAGCAGTTTACAGTCGGACGCACGACGGGCCAAATTACCCCCGTCGTGCGCGAGGGGGAAAACGCAATCTGTAAAGCAATTTCCATCCGCGCGCACGACGGGCAAACTTACCCCGTCGTGCGCGTGGGTTAAAACGCCTAGTGTGGAGCAATTTCCATCCGAGCGCACGACGGACATAATTAACCCCGTCGTCCGCGGGGGTTAAAACGAACAAGTGTGCAGCAAATTCCATCCGCGCGCACGACAGGCAAAATAACCCCCGTCGTGCGCGTCGTCCGCGGGGGTTAAAACGCACAAGTGTCGAGCAATTTCCATCCGCGGGCACGACGGGCAAAATTACCCCCGTCGTGCGCGTCGTGTACCGGCAAACGCACAAGTGGATATTAATTTACAGCCGTGCGCACGATGGGCCAAATTACCCCCGTCGTGCGCGAAGGGGAAAACGCAATATGTAAAGCAATTTCCATCCGCGCGCACGACGGGCAAACTTACCCCCGCGTGCGCGTGGGTTAAAACGCCTAGTGTGAAGAAATTCACATCCGCGCGCACGACGGGCAAAATTACCCCCGTCGTGCGCGTCCTGTGCGGGCAAACGCACAAGTGAGGAGCAATTTACAACCGTGCGCACGACGGGCCAAATTACCCCCGTCGTGCGCGAGGGGGAAAACGCAATCTGTAAAGCAATTTCCATCCGGGCGCACGACGGGCAAACTTACCCCCGTCGTGCGCGTGGGTTAAAACGCCTAGTGTGGAGCAATTTCCATCCGAGCGCACGACGGGCAAAATTACCACCGTCGTGCGCGTCGTCCGCGGGGCTTAAAACGCACAAGTGTCGGGCAATTTCCATCCGCGCGCACGACGGGCAAACTTACCCTCGTCGTGCGCGTCGTGTGCGGGCAAACGCACAAGTGTGGGGCAATTTACAGCCGTGCGCACGACGGGCCAAATTACCCCCGTCGTGCGCGAGGGGGAAAACACAATCTGTAAAGCAATTTCCATCCGCGCGCACGACGGGCAAACTTACCCCCGTCGTGCGCGTGGGTTAAAACGCCTAGTGTAGAGCAATTTCCATGCGAGCGCAAGGCGGACAAAATGTCAAAATTAACCCCGTCATCCGCGGGGGTTAAAACGCACAAGTGTGCAGTAATTTCTATCCGCGCGCACGACGGGCAAACTTACCCCCGTCGTGCGCGTCGTGTGCGGGCAAACGCACAAGTGTGGGGGCAATTTACAGCTGTGCGCACGACGGGCCAAATTACCCCCGTCGTGCGCGAGGGGGAAAACGCAATCAGTAAAGCAATTTCCATCCGAGCGCACGACGGACAAAATTAACCCCGTCGTCCGCGGGGGTTAAAACGCACAAGTGTGCAGCAATTTCCATCCGCGCGCACGACGGGCAAAATAACCCCCGTCGTGCGCGTCGTCCGCGGGGGTTAAAACGCACAAGTGTCGAGCAATTTCCATCCGCGGGCACGACGGGCAAAATTACCCCCGTCGTGCGTGTCGTGTGCCGGCAAACACACAAGTGGATATTAATTTACAGCCGTGCGCACGACGGGCCAAATTACCCCCGTCGTGCGCGAGGGGGAAAACGCAATATGTAAAGCAATTCCCATCCGCGCGCACGACGGGCAAACTTACCCCCCGTCGTGCGCGTGGGTTAAAACGCCTAGTGTGAAGGAATTCACATCCGCGCGCACGACGGGCAAAATTACCCCCGTCGTGCGCGTCCTGTGCGGGCAAACGCACAAGTGAGGAGCAATTTACAGCCGTGCGCACGACGGGCCAAATTACCCCCGTCGTGCGCGAGGGGGAAAACGCAATCTGTAAAGCAATTTCCATCCGCGCGCACGACGGGCAAACTTACCCCCGTCGTGCGCGTGGGTTAAAACGCCTAGTGTGGAGCAATTTCCATCCAAGCGCACGACGGGCAAAATTACCCCCGTCGTGCGCGTCGTCCGCGGGGCTTAAAACGCACAAGTGTCGGGCAATTTCCATCCGCGCGCACGACGGGCAAAATAACCCCCGTCGTGCGCGTCGTGTGCGGGCAAACGCACAAGTGTGGGGCAATTTACAGCCGTGCGCACGACGGGCCAAATTACCCCCGTCGTGCGCGAGGGGGAAAACGCAATCTGTAAAGCAATTTCCATCCGCGCGCACGACGGGCAAACTTACCCCCGTCGTGCGCGTGGGTTAAAACGCCTAGTGTAGAGCAATTTCCATGCGAGCGCAAGGCGGACAAAATTAACCCCGTCGTCCGCGGGGGTTAAAACGCACAAGTGTGCAGCAATTTCTATCCGCGCGCACGACGGGCAAACTTACCCCCGTCGTGCGCGTCGTGTTCGGGCAAACGCACAAGTGTGGGGCAATTTACAGCCGTGCGCACGACGGGCCAAATTACCCCCGTCGTGCGCGAGGGGGAAAACGCAATCTGTAAATCAATTTCCATCCGAGCGCACGACGGACAAAATTAACCCCGTCGTCCGCGGGGGTTAAAACGCACAAGTGTGCAGCAATTTCCATCCGCGCGCACGACGGGCAAAATAACCCCCGTCGTGCGCGTCGTCCGCGGGGGTTAAAACGCACAAGTGTCGAGCAATTTCCATCCGCGGGCACGACGGGCAAAATTACCCCCGTCGTGCGTGTCGTGTGCCGGCAAACGCACAAGTGGATATTAATTTACAGCCGTGCGCACGACGGGCCAAATTACCCCCGTCGTGCGCGAGGGGGAAAACGCAATATGTAAAGCAATTCCCATCCGCGCGCACGACGGGCAAACTTACCCCCCGTCGTGCGCGTGGGTTAAAACGCCTAGTGTGAAGAAATTCACATCCGCGCGCACGACGGGCAAAATTACCCCCGTCGTGCGCGTCCTGTGCGGGCAAACGCACAAGTGAGGGGCAATTTACTGCCGTGCGCACGACGGGCCAAATTACCCCCGTCGTGCGCGAGGGGGAAAACGCAATCTGTAAAGCAATTTCCATCCGGGCGCACGACGGGCAAACTTACCCCCGTCGTGCGCGTGGGTTAAAACGCTAGTGTAGAGCAATTTCCATGCGAGCGCAAGGCGGACAAAATTAACCCCGTCGTCCGCGGGGGTTAAAACGCACAAGTGTGCATCAATTTCCATCCGCGCGCACGACGGGCAAACTTACCCCCGTCGTGCGCGTCGTGTGCGGGCAAACGCACAAGTGTGGAGCAATTTACAGCCGTGCGCACGACGGGCCAAATTCCCGTCGTGCGCGAGGGGGAAAACGCAATCTGTAAATCAATTTCCATCCGAGCGCACGACGGACAAAATTAACCCCGTCGTCCGCGGGGGTTAAAACGCACAAGTGTGCAGCAATTTCCATCCGCTCGCTCGACGGGCAAAATAACCCCCGTCGTGCGCGTCGTCCGCGGGGGTTAAAACGCACAAGTGTCGATCAATTTCCATCCGCGGGCACGACGGGCAAAATTACCCCCGTCGTGCGTGTCGTGTGCCGGCAAACGCACAAGTGGATATTAATTTACAGCCGTGCGCACGACGGGCCAAATTACCCCCGTCGTGCGCGAGGGGGAAAACGCAATATGTAAAGCAATTCCCATCCGCGCGCACGACGGGCAAACTTACCCTCCGTCGTGCCCGTGGGTTAAAACGCCTAGTGTGAAGAAATTCACATCCGCGCGCACGACGGGCAAAATTACCCCCGTCGTGCGCGTCCTGTGCGGGCAAACGCACAAGTGAGGAGCAATTTAGAGCCGTGCGCACGACGGGCCAAATTACCCCCGTCGTGCGCGTCGTCCGCGGGGCTTAAAACGCACAAGTGTCGGGCAATTTCCATCCGCGCGCACGACGGGCAAACTTACCCTCGTCGTGCGCGTCGTGTACGGGCAAACGCACAAGTGTGGGGCAATTTACAGCCGTGCGCACGACGGGCCAAATTACCCCCGTCGTGCGCGAGGGGGAAAACACAATCTGTAAAGCAATTTCCATCCGCGCGCACGACGGGCAAACTTACCCCCGTCGTGCGCGTGGGTTAAAACGCCTAGTGTAGAGCAATTTCCATGCGAGCGCAAGGCGGACAAAATGTCAAAATTAACCCCGTCATCCGCGGGGGTTAAAACGCACAAGTGTGCAGAAATTTCTATCCGCGCGCACGACGGGCAAACTTACCCCCGTCGTGCGCGTCGTGTGCGGGCAAACGCACAAGTGTGGGGCAATTTACAGCCGTGCGCACGACGGGCCAAATTACACCCGTCGTGCGCGAGGGGGAAAACGCAATCAGTAAAGCAATTTCGATCCGAGCGCACGACGGACAAAATTAACCCCGTCGTCCGCGGGGGTTAAAACGCACAAGTGTGCAGCAATTTCCAACCGCGCGCACGACGGGCAAAATAACCTCCGTCGTGCGCGTCGTCCGCGGGGGTTAAAACACACAAGTGTCGAGCAATTTCCATCCGCGGGCACGACAGGCAAAATTACCCCCGTCGTGCATGTCGTGTGCCGGCAAACACACAAGTGGATATTAATTTACAGCCGTGCGCACGACGGGCCAAATTACCCCCGTCGTGCGCGAGGGGGAAAACGCAATATGTAAAGCAATTCCCATCCGCGCGCACGACGGGCAAACTTACCCCCCGTCGTGCGCGTGGGTTAAAACGCCTAGTGTGAAGGAATTCACATCCGCGCGCACGACGGGCAAAATTACCCCCGTCGTGCGCGTCCTGTGCGGGCAAACGCACAAGTGAGGAGCAATTTACAGCCGTGCGCACGACGGGCCAAATTACCCCCGTCGTGCGCGAGGGGGAAAACGCAATCTGTAAAGCAATTTCCATCCGCGCGCACGACGGGCAAACTTACCCCCGTCGTGCGCGTGGGTTAAAACGCCTAGTGTGGAGCAATTTCCATCCAAGCGCACGACGGGCAAAATTACCCCGTCGTGCGCGTCGTCCGCGGGGCTTAAAACGCACAAGTGTCGGGCAATTTCTATCCGTGCGCACGACGGGCAAAATAACCCCCGTCGTGCGCGTCGTGTGCGGGCAAACGCACAAGTGTGGGGCAATTTACAGCCGTGCGCACGACGGGCCAAATTACCCCCGTCGTGCGCGAGGGGGAAAACGCAATCTGTAAAGCAATTTCCATCCGCGCGCACGACGGGCAAACTTACCCCCGTCGTGCGCGTGGGTTAAAACGCCTAGTGTAGAGCAATTTCCATGCGAGCGCAAGGCGGACAAAATTAACCCCGTCGTCCGCGGGGGTTAAAACGCACAAGTGTGCAGCAATTTCTATCCGCGCGCACGACGGGCAAACTTACCCCCGTCGTGCGCGTCGTGTTCGGGCAAACGCACAAGTGTGGGGCAATTTACAGCCGTGCGCACGACGGGCCAAATTACCCCCGTCGTGCGCGAGGGGGAAAACGCAATCTGTAAATCAATTTCCATCCGAGCGCACGACGGACAAAATTAACCCCGTCGTCCGCGGGGGTTAAAACGCACAAGTGTGCAGCAATTTCCATCCGCGCGCACGACGGGCAAAATAACCCCCGTCGTGCGCGTCGTCCGCGGGGGTTAAAACGCACAAGTGTCGAGCAATTTCCATCCGCGGGCACGACGGGCAAAATTACCCCCGTCGTGCGTGTCGTGTGCCGGCAAACACACAAGTGGATATTAATTTACAGCCGTGCGCACGACGGGCCAAATTACCCCCGTCGTGCGCGAGGGGGAAAACGCAATATGTAAAGCAATTCCCATCCGCGCGCACGACGGGCAAACTTACCCCCCGTCGTGCGCGTGGGTTAAAACGCCTAGTGTGAAGAAATTCACATCCGCGCGCACGACGGGCAAAATTACCCCCGTCGTGCGCGTCCTGTGCGGGCAAACGCACAAGTGAGGGGCAATTTACTGCCGTGCGCACGACGGGCCAAATTACCCCCGTCGTGCGCGAGGGGGAAAACGCAATCTGTAAAGCAATTTCCATCCGGGCGCACGACGGGCAAACTTACCCCCGTCGTGCGCGTGGGTTAAAACGCTAGTGTAGAGCAATTTCCATGCGAGCGCAAGGCGGACAAAATTAACCCCGTCGTCCGCGGGGGTTAAAACGCACAAGTGTGCATCAATTTCCATCCGCGCGCACGACGGGCAAACTTACCCCCGTCGTGCGCGTCGTGTGCGGGCAAACGCACAAGTGTGGAGCAATTTACAGCCGTGCGCACGACGGGCCAAATTCCCGTCGTGCGCGAGGGGGAAAACGCAATCTGTAAATCAATTTCCATCCGAGCGCACGACGGACAAAATTAACCCCGTCGTCCGCGGGGGTTAAAACGCACAAGTGTGCAGCAATTTCCATCCGCGCGCTCGACGGGCAAAATAACCCCCGTCGTGCGCGTCGTCCGCGGGGGTTAAACCGCACAAGTGTCGATCAATTTCCATCCGCGGGCACGACGGGCAAAATTACCCCCGTCGTGCGTGTCGTGTGCCGGCAAACGCACAAGTGGATATTAATTTACAGCCGTGCGCACGACGGGCCAAATTACCCCCGTCGTGCGCGAGGGGGAAAACGCAATATGTAAAGCAATTCCCATCCGCGCGCACGACGGGCAAACTTACCCTCCGTCGTGCCCGTGGGTTAAAACGCCTAGTGTGAAGGAATTCACATCCGCGCGCACGACGGGCAAAATTACCCCCGTCGTGCGCGTCCTGTGCGGGCAAACGCACAAGTGAGGAGCAATTTACAGCCGTGCGCACGACGGGCCAAATTACCCCCGTCGTGCGCGAGGGGGAAAACGCAATCTGTAAAGCAATTTCCATCCGCGCGCACGACGGGCAAACTTACCCCCGTCGTGCGCGTGGGTTAAAACGCCTAGTGTGGAGCAATTTCCATCCAAGCGCACGACGGGCAAAATTACCCCCGTCGTGCGCGTCGTCCGCGGGGCTTAAAACGCACAAGTGTCGGGCAATTTCTATCCGCGCGCACGACGGGCAAAATAACCCCCGTCGTGCGCGTCGTGTGCGGGCAAACGCACAAGTGTGGGGCAATTTACAGCCGTGCGCACGACGGGCCAAATTACCCCCGTCGTGCGCGAGGGGGAAAACGCAATCTGTAAAGCAATTTCCATCCGCGCGCACGACGGGCAAACTTACCCCCGTCGTGCGCGTGGGTTAAAACGCCTAGTGTAGAGCAATTTCCATGCGAGCGCAAGGCGGACAAAATTAACCCCGTCGTCCGCGGGGGTTAAAACGCACAAGTGTGCAGCAATTTCTATCTGCGCGCACGACGGGCAAACTTACCCCCGTCGTGCGCGTCCTGTGCGGGCAAACGCACAAGTGAGGGGCAATTTACTGCCGTGCGCACGACGGGCCAAATTACCCCCGTCGTGCGCGAGGGGGAAAACGCAATCTGTAAAGCAATTTCCATCCGGGCGCACGACGGGCAAACTTACCCCCGTCGTGCGCGTGGGTTAAAACGCTAGTGTAGAGCAATTTCCATGCGAGCGCAAGGCGGACAAAATTAACCCCGTCGTCCGCGGGGGTTAAAACGCACAAGTGTGCATCAATTTCCATCCGCGCGCACGACGGGCAAACTTACCCCCGTTGTGCGCGTCGTGTGCGGGCAAACGCACAAGTGTGGAGCAATTTACAGCCGTGCGCACGACGGGCCAAATTACCGTCGTGCGCGAGGGGGAAAACGCAATCAGTAAATCAATTTCCATCCGAGCGCACGACGGACAAAATTAACCCCGTCGTCCGCGGGGGTTAAAACGCACAAGTGTGCAGCAATTTCCATCCGCGCGCACGCCGGGCAAAATAACCCCCGTCGTGCGCGTCGTCCGCGGGGGTTAAAACGCACAAGTGTCGAGCAATTTCCATCCGCGGGCACGGCGTGCAAAATTACCCCCGTCGTGCGTGTCGTGTGCCGGCAAACACACAAGTGGATATTAATTTACAACCGTGCGCACGACGGGCCAAATTACCCCCGTCGTGCGCGAGGGGGAAAACGCAATATGTAAAGCAATTCCCATCCGCGCGCACGACGGGCAAACTTACCCCCCGTCGTGCGCGTGGGTTAAAACGCCTAGTGTGAAGGAATTCACATCCGCGCGCACGACGGGCAAAATTACCCCCGTCGTGCGCGTCCTGTGCGGGCAAACGCACAAGTGAGGAGCAATTTACAGCCGTGCGCACGACGGGCCAAATTACCCCCGTCGTGCGCGAGGGGGAAAACGCAATCTGTAAAGCAATTTCCATCCGCGCGCACGACGGGCAAACTTACCCCCGTCGTGCGCGTGGGTTAAAACGCCTAGTGTGGAGCAATTTCCATCCAAGCGCACGACGGGCAAAATTACCCCCGTCGTGCGCGTCGTCCGCGGGGCTTAAAACGCACAAGTGTCGGGCAATTTCTATCCGCGCGCACGACGGGCAAAATAACCCCCGTCGTGCGCGTCGTGTGCGGGCAAACGCACAAGTGTGGGGCAATTTACAGCCGTGCGCACGACGGGCCAAATTACCCCCGTCGTGCGCGAGGGGGAAAACGCAATCTGTAAAGCAATTTCCATCCGCGCGCACGACGGGCAAACTTACCCCCGTCGTGCGCGTGGGTTAAAACGCCTAGTGTAGAGCAATTTCCATGCGAGCGCAAGGCGGACAAAATTAACCCCGTCGTCCGCGGGGGTTAAAACGCACAAGTGTGCAGCAATTTCTATCCGCGCGCACGACGGGCAAACTTACCCTCGTCGTGCGCGTCGTGTTCGGGCAAACGCACAAGTGTGGGGCAATTTACAGCCGTGCGCACGACGGGCCAAATTACCCCCGTCGTGCGCGAGGGGGAAAACGCAATCTGTAAATCAATTTCCATCCGAGTGCACGATGGACAAAATTAACCCCGTCGTCCGCGGGGGTTAAAACGCACAAGTGTGCAGCAATTTCCATCCGCGCGCACGACGGGCAAAATAACCCCCGTCGTGCGCGTCGTCCGCGGGGGTTAAAACGCACAAGTGTCGAGCAATTTCCATCCGCGGGCACGACGGGCAAAATTACCCCCGTCGTGCGTGTCGTGTGCCGGCAAACGCACAAGTGGATATTAATTTACAGCCGTGCGCACGACGGGCCAAATTACCCCCGTCGTGCGCGAGGGGGAAAACGCAATATGTAAAGCAATTCCCATCCGCGCGCACGACGGGCAAACTTACCCCCCGTCGTGCGCGTGGGTTAAAACGCCTAGTGTGAAGAAATTCACATCCGCGCGCACGACGGGCAAAATTACCCCCGTCGTGCGCGTCCTGTGATGGGCAAACGCACAAGTGAGGGGCAATTTACTGCCGTGCGCACGACGGGCCAAATTACCCCCGTCATGCGCGAGGGGGAAAACGCAATCTGTAAAGCAATTTCCATCCGGGCGCACGACGGGCAAACTTACCCCCGTCGTGCGCGTGGGTTAAAACGCTAGTGTAGAGCAATTTCCATGCGAGCGCAAGGCGGACAAAATTAACCCCGTCGTCCGCGGGGGTTAAAACGCACAAGTGTGCATCAATTTCCATCCGCGCGCACGACGGGCAAACTTACCCCCGTCGTGCGCGTCGTGTGCGGGCAAACGCACAAGTGTGGAGCAATTTACAGCCGTGCGCACGACGGGCCAAATTACCGTCGTGCGCGAGGGGGAAAACGCAATCAGTAAAGCAATTTCCATCCGAGCGCACGACGGACAAAATTAACCCCGTCGTCCGCGGGGGTTAAAACGCACAAGTGTGCAGCAATTTCCATCCGCGCGCTCGACGGGCAAAATAACCCCCGTCGTGCGCGTCGTCCGCGGGGGTTAAAACGCACAAGTGTCGATCAATTTCCATCCGCGGGCACGACGGGCAAAATTACCCCCGTCGTGCGTGTCGTGTGCCGGCAAACGCACAAGTGGATATTAATTTACAGCCGTGCGCACGACGGGCCAAATTACCCCCGTCGTGCGCGAGGGGGAAAACGCAATATGTAAAGCAATTCCCATCCGCGCGCACGACGGGCAAACTTACCCTCCGTCGTGCCCGTGGGTTAAAACGCCTAGTGTGAAGAAATTCACATACGCGCGCACGACGGGCAAAATTACCCCCGTCGTGCGCGTCCTGTGCGGGCAAACGCACAAGTGAGGAGCAATTTAGAGCCGTGCGCACAACGGGCCAAATTACCCCCGTCGTGCGCGAGGGGGAAAACGCAATCTGTAAAGCAATTTCCATCCACGCGCACGACGGGCAAACTTACCCCCGTCGTGCGCGTGGGTTAAAACGCCTAGTGTGGAGCAATTTCCATCCGAGCGCACGGCGGACAAAATTACCCCCGTCGTCCGCGGGGGTTAAAACGCACAAGTGTGCAGCAATTTCCATCCGCGCGCACGACAGGAAAAATAACCCCCATCATGCGCGTCGTCCGCGGGGGTTAAAACGCACAAGTGTCGAGCAATCTCTATCCGCGCGCACGACATGCAAAATTACCCCAGTCGTGCGCGTCGTGTGCGGGCAAACACACAAGTGTGGAGCAATTTACAGCCGTGCGCACGACGGGCCAAATTACCCCCGTCGTGCGCGAGGGGGAAAACGCAATCTGTAAAGCAATTTCCATCCGCGCGCACGACGGGCAAACTTACCCCCGTCGTGCGCGTGGGTTAAAACGCCTAGTGTAGAGCAATTTCCATGCGAGCGCACGACGGGCAAAATTACCCCCGTCGTGCGCGTCGTCCGCGGGGCTTAAAACGCACAAGTGTCGGGCAATTTCCATCCGCGAGCACGACGGGCAAAATAACCCACGTCGTGCGCGTCGTGTGCGGGCAAACGCACAAGTGTGGAGCAATTTACAGCCGTGCGCACGACGGGCCAAATGACCCCCGTCATGCGCGAGGGGGAAAACGCAATCTGTAAAGAAATTTCCATCCGCGCGCACGACGGGCAAACTTACCCCCGTCGTGCGCGTGGGTTAAAACGCCTTGTGTGGAGCAATTTCCATCCGAGCGCACGACGGACAAAATTAACCCCGTCGTCCGCGGGGGTTAAAACGCACAAGAGTGCAGCAATTTCCATCCGCGCGCACGACGGGCAAAATAACCCCTGTCGTGCGCGTCGTGTGCGGGCAAACGCACAAGTGTGGAACAATTTACAGCCGTGCGCACGACGGGCCAAATTACCGCCGTCGTGCGCGAGGGGGAAAACGCAATCTGTAAAGCAATTTCCATCCGCGCGCACGACGGACAAAATTAACCCCGTCGTCAGCGGGGGTTAAAACGCACAAGTGTGCAGCAATTTCCATTCGCACGCACGACGGGCAAAATAACCCCCGTCGTGCGCGTCGTCCGCGGGGCTATAAACTCACAAGTGTCGGGCAATTTCCATCCGCGCGCACGACGGGCAAAATTACCACCGTCGTGCGCGTCGTGTGCGGGCAAACGCACAGGTGAGTATATTAATTTACAGCCGTGCGCACGACAGGCCAAATTACCCCCGTCGTGCGCGAGGGGGAAAACGCAATCTGTAAAGCAATTTTCATCCGCGCGAATGACGGGCAAACTTACCCCCGTCGTGCGCGTGGGTTAAAACGCCTAGTGTGAAGAAATTCACATCCGCGCGCACGACGGGCAAAATTACCCCCGTCGTGCGCGTCCTGTGCGGGCAAACGCACAAGTGAGTATTAATCTTCAGCCGTGCGCACGACGGGCCAAATGACCTCCGTCGTGCGCGAGGGGGAAAACGCAATCTGTAAAGCAATTTCCATCCGCGCGCATGACGGGCAAACTTACCCCCGTCGTGCGCGTGGGTTAAAACGCCTAGTGTGAAGAAATTCATATCCGCGCGCACGACGGGCAAAATTACCCCCGTCGTGCGTGTCCTGTGCGGGCAAACGCACAAGTGAGAAGCAATTTACAGCCGTGCGCACGACGGGCCAAATTACCCCCGTCATGCGCGTGGGTTGAAACGCCTAGTGTGGAGCAATTTCCATCCGAGCGCACGGCGGACAAAATTAACCCCGTCGTCTGCGGGGGCTAAAACGTACAAGTGTGGAGCATTTTCCATTCGCGCGCACGACGGGCATAATTACCCCCGTCGTGCGCGTCGTCCGCGGGGCTTAAAAAGCACAAGTGACAAGTGTGGTGAAATTTCCATACGAAGGTAGCAATATGGGTAAACATATCTTTTAATTTCTTACAACAAGTGATTATTTTGCACAAAACCTAACATCAATTTTATACCGAATTTTTTTCAATATCAACATTCTTGTTGTCCCTTTTTACTCGGTGACGTGCATTATAAATTGATTTGCATGGAAGGTTGGACTTTGAAAATCTCAGTCGGCCTCAGCGTGCTATTTGCCAAATCTCTCAATGATCCATCTCCATTCCCAGCTACTGCCCTTCATCGGAATGGCCCTCGACATATTTAGCAGCTTGATGGTTGTGCCTGCCCTCAACGACTGTTAATCTTCACTCCTCACCGCCAACGTCGACGCCCACCATTACCACGCAATGAGAACAGACATTGACACTTCTTGGTTTTAACTGGCCTGTCGGTCGTTTTTTCCTTTCGGTGTCACCTGTAAACCCCGCTTCTTTCACAGATTAAGTAAACAACTTTGCATGTGAAAGAAGCGGGGTTTACAGGTGACACCGAAAGGAAAAAACGACCGACATGCCAGTTAAAACCAAGAAGTGTCAATGTCTGTTCTCATTGCGTGGTAATGGTGGGCGTCGGCGTTGGCGGTGAGGAGTGAAGGCCCTCGACATAATTAGCAGCTTGATGGTTGTGCCTGCCCAGCTGCCCTCAATGACTGTTAACCTCCACTAACGCTGGATTTTTTTACGACATAAATAGTACCTTGGATTTTTGTACCTTCTCGAGCAATCTCAACCGTATCTGCATGCATGTAAAATCACCAAATTTCTACATCATTTTCCACCCAATTGAATAAGAATCACCTATAGTGTATTTAAAAGTATATACTTACCAAATGGAATACCTCGAAAATCCCTACTTTCACACCCAAGAAAGGAAGAAAATGCTCATGTATCCTAGAAGGTCCGCTGACCGCTGAGATCTTCTAGGAAGATTTGAAGGTGCATTTTGGTTGCAAATGCTACTACGCTGACCGCTGAGATCTTCTGGGAAGATTTGAAGGTGCATTTTGGTTGCGAAGTTAGAATGATTTCATTGGAGTCATCTTCTACCGCCATCCCATTCTCTTTACAGGCATCTACATCATGAAGGAAATGGTCCACGACTCCACATTGAAATAGCAGGAGTAACTTTCAATTTTATCTTCCATTTACCATGGTATATTTCTACATCAAGCAGAACGAAGCAATGGTTAGAATTTGTCCGGTTAAACTGAGAAACAAATATATTGTAAGAAAAATATGTAGAATACCGTGGCTATACGAGGAAGATCCGAGAAGAAGAATACTTTGGCAGATGTAATTGAAACCGCTGAGGCGCGACCTCGGTGGTAATCGCTGTTGCCGGTTGCTTCCAAAGGTTAACACAGCAGCCCCTGGCCGCGTCCACACTTGGCTAGAGACTTTGGATTTTGCACAGTATAGCTACCCATGAGAACGGGATGAAGCACAGAAGAATTTTTGGAGGAAGCAATTTTTCCGTGTATTTTCTTGAGGAAAGCAGTGGGATATAAATAGAATTCAAAAAATAGCTGTTATGAATTCAAACCGTCAAATATTAAACGAGTATTAAAATAGGCTTTGAATGCTGCGTATTAAAGCAAGGCTTTAACTGCGTATTTATTGAGAGGTTTTGAATGCTGCAATCAAATTAGCAGTTACCAACATTTTAGAATGAGACGCCATTTATTATAGACGATTTGGACTGCCCATGGATGAGGATGAGACTACAGTTGATTTACTGTGAGTAATGGAAAGAACCCGTGAGTCTACAGTTGTTGAGCTCGTGAATATACAGTATATACAAATGTTGCGGTGTGAGTAATTTTTGAGGGTAATGTCAAACACAAAGCGAAATTTTTGAGGGCGTTCACGGTCAATTTATAGTGAAATTGACCATTCAAATTGATGAGTATAAGTCCGTTATCCTACAGCGAGCCCTTCATTGCAAACATCTACGTAGACAATCATATGTATCAGTTTGTAAGAGCATAGGCTAATGAATCAGTTTGGGTCTGTATCAGTATGTACATCAATATAGTTGAATTCGATTGAATATGCCTTCAGCTTGAATAAGTATCAGATTTAATTTTAAAGTTTGCATGTAGTTTCTGAGTCAGAGTGAATAAGTATCCGGTTTAATCTACAATGTTTCCAGATTGAACAAGTATAATAAGACTTAAATCTAAAAGCTTGCATGTAGGCTTGATTGGGATTCAGAATAAGTATGATTATATATATTCCCGTGGTCGTGTTGAGAAAATTTGTCATCGATGAAACATCAGCTTAACGCGCACAACGAGTAAATTCTGCTGGTTGTGCGCGTTAAACAATTGTTCATAAAATACCTTAGATGCTCAAAGCGAACAGCTGGCTCTGGCTGTGCTTGTTGTGCACTTTGCGCAATTAAAGTAACCATTATAAATATCATCAACGCGCACAACGGCCATAAATTAGTTGGTTCTGGGCGTTGAGCAATTATGTAAGCGGCTATTAATTTTTCCATCTCACGTCCCACCGACCGGTCAAACATTCTTGAGAAATGCACATGTCTGGTATCAATCAGCTGTAGATTTACGAACAGTCTTTTGTATATTCACGAGAACCCCTCAGTTTGTAAGAGCATAGGCTAATGAATCAGTTTGGATCTGTATCAGTAATTCAGTATGTATATCAATATATTTGAATGGCTGGGTAATTTTCAAAATGTCATCAATTTAAATATGTATGAGATTTAATCTAAAATTTTGCATGCAGTTTATGAAGTCGATTGAATATGCCTTCAGATTAAAAAGGTATCAGATTTATTTTTAAAGTTTGTATGTAGTTTCTGAGTCAGAGTGAATAAGTATCCGGTTTAATCTACAATGTTTTCAGATTGAACAAGTATAATAAGACTTAAATCTAAAAGTTTGGATGTAGGCGTGGTTGGGATTCAGATTAAGTATGATGAAATTTGGAATTTGATTGATTCACTGCGGTGGCGTGCAGTGGGAGTAAACTTATAGCATCTCACAAATATGATCAAAGAGCAAAACGGTCAAATTTATTCCCGTGGGGCGTTGAGCAAATTTGTCATCGACGCAACTATAGAGCTTAACGCGCTAAACGTGCATAATTCTGCATGTTGTGCGCTTTGCGCAATTATGTTAGCCATAACAAATTTGAGAACGCGCACTCCGGCTCAAAGTGAACACCTGGCGATACTTGTTTCTGTATACATTGTTAATCTAATACATTGTTTCTGCATGAAAGAAAACTATAAATAATATTATTCTTCAATGTTAATTTTTTTAATTTTTAAGTATTTAGTATTTCTTGTAATGTTGTAAATATTTTAAAATTTGCTCGAAAAATATCCAATATTGGTCTCAGGTAGTATGTATAATTGAGATATTTCTATCGGTTCTAAACTTATTAAATTTGGTCATGTGCCTTGTAAAATACATTTGTAATAAATAGCCGTTACCAAGCTATGACGGTAATAAACGCAACGAAGGGCTGATATCAATTATCCGTTGTGCGCGTCGTGCGCGGTGGTTAAAAGTCATAGTGTGAATCAATATCCATCCGCTGTACACACACGGTCTCACATCTGAGGACTCCACAATCCACATTACACACAAGGGCTTATAGTGGAACCAATTAAACCGCACTCACAACAGAAACAATTTGATTGTTTTTGATGCGCTGGAAAATAAATAATTTTTCGAGTGTTCGACGGAGAGTAATTCAAGGCGCAAAACGGTTCGGTATCCTTGTCCTGTGGGGAGAGTAAATTGCCTCCTTTTCAGCTGAGCCTAAAATACTTAGGATTACGCGTTTTTCTCGGTGGGATTACGTGTTAAGTAAATAAGATGTTCATTCCCGAGATCCTTAGCATTACTGTAGGATAACGGACTTAATACTCATCAATTTGATCGGTCGTTTTTCACTATAAATGGACCGTGAATGCCGTGAAGGCCCTGGAGAAGCGTATGAAATCGGAGGCCTACAGGCTGATGCAGTCGCCTCCCGGATATGCTTCTCTCCCTGGTCTGCGAAGAGAAGAATGGCCCCCCGGGCCTTTGCGCCCTGGTTGGCTGCTCTGGGTCAATTAGGTTGGCGGTGCATGGCTACCGTCTCTCTGAGGCATAAGCACTCCCTTCTGTTCTTTTCGATCTCTTGGCTCGCAGCCAAATTGGGCAAATCTGACTGTGGATGAAGCAGATCATAATTGTCCCTTTCGTCCTGGGAATTTCCAATTTTGGCTGCGAGACAAGAGATCGAAAAGAACAGGAGGCAGTGCTTGTGCCTCAGAGGGCCGGTAGCCATGCACCGCCAACCTATGTGACCCAGTGCAGACATCCAGGGCACAAAGGCCAGGGGGGCCATTCATCTCTTCGCAGACCAGGGAGAGGAGCATATTCGGGAGGCGACAACATCAGCTTGTAGTCCTCCGATTTCATACGCTTCTCCAGGGCATTCACGGTCCATTTAGTGTGAAATTGACCATTCAAATTGATGAGTATACTCCGTTATCCTACAGCGAGCCCTAATGCCTGACGCTTACGATAGAAATGGACGATGGAATTCAACCAGTTCTCTTTTCACGTAAAGCTAAATGGTTGCTGTTGGAAACTTACGCAATGGTGGTAATAAACGCAACGAAGGGCTATCGTCCATTTATAAACATGCATGCCCGATGAATGCCTTCCATATGTGAGCATTTCGCCTTCCACTCCTCGACTATACACTCCATATCCATCTCCTCTTTATAAACTCCATCCAAACCATTAAATCCTTCATCATTTCACTATACCTCGTCTATGACACACAAACACTCCCTCCTGTTCTTTCCGATCGCGAAGATAAAAAGCTCATTCAATTTGTTATGCAACCATTTGGTGTTGTTCGACGCCTCATGTGAATCGGAGTTTCTCTAGGTGTCTTTGAAACGGCTACATACCCGACTGCAGGTTACACCGACGCATGCTATGACTACACTCATAGCCAGCCGATGATGGCAGAAAATCGGCAACGACGGTAATAAACGGAACGAAGATGGTCGCCCGGTGAACTCGCGGAAGTTGACGGGGAAGCACACAGATCACACCGACAATCACATGTTTCAGTTTGTAAGAGCATAGGCTAATGAATCAGTTTGGATCTGTATCAGTATGTCATCAATATATTTGAATGGCTGGGTCATTTTCAAAATAACATCAACTAGAATATGTATTAGATTTAATCTACACTTTAGCTAAACGCGCACAACGGGCATAATTCTGCTGGTTGTGCGTGTTTAAGTGTGATGAAATTTGGAATGTGATTGATTCAATGAGCTGGTGCGCGGTGGAATTAAAATTATTCCAATTCACAAATATGCTCAAAGCGCAAAACGGTCAAATTTATTCCCGTGGGGGCGTTGAGCAAATTTGTCATCGACTCAACTATAGAGCTTAACGCGCACAACGGTCATAATTCTGCATGTTGTGCGCTTTGCGCAATTATGTTAGCCATAACAAATTTGCTGAATGCGCACACCGGGTCAAAGTGACCATCTGGCGATACTTGTTGTGCGCTTTGAGCAAATTTTTAAACCATTAAAAATTTGCTCACCGCGCACAACGGCCAAAATATAAATTTTGCCAGCTCACTTGCCACTGGTCATACATTCTTGGGAAAATCATATGTCTGGTATCAATCAGCAGTAGATTCAGGAGCAGTATTTTCTTATTCACGAGCACCCTTCTGTAGCTTGAAGGGGTCTTCGATGTAGCCACACAGTTAATATGGTACTACAGCAGTCACATCCTCATTGACCCATCTGCTTTGCACGCATTGAGCAATTCCCGTTTTCCATGCGTTTTGCGCGGTGATCAATTATAATAGTTTCTCTCTTCTGTATTATTTAGCCCGGGGTGCGTGTCGAATAAAATGTATTAAAAAATCTTAGTGGAGAGTAGTATTGTCGGGAGTAATTTTCCTATTAGCATCAATGTTGATCCAGGCGAAAAATCGTTGAGTTTCATTGTTATGCGCGGAGAGTAATTAACCTATTTTGATCCAGATGCTAAAATAATTGGGATTACGCGATTTTCGCGTTGGTATTCCGCGGTTTGCGCGTTGAGTAAATAATTGTTGATTCCCGAGATCCATTGCATTACTGTAGGATCAAGGACTTATTATACGCTTCATTTTGATTGCTCCAATTCCATATAGCAACTCCACCACAAATCTCTAAAAACCCCCTTTCAAAATGGAATATCTCTAAAAGATGCTATTTTTGAGGATGGGCAACTCCAACCCACCATCTTCAAATCCTATTTTTTCTTTGTTTAAGCTTTACTAATGAAAAATATTTATCGTTATAATGGGTTAATCTAATACATTGTTCCTGCTTGAAAGAAAACTATAAATACTATTATTCTTCAATGTTAATTTTTTTTAATTTTTAAGTATTTAGTATTTCTTGTTGGTCTCATGTAGTAGGTATAATTGGTCTCATGTAGTAGGTATATTGGGCGAAAAATATCCAATATTGGTCTCATGTAGTAGGTATATTTGAGATATTTCCATCGGTACTAAAATTATTAACTTTGGTCACGTTATTTGTAAAATACATTTGTAATAAATAGCCGTTACCAATCCATGACGTTAATAAACGCAACAAAGGGCTGATATCAATTAGCCGTCGTGCGCGTCGTGCGAGGTGGTTAAAAGTCATAGTGTTAATCAATATCCAACCGCTGTACACACACGGTCTCACATCTGAGGACTCCACATTACACACAAGGGCTTATAGTGGAACCAATTAACCCGCACGCACAACAGAAACAATTTGATTGTTTTTGTTGCGCTAGAAAATAAATAATTTTTCGAGTCTTTGACGAAGAGTAATTCAAGGCGCAAAACGGGTCAGTTTCCTTGTCATGTGGGGAGAGTAAATTGCCTCTTTTTCAGCTGAGCCTAAAATACTTATGATTACTCGTTTTTCTCGGTGGGATTACGCGTTGAGTAAATAAGATGTTCATTCCCGAGATCCCTAGCATTACTGTAGGATAAATGGATCGTGAATGCCATGAATGCCCTGGAGAAACGTATGAAATCGGAGGACTACAGGCTGATGCAAACGCCTCCCTAATATGCTTCTCTCCCTGGTCTGCGAAGAGAAGAATGGCCCCCCGGGCCTTTGCGCCCTGATTGGCTGCTCTGGGTCAATTAGGTTGGCGGTGCATGGGTACCGTCTCTCTGAGGCACAAGCACTCCCTCCTTTCTTTTCGATCTCTTGGCTCGCAGGCAAATTGGCCAATTCTGACTGTGGATAAAGCAGATCATAATTGTCTCATAATGCAGAAGCTGGAAGCCTGGAACCTGTGTGGAAAGACAAAAGGCATGGTTGTCTCAGATTTCCAGAAAATCAAATGATGTGAAGAGTCACACATCCATTTCCTCGTCCGAACAGATGATGGTGATGATGCTCAAGTAAAGCGACAGAAATTACAAAACGAGCAGGGAAGTGACTGTAATGACACGCCAATGACGGCATGTCGCGCCTTTGAACTATTTGAATTGGAAAATGTTTTGAACTATTTGAGTCTTTGGATAATTATCGGAGGAAGCCATCTTATGAACACCTTTCCTTGTGTATGCGTGTGCGGAGGCCCATGTCCAGTTGTGCACATATCATATTTGTCTCTTATAATGGTCTCTTACAGGCGGTGAAGATCTTCTCTGGATTAAGCTTTTACTTCACCGATCAGTTCGAGCCTCCTTAAAGGGGCTTCCTCGAAAAGGTGGATCTAGCTGCCGGTCGAACCGTCCGGATGAATGTTGACCAGGTGATGGACGCATCAAATGCCAGTGTGTTCTCCGTAGGATCCGCCTTCATTGTCTACAACGAAGATCCTCCACCTACGTGCGCCTTAGCAGATCTTGAGGAGGTTGTAACGAAGAGATGCGACGAGGTTGGGGCCGCATGCAGGGTTTAGTATTCTCTTACTGGAACACATCGCCGCATGCAGTTCTGCATCTGAGCTTGTAAGTTGTTCAAAGACCAGCGGTGTTTGGTATTTTGATCTGTTGGTGTTGTTCGACGCCTCATGTGAATCGGAGTTTCTCTAGGTGTCTTTGAAACGGCTACATACCCGACTGCAGGTTACACCGACGCATGCTATGACTACACTCATAGCCAGCCGATGATGGCAGAAAATCGGCAACGACGGTAATAAACGGAACGAAGATGGTCGCCCGGTGAACTCGCGGAAGTTGACGGGGAAGCACGCAGATCACACCGACAATCACATGTTTCAGTTTGTAAGAGCATAGGCTAATGAATCAGTTTGGATCTGTATCAGTATGTCATCAATATATTTGAATGGCTGGGTCATTTTCAAAATAACATCAACTAGAATATGTATTAGATTTAATCTACACTTTAGCTAAACGCGCACAACGGGCATAATTCTGCTGGTTGTGCGTGTTTAAGTATGATGAAATTTGGAATGTGATTGATTCAATGAGCTGGTGCGCGGTGGAATTAAAATTATTCCAATTCACAAATATGCTCAAAGCGCAAAACGGTCAAATTTATTCCCGTGGGGGCGTTGAGCAAATTTGTCATCGACTCAACTATAGAGCTTAACGCGCACAACGGTCATAATTCTGCATGTTGTGCGCTTTGCGCAATTATGTTAGCCATAACAAATTTGCTGAACGCGCACACCGGGTCAAAGTGACCATCTGGCGATACTTGTTGTGCGCTTTGAGCAAATTTTTAAACCATTAAAAATTTGCTCACCGCGCACAACGGCCAAAATATAAATTTTGCCAGCTCACTTGCCACTGGTCATACATTCTTGGGAAAATCATATGTCTGGTATCAATCAGCAGTAGATTCAGGAGCAGTATTTTCTTATTCACGAGCACCCTTCTGTAGCTTGACGGGGTCTTCGATGTAGCCACACAGTTAATATGGTACTGCAGCAGTCACATCCTCAGTGAACCATCTGCGTTGTGCGCATTGAGCAATTCCCATTTTCCATGCGTTTTGCGCGAGAATCAATTATAATAGTTTCTCACTTCTGTATTATTTAGCCGGGGTGCGTGTCGAGTAAAATGTATTAAAAAATCTTAGTGGAGAGTAGTATTGTCGGGAGTAATTTTCCTATTAGCATCAATGTTGATCAAGGCGAAAAATCGATGAGTTTCCTTGTTATGCGCGGAGAGTAATTAACCAATTTTGATCCAGATGCTAAAATAATTGGGATTACGCGATTTTCGCGTTGGTATTCCGAGGTTTGCGCGTTGAGTAAATAATTGTTGATTCCCGAGATCCATTGCATTGCTGTAGGATCAAGGACTTATTATTCGCTTCATTTTGATTGCTCCAATTCCCCTATAAAATTGGTGGACAAGGAGCACTCATCTTCTCACAACTTCATCTACTTTCTTCCATCATCATCTTCTTTATTTGCCCCCACAACCTTCCTATTGAAACAGTAAGTCCTTCAGCTGTTCGTGGAAGGCGAAATCCTCACATCTGGAAACCCTTTTTCGGGCATGCCTGATTATAAATGGACGAACAGCTAAATGAATGCTATCGTCCATATCAGATATCTATATCATGCCCGTTACTCTTAGGTGTCTCTTGCCGAAGATGAAAGAACTCACCCTCAGACGGATACCCTGCACAACAACGACGTTTTCAATCCTGTCATGCTTGCTGAATAGCTGCCCGAACCTGGAGGATCTAGTCATTGGAGTAAGTACAAATTTTCTAATTATTTCCTCTGAATAATTCAAAACTACGTATGTATGTATGATGGCATTAAGCATTCTGTTTTGTTACCAGGATGAAATGTTTGATTTTCCAGACCCGGAAGTTTCAGCGCTAGAATACTGGGATCAGCAGATGCCTTCGGATTGCATGACAAATACGCTGAGCACGGTAACTGTAAACGTGGTCGATGTACACCGCAAGGGCTCGCAGCCAATAAAGCATTCGAGCACCTCGGGATCGATGCTAACAGGAATTTCGCCTTTTTCCGAATTCCGACGCGATTGTTCTTCATTTTATTCTTCAATTTGGATGCGAGACAAGCGATCGAAAACAACAGGAAGGAGTGCTTGTGCCTCAGAGCCAGAGGGACAGTAGCCATCCACCGCCAACCTATGTGACCAAGGGCCGCCATCCAGGCTTAATCATATGTATCAGTTTGTAAGAGCATAGGCTAATGAATCAGTTTGGGTCTGTATCAGTATGTACATCAATATAGTTGAATTCGATTGAATATGTCTTCAGATTGGTTGTGCGCGTTAAACCATTGTCTATAAAATACCTTAGATGCTCAAAGCGAACACATGTTAAAGCGCACAACGACTCAAAGCGTCTACACCTGTCGTTTCTTGTTGTTCGCTATGAGCAATTATTTAAACCATTAAAAATTTGCTCATCGCGCACAACGGCCATAAATTTGTTTGTTCCTACCTTTGTGCAATTATGTTAGCGGTTATTAATTTTTCCAGCTCACCTCCCACCGGCCGGTCAAACATTCTTGAGAACTGCACCTGTCTGGTATCAATCAGGTGTAGATTGACGTGCAGTCTTTTGTATATTCACGAGAACCCCTCCTGTAGCATGACGGGGTCTTCGATGGAGCCACACATTAACTCTACTTCGGTCGCATCCTCATAAACCAATACAAATCGCTGCCATGCTTTGTGCGTTGTGCGCCTTGTGCAATTCCATTTTACCATGCGTTTTGCGCGGTGAGCAATTCTGATTGTTAGTTTGTTACTCGATCCTGTATTATTTAGCACGGTGTGCGCGTCGAATAAAATGTTTTAGTATTGTTGGGAGTAATTTTCCAATTGGCATCATTGTTGATCAAGGCGAAAAACCGTTTAGTTTCATTTTGATTGGTCCAATTCCCCTATAAATTGGCGGACAAGGAGCCCTCATCTTCTCACAACTTCCTCTAATTTCTTATATCATCTACTTCTTTTTGCCCACACAACCTCCGTCTGGAAACAATAAGGTCTTCTTTTGTTCGAGCATGATGCATGAGGTATAAATGGAGGAGATGGAGATGGATATGGGGTGTAAAGATGAGATGGTTTTCTACTGTTCGGGCCTGATGCTTGAGATAAAAATGGACGATAGAATTCAACCAGTACTTTTTTCACGCATTCACATGGAACGGCCATCTCCTCTTTTACACTATCTTCTCCTCCATCACCTTCATATTTGTACTATAGATCCTCTATTTATAACGAACCATGTGTCGGTGTTCACCGCCTCTTGGCAATCGGAGTTCTTTTCGGTGTCTTTGAACCGTCGTCATACTTGACAGCCGGGTACAAGGACGCCTGCAATGACGACACTCCTATAAGGGCTACGGTGGCAGATAGTTGGCAAACACGTCCATAAACTCAACGAAGATGGTCGCTTCGTTGCGTTAGTTAACGTCGTTGCCTACTTACAGCAACCGTAGGCAGGATAGGAGTGTCGTCATTGCAGGCGTCGTTGTAGGGTGAAGCACGCAGATCACGCCGACAATAGATCCGGTAAAAAGCACCTTCATTGCAAACATCTTACGAAGACAATCATATGTATTAGTTTGTAAAGAGCATGGGGTAATGAATATGTTTTGTTCTGTATCAGTATGTACATCCATATAGTTGAATGGCGGGGTCATTTTGAAAATGTCATCAATTGGAATATGTCTGAGATATAATCTAAAAATTTTCAATCAGTATACGAAGTCGATTGAATATGTAGCCGATTTAATCTAAAATGTCTTCAGATTGATTATGTATCAGAGATAATCTAAAAGTTTGCATGTAAACAAGTTAATTTTATCATAGACGGAATTTTACAACTTGCTTGGAGGGACATTTTCGCGTTCTTTACAATACGTCGATAACGACGCCAGTGGTTGAATGCAGGACGTTGGATGGCGGGCCGTTCCACTTTACTGTAAACTGCATCAGGATGTGCGACGGGAGGTCGAGGAGTGGAAGGCAGGCCTTTGGATGGCGGTCGGGGGTTTCGTTCCAATTTACTATAACCTGCACCAGGATGTGCGACGGGTCGTCAAGGAGTGGAAGGCATGCCGTTGGATGGCGGGCTGGGGTTTCGTTCCACTTCAGGATGTGCGACGGGAGGTCGATGAGTGGAAGGCAGACCGTTGGATGGCGGAGGGACCCGTTGTCTGGGAACGGTGGTGCCCAGTGGGGTGATTGGCATGGCGATGCATTCACCGGTGATTTGGACCGACACCCCGCGGGCGGCAACGCCTCCACCGGAGGTGGAGGTTGTCACGGAGTAGGCGCTGGAGGGGAGGAGCGGTCCGCCCTAAGTCCCCTGGCGTTAGTTCTCCAAGGGAATTCGAGGAGTGGAAGGCTGGCCGCTCCATGTGTAAGACGAATAACTCGTCGGCGATCCGCCTGAGAAAGGAAGAATTCGTTGGGAAGGAGAGGTCCGGTATCGGGCCAGCGGGAGGTTTCGGCGACGCCGCCCCCGGAGGTGGAGGTCGTCACGGAGTAGGCGTTGGAGGGGAGGAGCGGTCCGCCCTAAGTCCCCTGGTGTAAGTTCTACAAGGGAAGTCGGGGAGTGGAAGACGGGCCGCTCCATGTGTAAGAGTAATAACTCGTTGGCGATCCGCCTGTAAGACGAAGAATTCGTCGGGAAGGAGAGGTCCGGTATCAAAGGAGGGCCTATCCAACGATCGGGCCAACGGGAGGTTTCTTTTGAGAGGGGAGGAGTGTCTAGAGGCAAATCGTCCCAACACCCTGGGATTGTGAGGAGAGATCGAATACGGGGGCTTTTCTTTCTTTGCTTTGATCAATTATGTCTCAGCGTTGAGCAATTAAGTAAGCGGCTACAAAACCACTCATACCTCAGAATTACTCACCGCACACAACCACTCAATCTCAGAATAAGCTCACCGCACAAAACCCACTCAAAACTCAGAATTGATCAGCGCACAAATCCACTCAAAACTCAAAATTGCTCATCGCACACAACCACTCAAACTCAGAAGTGCTCACCGCACACAACCTCTCAAAAATCAGAATTGCTCAGCGCACAAAACCACTCAAACCTCAGAATTGCTCACCACACACAACCAATTTTGTCGCAGTGAGGGTGAACTGCCACAAAGTTCGCCACTGGGTCACAATTGCTCTTGCTTTTGAGGACATTTGTGTCATTTTCCGGGTCAAAGGTCTCCCTGAGAGCTTTCAAATCGCTCCTGCTACATCAATTCTCTCCCATCGCAATTAACGTCTCTTCATCTCTCTGACATCAATCCGCTGTAGATGAGCAGTCATTTGTATATTCACGAGAACCCCTCTGTAGCATGACGGGGTCTTCGATGTAGCCACACATTAACTCTACTTCTTCTCATCAATACAATTCGCTGTCATGCGTTCTGCGTTTTGCGCATTGAGCAATTCTCGTTTTCTAAACGTTCTGCGCGGTGAGCAATTATGATAGTTACTCGCCTCTGTATTATTTAGCCCGGTGTGCACGGCGAATATGATGTATTAAAAAATCTTAGTGGAGAGTAGTATTGTTGAGTGTAATTTTCCTATTATGTCATCAAGGCGAAAAACCGTTGGGTTTCATGGTTTTGCGCGGAGAGTAATTAACCTATTTTTTTCCACATTCTAAAATAATTTAGGGAGCCCCTTTGGAGATGCTCTAAATGTCGATTCCCGAGATCCATTGCATTACTGTAGGATCACGGACTTTTTATACTCTTCATTATGATTGGTCCAATTTCCCCGATAAATGGCGGACAACGAGCACTCATCTTCTCTAAACTTCGTCTACTTTCTTCTATCATCTTCTTTATTTGCCCACACAACCTCAGTATGGAAACAATAAGTCCTTCAGCTGTTCGTGCATGCTTGATATAGATATGGACGATAGCATTCATCCAGTACTCTTTTCACGTAAAGGTAAATGGTTCATGTTGGAAACTTATGCAACGAAGGGCTATCGTCCATTTATAATCAAGCATCCCCGACAATGCTGGGGGGTGTTGCAACTGCGTTGAGAAAATTTTTCCCAAACAACACTATGAAAAATGTGTTCGATGATCATACCATATTCTTTTGGGGTGATATTGGCTATGCTGTCTCACATGTTTCAGGAAAGCTGCTGGGTGTTGTACCATGATAGATTGTTATTCCCTCCTATTATGAATTGTGGCTATGTATTTGTTTTGCGTGTCTTGCTATACACTCCATATCCATCTCCAATCTCTACACTCCATCTCCTCCATCAAACCCTTCATCGTTTCACTATACATCATCTTTGACGCACAGACACTCCATCCTATCCTTTCCGATCTCTTACACTCCCAAACACAACTTCTTATGCAACCCTGTGTTGTTTTACATCGTCTCCGGTAACGGAGTTCCAATCGGTGTCTTTTGTCCTGACTTCATGTTACAACGACGACAGCAATGACGGTAATAAGCGAAACGGTCTGCCGACTTTTTAATTCACGGCGTCTCCTACAAAGGACAAAGTTCCACGTCATTGCAAACATCTGGTATGACAATCATCTTGAGCAGATCAGGGCAGAAATTCGGCAACTGCAACGTAGATGTGGAGCGCATTGCCCGTGTCGTACATCGCCACAGGGGAATCGGGGTTCCAGGCGTTGTGTTTGACACAGCTACATACTTGACTGCAGGTTACAAGGACGTTAATAAACGCAACGAAGATGTGCGCCCGATGAACTCGCGGAAGTTGAAGGGGGGAAACACGCAGATCACGCGCCACTTCATTGCAAACATCTGTGAAGACACTCAAATGTATCAGTTTGTAAGAGTAAAGGGATATGTATCTGTTTGGATCTGTATCTGTACGTACTTCAGTATGTTAGAATGGGTTGGCCATTTTGGAATGGTCACCGTTTGAATATGTATCAGCGTTAATCTAAAGGTTTGCATGCAGTTTTTGAATCAGATTGACTAGGTATCAGATTTTATATAAAATGTCTTCAGAATGAATAAGTATTGGCCTTAATCACAATTAGGTAAAGTTTCTAAGCGAAGTTTGACTGTTGGCATATGGCGGAATCACAATTTTAGTATGATGAAAATAGGAGTGTGAATGATTAACCGTGGGAACAAAAATTACAGCATCCAACAAATATGCTCAAAGCGCACAACTGGCAAAATTAGTCCGTGCGGGGCGCGTTGAGCAAATGGGCTATCGTCGAAACTTTGCTCAACGCGCACACCGGGCATAAGGCTACTAGGTGTGTGCGCGTTTAACAATTGTTGATAAACTACCTTTTATATGCTCAAAAAGCGAACCACCGGCTTTCCTTTTTGCCCGTTGTGCGCGTTGTTTTGCCCGTTGTGCGCGTAATTTTCGCCCGTTGTGCGCGTTGTTTTCCCGTTGTGCTCGTAATTTTGCCCGAGCCTAAGGGCATTATTTTGCCCGTTGTGCGCGTTGGGCTATTTTTTAAGAGGCTATAGTTTATCCCAACGCGCAAGGCATTAATCATTATAGAGCAGAACATCCGGCTGGTAGCAATCCGTTGTATATTAACGATCCCTGCTCTGTATGTTCACCAACACTGATCTGCAGACTCGAGGGGTCTCTTAGAATATTAGTAAGACCAAAGGTTCCAATATATCGCCGTTGTGCGCTGTGAGCATTTCTGTTAACCATTAAAAATTTGCACGGTGCGAGCAGCAATAAATGTGGATATATCAGCAAATTTTATTGAGTGGACGAGGAGGAGTTTTTTTCGCACTAACAAAATTGCTCACCGCGCACAACCGGCCAAAATTATTTGTTCTGATCGTGGTGAATGGTGAGCAATTGTAGTAACCACTAACAAATTGGCTAATAAAGGCGCTCAACGGGCAAAACTTATCGATGGGAGTTTGTGGTAAGCAATTTTATCAGACAATAACATATATGATACAATAACCCTACTCTCACTTGGAGTATTGGACACTCTAACAATGACACATTCTCATCGCATAACAATTTGGAACAAAGGTTGATGTTATTAAAAATACCCAGAGCGCAAAACCGGCACTAATATTGCCAGTTCTGCGCGTTGAGCAATTTGGTAGGTAAAGACTTAATTACTCAAAGCGCAAAACGGGCAATATTACTGCAGTGTTGCGCTCGGTGTAATTGGTATGATACACAACATCAATCCATACCGATGATGACATTTGCACATTTCGGAAGCCATGATAAAATTTCATCCGCCAAAGTGGTCCATTTTTATACCAAAAAAAACTTATTACATTGATAAACGTTTTATCTTACAGATACTAAAAACTATCAGCGGTAGCAATATTCGTATCTTTTACGTTATCAACGAATGACTGCATCCTCTGCTCGTAACCAGCCGGCCATCCGTCGGCCACAGGGTCATGCGATCTTGTCCACACAACTGAAGTCGGAGGGACGTCACCTGCTGGTTGAAGTTGAAGGATAAAAAAGTGATTTCCGTTCACATAACCCAACGTTATGTGGCGTCTGGAGGCTCGGTTTACTGGAGGACTTCTCAATGGAAAAAATGTCACACACATACGATTTGAAATCAAATGTACTACACAGTTGTAGCATGAGGCAATGACATGTCCCATGTCTGGCATCTGCATCCAATTTTCCCGTCCTGCACCTTTATCAGTAATAAAATAGTCCACTGCCTTCAAATTATTATTATATGAAACCTCACTCAGAACACGCCTGTACAAGCCGCTGTATGTCCACATCTCACGGAGCAAATCAGCTCTGACAGTCCCCCAATCGGAATCTTTCAAGCCCAACTGAACTGCCACAGCCCTGTACCCATAGTTGCCATCTGCATCCACGTCTACGCCGCCCGCCATGAGGGGTTGTAGCTTATCATGAAAATCCAAATAATATGGTATGAGGAAGTTGGCAGGCAAATCATCAACATAATCATCAGGGGAAACGATGGTTTCGGCTTCTTTATTTGAAGTTTCGGACGCCTACTACTTTCCTTCGAAGGCCGCCTCTTCCATTTAGGCTTCTCCTTCGCCGCCGCAGTATGCTCCGCAATTGAATGCAACCGTGGAGCCTTAACAGGCTTCCTCCTAACTGTAGGCTTCTCCATCACATCCGAAAAATGATCAAAAATCTCATCAACCAGGGGAGAAAGTTGTTTAAGCATGCCATCCATCTCCTCGTGCTCATCAAAATACGAGGCCACAGCCGTCTCCTCCTCCCTCCCAGCAGTCTGAGCATCCACATTATGATCCCCCGTCTCCACCGTCGCCCCCAACTCCAACGTAAGCTCAGCTTGCATCAACCCAGCATCCTCTATCTTCTCATCCTCCACATCCTCCACATTCGCCTCATCCTCCTGCGGCTCCTCATTCTCCCCAGCTGCATTCTCCCACTCATCCATCTCAGCAGTCTGGTCAGCCACATTACGTTCCACCGTCCCCGCCGTATCCACCAACTTCCCAGTATGCTCCTCAGCAATCAAATCAGTAGCCACTTCCTTATCATCATCCTCCTCGTTCGCCTTCTCCTCATACACCTTCGGCTCCACAGTCTCAGCCGCTGCATTATCCTCCACCAGTACCTCCTCAGCATTCTGCACCTCCACGTTAAGGGCAACCGTCTCCTCCGTCTCCACCATCTCCCCAATAACATAATCATCTACAGTCAACTCAGCAGCCACTGCATTCTCAGCCTCATCATCCCCATAAACATCATGCACCCTCGGCTCCACATTCTCATCCGCTGCATTAAACTCCTCCTCCTCCGCAGCATTATGCTCCTGCCAACTAAGAGCCAACTTCTCAGCAGCCTGCTCCATCGCATTACGATCCACCACATCATCCTGCCAATAAGCAGCCAATGCAGTCGCCTCCTCAGCCTCATCCACCTTCTCCTCATCTCCCTTCTGCTCCTCCTCAACATTATCGACATGCACCACAAGCTCATCACCCACAATTCTACACGGTGATGCTAACTCCTTCAACTTGTTTACCATACCTACACTCTGCCCCCTTAGTAATCGGGAACGTGCATTATAAATTGATTTGATTGGTGTTTCATTGAAGGACTTAGTTTCCTTCAGGCTTTTCAAAATTGCTGACGGCGGTACCTTTATATTTGCCAAGTCTCACAATGCTTCCACCTCTTTTCCCTGCAACACCCCGTCGTCGGAATGGCCCGCGACATAATTAGCAGCTTGATGGTTGTGCCTGCCATCAACGACCGTTAAACTCCACTCGCCGCCATCGCCCACCTCATTACCACGCAATTTGAACGGGCATCCACACTTGTTGGTTCTAACTGGCCGGTTGCTCTTTCGTACTGGTCGGTGTCCCATGTAGTTCCCGCTTCTTGCACATGCATAGTAGGCAGCGGGAGTCCTATTGGACGATTTATTCATACTCGACGCACTGGTAACAATCACATGCCCCTGTTGTCGTCCGACGCTCTTTATCCACTGAAAGAGTTCGTCTCTACTTTTAAAACGTTGAAGCGTTGTAAATTCGGGTGTATAATCCATATACACCTGTATCAAACAATTCATACAACTAATTGGACCGGGAACCAAACATTAGTTACATTATTGACGTAAAGAAAAATCAATATTACCTCCGAATTTTTTAGCATCTCCATCAATCTCAACTGTATCTGCAGGCAATTAAAAACCAAAAATTTCGCCTCCTCTTTCTACACATTGTAATTGTAACAAGGATATCAAATAAAATGTACTTAACATTGTATACTTACCAAATCGCGATTTCGACAAATTTAGGTCGAAAACCCCTAAATCGATTGCTCTCGCTTCACCGATTTGTTTGAACGCAGTAGTTGCCACTGTGATGTAAATGTCGAGCCCAGTAATAAAAATCAAATCTTTGTAATTTCTGTCTGTGCGCCTTGAGCAATCTACGAAAAACTGGCCGTTTGATATTCCGCCTTGAGCAATTTGTGGAAGGTTATGGCTGTGAGCGGTGAGCAGAATTTATCAAGGGATGAAAGAGGGTCCAAACGGGTCAAAACGGGTAAAAATTTTAACCAGTTGCGCGCTTCGAGTAAATTCGGTGGTTTAGTTGGCAAATTTTACTCAGCGCGCACAACGGTTATATTTTAGCACGATTCGAACCGTTTTGCGCGCTGAGTAATATTACATGGATTGTCAAGCTTGACATTAGTAACGGTAATCGTTATTAATCGCGACGCTGAGAACGATTTTGACCGCGGTGCGCGTTGAGGAGATCTAAATTTTGTTTTTAATATTTATTCTATTGGATTCCTCATATTCTTATGCCGATGTTAACAACATTATTGATACGTATAAAATAATATAATACCAACGTGATAACTATCATTAGTTGTATTAATTAACACCCTTAAGAAAATCTGGATAGATTGAGTGTGTTATTAAGCATTCAAAATCCAGTATATATCAGTTTGTACCCGTTCACCAAAAAGTTAGTAAGAGGCAAACTTGATTAGTAGGTCTATCGTTGAGCATAACTTATAGATACCATACACCAAAGCACGGCATACAGATGATAACATTTGCACATTTAGGCAGACATGATAAAATTTCATGCTACCAATCTGTCAATATGAAATAAACAATCCACAGTAAAATGATACAAAGTTTTATCCTACAATATTTCAATAACGTCAACGGTTGCAATATCGTGCCCAAATACTATTGACTGGAATTGATGCATCCTATCCTCATAAGCAGCCGGCCATCCGGCTGACACATCGGAACGGTATCTTAGCCACATACTTGAAGTCGGAGGGACATGACCATATGGGGCAAGTTTAACAATAACGAAGTGATTATTGTTCACATGACCCAACGTTATGTGGCGTCTGGATGATAGGGGTACTGGAGGAGTTCTTAAAGGAAAATATGTCACACACTGATGAGGTGCAAGAATATGTACTACACATTCGTAGCATGAGGCAATGACATGTGCCATTTCTGGCATCTGCATCCACCATTTAGCTTTTGGACGGTCTAACAAATGGCCCAGTGCCACTACATTCTTTTTAAATTCCACGGCACCCATAAGTTGCCGGTACAAGCCGTCGTGGTTCTACATCTCTTCTCGCAAGTCATATTTCACCTGCCTCCATTCGTCCTCACCCAGTCCCAACTGAGCTGCCACAGCCCTATACCCACAGTTTCCGTCTGCTTTCACATCTACGACATGCACTATAAGGGGTCGTAGACACTCAGGAAAAGCGTTCCAATATGGTATTATTATGTCGGCAGCCAAGTCCTCGTCACTATCATCATGTGAAATTGATTGTTTCGGCTTCTTTATTGTACGTTTCCACAACGGTCTACTTCTTCCCTTACCCGGCTTACACGTCAATGTAGACGTATCCGTTATCTCAGCATGCTGCTTAGCAATCTCCGCTACCAGGGTAGAAATTTGAAGACGTAGAACCTCATGCTCCTTCTCAAAGGCCTTAGCCACTGCATTCTCATCATCATCATCATCCTCCCCAGCAGTCTGATCTGCCTCATTACGATCCACCTTATCATCCTCCCCACCCATCTTCCCAGTATGATCCTCCTCCTGCAACTCAGCAGGCACTGCATTCTCCCAAAACGCCTCCCCCACCTTCTGATCCTCCCCCTCATTATTCACAGCCTTCACATTCTCAGCACCCACAATTTTATCAGCTGATGCTAACTCCTTCAACTGTTTTACAATACCAACCTTCTTCCCCCGTTGTAACCGGTTTCGTGCATTATAAATTGCTTTGATTGAGGTAGAACTGAAGTTTTTATTTGCCTTCAGTACTTTCAAAATTTCAGCTGACCGAACCTTGCTATTCGCCAGGTCACGCACTGTTTCCATCTCCATTCCCTGCAACGTCCCGTCATCGGAATGGCCATCGACATATTTAGCTGCTTCATGGTTGTGCCTGCCACAAACGACTGTTACCTTCCACTCCTCAACGCCCACGCCCACCATATAACCACGCAATGAGAAAGGACATGAACACTTCTTGGTTTTAACAGGCTGGTTGGTCTTTTTTAGCTTTCGGTGTCCCCGATACTCACCGCTTCTTTCACACGCAAAGTACACAGCATGATGCCCTTTGGCCGTTTTACTTAATCTCCCCGAACGTGTAACAATCACATGCCCATGACTTAACCCGACGTTTTGTATCCACTGAAACAGCTCTTTTCTATCCTTGAACAGTTGATTGGTGGTAAAGTCGGTTGTAAAATCCATAGTATCCTGTATCAAACAATTCATAACCTGATCCTCAAAGATTTAATGCATTATTGCCGAGAAGATAAATCAATATTACCTTGGATTTTTGTACCGACTTCATCAACCTCAACCGTGGATGAATGCATGTAAAATCAAAATAAGAAAGGCAGATAAACTGTACTTAAAAGTATAGACGTACCAAAGAGTCGATGTTGATAAATTTAGGTCAAAAACCCCTAAATCGATTTCTCTCGATTCAGCTCTTTGTTTGATCTCACCAGTTGACTAAGTGATGTATCCTTCGAGCAAATAAATAAAAATCAAAGCTTTTGGATTTCGGTCTGGGCGACTGGAGCGATCTTTGAAAATACTTGCCATTTGAAATTCTGCCGTGAGCAATTTGTGTAATTGTCTGTCAATTCGCTGCGAGCAGAAGGTATCACGGGACAATTTCGGGTCCTACCGGGTCATATCGGGTCTACAATAATTTACCCGTTGTGCTGGTTGAGTAAACAAGTCTAGTTTGAAATATTACTAGCAAATAACCCGTCCACATGTGCACGTGGACTTGACCAAAACGGTTGTGGGCGGTGAGCAATTACGGGTTTTGAGTGGTTGTGTGCGCTGAGCAATTCCGAGTTTTGCGTGGTTGTGTGCGTTGAGCAATTCCGTGTTTTGATTGGCTGTGAGCGGTGAGCAATTCCCAGTTTTGCGTGGTTGTGTGCGTTGAGCAAGTCCGTGTTTTGCGCGGTTGTGTGCGGTGGGCAAACTGCTAGACGGTTTACAGAGGAGAGCAATTTACATTTTTGCCCTCCCACTGTTCGCGATGAGTAATTTACACTATGAACCACTATTTCTACGCATCCGTATATACAAATGCATCGTAACAGCTTCCATATGCGATCAGTTTTGTGACCTAAGGCGGGAAAAGCTAACGAGATAGGGTTTGATCAACAGAAATTATTCTAATTCGCTGAGGTATATAGACTATAAGAGTTCCTGCTTATATCAAACGAAGGTCCTTAAGGCAGTGCAAAAGATTTGTGTCATTGGGTTGGGGTGCCCTAAAATAGTCGACTGCGGCCGCACTGCATCGTAAAGTTGGTAAGCCATTAATTGATGCTAATTAATTTGGTATTTTTTTAATAATTTCAGAAATTTATTGCTGCAATGTACATTTGGAACATGATTGCGTAGAAATTACGAAGATTGAGATGGGCTCGGTACACATTGAGGGGATCTTGGATGAAGCGGACAAAGAAGCAAAGGTTTGAAATTATTTTGCTTTGTTAACTGACTAATTTACTAGAAAATAAAGCTTAACATTTAGTGACTATATTGGTATCTGGGACTTAATTCAGCGTATTGTTGAAGGCTCAGAGGTTAATGAAGATTATACAAATCAGTTCACAACAAATAAAATTTTCCCCAGCATAGAAGAGCTTGGTAAATGGGTAAAAGGGGTCGGTGTGAAAACCGGGAATTTGGTTGTTACAAAATCATCAAATATGAGTACAAAGGGCAATAGGGTCCCAACTTATTATTTTTGTTGTGAAAGAAGTGGGACATATCGGCCACACAGGCCGGATATATCGGCCAAAAAAGCAACTCGAAGCAAGAAGTGTTCATGTCCCTTCTACTTGAGGGCTAATGGTGTGGCAACAGATAAGTGGATTTTGACAGTTGTACGTGGCAATCACAACCATAAACCCGCAATGTACATCGAGCGACATCCAGATGAGAGGAGGTTCGGAGGTGGGGAGATGGCCACGGTGAGAGACTTGTCACATAGACTGCTTAGGCCAAGGGAAATCTTGAAATACCTGAAGGAAAAGGATAATGCAACATCTACCACAATCAACACTATTTATAAAGTCAGACAGAGGATGAAGGCAGGGGAAATGGCCTGGAGAGCAGAAATGCAGCTATTCCTTAATCTACTGACACATCGTAATTACATTGTGTATCATGAAGTGGACGAAGTGACAACTGCAGTGAGGACTATATTTTGGGCACATCCGTAGTCGGTTGAGTTATTACGAAAATTTCCAGAGATTCTGGTTATGGACTGCGCGTTGAAGACCAACCGCAACAGGCCACCATTGATGGAGATGTATGGGGTGACGTCCACAGATATTCAGTTCGCAGCGGCATTTTGTTACACGGAGGCCGTACGTGAGGAGAACTACTTGTGGGCCTTGGGGAAGTTGAGCTCTTTGCTGCAGGGATACAGGATGCCACGTGTAATTTTGTCAGCACTGGAGCCAGCACTTATGAATGCCATTGGCCATGAATTTCCCCTTGCGGTGCACCAAATATGTAGAATGCACATATCCAAAAATATTGCCAAAAATTGCCAGCCCTCTTTTGAAGATCAAGAAAAATGGTTAGGTTTCATCTCTAGCTGGAATTTATTGGTGGGGGAACGCAAGGAGGAGGAGTATGTTGCTAAACTGAAGGCATTGGAGACCGAGTACAAAGATTACACAAGGGACGTGAGCTATGTGAAGACATCTTGGTTGGACAAGTACAAGGAGAAGTTTATTTCTGTATGGACAGATGGCAATCTCCACTTTGGAAATGTCAGTACCAACAGAGGGCAGACCAAAAGAGCACAGACTGAACATTCTAAGCTTAAAAGGGCATTGGGTTCATCGGCCTTCAGTTTATCCGCTTCTTGGCCAACCATACATGAATCATTAGAGGGGCAGCATATCAAGATCAGGGCATCATTCGAGAAATCTAAGATCATGTTGCAACATAATGTGCATGGGTTCTTGTTCAAGGAGCTGATAGGATTTACAGCCGCTGCGGCGTTGAAGATAATGTCTGTGGAAGCTGATAAATCTGACCCTATGGGAACGGACCAATGCACATGTGATTGTCTAGCTAGAATGATTTATGGTGTACCATGTGCCAATGAGATTGGCAAATACACAAGGGAAAATCGCACCATTCCCTTAGATGCCGTAAATTCTCATTGGAAGCAGCTAGACATGGAGGCTAAGCCGGAATTGATGTCTGAAGAAGATGGGCTTATACATGCTGAATTAGAGCGCATACACATGCTCTATGCTCAACTTGATGGGCCGATGAAGCAGGAGTTGTTAATTAAGTTGAAGGAGCTAGCTACCCCGCCGACAAATCTGATTACAGAGCCGCAAGTTAATGTCGTGTTCAATGGAAGAAGAAAAAGGGATAATAATTTGACAAATGAAGATACAGCCACCCCCATTCATCCTGCTCATTTTGATCATGACTTCGGCGATGCGGCTAGTTGCTCTGCTCAAATTCCACCTGAAGTCTCATCGAAACAAGAAAGCGTCGGCCGTGTCCAGCCGAGACGGTCCCAAAGGATCAAAAATACGTCTGCCCCACCCATTCCTCCTCAACTTGCTAGAAAGAAACCAACTGGCAAAGCCGCGACATCTGGCAGTATGACAGGGGTTTCTGCTACAGCTTCATTTGCAGCAGCAAATTATGAAGCAAAGGACGCTAGAGCCGTTCAAGGAGGCATACCTTATCTTGATCAATTCCCCGCTGCAATCGCCAAATATATATCGAACGTCACAGATGTGACGGCAGATGGGAACTGTGGTTACAGGGCTATATCTTCACATCTAGGGATGGGAGAGGACCAGTGGAAGGTGGTCAGAAGAGATTTGCTTCAAGAGCTGCGTGACCACTATGATGTGTACTCAAAGGTGATGGGTGAGGAAAGTGCACAAGAACAGGTAGTGTCAATTAACTATATGGGTGACCACCCCCCGATGCAATATTGGATGACCTTCCCTGAAGTTGGACGTATTATCTCAAGTCGTTATAACTGTGTAATACATCTGCTGTCAATGCAACAATGTCTTTCATTTTTTCCGTTAAGATCAGGACCACACCAAGGTACGAAACGTGGTCCCTTCACCATAGGTTTTGTAAATAATAATCACTTTGTAAATATTCAACTTAAAGATAGAAGCCCGGTCCCACCGGTAATAAGGCAATGGAAGGCTAACCGCCTGCCTGCGGCCGATGGATGGGTGGAAGGCCTTGAAGAGAGGATGCGACAATTCGAGACATTATTCTGTAAAGATGTAGGCAAATCTCCCACTGTAATTACTGTATCATCATATCATTGAATTTATAATTTTGTGCAAATGTAGTGACTGAGTTTATAATGAAAGAATATACTGAATTTTTTGGGATTTTTGTACAAAATCTATGGGATTTCTGCACAACGGGAACTCAACGCGCCATCATGTCTTTGCTTGTTTGCGCTTTGAACATTTATGTTATGGGATACAGTAGCTAAATTCGCACGCCTGGCATAATTTTGCCCGTTGTGAGCTTTGAGCAATTTATGTTACAGCATTAAAAATTTGCTCACCGCGCACAACGGACATAAAGGAGAATACTAAGAGTTGGACTCATAATTGTGTGCTTTGGTATGTTATTGATGTTGAAGACCGTATACTGCAGTAAATGTGTTATTTATGTTGCATGAAGTGATTTTCACCTCTGCGTATTCTTGAATCTTTCTCTCCTTGACGATGGTCTACTTGAATCTATGGCATAAGTCCAATATCCCAAGTTCGTTTAAAGGAAAACTCTATACGTAACAATCTCGATGCATGTAGAGGCTATGTGAATGCTGGAGAAAATGACTCCAATGAAACACACTGACAAATCAGATTCATCCATACACATCAGGTAAAAGGTGGGACCGGTGTGAGCAATGAGAAAAAAATTGTATATCTGGTTCACTGTGATGCTAAGCTCAATTCCAACGCAGTTCACGTGCACTAAGTATATTCCCGGGAAACTTCGATATTTCACACCATCCTTAACCATTTCTGTGATGGCTGTATGCTAATAGTTTTAATATCCACAAGAAATTAAGCAATCGGTGTACGAAGATTGCTAATGGTTGGCAAACAGATAATTAAACTAACAAGCGGTAAAAGACTGGACCAGACGGTGTTCATTGCCAATTGAATGTTCGGGGTTCATTACTAACGCGTAAACCATCACATGTTCACCTCTCAAAATATGAAAACCATTTGGGGTACTAAGATGGCCACGATTCACACAGACGCCTCGCTGGAGGGGGCGTTGGTAGCCAAACCGTCCTACATTTGGGCAGATCCTCCACCGGACTCCCGACCAGATCGCTGACGCTTCCTCGCCTCAGCCTCATGCCTCACGTCTGCAATCGAGTTTGGAGGAAGCGAGTTTCTCTCCAACTCGGCTATACGAGCCAGGAGACTGCTCTTCTCTACGTACCATCGCTCTTCGGAGCTCTTCCGAACCGCTGACATAGAGGCCGCCCCATCTTTAGCTTTCGCAACCTCCCACTCCGCCTGAGATCTGCGGCCTCTCTCTTTCATCAGCTGCTCCTTCAAATCCTTAAGTTGAGATTCGAAGGAAACCGCCTTTTTCCGCTCGGCAATCAACAATTGCACCACTCGGCGACGCAGTTCCGCCCCGACCAATGATGTCTGCAGGGAATCATGGATAAGTAAGACTGTAAGAGTAAGGCAACAGCACAACGAGACGACATTAGTACTTAACCTGGTAACTGCCATAAACGACTGAGTTAGCGAGCCTTTCAATGTCAATTTGACCCAGGACACTTTGGTCAATGGGAAGGATGGAGTTCTCCACCAGCCGACTGGCCACCCCCCTATCCACCAATGCAGACTCGCCGTCCCAGACGGGGAAGAAGGGTCGGTGACGGTTCCCCCTAGTACCTTCCGATGGAACGTCAGTGGGCGGATTCAACAGCAATGCCCCCTCGTACGCCGGGGGGACATAGCCTGCCGGAACGAGACCTCCCCATGGCCACGTATCCCTTAGGGGAGTCTCAGGCAACTGCGGCCGCACATCCCCCCTGTCATGAAGGGAACGGTTATCAGCTACGTCACCGTCTCTTCTTCCCTCTGAAGACTGGCCTTGCAAAGTTTCTTCGTCCCACTGACACGATTTCTCAGCCATATCTGCAGTGAAGGCACAAATCATGGCGAATGGTGATATATCCCCAAATTTGGCGGGATAAATATCCTCCACTTGACCGGACGCATGGCGCGGTTTTCTGGGGTCTTCGCGGCGTTTTTTTGCGGTCTGCTACATTAATACTCCGAGTTTGGCGGCAACTCAAATTTTTTGCCGGGTCCTGCATTATGGGTGGCCATCTTGCTTCTTGACTCTCTCGCTCTTCCTGTTTGTTATTACAAGTATAAACAAACGGCGGATTAATTACTGAGCTCGCAAAACGGGGCAAAATTTGAACCGATGTGCGCGGTGAGCAAACATAATTTAGTCACGCGCAGTATATGCGTAAATGAGGGATAGTTGTGCGCGGTCGAATATTTGGATTTATTATACGAATTTCCTCATCGCGCACATATGGCATTACTGTATACAGTTGTGTGAGGAGATATAGTAAACGACTAAAATGTTTTACTTGTCAGAATGGATACAAATATTCGCTGATATGGCGCTTACGTGAAAAACTTTTCTCAAACAAAGTACCAGCAAAGTCGGCAGTTGGATGAGTAGATGACCGGTCGAATTCTTGTTTGTGGTCCCACCAACCTCTCACCTCATCCGCAATTTCCATCTCTACGTACCATCGCTTTTCGTCTTATTAATAGTAACACATTAAAGCGGAGCCCACAGAGGGAAAAAGATAGAATATTTCAACGCAGCACAGCGGAACGACGCGAAACCTACTGCAAATTGCCCAGTTAACAACATTCGAACGCGAAGGTCCGCATATTGTTTAGCGGGCCCCACAATATATTCTCGAGTCTCGACACCCCACTATCCAACCCCATTGAATCTAGTTGGTAGATGATGTGACATTTAATTAGGTATTTTTTCCCATATTTAGTTTACGTGAATTAAGCTATATTCGACGACTCCATGCAAGTCTAAGCGGAAGTTGGCCGGTTATATCATCTCCAAACCACACTGCAACAACACGCCAAATATGGCGTTTTCCCTCCATCAACCGCCCTGCAAAACTGGAATCATTTTGCCGGTTTGCTACAGGGCCATCCAAATTTGGAGAGTCAATGTAGCAACTTCCGGTGTATAAAAAAACAGTGTAGAAACCTACATCCAATTTTTGTATGTCTGTTTATTAGACCATACATAGAACATTCATTACGATTCTGTTTGTTTATTTCGATCCCCCTATGGCATTATCCAAAAGACGGCAGTAAAATAACAACAATCGTGTCAAATAAGAATCTAAATATATATAAAATCCAAAAAATCATAAAACCACATTATAAACTTAGGTGATAAGAGGAACGAAAGTCCAATATCAACATTGAGATACACGAAGGAAACTTAACGTCTCAAATCACAACACATATAGATATAGCATACATGGAGACCATATCACAAAATTCACACATATATATGATATATGATCAACAAATATAGTGCGGAATTAAAATTAAACCCAAATAATAAACAAATGCACACGCAATTATGTTTCAAGTGTTCGGATTACCCAAGTAACTTCCCGCCTTGTTCCCGGTTATCCTACGTCCCTTCCACCCGGATACCTCCGGATACTCAAGTTAGAACACTAACTTGAGGTTCCCTTTAAACCCACTTGTAGCAACCCTACAAGTGAAATCGAATACAATCGATGTCCTTCACTCCTACAACTTGTGAGTAAGCAAACCGCTCTCGCAAACCTAGCACAAAAACAAAATAACGAAAGTTATGAAATTATGAAAGCAACACTTACAATCCCATATAACTTGAAGTAGAACTTGAAGGAGAAGTGTGTTGTGTGTTGAAGACTCTCTTGGAAGAGAGGAGAAAGCCCTTTCTCTTGACTGCACCTATTACCTTGACGATCACGTTCCGTTTGAGTACACATCGCGCATGCCTTTGCACCGGCTCCATTATATCAGTTCCCGCCTGTTACTCAGGAATCCCTGTCAATAGAGAGGACTACTGCCGTAAAGGTGGAGGCCGAGGTAATAGATCGGGTGCCAAACAGCGGCTCTAGGCTGGACCGATATACGTGCACCTCATGGGCATTCACGTTCCGTTTGAATGCACATCACTCCTGCCTTTGCACCGGCTCCATTATATCAGTTCCCGCCTGTTACTCAGGAATCCCTGTCAATAGAGAGGACTACTGCCGTAAAGGTGGAGGCCGAGGTAATAGATCGGGTGCCAAACGGCGGCTCTAGGCTCGACCGATATACGTGCACCTCATGGGCATTCATGCTCCGTTTGAATGCACATCGCTCCTGCCTTTGCACCGGCTCCATTATATCAGTTCCCGCCTGTTACTCAGGAATCCCTGTCAATAGAGAGGACTACTGCCGTAAAGGTGGAGGCCGAGGTAATAGATCGGGTGCCAAACGGCGGCTCTAGGCTCGACCGATATACGTGCACCTCATGGGCATTCACGTTCCGTTTGAATGCACATCGCTCCTGCCTTTGCACCGGCTCCATTATATCATTTCCCGCCTGTTACTCAGGAATCCCTGTCAATAGAGAGGACTACTGCCGTAAAGGTGGAGGCCGAGGTATTAGATCGGGTGCCAATTGGAGGCTCTACGCTGGAACGATATACGTGCACCTCATGGGCATTCACGTTCCGTTTGATTGCACATCGCTCCTGCCTTTGCACCGGCTCCATTATATCAGTTCCCCGCCTGTTACTCAGGATTCCCTGTCAATAGAGAGGACTACTGCCGTAAAGGTGGAGGCCGAGGTAATAGATCGGGTGCCAATCGGTGGCTCTACGCTGGAACGATATACGTGCACCTCATGGGCATTCACGTTCCGTTTGATTGCACATCGCTCCTGCCTTTGCACCGGCTCCATTATATCAGTTCCCGCCTGTTACTCAGGATTCCATGTCAATAGAGAGGTCTACTGCCTTAAAGGTGGAGGACGAGGTAATAGATCGGGTGCCAATCGGCGGTTCTATGCTGGACCGATATACGTGCACCTCATGGGCATTCACGCTCCGTTTGAATGCACATCGCTCCTGCCTTTGCACCGGCTCCATTATATCAGTTCCCGCATGTTACTCAGGATTCCCTGTCAATAGAGAGGACTACTGCCGTAAAGGTGGAGGCCGAGGTAATAGATCGGGTGCCAATCGGAGGCTCTACGCTGGAACGATATACGTGCACCTCATGGGCATTCACGTTCTGTTTGAATGCACATCGCTCCTGCCTTTGCACCGGCTCCATTATATCAGTTCCCGCCTGTTACTCAGGATTCCCTGTCAATAGAGAGGACTACTGCCGTAAAGGTGGAGGCCGAGGTAATAGATCGGGTGCCAATCGGAGTCTCTACGCTGGAACGATATACGTGCACCTCATGGGCATTCACGTTCCGTTTGATTGCACATCGCTCCTGCCTTTGCACCGGCTCCATAATATCAGTTCCCGCCTGTTACTCAGGATTCCCTGTCAATAGAGAGGACTACTGCCGTAAAGGTGGAGGCCGAGGTAATAGATCAGGTGCCAATCGGCGGCTCTAGGCTGGACCGATATACGTGCACCTCATGGGCATTCACTTTCCGTTTGATTGCACATCGCTCCTGCCTTTGCACCGGCTCCATTATATCAGTTCCCGCCTGTTACTCAGGAATCCCTGTCAATAGAGAGGACTACTGCCGTAAAGGTGGAGGCCGAGGTAATAGATCGGGTGCAAAACGGCGGCTCTAGGCTCGACCGATATACGTGCACATCATGGGCATTCACGTTCCGTTTGATTGCACATCGCTCCTGCCTTTGCACCGGCTCCATTATATCAGTTCCCGCCCTGTTACTCAGGATTCCCTGTCAATAGACGAGGACTACTGTCGTAAAGGTGGAGGGCCGAGGTAATAGATCGGGTGCCAATCGGAGGCTTTACACTGGAACGATATACGTGCACCTCATGGGCATTCACGTTCCGTTTGAATGCACATCGCTCCTGCCTTTGCACCGGCTCCATTATATCAGTTCCCGCCTGTTACTCAGGATTCCCTGTCAATAGAGAGGACTACTGCCGTAAAGGTGGAGGCCGAGGTAATAGATCGGGTGCCAAACGGCTGCTCTAGGCTGGACCGATATACGTGCACCTCATGGGCATTCACGTTCCGTTTGAATGCACATCGCTCCTGCCTTTGCACCGGCTCCATAATATCAGTTCCCGCCTGTTACTCATGAATCCCTGTCAATAGAGAGGACTATTGCCGTAAAGGTGGAGGCCGAGGTAATAGGCCAGGTGCCAATCGGCGGCTCTAGGCTCGATCGATATACGTGCACCTCATGGTCATTCACGTTCCGTTTGATTGCACATCGCTCCTGCCTTTGCACCGGCTCCATTATATCAGTTCCCGCCTGTTACTCATGAATCACTGTCAATAGAGAGGACTACTACCGTAAAGGTGGAGGCCGAGGTAATAGATCGGGTGCCAAACGGCGGCTCTAGGCTGGAACGATATACGTGCACCTCATGGGCATTCACGTTCCGTTTGAATACACATCGCTCCTGCCTTTGCACCGGCTCCATTATATCAGTTCCCGCCTGTTACTCAGGATTCCCTGTCAATAGAGAGGACTACTGCCGTAAAGGTGGAGGCCGAGGTAATAGATCGGGTGCCAAACGACGGCTCTAGGCTGGACCGATATACGTGCACCTCGGGTGCCAATCGGAGGCTCTACGCTGGAACGATATACGTGCACCTCATGGGCATTCACGTTCCGTTTGATTGCACATCGCTCCTGCCTTTGCACCGGCTCCATTATATCAGTTCCCGCCTGTTACTCAGGATTCCTTGTCAATAGAGAGGTCTACTGCCGTAAAGGTGGAGGCCGAGGTAATAGATCGGGTGCCAAATGGCGGCTCTAGGCTGGACCGATATACGTGCACCTCATGGGCATTCACGTTCCGTTTGAATACACATCGCTCCTGAACGTGCAGTGGCTACTAAACAATAGATATTTATAGATCGGTTGCGAGATGCAATCGGTATGCCACGTAATGATGAAAGTACAACCGCCATCTCGTACAATCTTATTTCGGAGGTACGTAATGATGACAGTAAATGATTCTGCTTTCTTCTCAACAATGTTCACGTGTGGTAACTGGAGAATGAGTCAAGTATAACCTCGGTTTCCGTGTAACCCCTTCATTACGATTTTTTTTGCCCATCCGAACGGATGCTTTACCCCAGCCGTCTGATGAGATCGTTTTAGTCAGTTCCACTTCCATATGTAATCCAGCGGCTGAGATTAAAATAACCAATCATTATATATATGTGGAGTCAGTAGCCGAGGGGTTTCGCGGAAAATTTCATTCCTCTTTCCTTTGGTCTGTCCTTCCGTTTTCTTCTTCATCTCAACACTCTCGCATTTCGTACTCTGGTTTCTTCATGCCGCCAAAACGATCTCGTGAGTCGACTTTTTCTGACCCTTGGGCAGTTAGTGATGATGATTCACCGTCACCTGAACAAGATGATCCCCTTCCCTCATCGTTCCCGGCCTATAGACCCATTCTGCGTGATTCGCTTTCGCTTGGTCCAACTCAAGGTGAACACAATGTGCTGTTGCCTCCTACTGGGTTTCCTCCTTTACATGCAGGTTCATCAGTTCCATCTCCAGCTGAAAAAGCCCCACTCGAGGACAACAGTAACGGCCTCCTCTCTATGGATGGGATGTCTAGCCGTCAGGACTCTGTTATGCACAACCTCCGTAGCAAACTCGAGGAGCTTACTACGTCTGTCTCTGTACTTACAGATGAACAACGTCAGCTTAAGGATATTCTCATAGGCAATGTAAGCCCCGCATCTGCTGCTTCATCATCCTCCCATCAGCCGATGAACTTTACTCGTAGATTAGGAGAAATTGAAACCCATCTCTCCAACACCAATCTGGCGATCTCACTTCTGCGTAGCGACTTCGACACTATGATGCTCATAATGTCGAACATACAAGAGAAGATGGAGACTCTGGTGTCCTCTCCTAGAGACATCCGTACTGTTGCCCGACCATCACCACCGCCGCCTCCGCCTCCGCCTCCAGGTTTTTGAGTTGGCCGGGCCTTTGGCGCACAAGCCTTTCTCTTGTCTTATATTGTATTTTTGATCATCGACGGAGAAGAGTGTTTGTGGGTAGATATTCTTTGGTGTTTTATGTCATTATGTACGAAATGTGGTTTCAAATTTGTTGTGGTATGTACATTGTAACTTATAAATGTTGTAGTATGATAGAATTCAGACCTTAATACACTGTCATTTAATTTGATACAATTGCATGACATTACGAAATTGATATATGTGATATATACAACGATGCTTACTTGAATCAATGTCCGAAATTGAAATTACCTATGTAAAAACTTTTTACCGTTATATGATTTACCCAGCGAGCACAACGGGCATAAATTGTGACCGTCCTTATATACGTTGTGATAAAACATTTACGTTTGCACACAATTACTCAGCGCGCACAACGGTCACATAGTGTGTTTGACCGATGTGCGGGCTGTGAGCATACCCGTATCTGATTATCCACAATTACTCAGTTCACACAACTGCACGTATTTGTGACCGTTTTGCGCGCGGAGCTAAACTCGTTTTTTGAATTCTAGGGCTGACTAGGACAAGATAAAGAGTGGCTAGGATTTGATCCTGGGAAATCAATGGCTGAGATTGGATTTTATGGAAATTTTATGTTGGAAAACTTAAATTTTAGTGGGAAAAGTGTCTTGGAAACCAAAACTTTGAAATTAGAAGTGTTTTTGGAAAGATTGTGGAGATTAAATTTGGGGGGGACGTGCCTTGGGAACCTAAACTTTGAAATTAGAAGTGCCTTGGGAAAGATTGTGAAGATTAAATTTAGGGGGGAAATGCCTTGGAAACCTAAACTTTGAAATAAAAAGTGCTTTGGGAAAGATTATGTAGAAGCATGATCCATTAAATTAAACAAAATAAAAAATTTAGTGTAAAACAATTTAGCGGAACAACAAATTAAATAATTAAAAGTGCCTTGAGTAATATTGTACAAACATAAATAATTTGCTCATCTTGCACAACAGCCATTATTTTCCCCGTTGTGCGCGTTGAGCAATTTTGTTATTGGCCTTCAAGTTTGCTCAACGCGCACCGTAAAGTCCAAACCTTCTTGGGAACATCATCTGGCTGAAACAGTATGTTGTAGATTCACTCGTCTTTATGTCCAATACAATATCACGCACAGTGACTCTACTGTAGTCTATCGTCCTCATCAATGGGCCAGTCCAATTCGTCTATAAATAGCCTCTCTTCCCACTAGACCTGGTTGAACCACTCCACTTCTTAATGATAGTATTCTAACTGATTCTATCTGTTTCTACTTCATACACTATTTTTTCTTCACAATGCTAAATATTTCCCGTTGTTCATCACTGATTCGTCTTCAACACACAAAGATGAACAATATACTACCGGCAATTGACGTGTACTGGAGTCTGGAAGATGTTATTTGCTCCTTCATATGTTCTACTACAGCAGCGGATTCTTCCGAGAAGAAGCAACCGTGATATATTTTTATATCAGTGCCTAAACGTAAAGTTGCATGTCTTTATACCCTATTTTTTTTTACTTAAATATGCTTTTTATCGTTCATAATTGATGCTTCTTCAACGCATACAGTGGCATGCGCTCAAGAATCCAGATCAGCCAACTTCGTTAAAGGAGTGGCTACTTATACCGTTATGGACGATCTGGATGCTAGTGATATGTTGCGTGCTATTGGAGCTGATCATAAATGCCATCTTGCTTGAGCTGTTCAGCATGACTCTGTCAATGTGAACAGTTTTGCGTAGTGGGATTCAATGTACCATTAGGATATTCCCGTGATTGAATTTCATACCAGTTCCAAACTGTGAAGTTGCAAAATGTTTAGCTGTAGTTTCAACTTTGTTGTGTAATGTACAGAATAATGCATAAATGTTGTAGTATTTTGGAATTCAGACCCTAATACAAAAATGATATAGGTGATATATATGTCCGACGTTGATATTACTGAGCAAAATTGTTTACCGAACTATAAATAACATTTATGCATTATGTACATTATAATGCATAATGCTGTAGTTTGTTAGAATTCAGACCTTAATACTATGTCATTTAATTTGATACAATTACAGGACAATACAAAATTGATATAAGTTGATATATACATTGATGCTTACTTGAATCAATGTCCGACATAGATATTCTGATCAAACACTGTTCACCGAACTATAAATTCCCCAGGGCGCTCAACAGGCTCATGCTATATGTTGTGATAAACTATTTACGTGTGCATACAGTTACTAGCATGCACAACGTTCGTATCGATATGTTCGACCGCTGTGCGCGCTGAGCAAAATAGTATCTTGTTATCAACCATTACTCAAATCACACAACTGGACGTAGATGTGACCCTTTTGCTCGCAGAGCCAAACCGTATGCAATTAAACACAATAGACCATCGCACACAACAGTCAGATGCCATGACCGTTGTGCGTGCTGAGCAAAACTGTATTACATGCTCCATTACCCACAGTTAATCATCCCGTCATATGGGCAACATAAGGAAAGGTTGCGAGCACTGATCAAATTACCCCCACCTGGGCGCGTTGAGCAAAACGGTCGTAACGAATAATTGCTCTGCGCGCAAAACGTTAATAAAAAAATCCCAAAATATAAAAGAAACACAAAATCGGGCGAGAATTAAATAATGTTCAGTCTGACATTATTTAAAAAATCAAAATTTAAGCAAATTTGATGCGCAGCAGTTGAATGATGGGTGTAAAGACATTTAAGTGATAAGACAACACATATCCTACTGTTTACATAATAGGACATCAAAAATAGCAGATTTCTTTGATTTTTTTTAAAAATACATTTTGGATATATAATACAGCGCGCACAACGGATCAAAATACACCCAGCTGTGCGCGTTGAGCAAAGTGGACGTTACGAATAATTACTCTACGCCCACAACGTTCAATACAAAATCCCCATAATTAATAACTTCAGCGCGCACACCGTTCAATATAAAATCCCAATAATAAAGAAGAAAACAAAATTGGGGGAGAATTAATTAATGTTCAGAGTCACTTCAGACTGACAGGCCAGTTAAAAAAATTACCATTGAAGCAAATGTGATGCGCAACAGTTGATTCATGGTGTAAAGACATTTAAGTGATAAGACAACACATATCAGACCGTATTCAGAATAAGACAGCAAAAATATCTACATTTCTTTGATTTGTTAAAATTTGATCCTTAGTGCGGGGTATATAAAAAGGTATCTATACATTTATAAAATATAATACAGCGCGCACAACGGATCAAAATACACCCAGCTGTGCGCGTTGAGCAAAAAGGTCGTAACGAATAATTCCTCTGCGCGCACAACGTTCAATACATTTAATTCCCATAATCCCCATAATTTATTACATCAGCGCGCACAACGTTCAATACATTTAATTGCAACACATATTCGACTGTTTGCGGAATAAGACAGCAAAAAGATATACATTTCTTTGATTTGTTTAAATTTGTCACTTAGTGCGAGGTATAAAAAAAGGTATACGTTTTTTGAATTCTAGGGCTGACTAGGACAAGATAAAGAGTGGCTAGGATTTGATCCTGGGAAATCAATTCGTCTATAAATAGCCTCTCTTCCCACTAGACCTTGTCAACCACTGATTCTATCTGTTTCTACTTCATACACTATTTTTTCTTCACAATGCTAAATATTTCCCGTTGTTCATCACTGCTTCGTCTTCAACACACAAAGATGAACAATGTACTACCCGCAATTGACGTGTATTGGAAGATGTTATTTGCTCCTTCATATGTTCTACTACAGCTGCGGATTCTTCCGAGAAGAAGCAACCGTGATATATTTTTATATCAGTGCCTAAACGTAAAGTTGCATGTCTTTATACCCTATTTTTTACTTAAATATGCCTTTTATCGTTTATAATTGATGCTTCTTCAACGCATACAGTGGCATGCGCTCAAGAATCCAGATCAGCCAACTTCGTTAAAGGAGTGGCTACTTATACCGTTCTGGACGATCTGGATGCTAGTGATGATGGTGCGTGCTATTGGAGCTGATCATAAATGCCATCTTTCTTGAGCTGTTCAGCATGACTCTGTCACTGTGAACAGTTTTTCATAGTGGGATTCAATGTACCATTAAGATATTTCCCTGATTGAATTTCATACCAGTTCCAAACTGTGAAGTTGCAAAATGTTTAGCTGTAGTTTCAACTTTGTTGTGTAATGTACAGAATAATGCATAAATGTTGTATTTTGGAATTCAGACCCTAATACAATGTCATTTTATTTGATACAATTGTAGGACAATACAAAAATGATATAGGTGATATATATGTCCGACGTTGATATTACTGAGCAAAATTGTTTACCGAACTATAAATAACATTTATGCATTATGTACATTATAATGCATAATGCTGTAGTTTGTTAGAATTCAGACCTTAATACTATGTCATTTAATTTGATACAATTACAGGACATTACAAAATTGATATAAGGTGATATATACATTGATGCTTACTTGAATCAATGTCCGACATAGATATTCTGATCAAACACTGTTCACCGAACTATAAATTCCCCAGGGCGCACAACAGGCTCATGCTATATGTTGTGATAAACTATTTACGTGTGCACACAGTTACTAGCATGCACAACGTTCGTATCGATATGTTCGACCGCTGTGCGCGCTGAGCAAAACAGTATCTTGTTATCAACCATTACTCAAATCACACAACTGGACGTAGATGTGACCCTTTTGCTCGCAGAGCCAAACCGTATGCAATTAAACACAATAGACCATCGCACACAACAGTCAGATGCCATGACCTTTGTGCGTGCTGAGCAAAACTGTATTACATGCTCCATTACCCACAGTTAATCATCCCGTCATATGGGCAACATAAGGTAAGGTTGCGAGCACTGATCAAATTACACCCCAAACGTTCGTAACGAATAATTGCTCTGCGCGCAAAACGTTAAATAAAAAAATCCCAAAATATAAAAGAAACACAAAATCGGGCGAGAATTAAATAATGTTCAGTCTGACATTATTTAAAAAATCAAAATTTAATCAAATTTGATGCGCAGCAGTTGAATGATGGGTGTAAAGACATTTAAGTGATAAGACAACACATATTCTACTGTTTACATAATAGGACAACAAAAATAGCTACATTTCTTTGATTTGTTTAAAAAAAATACATTTTGGATATATAATACAGCGCGCACAACGGCTCAAAATACACCACGCTGTGCGCGTTGAGCAAAGTGGACGTTACCAATAATTACTCTGCGCCCACAACGTTCAATACAAAATCCCCATAATTAATAACTTCAGCGCGCACAACGTTCATATAAAATCCCAATAATAAAGAAGAAAACAAAATTATAGGAGAATTAATTAATGTTCAGAGTCACTTCAGACTGACAGGCCAGTTAAAAAAATTACCATTGAAGCAAATGTGATGCGCAACAGTTGATTCATGGTGTAAAGACATTTAAGTGATAAGACAACACATATCAGACCGTATTCAGAATAAGACAGCAAAAATATCTACATTTCTTTGATTTGTTAAAATTTGATCCTTAGTGCGGGGTATATAAAAAGGTATCTATACATTTATAAAATATAATACAGCGCGCACAACGGATCAAAATACACACAGCTGTGCGCGTTGAGCAAAACGGTCGTAACGAATAATTCCTCTGCGCGCACAACGTTCAATACATTTAATTCCCATAATTCCCATAATTTATTACATCAGCGCGCACCACGTTCAATACATTTAATTGATAAGACAACACATATCCGACTGTTTGCAGAATAAGACAGCAAAAAGATATACATTTCTTTGATTTGTTTAAATTTGTCCCTTAGTGCGAGGTATATAAAAAGGTATACATTTAGAATATATAATACAGCGGGCACAACGGAACAAAATATACACAGCTGTCCGCGTTCAGCATAATGGTCGTAATGAATACTTACTCTGCGCGCACAACATTCATTACAAAATCCACATATTTAATAACTTCAGCGCGCACAACTTTCAATAAAAAATCCCAATAATAAAGAAGAAACACAAAATTTTTGTAGATTAATTACTGTTCATACTGACATGCATGAAAAAAAAAATCAAAATTGATGCAAATATAATGGCAGCAGTTGATTGATGGGTGTAAGGAAATTTAAGTGATTTGACAACACATATCTGATAGTTTACAGAATAAGACTGCAAAAATATTCACATTCCTTTGATTTGTTAAAATTTGAGTTTTAGTGCTCACCGTGCGGGGTTTTTAATTTGTATACATTTTGGACATATAATACAGCGCGCACAACGGATCAAAATACAACCGGCTGTGCGCGTTGAGAAAAACGGTCGTAACGAATAATTACCATGTGCGCACAACGTTCAATACTAAATTCCCATAATTAATATCTTCAGCGCGCACAACGTTGAATAAAAAATCCCAATAATAAAGAAAACACATAATTGGGTGGAGAATTAATTAATGTTCAGACTGACATGGCAGATAAAAAAATCAAAATTGATGCAAATATAATGCGGAGCAGTTGATTGATGGGTATATAGACATTTACGTGATAAGACAACACATATCCGACAGTTTACAGAATAAGTTAGCAAAAATATTCACATTTCTTTGATTTGTTTAAATTTGCGTTTTAGTGCGGATTGTGCGGGATATTTAAAAAGGTATACAGTTTGCATATATAATACAGCGCGCAAATCGGATCAAAATACTCCCAGCTGTGCGCTTTGAGCAAAAAAGTCGTACGAATAATTACTCTGCGCGCACAACGTTCTTCTAAAATTCCCATAATTAATTACCGCAGCGCACACCACGTTCAATAAAAAATCCCAATAATAAAGAAAACACAAAATTGGGGGAGAATTAAATAATATTCAGACTGATGGGTGAACAGACATTTATTAAGTGATAAGAAACACATATCTTACTGTTTCCAGAATAAGACAACTTATACCTATGTGTTGATACTCATGGGTCACGCTGTTTGATTTGAGGTGTTCACATCGCTATAAATGTATTTATGAGTAATATTGTATAAACATAAATAATTTGCTCAACTCGCACAACTGCCATATTTTTACCCGTTTTGCGCTTTGAGCAATTTTCTTAGAGGCAATCAATTTTGTTAGCGTCAATTTCTGTAGCCCACAGTAACCCCACTGTAGTCTCAGCCTCATCCATGCGGACCATACCCAGTCCAATTCGTCTATATAAAGTGATTCACTTCCCTCTAGACATCGTCAACCACTACTCCTCTCGATGATAGTGTTCTATATGGTTATACCTATACACTATATTTTCTTTTACATGCTAAATTTTTGTTCTTACTACTGAATGCTTCGTCTCCGACACACAAAGATAGCCAATAAACTTGCGGCAATTGCCGTGTTGCTGAAATTGAATTCGTCACATTTATATGGGCATCAAAGATGGAGTCTGCTACTTCAGATATCATCAACGATGGTGTTGGCTCCTTCAGAAGAAGCACACGATGTTTTCGAATGCTTCACATTGCCATCAGCCTGAAGGTGCCACCAAGGTATCGGCTCTCAAACTGCGCAATCTTCTCTGAAACTGTGCATCCTCATTTGTTTCCATGCTCAGAAGAATTTCTTACGAGTGCCATTATTGCATTTCATACCAGTGCAAAAATGTGAAGAATCTCTATTGGAGCTGCTCATAACTGCAATATCCCCAGTAGACACGGTCACGGCATGAGAACTTGTCGTATGAGCAAAACTGTATTCCATTGCTCAAAGTTAATCAGCCCGCCCTGCGTCCAAAAGTAGTGACCTTTGTGTCCACTAAGCAAAAATATTAACTATACTGTGATTTGTCACATTTACTCTCTTCTGATATGATGCTGTATGTTTTTTTTGGAAAAACTTGGACATGCACCGCAAGAGTATCGGTGTATTTAGATTTTTCTCTTTTGGTAATCGAAACCAGATGTTTTTTTTCCGTTGTGCGCGTTGAGTATAAAAAGGTCTACCTTCAAGCAATTTTTCTCTTCGCGCACCACCGCACTCGGATACTAGTTGGAACAACGTCTGGCTGGTATCCATCTGCCATATATTCACGAGCACGAACTGTTACTCTACGGTGTTTCCATCCTCGTACTTGGTCAGTCCAACTCGTCTGTATATGGTTTCCGTACCCACCAGACCTCATCAACCACTACCCCAGGTGATTATAGTTCCTTTATCTGATTCTCTCTGGTTCTTCTAATACAATGTTTTTTCTTCAAATTTGTAATTTTGTTGTTGTTCATGAGTGCGTCGTCTACAGCACACAAAGATGGCCAATATACTAGCGGCAAGTGCCGTGATGCAGAAATTGAATTCATCACCTTTATATGGCGGCGAAGATGTTCTTTTGCTCCTCTTCGCATGATCTGTTCTTCTTCATTGCAAACCTCAAATGAAGGCAAAGATGTTCTTGCAATCATTACAGCTTCATTCTCGTCCATGCCAACTTGCAAAAATTCTTTGACCCTTCGTAAGTTCCGTTCAGAATCATTGCATACATAACTGCTTGATGATAACAACTGTTCTACCTAAGTCTAATTATATTTACTTTTTTATTCTCTCTTTTCCTAGGGGAGTTTGTACTTGCTGGTATCCCTCCTGCTACCACGGGTGTTCGAAGTGTCATGGTTTGCCTTGAGATAGATGCCGACGGTATCTTGAATGCCTCTGCAGAGGAAAGTATGTGTGCAGAAAAATAAGATCACTATCACTAACGATAAGTGCCACGTAGACCCAGGAGGAGATTGAAAGGATGTTCCTTGAGTCAAAGAAGTATAAAGCAGAAGATGCAGCGAACAAGAGAACGGCGGAGATGGAGTGTTATGTTCATTGGAATGCATAAATGTTGTAGTATGTTGGAATTCAGACCTCAATATAATGTCATTTAATGTGATACATTTGCAGCCCATTACACAGACCTTAATACAATGTCATTTAATGTGATACATTTGCAGCCCATTACTGTCACGCCCCGCTTCCCAAAAACGTGGAGGCGAAGCGTGAGAAGGTCCGCTCAGACTTGAAGCTACAAAGCCGCAAGTCCGATAAGCGTCAATCACTTTAAACTGCAGGTCCTTGCAACGCGAAACGAAACAAAGATAATAATAACGAAAAGAGACAAAAGTACATCTCAGAATATCCATAATAATAAATCTCAACATCGCAGAAAAGCCACCAGGCTACAAATAAAAGAGTCTAAAGGAGGCCCAGCATGGCCAACAAAAGTACAAAGTACGAAAACAAAGAAAAGGTGCAAGCACCGACATCTAACAGCAACCTAAAGCAAAAGCAAGTAAAATCAGTCTTTAAGACTGGTCTCCGGTGTCCTCGAACTCCTCAACGAACGTAGGCTCTGGCTCAGCGTCAGCAAACACCTCATCCTCAGCAACTATCTCTGGCTCAGGGTCTAACATGTGGCACCCAAGGAGAAAGGGGCACATGTCAGCAAGTCTGGAAGACTTGTGCAAGGAAACTAGAAGTGGGAAAAGGAAAGCAACCTAGCAGTTCTAGCATGAATGCGATGACATGGCAGTTTAAAGTATGAGTGCAACAGGTAAAGTAAAGTAAGGTACGAGCATGTCATGGCATTCACAAGACAAGTACAAGACAAGTAAAGAAAGCACATCTTGCACAGAGATTCCGCCTTTTGGCTAGAGTGGCTGCGCGGGCCAACTCCTAAGCTCAAGCGAACGTTTATCCCTACCCCTCCACGTGTATCGAGCCAGGGCATTACCCCCGAACTTGGAATGCTCGCTTCTGGACCACGAGCCAGGAAGTGTGTAAACAAGTATGGCGTAGGGGTGCACCTAGTCAGACAAGTAGTACAAGGACAAGTATTGTAGCGTGTGCTACGATGCAACAATCAATGCATGGATGACATGGCATGGCAAGTAGTAAAGCGTACAAGTAAGAAAAGTAAACGTGACAGTTTAGCATGCATGAATGACAATTTTAATGGTTGGATCTAGCTTTGTTGTCAAGCTAGATCATTTAGGTGACGGATCTAGTTTCGTTGTCAAACTAGATCAAGTAGGCGTCTAGCCAGCTATCATTTCATTGACTAGTCTCTTTTATGCTAAAAACAAGTAAGTGGCCTAAAAACATGGCCCTACACAAAAGTTGGCAAGTTTCACTTGCCTGCAACTATCACGTCAAGAAAACCGTCCAACGAGTCCAAGTCACGATTCCTACGTGCACAAGTCCACCGGCCTACATCCGTTTTATTAATCTTGATTAGTGAATTCTAAAACATTTAAAAATACTTTAAGATACTGATTTTTAGTCTTGATTAGCATGCAATAGGGTTGGGGGTCCTAGGGGTGCAAAACGTTACCTCAACACGACGCGAAAGCTACACCGGCGTCGGGTAGCGACGCCGGGGGTTGGAATAATAAGATCGCGCACCAAGTCCAGATTCCAATTAGATTCCTCGCTGGAAATTTCAGAGCAAATAACCCGGGTGACGATTCCAGATTCCAAAGCTCGTACGTGCGACGACGGCTACGACGTGCGACGACGTCGTACGCGGCAAGTCGTCGAAGAGAACGTACCAAAGTGGGGCCCACAGTAGTCCTAGGGACCTTTGGGGAACCCACAATAACTCTGGAGAACTTGGGGGGCCCACGGAGGCAAGTGGTGCGACGGATGCGGGGTTGCGACGAGTGGCTCTCGGTCGTACCCCTCCAATGCGGGAGATTCTCTCGGTCGCTGCGGGGAAACGGAGCTGTGCAGCAGCGGGGGTCGGTGCGGGCCTTGGTGCTCTCGGTCGGTGCGGAGGGAGGGGTCGGTCGTGCGCCTTGGATGCGGGGGAGCGGGCACTGCAACGTTGCGAGCGTTGCAACGTTGCGGAGGCGGGCGATCCGCTCGGTCAAGCGCTAGCGGATGCGGGCAACAAGGCGGGCGCTGCAGCGATGCGGGGAGCGGCTGTGAGCGGGGGCGGCCATCGGTCTGACCGAGAGATCTCCTCGGTCGGACACAACTGAAGCGGGGCGACGGCCGTGCAAGCGAGCGGAGCGGGGGAGCGGGCCATGGCAGCGGTCGGTGCGGTAGATTTGGGCCCGTTCTCTCGGTCTGAGCGTGGGAAGTTCGTCGCAACGTTGCGACGAATCGTCGCAACGTCCAATTTCAAGTTTGGAAGAGGCTAGGGCTAATTTCTTTGGAAAATAGGTCTTGCTAGGGGTTGCTTATATAGTATAGATGGGTTGACTTGGTCTAGGGCTAAATCTAATAGGATTAGAAGTTCAAAAAGATTTAAAATTTGAAATTCAATTACTCCATCTCATCCAAGGGTTTGACTTGGTCCAAATGAGCTGGAAATTGGCTCAAAAATTCTTTAAAACGTTTAAAACTTAAATAAATTTTATTTGGCCGAAAATAATTTATAAATTAATTATTAAAAATAATATAAAACTTGTAAAAATTATAAAAGTGGTCAAATAAACTCCAAAAATTATGAAATAAATATCGTGGTGGTCGTGGCGACGAGTGTGAGCTAACTAAGAAGACGGATCTCAGTTTCGACGTCGGACGACGGAACTAAAAATAGAAACGTCTCCCGTCAAAAGTGAAAATCGTCACGTCTCATCGAGTAAGTTTAAATTGTGGAAAAACGATACAATGTCATTTAATGTGATACATTTGCAGCCCATTACAAACTTGTGATTGGTGATATATACATTGATGCTTGCTTAAATCAAATTCCAACAATGAAATTTAATGGGAAAAATTAGTGAAAAGTAATATACTAAGATTTACACAGCGCGTACAACTGGCAAACGGCGTGAACGTTGTGCGCGTTTAGAAATTTTGATCGAGGCCAACGATTATGCTCACATCGCTCAGCACGTCAGTGGATCTTTATCTGGGAACAGCATCTGTGTAATACATACAAGATTATTCTGTATATTCACGAGAAATCGTCTGTTGACCTTTATTTAGTAGAAGTGCTACTTTTGTTTATACCAGCTTCCATTTACCCCTGGACACTAATTAATCATCCCACATAATTGCTCAGCGTGCACAACTTGCAACAGAAATGAAAGTTGTTCGCGCTAAGCAACGCTTTCTACAATTACCGAGTTTTGCTCGTCGCGCACAACGGTGTTATTTAACAATCCGTTGTGCGCTCGGAGCTAAACTGTATACAATTACACAGTACACACAATTACTCATCGCGATCATATACGGAAGGTCATTCTCCCGCCAGTCTCGTCCTCGGTGACGGGGCCGTGTCGGCCGTCCAACAGGGTTCCCGGGTGTCGACCTGGAATCAGGGGGAGGAAGTAAACGCTCTCACTCGGCGTCTGTTGCAAAAATTCCCTTCATTAAATTCTGAAAAAATTACATATGACTCGCTCGCGAGCAGCAGTCTTACAAAAGTAACGATTCCCAAAATTTAGGAAGACGACGCACCGTCGGCTGTAAAGAGGTCCTTTATCGCTCTCGCCACCCTTTCCATCTTGGCGGTGGCCCGAGATTTGAAAGCGTCGACCTCTTGCTCCTTCTCGAGAAGCTTGGCCTGAAGGTCAGCAACCTCCTTCCTCGATGCCTCAAGATCAGCTCGGAGTTGAGAACGCTCTCTACCCCACTGATCTTCCAACTGCTTCTTGGCGCTTGACAAGGCGGCGAGGCTGGATTTCGCGTCCGAGGCCGCCCAATCCGACTTGCCCTTGGCGGCCATTATCTTCCCCAAATCTTCCTCCAGCTTCTTCACCTGAGCTCTGAGCTCAGAAGCCTCGTTCTCGGCATCCGCCACCCGGCGCTGCCCCTCGATCAGTTCGCGGGCCCTGCGGCGCAGACCTGCCCCGAAAATGGTCACCTGCAGATGGCGACAATCAGCAAAACCAGAAGGGGAATCAAAATTCGGAATTCACATTGGCAACGAACCTGAAGGCCACTGCGAACGAAGCAGTTGGCCATCGTCTCAAGGTCGACCCCATTCAGGAAATCGACATCCCTTGGCAGAGTGATATTCTCCGCCAGACGAGCCCCCGTCCCAAAGTCCAGGAGGGCCGACTCGGCCGTCCCCACGATGTACGGTGGCCGATAGGTCTCCCCGTGAATCTCCGCATGATGGCCAGACCCAATGCGGTTCGACTGCAGAAGGTGGCCGAACTCTGGAGGTATGGGGCCGACGGAAGGGACCGGAGGATCAATGTCCTCGTATGGCCACCCGTCGTGTGGCGTGCTGGAGGACGATGCGCCCCCAACTCGAGGATCAGAAGGAGCCGCCTTCAAAGACCGCGCAGCTTGACTTGAGGAGCATCCAGCCTCCCCCAACTCCAGCATGAGGTTCCCCGATTCCTCCGATTCCTCCCATTCCTCCTCTTCCTCCTCTGCCCTCTTCCTCTTACGGCCTTCTTCATTGGCCCGCTCCATCGCTGAAGTAACCTCTCTGTATGCTCCTCCCGCCATTTTTGTTTCTGGAAGAAATAATAAGATGATGAGATTTCCTCGGAGCGCAAAAGCCATTGGCCTCACCTCCAATTTCTTTTATTACGCGAACGAATGGACAAGATGATCGACACGTGTCGGAATTTTGGCAAAAACAACGGTTGAGATAGGCGAAAGGTTTTGGCGGCCTTAATCCAAATTCGATGCTTCGAATGCCGTGCCCTATTAAAGGAAATTACCTATCAGGCGGCCTCGATCCGCGTTTATAATCGAGAACGAATCACGGGGGCCAATGTTGAACCCGTGTACGGCGCCGAAAAGGCATGGGGTTATTGCTCATCGCACAAAACGACTCAAACCCTATAATTGCTCTCCGCACACGCCCACTCAAAACTCACAATTGCACACAGCACACAACCATTTTTTTTCCCATCCACGTTTACATGTGAAAGGGTAAATTTATTATTCGTATCACCGTTGCATAATTGTTAAGAAATTCCATGTCACAACTAGTCCTTACACAAAGTTTGGAAATGGTGCATGTCAGCAGGCAGAGTGTATGTCATGGCATATACATCTACTGTAGTAAAGGCAGTAACAACTATACTTATGAACATGTGAAAGCGTGCACGTGCAACAGGCAAGGTGTACAACAATGGATCGACACATGCAACAGGCAGAGTGTAATGCAAGACTGACGTGCATTCAATCATTGAGATACAAAAACAATCAATTCAAAGTGTCAAATAATACATCTTATGCATGTAGTCCTCATCAAAGGGTGTTAGTGTTACGATTTGATGTATGATGAGAGTCTTGTACTTTTGCCCTTCTTTTTTCGAGTGAGTTGTGAATATGAAGATGTTGGTGTATGTATAAGATGTATCAATGTATCATTAAAATGGAATATTGTGTTATTTTCTCAGTCTTTTTATCTGTGATGGAGTTTTACTTGTACTTCCCTGCAAGTGCGAACTACCTGCAGTGTTCTTTCTGCTCTCTTCTTTTATTTCTTTCTACGTAAAAACACTCGTCTTTTCGGGTATACATGATAAGGGTTCGTACTTATCGGATATCCCGGGGACCGGGTCGCATTGAATGAAGGCCAGTCGAACGAATTCTCCCGCCCATGGGGAGTGGTATTCGAAGTGCCGCCTCTGTGAGACTTTGACACGTGTTCCTTGCTGACGGCTTGGATTCCAAGGGACCGTCAGTATAAAGCCTTTCTCCTTTTAAATTCTGCTTTACCCGTTGCTCGTTACCCTGATTTTCATCTTTTTTGCTCAGATGGTGGGTCGGGATTTCAGTGAAGACGTTCCTGACGTTCCTCACCATCCGCCCTTGGGCACGGCCGAACCTTCGCCCTTCGTGGCGAATCAGATTGATTCGCCCTCCGGTCTCGACCTCGGAGAGGGGGACGTGGCGGCCGTCGAGCAGGGTTCCCGTGTGTTAACCGGGAATGAGGAGAAGAAGAGACGCTCTCACTCCTGGTCTGAAGGTCCCGAGAGGAAGAAGAAGAGGAGTGAGAGTAGTCCAGCTGTCCTTCCGAGTGACCGCTCCTTCAGGGAGAAACTGGCAGACTCTCTGGTATGGCATATCCAGCATGTCGGACCCTTTTTTCTTCAACGACTGTTTTGTTGATGGCGACATTCATCCCTGCGGTCTTGCAGGTTTACCCGGTTGCTGTAGATGGTCTTGAGGCGGCCTTGGCGCAGGAGCGCCTGAGGGCTGAGGCGGCTGAGAAATCAGCCAAGGAGGCCCACCAGTTCAAACTGAGAGTTGCAGAGCTCACCTCGGAGGTGGGATGTTTGACGGAGGCTCTGGCTGTCGCCATGAGTTCGGCCAAGTATGCTGAGGATGCACTGTCCCTCGCCCGGGAGGAGCATAGAAAGGCGAAAGGCGCTCTTTGGGCCGATATAGGCGACCTGCGGGAAGTGGCCCATGGTCGGATCGTAGCTGAGGTCCAGAGGGACTATGGGGATGTCCTGGCTCCGAAGATCGTGGAGTCTATCCGTGAGGGATTCCGGGAGTTCTCGGCCATTTTTGCTGCTCAGATCGAGAGGTCCTTCCGGGATGGTTTGGCAGCGTTCGAGGCGCGGGGCCGAAGAATGCTTCCCCGACCTCCGGTTGTCCCTGGTCACCCTACTGGTTCGGGAGAAGACGAATCGCCTGGGGACGCCTCTTCTCGAGCTCCTGCATCATAGGTGGATCGAACCCTTTTTTGTTTCTCCTTTTTGTTCGTTGTACTTGGAGATATTTTTGATCAATGGAAACAATTTCTAGAATGATTTCTTGACAATTGGCGTGACCTGCTGTAACAGATAAATTATAAGATATGAGATCGACAGCAGCATATAGATTTCTCGAATGATAGGCATCATCCTCATACTCTCATAATTAAAACTTTGGGTATTAAGTTTTAGTTTGTACCCGCAGACCTAGGAATTCAAAGCCACACTAGCTGCATTTTGAACTAAAATACCAGATAAATCATTTTTCATAGATACAGCTTTCCAGAGATTCAGTTTTCAGCACATTTAATGATGGGCTTCATTACATAAATGCTTTTCATACCACTGCCACTTTTTCTTTGGTGATGAGCTTGATGACTGAGCCCACACGCATGGCCAAAAGGCTGAAGAGGAAATTGACAAACTCTTTGCCCGCTTCCGCGAACAACACTCTCTTCATCCGCTTGTCTATGAAAAGCTTCAACCTCGTTTGGGTGGCCATCTTCACTGCTGCATCAAACCGGTGATGGTTTGTTTAAGCTATGGTCTCTGGTTGTTTGGGAAGGGTTAGCTTGATATGGTCAGAGTAATATTTGAGCAAGGTTACTTCTTTCTCATGCCTTTCACAGCACTCGAAGTGTTGTGGTTGAATATATTTTGTGGGTATGGAAGCCATTTATAGACGAATTGGACTGCCCTTGGATGAGGATGAGCCTACAGTCGAGTGTAGCATTACTCCTTCCTCATGACTGATAACCATCACTCGAAGTGTAGAGGTTGAAGAGGGCTTGTGCGTAGGAAAGCCATTTTATAGACGAATTAGACTGCCCTTGGATGAGGATGAGTCTACAGAAGAGACCCCGTGAGTCTACAAAGCAGTGATCGTGAATGTACATAAGATTTTATTCATCGCGCACATCTTCCAAAATTATTTGCTCTCCGCGCAAAACGGCATTATTCTTGCCGGTTGTGCGCGTTGAGCTATTTTGTTTGCTCAACGCGCACCACCACGGTCATACATTATTGGGAACTCAATCTGCTGTAGATTCACGGGCATTCTTCTGTATAATCACAAGCAATTTGCTGTAGACTCACGGGGTCTCTTGTGTTGCCTCCCAGTAACTCTACTGTAGTCTCATCCTCATCCAATGGCATCCAAAGTCGTCTATAAATGGCTTCCCTTCCCACAAGCCCTCGTCAACCACTACACTTCTTGATGATATTATTCTATCTTATTGTATCTTATTCTAGTTATATGATATTTTCTCTACGACATTCTATTTTTTCCTTCATCACTGCTGCGTCCTCAACACTCAAAGATGGACAATATACTAGCGGCTAGTGACGTGATGCAGAAATTGAATACATCACATATATATTGATTCGAAGATGTTCTTTGCTCCTTCATATGTTCTGTTTGTCGTCATTGAAGCTATCACCTTCCATGCACACCCGTTTCTTCACTGCTTGTATATGCTCTTTGATACTTCGTTGCAGACATCACTGCTCGATGATAATAAATGTTCTATCTTATTCTAAGTCTACCCGTACAATATTTTTACTTAATTATGCTTTGTTATGTGTTCATCACTGATTCTTCTTCAACGCAGACAGGGGGACGGATGGCCAAGATACAAAGAAGCAAGTGACGCTGATGCAGCTGCTGGAGCAGCTCATAAATGGCAACAAACTTTAAATTTTTTTCATGGTGGGAATCCCTGTATCCCTAGTATAGTCTAGTGCTTTAATTGCTTAGTCGGGCAAAAACTGTGATGTTGCAAAATGTTTAGATGTAGTTTCTACTTTGTTGTGTTATGTACATTTGAATGCATAAATGTTGTAGCATGTTGGAATACAGATCTTAATACAATGTCATTAAATTTGGTACAATTGCATCACATTACAAAATTGCGTGATGCTAACTTGAAGTACCCACAATTACTCAGCTCGCACCAACGGCAACAGCATTGAACGTTGTGCGAGCTGAGCACAACTGTCTACGATTACCAACATTTACTCATCGATCATAACCGTCAAAGTTATGAACCGTTGTGCGCGTGGGGCTTAACTGCTTACAATTACCCATATTACTCGGCGCGCACATCCGTAACATTATTGAACGTTGTGTGCGCTTATTAGGAAGCCTGTAAAATTACCAAGTTTTGCTCAGCGCGCACAACTGGTAAAAGTTGTAAACGTTGTGCGCGCGGAGCTAAACTGTATACAATTACCCACCATTACTCATCGCGGACAGCTACATGCCTCATTCTCTTGAATCTTCATTCTCTTCAGCTCTACTGCTTCTGCTTCTTACTCCTTAATCCCATTAATTTTCTTGACATTTGTCAGGTTCTGCAGCAACAGAGAAATTATAAGATATGAGATCCGCAGCATCGGATATAGGTCTCGAATGATAGGCATCATCCTCATAGGCTTATAACCAAGACTTACTGTTTTAATGTTCAATTTGGACCCCCAGCCCTCTTAATTCAACTCCACGATGGCTGCATTTTGGACTAAAAATATAGGAGGCTGCCGTTTTCAGATGACCATTTTTAAAGAGAACCAGTTTACTTACAACCCATTTACACTGATATGTCCGTGACAGATGCATGTAGTATATTTCTTCCAAGCTGATACAAAATTGTTACCTTTAGGATATAAAAATGTCATCCTTCATATCACAGCCTTGTTAAGTCATCGGGCGAAGATTTTTCCTACAGAGATTATGGAGCAATGATGTTACAATAATTTATACTAGTATATAAAATAGTAACCAGCTGTGCTCATATATACCTTATTTCTACCAGCTGTGCTCATACGACAAGTTCTCATGTCATGACCCTTTTCTGCACAAACACTGCATGTCCTTGTTCTTGTTTGACTTTGTTCTTGGGAGACTTGTATTCCAGACGGAATCCTTGACGCCACTCGTGGTCGGCCTTTAGTTCTAGCTTTTGCAGGATCATGCATAATGACATCATTTACTCCCACTTCTTGTTTGATAGGTGCACTGGACCCCACCTGTGATCTTGGCTCTCCAGAAGCAGTTTGCGCTTTATTAGTCATATTATGCTGGTCCAAAAAACTGTTTGCCCACCCAAAGACGACATCAAACAGAAGGGGATCTCTTGTTACCGCCTCCACGACTTTATCGAATGATGAACGAAGTCTCCAGGCTTGAAGTGGAGTAATTTGAGTTAGACGCACTCCGTGTACTGTGCTAGTCGACGAGGCCCCAAGACTCATGATGCTATGTCTTGCATTTAGAGTCCACCTGGGTAAAATATATCTCTCAGGGATGGCTTGCATATCATACTTTTGCTTCATCATATATAAAATTTGCGTGCATAGCAAACCTTCAGTCACCGCCCTTGCACACGTACACCTGAACATTCCCTTAGATATATTGCATTGAACATTATGCACGTAGCTCTTTCCATCAATCCGCATAGTTACTCTATACGTGCTCGTGTCCCCTTCCGTGCTCACCCTTTCGTGCCGACAGTATAAAGTATTTTTGAAACGATTTTGAAAAATGGAAAATATGTTTCTAGTATATACCTTTGCGGCATGAACCTCTAACTCATGCATGCCGCTAAATTCTGGTTTGTTCCGCATACAAAAAGTATCTTCTCTCTCCTCTTTGTCTCGCTGAAATTTTACGGCTTTATCATATTGATCAATGAACTCGTATAATGGAGTCATACAGTTTACGTATCCATCAAAATACGCGTTCATGCTTTCACTCCTTTGGCTGGACGCCATGCCTACACACAAAACAATAAATGAATACCATGTGCTGAGTTTATTTTGATCATATATTTTTACACCAATCTCTATCGTATTAACATTCATACCCGCAAAGAAAGTATCCAGTAGGTACGCCTTAATCCAATGCTGTGCTTTCTCATGCATCGTATGCAACCACTTCCAGGCTTTCATTTCATTTTTTTGTTTTTCTGTCAATGGCTCCTGAAATTCCGTTTGGTACTTCTCCATTAAGATGCACCAACAATTCTCAGCTTCTTCAACATTTTGACTGTTCTTACACCAGTTTGCATAGTCTTCTTCAAATTCAGGGTTATAAGAAGACCGCAATGAACGTAGATGCTCATCTTCGTGCAGACTGATATGCCATATGCAATACCTGTGTTTTGTATTTGGAAAAACTCTTTTGATTGCATTGCATATTGCCGGGTCTTGATCGGTGATGATAGCTCCTGGTGCTTTATCCCACATACATGTTAACCACTGTCCGAATAACCAAACAAAGGTTTCTTCCTTCTCATCAGCAAGAAGAGCACATCCAAATAAAATAGACTGTTTATGATGATTGACACCTGTAAAAGGTGCAAAAGGCAACATGAATCTATTTGTCTTATAAGTGACATCAAATACAACAACATCTCCAAACTGGCTGTATGATGTCCTCGCCCTTCCATCAGCCCAAAATATACTCCTGCATACATTCTCTTCATCATGCTCAATAGCATAATAGAACTGAGAGTCTGTAGCTTGCCTTTTAATAAATTGTTCTATTACTCTAATGCATTCCTTCCCAATGTTGTTCTTTCTTTCTACTCTCCCATGATCAATGCATTGTTGCGTAGTAATATTGACATTACTACTACTCGTGGCATTTAGAATCCTTGCAATCTTTGCAGGTCCTACTCCACAGCCACGCATCTGATCAACTAAATTCCTACATGTTCCGTCCATCTGCGATCTTTTATGTGACCGTAGCATCTGGATCTTCGCTGGGCTTTTTATCAACTCATGATTATGATCATCATTAAAGGAGTTTATCCGCCATACTCCTCCGGTGATTTTATGAACTGTCATTCGAGCCATACAGCCTTCTCTCTCGTTTTTCCTTCGATTAACGTCCCTCCCTATCTCCCTCTTATCTTTTAAGCTTTTATACCCTTCTTTGTTGCACGTATACTTCCTCCTCGTGGTATTGCCATCTTTTCCCTTTCCCGTAGATCCCTTTCGGGTTGCAAAACCTTTCATTGCTGCATATGTATTATAAAATTGATACGCATCTTCTTCTGTTTGAAATGTCATTCCAACATGTGGGCTGCCTTTTTCACTATCACTATGCCTATCCTCTTGATATACGCTGTTTGCACTGTCATTTTCAGCTTCAATCTCATTTGGCATCTCCTGATCATGCACATAGGGTTCACTCTCTTCGATTTTCATTTTCTACATTAGAAACAAGTAAAAATATCAGTAATATTGCCGCAGCATGACTGCTATACATGTCTATCCAAGTATCAGTCGATCATCATCAGCATGTTAGTTGAAACCACACTACTATTACTAATCATGTTAAAACCTTGCGTATTATATCTATTCTTTTTCAATCTGATCTAATTGTTACCATCATATTTGATGACCGGATCAAATCCATCAAAAAATCAAACATATCAACCGTTTTGCGCGGTGGGCAATATTATGTACGCCATTCGCTCCATGTTGTTGTGCTATATGAGCTGCTTCGGGAAGTTTTGATGGACATCTCATATTGCTCAACGCGCACAACGGGTGCGATGGTTGAAGGGTTGTGCGCGGAGAGTAATTTCCATCGCAACACTTCGCTAGTTTGGAAATTACTCACCGCGCAAAACGGGACAAAAATTTAGCCCGTTGTGCGCGGAGAGGAATTTCCAGGCTAATCGTCCAACGGTTGGAAATTACTCCCCGCGCAAAACCCTTCAAAAATTTATCCCGTTGTTTGCGTTGAGCAATATGAGATGTCCAACAAATTAGGGATGACGATCCTTACCTCGATGGAGGAGAGTAACAGGGGAATCAACGAGAGTGTGATGGCCTGGATTTGGGGGCGATCTTAGGCGTGGGCTGTTGAAATCGAAGACCTTGTGCAAAACTGGGGATCTACTCCAGCTTCTGCGTTTTGCGCGGGAGTGAGCAAAAGAATTGGTGGCGATTGCTCCAGCTTCTGCGTTTTGCGCGGGAATGAGCAAAAGAATTGGTGGCGATTGCTCCAGCTTCTGCGTTTTGCGCGGCTTCTGCGTTTTGCGCGGGAGTGAGCAAAAGAATTGGTGGCGATTGTATTTTAGTACAAAAGGGGTTAAAGGTAATTTAGTACAGAGGCGCGTTAAAAAGAGCTTAAAGGGCGTTTTGGTAATTGCACAAAAAGGTCAGATATTACCATGATCGCTGATCGGATCGGACGGTCAGGAGGGGTCGAGCGCAGGAATCCCATCTGAGCACGAGCTCAGGCGCATTTTACATATATATATATATATATATATATATATATATATATATATATATATATATATATATATATATATATATATATATATATATATAGGGTGATCTTCGGTTGCGAAAAAAGGGGTTTTCGCACGGTGCGAAAACATTTTTTTTTTTTTCTGAAATTTTTTTTTTCAAAAATTCTTTTTTTGATGTTTAATCCATACAAATATATACCCCAGGGAAAATAATGGGTGAACCCGTTGGGCATTAGAGCACCCATCCACCCGTTACAAATTTAACGGTCTCAAAACGTGCGAATTTGATGAAATGCCTTGATCGAAGGCCAAATGACATTATTTCTCAATGATTATTTTTTGAGGGGGGTATAACAACATATAATGAGGGTGGGAAAAAGAATTTTTGAAAAAAAAAATTTCAAAAAAAAACTAAAAACATTTTCGCACGGTGCGAAATGTTCTCATTTGAAAATTTTCCTATATATATATATATATATATATATATATATATATATATATATATATATATATATATATAGCAAAAAAATGTACCTAAGAATGACCTCGGGTAGAGATACCTGAGCACACCCCCGCTGTTCGGGGTTTGTGAGTATTATTTTTGAAAATTTTTTTTCCAGTAGGTATATATACGTGTTATGTAGCTCTCTAAAAAATTTCAGCTCGATCCGACACCGTTTGAGCCTCCGTTCATCGATTTCAAAAACGTTGCGCAAAACTGTCCAAATTCTGGACAGTTTTGCGCAACGTTTTTGAAATCGATGAACGGAGGCTCAAACGGTGTCGGATCGAGCTGAAATTTTGTGGGGAGCTACATAACAAGTATAGCTACCTACTGAAAAAAAAATTTCAAAAAAAAATACTCACAAACCCTGAACAGCGGTGGTGTGCTCAGGTATCTCTACCCGAGGTCATTCTTAGGCACATTTCCCTCATATATATATATATATATTAGATTAATGGGGGAAAGGTGCCACCTGATCTCTTGGATCAGGTGGTCCTATGTGGCATCATTCCATTGGGCCATGTCATCCAATTCATATGGGTCCTCTTGGGGATAGATTGTGGGTTTATTTTCAAAAAACACCTCCTCATGTTTTCAGAAATCACCCTAGCTGCTGACACCCGTACTCACGTCTGCCGATGCCCTCTCTATCTTCTTCCCTCTCTCAACTCAGAATTCTCTCTCATCTTCCCTCTCTCAAAATTGGAAGCTCAAAATTGGAAGCTGCCGAACCCCTCCAAAATTCTCAGCTGCCGAACCCCATCTCGCCGCAATCAGCCTCCCTGTGGCAAATTGCTTCGCAGCCGCCCGCTTGAAAATCACGGAGGAAGCTTCAGCCAACACGACTTCCAGAAATTACTACCGTGCCACTCCCATTCAATCGAGGCATCAAAATTCCTCGCGTTCTCCCCTAGCGCCCTAGCTCGTTATCTCCTCGCCCTCCAAGATCAAGATCTTCTCTCCCCCAAAGCTTTTTTTGCAGCCCCGTCGTCTCCAACCCTAACATCAGCAGCGTCCGTGCCAGCACCCAGCAGATAGTCCAGAGCTCCTCCCTTCAGGTCCCCAATCACGAAGCCGATCAGAAGCCCTATTCCGAGTTTGATCCGGTGGGTTGCGGCAGCGATCTCGAATTTGAAGGTCAGTCATCCGTGAAACTTTTCTTTTTTCCTTTGATAATGGTGTGATCTTTGAGCAAGTTGCGATCTTTGATGATAAAGTTGAGATGATTTGTCACCAGTAATTTTCATGTTTCATGTTCTTCCCTTCTTTAGGTTTTACAGGGGAGAAAATGGGTGTCTTTGTTGCTAAAGCTGCACCAATGCTACTGTAGGGTTTAGCAGGTACTCGCTTTTTCTCCTCTCGATGAGTCGCCTTCTCGCAGAAACCCCAATTCCCCACTATTCCTTTTTTGGCTGGTACCTGCGAAACCCTAAACTAGTGTGTGATATAAATTAATGGATGCCATGTTTTCATACACCATCAATTTGGTGCAAGTCATCAGACAACTACATATGCTTCATCTTTCTTAACGACATCACAGAATATCAGATATCACCATGTTTCATTGATCTGAGTAGTTCTGCTAGGAATGTATCTCACACAACTGCACATGCAAAAAAGTTTTCTTAATGACAAATGCTCTGTTGTTTACGTTTAGATAATCGATGATAAACCTATCTGTTGTATCTCACACAACTGTACTCGCTTTTAATGAGTTGAGTATATCGGTTCATATTATGTATTGATCGTTTGGTTTTGTTGCAGGCTTTCATTGTAGAGAAATATAATCGGCCCCTGCCAAAGCTTCGCAGTTCAAAAGCAGAAGTGGGGAGCAATGAGCAAAAATCTGCTACGCCAGGAACCCGAACTGATGTGCAAGGAACCCGAACTGATGTGCAACTGCAGGAGATCATCCTTTTATAGCAGGGCAAATCAGAGCAGCAAGAAGGTCCAATGTCAGTTCCAGATATTGCCAAACGTCTCAAAATTGATTCTGCTCATGTGGAGAGTATTGTCCGATTCATTTCCAGCGCTTGTATGTGAAATATTCCAAAATTTCAGGATTGATGTGATTTGAGTTAGTCTAGGAGTTGTATGTTTTGTCGCTAAACCAGATTAAAAGATGAGAGAGAGAAATAATGAGATGCTATCCATTGGATAAAGACTTCGTTCACAACAATTTCTGTGCTTTTCTTGTTGCTGCTGTTTGCAGCTAGCTCAACAATATGATGTGTGTTCATGCTTCTGTGAGATTATGATGTAAGATATTCAATATATGCTTGCATAGAACTCCTTCTGTTTCAAAAAATGCACAAGTGCATGTAAGCTTTGTATCTTCCCCCGATAAAAAATCACTTCTTCCCACTTATGCTTTTCCTCTTCCTCGTCACCAACAAGATAAATTGTCTTCATCCCATCAGTTTCCACTTCTTCATGATAAAGAGACAACCCGGCTGAAAGTTCCCGTTGAAATAACTTCAAGATCACCCTCGTGTATGTTTTTCCCGCTTCCTTTTCAATCCGATGTCCAAAACATATTTGAGGGATGGTGTTTAAAGTCATGAAATTTTCAAAGGATTCGGATGCACGACGAGCGGCAATTGCTTTATCATATTGTGTAATAAAGTCAACGAGCTTTGTCTTTGCATTGACATAACCATCAAAAGAAGGCATTGATACTCTCACTCCGTTGACTAGTTGTCATTCCCGCCCAAAATGTGTCCTTCAAATATGCATCAACCCAAAATGACCGCAATCTCCACATTCTTGGTAGCCAATCATCAGCTGTCTCGTCTATACTGAACTTTTCTTTTAAATCTTCCCAACGCTCCTCACATTTCTCTATAGTTCTTGATCGATGCCACCTATTGAAATGTGCAACAATCTCTTCTCCGTATTGAGTAGTCATCGGAATTTGGTGTTCAGCTATATGCTTGCTGATATGCCATGAACAAAAGCGATGACGAGTGCTAGGGAAGACTTGCTTGATATGTGCTCTTTTCTTTCCCGCTTTGTTACACACAAACGTCCGACCAAGAGCTTTCTCTGGAATGCTCCTTGAGAACTCAATGAATTCTTTGCGGATGCCAAAACCCATCTTTCGTACATATGCGTTGTAAAAGTTGTAAGCATCCTCCTCCGTGGGAAACTCCTTTCCCTTGTATGGAGCTTCATCAGTTACTACGCTTGCTTGAGATCCATCTACCATTATATCTGAAATTAACTTGTCATCTCCGCTCAGCCCATCCGACATCACTTGCTTATCCTAATTTGTGAAACAATATTATTTAATCATTGAACAATTATATACGCAAAACATATATGAATTTTTTAAATCTATAAAATCACCTTTGATCCTTCTGGTTGATAAGCATCTTTCAATGGTGGTTGTGGCGGTTCGGGTTCTTGTTGGGACAACTGTTGTTGGGACAACTGTTGTAGCTGTTCCTGCACCTGCATCTGATATTGAAGATGCAATTGTTGCAGCTGATGCTGATGGTGAAACTGTATTTGTTGAAATTGTTGTTGAAGCAAAGGATGTGTTGGAAACAACTGTGGAGACATATGTGAGTGTAAATGGGGTGAGAGGGGTAAGTGAATTTGAGGTAATGGTAGTGATAATAAGTGATTTTGTGGCAATGGTTGTGGTGGTAACTGATTTTGTGGCAATGGTTGTTGTGGTAAAAGATTTTGTGGCAATGGTTGTGGTGGTAACTGAATTTGTGGCAATGGTTGATGGAATTGAGGATGTGTGAAAGGATGAGTTGGATGCATCTTCAATGTCAAAAATCCCTAAGAGAGACTGAAAAATAAAAAACAAATTAAAAAATGAAGCAATTAAAATCTATCCTATGCTACTGCAATCAAAATAGATAACCATCTTTGTAGTATTAATCACCATACAATAAAATTGGAAAAGACCATCAGATCATGTAGCATAGGTCAATATTATCCAACAATTCTCATCAAACAGAACTTTCAGCAACAAAACAGAATCAACTTGGTATTCAATGTTCTAGTACACATTTGTCATAAATTGTTTTTATTATGTTTTTAAAACAAAATTCTGCAATTAAGTAAATGGGAAACACGACGAACATCAATACACCAAACAAGACATAAGTTAATGAAATTGTTATTATAGCATCAAAAATCACGTTCGACCAGTGATAAACTACTACAAAGTCAACAAATCTATCATTAATTTACCTAATGGTTTAAATCAGTTTGATGTTCAAACTTGCCGTGAGACAAAAATTAAGCATGTCATGAGCAAAAGAAAATATCTAGTTCATGTTGATATTTACTCAAAGCAAGGCTACTGAAACATCTATTATAAGGCAAGCAGATGTTCAATATCTCTACTGGGCTTGCTCTCCATATTGTGCTGCAGTTGGTTGATGTGTGCATTGTTTTCTGCAGTGTCGAATCAAGTGAAATTGATTTATCTGATTTCTAAATCCAGATGATGATGATGGCAACAGAGTTCTTGATCCTACTACTGCACTGGATACTTCTGCAGAAGCAGGTCACACAGAAAATGGGGTTAACAATTAATCTTTTACCATATGTATTAGTTATCAACCTCTGTCTCCACTCGAGCTTAGTGTTTTTCTACATACATATATTTGTAGCTGATGGTCAATCAAACGAGAGCAAACAGAAATCTTTCTGTACTTAAAACCAACCTCCCTCCTCATGGAAAGCCTAAACAAATAATGTACCTAAAACCATCATTTTTCCTTTTTCACTGTGGCTTTTTATCCTTTGTGCCTAATGGCGGCAGGGTGTTCTTGATCTTGTTGGTATCCTAATCTCTATTCTCAAATGAGAATAGGGCATTCAAACTTCCAGTATAATCAGAATAGGGCATTTTCAAATGAGAAAACAAATTCTCACCTAGGGTTAACGAGATTGAGGTAAGATTTGCTCCAATCGCTACCTAATGGCGGCAGGGTTCAGCGCGAGCTCGGTGTATCGGCGGGCAAATCGGAGTCGGGGGCTTGATCGAAGCGCTCTCTCGGCGGAGATCAAAGGGTTTGGTGAGGCGGAGATCAACGGCTTTTTTTTTCCAACAGCGCGTTTGGTGAGGCGGAGCGGAGATCAAACGGGGGTTTTTTTCCAACGAGAGGGAGAGGAGGAACGCGGCTGCAGTTTCCAACGAGGGCTTTTTTTCTCCAGTTTCCAACGATGGGTGTCAGGCAGCGTTCACGATGCGGGGGGCTGAGTGGAAGAAAGCGCTAGTTGTTTTGTAAAGAAACCCAATTTTTTCTATAAAAGAGCCCATGTGAAGGTGCCAACTTAGACGAATGGGAAAGCGTCACATAGGACCACCTGATCCAAGGGATCAGGTGGCAGCTTTCCTCCATTAATATATATATATATATATATATATATATATATGTATGTATATATATATATATAGTGATGCTATGGTGAGAAGGTGAGAAGAGGGGCTTAAAGTGAGAAGGGAGATGTGGGCCGTCCGTTATCTGATGCGGATATCCTACGGCTCGGATTTGCCCAGCCCCGCGCGCGCGTGCAGTTCACGTGCTGCCCAAAATTTCACGAGGGGGAGTCCCAGCCTCCAAGCCTCGCATTACTCGAAGGGTTCTCTCGCGCGCTCTCTCTCTCTCTCTCTCTCTCTCTCTCTGCGCGCGGGCCGAAGAACCCTAAAACCCCCTCTTCTGCCGAAGAACCCAAAAAAAACCCCTCTGCCGCAGAACCCCCTCTCCCGAAGTCACGGGTGCTCCAGCCTCTCTCGTCCAGCCTCTCTCGTCTCGCGTTCTCTATTTCTATTCCGAAGAACCCCAAAACCCCATCTCCCTCAGGCGATCTCTCTCGCCCAACGACCCAAAAAAAATTCCTCAACCCCTCCTCGGTATCTCTCTCGTGCGAAGACCTCTCCCTCTCGCGATTTCTCACTCGCAACCGAACACAAAAACTCTAGCTCAATTGGATCAATCCACCTGTCCGCTGCTTCAAGAAATTGCTTCCATCGGATCATAACCCAAGCTCCGCTTCTACATCCTCAAGGTATACTCTGGGCCCGTTTGATTTATTCTTAATTAATTGAGTTAATTTCGTGAAATCAGATATCAGAATTATTGAGTTACTTTTGTGAATTACTTAAGCTTTTAGATGTCTTCTTCATGCCCAAAAACACTGTTTGGATAACATAATACAGTTATTTAAGTTGATTTATTTTTTGATTGTTCGCCTGCAGTTATAAAACATCTGTTTCCTTCAATTTAGTTTGTGCATTGATCTTTTGAGAGTTTAGAACTATTGTAATTAATGAATGAATTTGGGTTTAAACTGTTGTTGTATGTTCATCTCAACTGAAATTAAACTCTCTATTGTTCCTATTAATGCCAAGTTCTTTGGCCTGCAGTTGTGCCTAAGCACGGATCTGTATTTATATTCCAAGCTGGTTGCTGTAAAATAACATTGCATGGGGACAATAATATTCCAAGCTGTATTTATATTCCAAGCAGTTGTGCCTAAATTGTTGTGGCTGGTTAATATGGATCCTTAATCGACATGAAAACGTTTGCGAAATCCCAACATATCAATATGAAATGCATACTTATCATATCTGGCAGCTGATTTGTCCATATTACATGCCAAATAATTAAAATTGAATACAATAATAAGTTCTGAAATGTATTTGTTATATAAATACTTTTGTTAAGTAGTTTACTGGATTTTTGACTACATGCATTAAAATTAATACATGTTAATATGGATGCATCGAGTTTGTAGAAATATCGAGCAATCGATCTGAGCAGGTGAACCAAATATCGATTTCGAGGGATTGACGAAGGTATGAGCTGAATATCAGTATCAGTTTGAATGCCGTGGTAGAGAATTATACATGTCCTAGTATTGAAATCCTATATGTTGTTAGATTCAAATTGCATCTATTATGTTATAATTTGCATTGGTGAATAGCCTATTGGCCTTCGTCTTGAACGCCCATGCATAAAAATAATACAGAAATCCTGAAACCAAAATCTTAAAATTCCTGCTATTACATAATTCATTTCCAGAGTGATAGCAAAATCCTCAAAATCCTGAAATTTGTGATGAACAAGCAATATTTTATCAAGCCACAAAATTGTGCAGAACAAACTTCTCCAAACAAGCAAAATTTATGCAGAACAAGCCCAAAAAAAATTTATGCAATGTGAGTTGAGCACATACACCTGATATGGTTGTTTGCATTTCTCAAAATAGCTTATCCTGCCTCATAAATGGTTCTTTATATTGATTTTTTAAAATAGCTTATCCTGCCTCATAAATGGTTCTTTATATTTGATTACATACACCTCATAAATAGTTCGGATGTAAATATGATTTTTTAAGTTAACCTTAATTCAATATATGTTAACTACCGATTAAATAAAATATATGGATACAAAATACCTCAGCAATAAATGTTCATTCATGGAATTATGCAAACGATAAATTGAACTGTACAATTAAAGGTAAGTGGGTATATATGCTGAAAACCCATTCATTTATTTTATTTTTAATGCACAATACTCAATTGAGCATCAGGCTTTGATTTCGTATTCTTTTCCATTCTTTTTGGTGATGATGTGGGATAATACTAGCCACCAAATTTCATGCTGGCACAACTAGTTGATTAGATTGCTTTTACTTTGTTTTTTGCTCAGTGTGCAATTGTTTTTTTATCCACGCATGCTGTATAATTGTTAAATTCTATGATATACTTGTGGATTGTGAGCTAGGATATATTATCACTTGAACCGTTTTCTTTGAGTTTGTAGAAATTATATATTCAATGGATGCATCGAGTTCAATTATGAATTGCGCATATGGTTGGGAAAATGTTGATGATATGTACAAGCCAAGAATCGATCAGAGTTTTAACTCGTTGAAAGAAGGAGAGGATTTTTACAGACATTATGCAAAATTAGCTAGATTTTCAGTTAGAAAATATGCCACGCTTGTTGATAAAGTTACATCGGAAAGGTATTCTCAAATGTTTGTTTGCTCAAAGCAAGGACTACCAAGAGAGCAAAAAATTGTAAGGGATGGAAGAGAAAAAAGGAAAAGGGCCATAACTCGAGAAAATTGTTTGGCCAATATAAGGCTTCAAAGAGACCCTGATGAAAAGTGGTATGTTAGGCGGTTTAATGAATCTCATAATCATATGTGTGTCACTCCAAGAAAACAACAATTTTTAAGAAGCAATAGAAATGTGACCGAAGCACAAAAAAGCCTCATCAACACACTAAAAGAGGCCAACTTAAAGACATCGGAATGCATTTCAGTCTTGGCGGTTGAAAGCGGTGGGTTTGAGGACATTGGATGTACAGAAAAAGATATTCGAAATGCTTTGCAAAAGGATAGGGATGAGAAGAAAGCATACGATGCTCACTTATTGTTGGAGCATTTGCAAGAGGAGAAAGAGATAAATCATTCTTTTGAGTATGCTTATAAAGTTGATAATGAAAATAAGTTGACACATGTGTTTTGGGCAGATGGTCTTGCTAGAAAGGCATACCAACATTTTGGAGATGTGTTAATATTTGACACAACGTATGACACCAACCAATACCGTCTAGTCTTTGCACCTTTTACCGGGGTTAATCATCATGGTCAAACTACAAATTTCGGTGCTGGATTCTTATGCAATGAAAAGTTAGAGTCTTTTATCTGGTTGTTTGAGACATTTAAAGAAGCCATGTGTGGTCATATACCAAGTGTGATAATAACCGATCAAGATTCTGCCATGGGAGCTGCAATTAAAGAGGTATTTCCTGCATCCATCCATAAGTACTGCATGTGGCATGTACTAAAAAAACTTCCAGATAAACTTGGTGCAACAGCATTCAAAAGTGATTTTAATATTCCATTTCAAGATTGTGTTTGGAATTCTGAGACTCCTGAAGAGTTTGAAATCAAATGGGAGAATGTTTTGGATAATAATGATTTGAATAATCATGAATGGCTCGCAGATCTATACTCTTTTCGTGAAAAGTGGATACCAGCATATTCTAAAGATATCTTCACGGCAGGAATTCGTACAACACAAAGATCAGAGAGTATGAATGCTTTCATTGATAAGTATGTGAATAACATGAATACTTTAACAGAGTTTGTTGCGAGATTTGAAAGAGCTATAAGAAAGCAACGACAAAGTGAGTTGGCGGCGGATTATGAGACTCTTCATTCAAAACCCAAATTGCTTACAGATCTAGAAATGGAGGGGCAAATGGCAGAGATCTATACCAAGAAAAAATTTTATGTTTTTCAGGAAGAAGCTTTTCAAAGCTTGAGCTATGCCTCTCAGATGAGAGGGTGTGAAGGAAATGTGCGCCAATACTGTGTGAGAAGGACGGGCAAAATGAAGAATGAAGATAGATCCAGAGAAGTAGTTTATAAAGGTCCAGAAAGAGCCGCAATATGCAGTTGCAAGAAGCTTGAAACTGATGGTATCCCTTGTCGACATATTCTTGTAGTTTTGCGTAATGAATTTGTTGATTTGTTGCCTCAGTGCTATATTTTAAAAAGATGGACATCATTGGTAACAAAAGGAATAGTTCGAGATGATAATGATGTGGAAATTCAAGGAAGTTACGGAAAAGAACAAGATTTAAAGTTCACCGAGTTTTCAAATGATGTTCACAAGTTTATGAAAATTGCTCGCTCTTCAGCTGAACGGCTTGAACTGGGACATAATGTGATTAAAAAGGCCATTGAAGATGTTCAGCAACTTACTTCTGAAAATCCGCTAACTTTACAAACAGAGAAAAGGAAAGCATTACCGAAAACAATTCACATTCATCCACCTTCCATTGCAAAGACCAAAGGTAGCGGAAAACGGATCAAAGGAGGAGGAGAAAAGGCAAGAGAAATAGCTTCAAAACCTCTGCGGTTATGTCGATGTTGTAAAAAGCTAGTGCATCACGATAGTCGTAATTGTCCAATGAAAGAAAGGTACTTTTGGCATATTAAACTTTTGATTCTTTTTTGGCATTATATTTCATAATTTTTATTCTCTATATTTTTAGTGTTTCAACGCAAGAACTTGAGAGTGATTTCACTGCCACGCAATCGTCCATCAATATGCCTCCGGTATGACACAATATTCCATCAATTCTAAATACTTTGATTTAGCTGCATGCATGTTAAATTTTGACACTGACAGGTTTTTTAACCAAACTGCAGGTATGACACGAGTCTCCATAATTATATCATTTTCAGTTAGTGGAATGCTTCTTTGTGAATATCACTTATGTTGAAGATGCTATTGCCAAGGGAGCAGGTAAGATTCATATAACACTGAAGCCTCCTGAGTATATACCATAAATTAGATTTCACTTAAGAAGGAAGGTAATTAAGTATTTATCTTATGATTTCACTTAATATATCTATATTTCTTTCTTATAACACTGAAGCCTCCTGAGCATATACCATAAATTAGATGTATAGAAAATTTTACTTCTTAAAAATGGACCCACAATATAAATCTCAAATGGGCTTTGGTCAAGATTTGTAACATAACCATACATGCAAACGAGAGAGTAGGTCACATCATCTGCATGCATGCCCTCAGACTTCAGAGTCTCTTAGTTTTTGAGTCTTTTCACATTTCTATCATGAATAATCGTTTCAGTACTTCTTATATTTCTTCTTTTATTACAAAAATAACTAAATGTATTGGAATTAATTTCACGTATTGTAATTGTTTTTCAGATAATATCATCTCTATTGCGTGAGGAGCGACGACTCCTTTGTCCTACGTAGTTGCCATGTTGGTCCTTCGCGGCCGAAAGGTATTATGAATGGATGAATGAAACAATGCACATGGTCAGTTTGCTCTTTCATACTATATGGTTTATTACAAGTTAAATATCTCTTTTCCTAAATTGGATCTTTGAAATTTGATTCATTGCACTTACGATTTTACAGAGTTCTGTTTCTTTGGTTGGCATTCATTTTTCACTATTTGATCGTTTCTCTATCCATTTGTCTTATAATCTAGGATGATGTGCAGAAAAACAATGACAATGAGGACTTGACTGATTTCTTAAAAGCAGAGGAGGCTGAAGTAACCAAGTGTACAGATGAATTTCATTATGTAACCAAGTGTCGATTGGAAAAATTAAATTCTCCTTTATTTTTCTGAATATAAATGACTTAAAATCGTAAATTTCTTCATAAAAATATTTTTTCCCTACATTTTTATTGGTTCTCATATTTTGAAGAGAGTTGATCTCCCAGGTATTACGGACTGCCAAAAATTCATGGTACATGCAAATCATTGTTCATATTCTATACATTGTTCATATTCATGGTATGCATTTGTTTAATAGCTCAGCTAGTTATATAGATATTAGCGTAACAAGTTCCTGTGTTAATTCTGAGTTTCACTAAATGTTCCTGAATTGAGTGGGATGTTTAAGCAGGCACTTGCTAGCTCGATTTGTTCCATTTCCTTTCTTTAGAGGATTCTGCTCGCTGATGAGCTGGTGATTGGGAAAAATGCTGAAAGGATGCCTTTAACAGTTGCTTTGAGTTCATTATTAGATGGTAATCTCTAACATTGCTTGCTTCACTATTCACAAACATATTTCTGTGTTCAATTTACTTTCATGGAATAATAAAATACTTCAAGCACCTATTTTATATACAGTTTGGTTACCAATATATGGCTGAAACATTATTATTCATATCTGGATTCTTCCTGCATATGTTATTTTCTTTGCTAATTATTCATCAAGTGATTATATGAGTAGATTCATCTAAAAGCAAACTCTAATTGTGCATACGAATAGTTTGTGAAGGCATCGTTCATGAAATATCTTGAACCTAGACTGATGGATTTTTGTTGTATGTCTCTCTTTTATTTTTTCATTTCCTTTCCTTTTTAAAAATTTCTTGATATTTTTTTAACAAAAAGTCTCATGTTCTTACAGTTCATTAATTGCATATACTTGCCTAAATTTTAGTTACTTATGCATGAGCAGATCAAACACAATATGCATGATCGAAAGTTGTGCCAATGATGCTAAGATTGAGGAAGAGGTCAAACTTCCGCTGGCCACCTTTGGAGTGAGATGATGGAGCATGTGGGAGAAAGATGGGAGCACCCAAAAAGAAGAGGAAGATCTCTGTTCTAATTTTTCAGTGTTGTGTAAGGGGGAGATAATTTGTGTCCACCATCATATGTTCAATTCTGAAATAAAGAGGTAAAGAGAATGTATTTCTGGGAAAACTTTTGTAAAGATTTTTCTTTATGAAGAAATAGAGTATCTTGTTAACCTTCATTTAGGTATCAACCATATTCTGTTTGCTGAAACTAAATTCTATTTGCTTAAACTAATGTGTTTTATTTGTGGCTGATAGAACTGTGATGACATATTCAAAATTTTAGAGCCTAGAAGCTGTTTGGTTTGGTTAAACTTTGGTGAGTCTGAAATTTACAGGACTGATTAATGTTATAATTGACAGGTTGGATCTTTATTGTTATAGCAACCACACAAGGCATGAACAGAAGTTGTTCACTATTCATGACATATGGGCTTGATGCTAACCACAAAGTAGTGATGCAATGTTACAAAACAAATTCCCTCTCGTTCAGCATCATTTCTTCTATCAACAAATAATTTTATATTATCAAGAGCAGTTCTCTCAATCTTTCTCACCCACCAATTGTTTTTTACCCTGAATTCCCTTGCTCTCATCTTCACTTGCTTGCATCAAGAGCACATCCTTACAATTCCTTCAATTTCAAAGCTTGTGATTCATCATGCTCTTATCTTCATTTCTGGCAACATGACCATCTCCTAACACTTTCAATTTTCTTAGCATCTGAGCCCTTTTCAGAGCATGACCATGAACCTTAAAACCCAAGGTCTTGAAGCCAAGAATAACATGATGTTGTTCTTGATGCCAATGATCTAATCTAGATCCTCCTACAAAACAAGGGTGTCTGATGCCAATAAGAATATATAGGCGTAGCCACATGGATTCCTTCTCACGCCAAAGGCACCCTTAAGTCTTGGTGTCAAGAATACAAAATTTTTAAGATAGAATGATCTTTCTGACATATTATGCCAAAGATTAGAAATTTTTAATAAAATCAGTGAATCTGTAGCAAAACAAATCAAGCTAAACTTCTGTAGGATCCAACTTGAAATTTTTGAATGGTGCCCTTTTTGGAAATCAAGTATTCCATCCTTGCATTTGAAAAACCTTTTGCTAAGGTTGGCTATGGTCCAAGCTATCCTCAAAATAGCTTTACTGTCAGCACTTACACCTTACTGCAGAGTATTGCCTCAGAATTAGTGCCTCATACTTACAGAGATAGTGAATATACTAGGAAAGACAATAGGCCAATGAGGACTGAACATATGCACAAAATTTCCTACTTGGGAATGTCCTTAAACTGTTATCTTTTGACTTCTTCCTGCATAAACCAATTTCAATCTTGGGAAATTTAGAGTCACATTTATGTGAGCAAATTGATATAAGCTGCAATACATACAGAATTTCATTCATACAATGCAGAATGTTTACATATAGGCAGCCAAACAAACAAAATGTTTACAATGCAATGCTCACAATGAAGAATTTCATTCATACAAGCTGCCATACATACAGAATGTTTACAATAGCATCCAGATAATCACATTCCAATCCAGACATTCACCTTCACAATCACATTGACCCCAATCTCCTCTTCTCTTTGCCAATTCCTTTTTTTCCAATTCATACAATGCAGCAAAATGAAGATGACACTCTCCAGATTTCATAAAATGCAGCAAAAATTAGCAGACATATTGATGTGTCAAGATTTTGCTGGCTAGCAGCTAAACCAAATAAGTAACACTTTGATCAAAGAGAAGTCAAAATTTTCCCCACCATCCAGATTAAGACTTTGATCTTCCCCATCTTTGTAACTTCCAGTGGCACTGCTGCTCATATGAATAAGATTTTGGAAATTGGTTCCAAACTCATGTGCATGATTTTTGATAGGAGCTCCTGTATCTTCCTGTTTACTAACCTCCCAGCGGCCACTGTGGTTTTTTCTGATTCTGATTTTCAAACGTGTCTGAACTTCAAAAATATGTTATTGCTTAATATGATTCAAGCTATCTATGCCATGTTTTACTTCCATGTCCATTGTGGAACAAAGAGAAACACCTGGTAAATGCCACCTCGCAAGATCCCTACATTCACATTCGATCTTTGCATGCCAAGGACCATCAGGCTTTAAATCAATCGCATTTACATCTTCTCCACAATTTTTCATCTATTACCACCAAATTAAATGACAGAATGATCAGTATCAGCATTGTCGATGCAGGAAACAACCAAAAAGAAAATTATAAAAAGAAAGCTCCCATTCACCTTCAGTTCATACCCAAGTCTTCATTTTTTTACTTACAGCAGCTAGCAGAGCCATGACAACTAAATTATCATCATTCTTCGGTTTCACTGTTTGACGATCATCCTCAACATCATAATTCGGATTCTGAGGTGCACTCCTGAGACAAATGATCTAATCTGAAATTCCGAAGCAAACAAAAAAGTGGGCTAATCCCCCAGCGTTCAGCGTTCCCCCAAGCCCTAGAACAAGGGATTTAATCGCGAGAGGGAGAGGTTTTCCTGGGGGTTCTTCAGTAGAGAGAGAGAGAGAGAACGACGATCGCGCGAGGAGAGGGGTTTTTGGGTTCTTCGGCAGAGAGAGAGAGAGAGAGAGAGAGAGAGGGTTTTTTTGGGGTTTCTTCGGCAGAGAGAGAGAGGGTGCGAGGGCTTGGAGGCTGGGACTCCCCCTCGTGAAATTTTGGGCAGCACGTGAACTGCACGCGCGCGCGGGGCTGGGCAAATCCGAGCCGTAGGATATCCGCATCAAATAACGGACGGCCCACATCTCCCTTCTCACTTTAAGCCCCTCTTCTCACCTTCTCACCACAGCATCACTATATATATATATATATATATATATCTCTCTCTCTCTCTCTCTCTCTCTCTCACATGTGTGTGAGGTATGTATAATTGCGATTGAGCAGGACAGGCGATTTGCGATTTTGGGGCGATCGTCCTCCTCTGTTTTTTCCGACGGGGCTTCGGCCCCCACTGGTGCCGTGCTGCTTCTTCCCCCTCCTTCCTATCCTCTGAGGAGGCCCCCCTTCGGTGACTCTATCGGATCTCCTCCCCTGGGAAACGATGAAATTGGCCTTCCTTTCGGTTTGGGCACGACTGGCGGCGCGGATGCGGGCAGTGGCGACCAAGGTGGTGGTGGTGCTGAGGCGCGTTGGACCCCTGCGACAGGGCGTAGGCGGCAACCGAATTCCTTGGTTCTGGGCCCTTTCGTTGCTAGGGCTGAGGAACGCCGCAAATCACTGGCTGACGGCGGCAATAGGGCGTGCTCCTCTGGCGGTGGTTATAATGGCCGTCCCTTGGTCGGTGGGAGGGGGGCAGGCGTCCTCCCCCTGTTCCGGTCTCCCAAAGGCATGTGTCCGCTGCACCTCATGTGTTCGACCATATGCCTCAGAGGCAAATCCCTTCTATTCCTCAGACATCCTACTCTTCTGCTCCGACCTTCAGCAAAATTTGTGCCCCCCGTATCCCTGATACTCCCAACAGTGGCATGGATTTCTATCCCCCTACTGTGGCTCAAGACTGCACCTTTGTAGACATTCTCCACTTCGACATTGCTGAGGCATCGGGGAGATGGGCTCATACACTGATCGGTTACGTGGTCGGTGCTTGTCCCTACTATGGTTATCTCAAAGCTTGGGTTGGACGTGTCTGGGACACCAAAGGGGTTGTCCACCTCCATACCCGAGAGAATGTGTTTTTCTTCTTCAAATTTGAATTGCCGTCGGAATGTGATGAGATTCTCCATGGAGGTCCTTGGCTCGTGGGTGGGAACTTGTTGGTCCTCCGGCGCTGGGCACCTTACGTTGGCCTTGATCACGACTTGCTCTCATCTGTCCCTCTTTGGATCCGATTCCCCGCGCTCCCCCTTCAGTTTTGGTCTAAGGTGATCCTTGGGAAGCTCGCCAGTGCTATTGGCCGGCCCCTATTTGCTGATGCCACTACGGCGAATGCGACGAGACTCTCCTTCACTCGATGTTTCGTCGAGGTGGATGCTAAGTCCTCATTCCCATCCTCAATTTCTGCTCGGCTCCCTGATGGCTCTGTTATTCCTGTGTGTGTTGAATATGAGCGTATTCCGCCTCTTTGCTCCCATTGTCGCTGTTTTGGGCATATCCTGTCGCAGTGTGGATCGTCGACGCACCCCACCTCTCCCTTACCGCATGTCGTGTCTGTCGCTGGCCAGCAGCTTGCTAGTTCGGAGAGCTCTGATCCCCCCTCATCCTCCTCCTTTGCTCCTGCTCAGCCAATTCCGTGTGCAGGCCCCCCTCCCGGGTCTGCACTGGGGAGTGCCCCTGCTGCTGTGGTCGAGGGGAAGGGTGCGCCACGTCTTGATGATGATGACACTGGACTCTGATGATGAGACTGAAGTTTTGATGGCGGTGGATGAGTCGTGGGCTGCTGCAATTGTGTTGGCCGGAGGTATTCCTGATGCTGCTGTGTTGGCTGCCGATTCGGTGATCCCCCTTGCTCCCTGGGAATCCGCCTGCGGCTTCTCCTTCTGCCTCGTTGGTGAGTCCACCTGTTCCTAAGCTAGATGGAGCTATCGATGATGGAGGTTTGAGGGTGGTTGTCGCCAATGTGGGCGTAACTGGGTTGGGCCCGGGGGAGGGAAAATTCTCCCCTCCGTGGGGTGGGTTAGTTGGAGTATCTGGCGCCTCTGATGACAATGATGTTGGTGGGTCGTTGGACGATGAATTGGATGATGTTATTGATGAGGAGCCCGTCGTGAATGACCTCAACCGTACTAACGAGAGGGACGAATGGATTGCTGAGGTGGAGCGTCTCAGTGCCTTCCTCCCCGATGTCCCGATGTCCATTCAGTGCTGTGCCCGTCAGCCTTGCCGGTGTAGCCTTAGGATCATGCAGAGTTCCCTTCGATGACTGATGGCGTTTGTGTTGTGTATGCTCTGGTTTGGGGCGTTGTTTGGGTGTTGATTGGAGGCTTCGGGCCTAGGTTTTTTGGGTGTTGGCCTTGCCATCACCTTTTCCCCTAAGCTTGTTTTCTTCCTCCTCTCTATGTGTGTTTGTACTGCTGGGTCCGACCCCCTATCCTAGTGCTTGGTGACTACTTTTAAGAGCATCTCCCAAGTCTGTATAGTGGTTGTCTGACCCAGCTTGTTTCCTTCCTATTCTAATATACTTACTTACCTTTCAATAATATAGATATATATAATATATATATATATATATATATATATATATATATATATATATATATATATATATACATCTATTATACATTTGACAACGTTTTTTGAATTCTAGGGCTGACTAGGACAAGATAAAGAGTGGCTGAGATTTGATCTTGGTAAATCAATGGTTGAGATTGGATTTTGTGAAAATTTTAGTGGGAAAACTTAAATTTTTGTGAGAAAAGTGTCTTGGAAACAAAAACTTTGAAATTAGAAGTGTCTTGGGAAAGATTTCGGAGATTAAATTTGGGAGTAAAAGTGCATTGGAAACATAAACTTTGAAATTAGGAGTGCATTGGAAAAGATTGTGCAGATTAAATTTGAGGGGAAAAGCGTCTTGGGAACCTAAACTTTGAAATTAAAAGTGCCTTGAGAAAGATAGTAGCAAAGCATAATCCATAAAATAAAATAAAATAAAAAATTTAGTGTAAAACAATTTAGCGTAAAATCCCTGAGGTTTGGTGTACCGCGCCGAAGGCGCCCGCTAAATTTTTTTACGCTAATTTGTTGTTCCGCGCCAAAGACGCGGGCGCCAAATTTGTTGTTCGACGCCGACTTTGTTGTTCCGCGCCTAAGGCGCATGCGTCGAATTTGTTGTTTCTCGCCGAAGGTGCCCGTACGCTAAATATTTTTACGCTAATCTATTGTTCCTGTTAAATTTTGACTGTGGAAATAATTTTCGAGGCACAAAGATTTCGCGGGGGAAATCTTAAATGAACCGTGCCCGCCGGCACGGGTTATGACTAGTATATATATAGAGGATAAAGTGTTCCTAGGGTGACTCCTTAGATTCAATCTAAGGAGTCGCTCCCATTTTCCTCATATCCCACATTTTTTTTCGGATTTTTTTCATGGGGTTGTTGTTCACCTCATGGATGATCAACATACCAAAAATCAATTCATTCCAATACTTTTAGAGCCCCCATCTACCCCTTGCAACTTCATGGTTTTTCAGCACGTTTTCATACCGTTGAAGTTGTAAGGGATAGATGGGGGCTCTAAAAGTATTGGAATGGCTTGATTTTTGGTATGTTGATCATCCATGAGGTGAACAACAAACCCATGAAAAATAAAATCCAAAAAAATTGTGAGATATGAGGGAAAATGGGGGCGACTCCTTAGATTTAATCTAAGGAGTCACCCTAGGAACACTTTACCCACATATATATATGTATATATATATATATATGTGGGTAAAGTGTTCCTAGGGTGACTCCTTAGATTAAATCTAAGGAGTCGCCCCCATTTTCTCCCATCTCCCACATTTTTGTTGAATTTTTTTTTCTTGGGATTGTTGTTCACCTCATGGATGATCAACATACCAAAAATCAAGTCATTCCAATACTTTTAGAGCCCCCATCTACCCCTTGCAACTTTATGGGTTTTTCATCACGTTTTCAGACCGTTGAAGTTGCAAGGGGTAGATGAGGGATATTAAAGTATTGGAATGACTTGATTTTTGGTATGTTGATCATCCATGATGTGAACAACAATCCTATGAAAAATAAAATCCAAAAAAATTGTGCGAGATGGGAGAAAATGGGGGCGACTCCTTAGATTTAATCTAAGGAATCACCCTAGGAACACTTTACCCTATATATATATATATATATATATATATATATATATATATATATATATATATATATATATATATCTATATTATAAAACAGGGATGTTATCAAGAGAAATTGGATAAGAGATATTGGACAAGAGAACTTGGATAAGAGATATCTATATTATAAAAGAGGGTTGTTATCAAGAGAAATTGGATAAGAGATATTGGACAAGAGAAATTGGATAAGAGATATCCATATTATAAAAGAGGGATGTTATCAAGAGAAATTGGATAAGAGATATTGGACAAGAGAAATTGGATAAGAGATATCTATTATATAAAAGAGGGATGTTATCAAGAGAAATTGGATAAGAGAATTTGGACATGAGAAATTGGATAAGAGAATTTGGATATCTATTATATAAAAGAGGGATGTTACCTAGCGAAATTGGATAAGAGAATTTGGATATGAGAAATTGGATAAGAGAATTTGGACATGAGAAATTGGATAAGAGAATTTGGATATCTATTATATAAAAAAGGGATGTAATCAAGAGAAATTAGATATGAGAATTTGGACATGAGAAATTGGATAAGAGAATTTGGATATCTATATTATAAAACAGGGATGTTATCATGGGTTTTTGGATAAGAGTTTTTGATAAGAGAAATTGGATAAAGGTTTGAATTGTATTTGGGGGTATATAAATGAGGGATGTTATAATGAGATATGGATAAGAGAAATTGGATAAGAGGTTGAATTGGATTTGGGGTATAAATATGAGGGATAAGAGAAATTGGATAAGAGTTTTTGGATAAGAGAAATTGGATAAGTGTTTATATGAATCTGGGGGGAGTTTTGAAATTTAAAATTTGAAATTTGAAAACATTTTGAGGTTTAAAATTTAAACATCCAAAAAAATCTCTTCCCTGCGAGCACTATCTTCCCCCAAAAACACTTCAGACCCAAATTCTCTTCCCTACCCAAAAAAATCAATTTGAAATTTAAACCCGTGATTGGCTCTCTCCCACTGATTTCAACAAAATGCAACGATCTTTTGCTCTCAAAAAAATTTCTCCTCTTGCACATCCACGCCCCTATTCCCCACCAAACCCCGAACCCCAGGTCACTCCTCCCCCTCTTCATTCGATTTTAAGCGACGGTAATGCTGGAGGTTGAAGGAGAAAGAGCAAATGGGCCACGTCCGAACCCAGGACATCATCAAAGCCCGTCATCACAGAGCTCAGCATGATCACCTGGGTCCATCTCCTATTTCCTTTCTCCTAGAGCTTAGCTTGCTGGTAATCCTTTATTTTAAAAATTCATGTATTCATCCCTCATTGGTTTTATTTTATTGAGATTGTGATGGAAAAGCTTCAATTTTGACAGCATTTGATGCATTTCTGATGGATTCGATTAGGTTTTTGTGTTGCAATTGAGGGAAGCTAGCGGAAAATGAATCCGATCTATTCGCGGTAGATGTTGACGAGGTCGAGCTCAACATCTTCCTCAAATCTTTCTCGATCTCAACTTGCAGGTAATCTTTTAAGGTTTGCTGTTTATCAAGATTTTTTTGGGGAATTTGCTGCACAAATCCTTTCCATGCTCAGTTTGGTTTTAAGGGCTGCCTCTCTTAATAGAAGAGAATATTAGCCCATGTAATGAAAAGATACAACTTATCTTAAATGTTCAAATTGATGCCCCGTGGCTAAAATGCTTAAACAAATTTTAAAAAGATGTTCACTTGGATTTACAAAGCGTTGGAACCAATGTACTAGCAAAACAAAGGTCAAAGGTACACCACAAACCAGTGTCTTTTGTAGACAAGGGAATGGATTAGTGTGTGAAGCATGTAACTATTAAAAATGAACCAGTATCTTTTGTAGACAAATATCTGCATGTAGGTATAGGCAATAAGATTTATATGAGACACGAAAGTTCTCTGCAAATAAACCAATCAGAAAAAATCGCTCAATAAACCATAAGTCCTACCCCCATGACCTGAGCCTTAATTCAATTACAGATATGCATGGTCACATGATTGGCTTTACACAAGCAGAAGTGTATTGATACATCAGGAAGATAAGTCCCACAAATTTTCCAGAGTAAGTCAAGTTTTCCTACTAACAAATTAAAGTGGCTTACAGTATTGCATATCTTTATAATCCAGTGACAGTTGTAACAAAAAATTCAACTGTTCATTGTTCATTTGTTGCATTTGATGTGGAATATTTTTGTTGTGACAGTGTAATATTGGCCCATGAAGTGGATATTTTTGTTCAACTTGCACGTGAGTTTATTGCTAGGATTTTAAATGCCAAATTAAAATTTTTTCCACTTCACAGAAATATTCATGCTATCAAAATTCATGTGTTCTTTGCTCATTGTTTCCACTTCACACAAATATTCAACTTCACAAAAATACTGCCACCAAAAATTCATGTGTTTTCTTGGATTCGATCGGGGTTTTGTGTAATTTGTGTTGCACCTGATGGAAGCGAGCTGGAAAATGGGGAAATTATCATACGGTTTTTGTTATCTCTTCTCTGATTCTGGACATTGTAACATGAGTTTGTTTTATTGTTGTTTACATTATTTGATATCATGAGGGGAGGCTCATTATGTAATTTTGCGAGGTTGAAAGTGTTTTTTTAGTTTTTTATATTGCTTTGGTATTGATTGTAGTTTGCAGATGAGATAACCAGTATTTGGTGGCAGTATCTGTTGATTTTTTAAACTTTTCAGGATATCATGTTCTATCAAGAAGATTATCTACATGAGTGTGGTTTTTTTTTTGTTGTTTTTGATTTTTTGTGTAGAAAGCAATTTGGAGAGGCGTGTCTCCTTTCACTCGATTTGGATTCTATTTTATCTATGAACCTTTCTATGCTAATTTGTTGAAACATCCCTGTGATTCTTAGGGATCTCCAACGATTCACAAACAAAAGCAACCTGGACATGATCTCCGGCGATTCTCAGGGATCCCTTGAAGAAATAGAGCACCTCCAGCGTTTCTCTGATGGAATTCGATCTATCCCGGCGTCACCAATTCCAATCTCATTTTCATCATTGCCGGCTTCCCAACCCTCATAGCCGAGATTTTTTTTTCATTACTGCCGGCTTCCTCTGATGTAAAGGTGAGATTTTTTTGTTGATTCGTTGTTTTTCTGTACCTAAATTGAGGAAAAGGTTGCTAACTCTAAAAAAGTTGATGAAGCTTGAATATGGGTTAGAAGTAGTCGAATTGTACATTTGAGTACATATTAATACATAATTTGGTTTTGTTGGTTTTGTTTGGTTAATACATATTACTATGATTGCATAATACATATTAATTCGCAAATGTACAGTTATGCATATCAATATTAATACATAATACATATTAATATGCAAATGTACAGTTATGTATTCACATGTTATGTATTAACATGATTATATGTAGTAGCATGATTGCATTTTGTTTGGTTAATACATAATACATATTAATATACATTATTGTTGAAGGAATGAGTAAACAAAACACACAGGCATAACCAAATATACTGAATGTCCCAAATTGTATACATTGATAAATCTCGATCATGGGTACGGTGGGGGGGGAGGTTCTGAAACAATAACACAATGTCAACTCTTTGGTACGGTCAATTTTATTTGCTTGATTGATATAATTTTTTTGCTAAGATGGATGAATTTAGCCTTGGTACACGAGTGCACAGGAGATGTTTGCTTACATTCCTCCAAGACCATTTCAAAGCCTCAAATATTCTTCACTGGAAATTCCCTTAGGGTTGGATTCCTATGGGGATGGAATACATAATTTAATTTTTTTTGGTTTTTTTTGGTTTTGCTTTAAATATGCTTGATCACTATGTTCCGATGTATGATCATGTGAGCAAATTCTAATTTGTTGTGTTATTTTTATCTGGAGGACGGAATACCAATGAAACATGCTAAAAGTGATACAATGCAGAATCTGAGCTTCAACATACACATGCAATCTCCAATGTCCCTTTGATATCAATATTGTTCTGTTGCAAGCCAATCCTTCACCTAGCAACCTGAAAAAAAGCCGATGCCTATCCATATAGCAAGCCAATCCAGAATTTTTTGTAGTGCAAGCTTACGTGGTGGCAGCTGTGAATTCCACTGCAATCTAGCTGCAATTTATTTCAAAGAATTCACAGCATCAAAGTGGTTGGTTTTTCTATTTTAATTTGCAACTGTGAATCTTTTGATGAAATCACAGTAATAGCAATTCTTTATAGGAAATCGCAGTAATAGACAACACTAACCTATGCCATATTTGAATTCTTTATTGGAAATCACAGATCAGTAATCTTATGCCATATTTGAATTTTTCATAGCCTCAAAAGATTTCTTTATAGGAAAGCACAGTAATAGAAATTCTTTATAGTAAAGAATTTATGGCATAATAGCAATTTATGGCATATTTGCTAGATTTCTTTATAGTAAAAAATTTACAGTAATAAATATCAAAAGATTTCTTTATAGGAAATCACTATAATAGCAATTCTTTATAGTAAGGAATTTATGGCATATTCTTTATAGTAAAGATTTTATAGCAGTAGCAATTTATGCCATACTTGCAAGATATCTTTATAGTAAAGAATTTACATGAATAAATATCAAAAGATTTCTTTATAGGAAATCACTATAATAGCAATTCTTTATAGTAAAAAATTTATGGCATATTCTTTATAGTAAAGAATTTATGGCATAATAGAAATTTATGGCATATTTGAAAGATTTCTTTATAGTAAAGAATTTGGAGCAATAAAAAAAGATTCACAGTTGCAAAAAAGCATTTTCAATTTTGTTAACTGGTTTCTTTGCCTGAATAGTTGCTTACAGAACAATGAGTTGATGCCATATTTGAATTTTTCACAGCCTCAAAAGATTTCTTTATAGGAAATCACAGTAATAGAAATTCTTTATAGTAAAGAATTTATGGCATAATAGCAATTTATGGCATATTTGCAAGATTTCTTTATAGTAAAAAATTTACAGTAATAAATATCAAAAGATTTCTTTATAGGAAATCACTATAATAGCAATTCTTTATAGTAAGGAATTTATGGCATATTCTTTATAGTAAAGATTTTATGCCAATAGCAATTTATGCCATATTTGCAAGATATCTTTATAGTAAAGAATTTACAGTAATAAATATCAAAATATTTCTTTATAGGAAATCACTATAATAGCAATTCTTTATAGTAAAGAATTTATGGCATAATAGAAATTTATGGCATATTTGAAAGATTTCTTTATAGTAAAGAATTTGGAGCAATAAAAAAAGATTCACAGTTGCAAAAAAGCATTTTCAATTTTGTTAACTGGTTTCTTTGCCTGAATAGTTGCTTACAGAACAATGAGTTGATGGGATCAGTTGTTTATGTAGCAAATTCCCCACTCAAAATACTGTAAGTTTCTCATATATTCAAAGCATACATGGTTTTTTTCTATGTATTTAATTCTTTTAATCTTTATGCTTTTGACTACTAATTTATTTACAGATATATGCAGAGTAACTATTTCAGTGGTTGTGTTTCAAAACAATTTGAAGTTATTTTGCGCTTGAGGTATGTCTTCATGGTGTTAAATGATCAATGTAGCTAATTTTATTTAAAGTTTCATATGATTATTTAAAGTTTCATATGCTTCAAAGTTTATCCATAAATCGTTAACAGAGGCAAGGATCTTCTTTATCATCATCGGCTGTGGATGTCAGACATGGTTTTCCTTCTGTACTAAGTCAAAATAATCACAAGAGGAGATTGCATGGGGAACAGTGGTGGGAATTGTTTGTGGTGTTGTTTTAGCTGCTCTTTTTTGCTTATGCTGTTTTCATTCATATTAACAGGAAAAAAAATGAAAGCAACCTAAGAATGTCCGAATCCACAGATGAGTCATCATATGCCCTTCCAATTATTGCATTCAAAGGTACACAAAGTCTATATATGAATTTTATTAAAGGAAATTTTGTATTCTTTGTAGGGACTTAAAGGTGTAAATTTTCTCCAGATACATGTCAATACTAGATGTGCTTGACACTAGAATGCATTTCTTTTTTTTCTAATTTTTAAGAGAAAACTGCAACATATTTAAGAGAAGTAAAATTTCTAGAAGCTAAATCCCTCTCTCTCCCAAGTGCTATTTTAATTTCTTATCAACGTATTTTTTAAAAAGACTGGTATCCTGTAGAGAAAATAAGTTAAAAGTAAATTTCCAGGAGAACTTGGAAGATGGAGATTCTCAGGCTTCCCTTGCTCTATTAGTTGTAGGATTTCATTACTCGGGCCTATGATATGGAATTTGGCCCAATGGTTATAGAGTTGATGGAATTAGGGGTGATATATACATGATCAGCTGGTTTTCAAGATTACATGCCAATGACAGATTCTTTGATTTGAAAATTAAAATTTGCTTAAAATTTGCTTGGTTGGCAAAGCGAAAGGCGGTTGTGTCAGATGAGCTTGAACCGTACATGCAACAAGACATTGTATGCCGTGGTTGTACCTTCATGAGTGATTCTCATATGTCATGGAGAAGCTTTGGCGAAGACCATGACTATTTTGAGACATTCTTAGACAAAGTGGAAATTTGTGAGCTTCTGGAGAGTTATTAACATTTTCTTTTCTTTTTCTTTTAAGCGCATCCTTTATCAAATGTTCTTAGGCTTGCTATGTGGTATATTTACATAAAATTGTTTGGCAAATTTGTTATGATTATTTATCAGCTTTTCAGAATTGATAGTATTCTTGGCCTTCAAATTGTCTGTTGTATATGTGGGAGAATGGTTACAACTTCATTCAAAAGTGGATTTTGTGACAAAATGAATAAAATGATCATGAAAATTTTACAAAGACAAGTTGAACAATATACTAACGAGAATTTTTCTGTGTATGTAGAGAAGCCTACCTGGAGACAAAATTATGAATTCCACAATGCTGATTATTTCTACCTCTTCTTTGGTACCTTCATCATACCGTAGAGTTCACTACCCAGACAGTTGGCAACATAATTAATACACTCCTCATTCCTATCATAGTTTGCAAGTAAGATATCAATATGTTAATTCTACTGGAAATTCTCAAAAAATAAAGGTACCGTTGTTGTTCACATGCAACAATTTTGCCATTGTAGCAGGAGTTGGAAAGCGTGCATGATCTGAAGAATGAAATGGTGCAAATGCATCAAGAAATTAGTGACTTAAAAAGTTGGTCGCAAGTTGCATGAAGTGACATGCAAGATTGCATGATCCTATCACAGAAGAGGTTTCTTCTTCAATCTGTCAATCGGGTGAGCATTTGAAGTTTTTATATGCCATAACAAGTTTCGGACATAATGTATTACCGAGCAAAAAAAGTTCTATTTTGGCATTTGACTATAATAAATTCTTTTTGAAAATTGGGCATGAGTAAATTTTTCGTAGAGCTATTAGTAGTACAAGTCTTCTAATATACGCCATAATGTTAGTTTTTAACAATATGGTAAATATTTCTGAAATGCATTTTGAGATGAAGCCATTTTGTACCAACATAATGCCTGAAATATGATTAAGGGTAATAATAATTTTGGCATTGCTATCTGATGAACTCACATTTACTTGGAATTTTATCATTATTGATCTTGCTGCTACTTCTCATGATCATTTTATTCATATTAAAACTCTTATATCTTTTCATTTTTCAAATTTTCCTATAAAATTAATAACACACTTAATATTTTTACAAATATGAATAAAATAGGGTCCATGGACAAATCCAAATATATGGATCAAACCTGTTGCTTTTAGAGTGCATGCGTTTTTTCTTTACATTTTATCTGACTTTTGCTAAGTGGCTAAAACCAGTTGTCCTGGATTTGCCAATTTAGTTTACACTTTAATGTCAGTTGATTACATTATTAGCACTGAGGTTCAATGCGATAACACATGAAAACCTTCAAGCGTCATGATATATAACATCTGTAGAACATCGGCGAACAAACTTTCAGTAACATAGGCTTTAATCCATAGCCAAGACTCCCAGTTCAATGGAACTTCCATTAACAGGGTGTCAACACTACACATTCTAAATAGCTGCAGTAACATTTGGTTCATTGACAATTCAAAAGGCCGTGTAACATAAAAAAAATTGCCATCTCACTTCCATCTAGCATTATGGATAATTTATTGGTAGAAGTTAAAATGGCTCTACATACATGCAGAAATAACAGACCTTTACATGTGTAAATTCTTGACAAATTGTTGTTGCAATTTGTTTGGTTTTGATTTTTGAATGATGGAGCAAGTACTTCTAGAATGAGAGATGTATATATGAAAAATTGCTTTTGCTTTTTCATTTTGCAACCATTCTCAACATAAATATATATATTTTAGTATATATATAAATACATAAAAATCATTGCTAGCTTTTCAAATTGCCCAAAAATTTATTCATGATAGTTGAAATGATTCTAGATTATCATGCTTAGTAGTTTTGCAATGTGTTGTGTTTTGACTAATGGAAGAAAATAAGCACATGTGCAAGAGAGATATGTACATAGCCACCCGATTTCACCACCTTTCTCAATATGAACAGAAATATAGGAGTGTACATTTATGCTATTAAACTGTTAATTTAAACTTAAAATTATCGCCCTCTTTTCCAGAATGTCTATTAAATCATTCACAAAAGTCAGAGATGGTTTAGCATCAATACTTATCTAATTTATTGACTTCTTGGATCTGGGAAGAAACAACATATCATTCAAATACGTGTTTATTTTAAAATGCATATTGGCTAGCTTCAAAAGAATACATGTTTTAATCTTTGTTGAGTTTGTTGTTTGATTGTTGCTGTCGCTTAGGTGCACTCTTTATTTGCCTTAGTTGTGAGCCTATTTCTATGAGGATTGTCCTTTGAGTTCCAATTTTCTTTTCTTTTTGTTTCAAAATCTATTTTCTGTTCTTCATTCATGTATAAATTATTTCTTCTTCAGAAACTCAGGTTCATGTTTGTTAATGTACGCCTCACAAGATCTCAGTTTCATGTTTTTGCAGTCTTTCAAACAGAATATACAAGTATCCTACATTCCCGTACAAGAAACAATTCCCACAATAGCAAACTATCCAGTTTGCTTAAGGTGCGTCAATCTTTAGGTTACTTCAAGTTACTTCAAGCTTCCGGTTGCCTCAAACTTCACAATATAGCCAAAGTATCCAGGTTTTTGTGTGGAGCCTCCATTGCACAAGTGCACATACTCCAGGGTACAAGTTCTAGAAATGTGATGCAGCTTGAGCTACCTATATAAGAGGGGAAACAATCTTGAATCAATAACCTTACAAAATATGTTCTAGGATATAGCTAAGTAGCCAAGTAAGTGTATTATGTCATACTTCATGTTATAGTATCAGATTTTCCACTTCAAAATACCTTACATGCAAAAAAACTGATCTGATATGGAGAATGCACATACTGGAGCTATACTTGATCCATAACTGATATGTAAAATACTGATCATATGGAGAATGCACATACTGGAGCTATACTTGAGCCATAACTGATATGTAAAATACTGATCATATGGAGAATGCACCTGACATGGTTGTGTTCCTGAAAAATATGGTTCCTAAAAATATGTTTGCTATCAAAACCCCCACCATTCGCACTCAAAAACCACACAAATATTATTTTCTGTTTTGGTAACAAAATTTCATGTCTAAATATTATCTGTCTTTGCAGGTCATTCTCGCTCAAAATCAATTGTGTTTGTAGGGCATATAGCTGTGAGTTAATGCTTCAGGTTTCATGGAAAAAATTTCAGGGTATCTGTCATGTTTTGTAGGGTGTTTTTTTATGCAGAGAAAATTTTAACTTTGAAGGGAAAATGTCTGATGTGTGGTGTTTTGTTATGCAGAGAAAATTTGGGATGTAAAGCTTTTGCCTCTATCACAAAATATTCTTGATAATATCTAGAGACAATCAGAGTGCCGATGAGTTTATTGTCATCAATGAAGTTTTTGACTAGGTAAGAAATCATGTCGTTAAAGCTGTCTTTTTCCTCTTCCATCTTTGTTTGTTACATTAGTATTTTCACCCCTTGGTTCTTAACTACTCTCCAAAACCTAAAATTTGAGAAACTTCCATGTGAAATTACGAGCTCTATCATAAGAAATAAAATTTGAGCGCTTTCATATGCATGAACTCATATTTCTGGCCATGGTTTAAATTATTGATCATTGCCATAATTTTTTTCCCCCAGGTGTAACATGCTACCTTCAGATTTTATTAGTTGCATGGGTTCTTTGCGGATAAATGATTATTACATGTTTAAAGCTTTATAATGTCATGTTTTGTTAAGAAGTCATTTTCCATTCGGTTTCCTGAGCTCAGATCGGTGAATTTATGTAGTTCCCGTTGTAAATTTTGTTTAATTTTATTTGTAGTCATTGATTATTTACTTGATATGTGCAGGACTAGAAGATAAAGGAAAATGAGCTTAATTTTTGGGAAGCTGATTTGAAAATGAGAGACCGTGTTTTATTATCAATTTGTATCATAATCCAAATTTTGTATCAATGTGTATCATATTGTTAAAACGCCTACGTTCTGAATGTATCAATTTCTGAATGTATTAATACATATTGTTAATACAAATTTCAAATTTTTGATACATTTCTAATTTTAGAAATTGATACATATTGATACAACAAATTGATACATACTGTTAATTCATGTGCCTAAATCAAAATATTGTTAAAACTCATACGCGTAGAGCTTAATCATCACTCTACGTATGAGTTCTCACTGTTGTTAATTCATGTTGAGTTTTAACAATATGTACCAATTTCTGAATGTATTAATTTTAAATTTTGTTAATACATATTGTTAAAACATGGCTTTAGTTCTCACTGTATTTATTGTTAATACACATTGATACACCCAACTTTTGTTAATACATATTGTTAAAACATGGCTTTAGTTCTCAAATTTGTATCAATTTTGTATCAATTTGTATCCTATTCCAAATTTTGAATCAATTTGTATCATATTGGTAAAACTCTGTGATATGGCAAACAACTCTATATATCAATTCTGTATATGGCAAACAATTTTTGTGTATCAATTCTGCATATGGCAAACTATCATATATGGCAGAATTGTAGATGCCATTGCCAACAATTCTTCCTATCATTGATAACGATTCTTTAATATAACAATTTTTCCTGCCATATAAGAATTGTTATATCAATTTTGTATATCCTGCCATAACAATTCTTATATCAAACAATTCTTCTTATCCTGCCATATCAAGTTATCTTGCCATATCAGACAATTCTGTGATATCAAACAATCATATGATCAAGAATTCTGTGATCAAGTTAATAAAATATGGCATGACATAGCACATGATATTGTTAATAAGAATTGTATAAATTATATGATGTGCAGGATATGGAATTGATCTAATCACTGAACATTTGTACGAATAAAATTGATTTTGCATTTGAAAATTTCTATCTGGCTTCACTACTTTCCTGGATCTGAAAGCACAAAAAAATCATATCTTAGTGTGATCATTGTATTGAAAATAATAGAACCAGATGAATGACTTGGTAAATAAAATCTGATCACTCACACCCTTCAGATTCTAGAGGCATAAAATGGCAATAGATGCTAATTTAATCTAGAATATAGTTAATGTATCAAGAGTGATTCTAATTAAACAACAAACATTAGACTGGCGTGTGCTCATCAGTGACTGAAAATATGTGGCAGCATTCACGGGAAGGGCACTTCTCTGTCACTGGGATAACTGCATATATTTTTAGTCATATAACATTTTACATATATATATATATAAATTTTCGACAACAAAGTCATGTTCCTTAAATGACTGTAACTCAGACATTAACTATATTGCTTTTTATATCACATTTGGACTGAAACCAACAAAGGAAAGGTTTAGGTTGTTTGAACAACTAAAAAAGAATCGGTTACAAGGACCAAGTAGAATTTTGGAGGAACAATAATTTTGGAGTGAACTAAACTTTTGGGGAACTATAATTTTTGGTGTAACTTCAATTTATTATAAAATTCTTAGGGACTAAATTTAAAGGGAACTAAAATTTTAAATTTTTGAGTAAAACTAAATATGAAAGAAAATAAACTTTGGAGTGAACTAAATTCTGGTTTGAATGCGGTTAAATTTTTTTTTAGGGGGAATATTTTGAAGGTGACTGTAATTTTTTAAGGGCTGATTTTGAAGAGGCTAAATTTTTTTGGGATGATATTTTAAATGGGTTTAAATTTATTGGGGAAATAATTTGAATGCAACGTGATCTATAATAATGAATTATGATAGAAATTTTGGGGGAACTAAATTTTGTGGGGAACTAATTTTTTTGGTTCCTACATTTTAGGGAACTAAAATTTTTAGGAGATCTAAGTTCTCTAGGAAAAGTAAATTTTGGGGGAACTAAAATTTATGTGGGAACTAAATAACAATTATTGTACTTTAATTTTGGTAGAACTAAGATTTTAAGGGGGATATCTTAAATTATGGGTGATCTAAGATTTTGAGGGGGAATCGTAAATGAACCGCGCCGAAGGCACCCGTTAAATTTTTTTAACTAATTTGTTGTTCTGCACCGAAGGCGTCTTCGCCGAATTTGTTGTTCCGCGCTGAAGGTGCATGCGTCGATTTTGTTGTTCCACGCCGAATGCGTCCATGTCGCTAAATATTTTAACGCTAATTTGTTGTTCCGCGCAATTTTGACCGTGGAAATAATTTTTTGGGGAACAAAGATTTTGCGGGGGAAAATCTTAATTGAACCGTGCCCACGGGCACGGGGTATGACTAGTATATATATATAGCAAAAAATGTACCTAAGAACGTGCGCAGGTAGAATTACCTGCGCACGCCCCCTCTGTTCGGTGTTTGTTAGTATTTTTTTTGAAATTTTTTTTTGCAGTAGCTAGATATACTTGTTATGAAGCTCCACACAAAATTTCAGGTCAATCCGACACCGTTTGAGCCTCCGTTCATCGATTTCAAAAACGTTGCGCAAAACTGTCCAAATTCTGGACAGTTTTGCGCAATGTTTTTGAAATCGATGAACGGAGGCTCAAACGGTGTCGGATTGACCTGAAATTTTGTGGGGAGCTTCATAACAAGTATATCTAGCTATTGCAAAAAAAAATTTCAAAAAAATATATTTAGAAACCCCGAACAGAGGGGGCGTGCGCAGGTAATTCTACCTGCGCACGTTCTCAGGCACATTTGCCCCATATATATATATAATATAGGGTAAAGGGATCCTAAGGTGCCTCCTTAGATTCAATCTAAGGAGGCGCCCCCATTTCCCCATATCTCCGACATTTTTTTTGAAATTTTTTTTCATGGGTTTGTTGTTCACCTCATGGATGATCAACATACCAAATTTCAAGAGATTCCAATACTTTTTGAGCCCCCATCTACCTCTTGCAACTTCGTGGGGTTTTCAGCACGTTTTCAGACCGTTGAAGTTGTAATGGGTAGATGTGGGCTCAAAAAGTATTGGAATCCCTTGAAATTTGGTATGTTGATCATTCATGATGTGAACAACAACCCCATGAAAAAACATTTCCAAAAAAATTGTAGGAGATGTGGGGAAATGAGGGCGCCTCCTTAGATTTCCATCTAAGGAGGCACCTTAGATCCCCTTTTTCCTATATATATATATATATGGGTAAAGGGATCCTAAGGTGCCTCCTTAGATTCAATCTAAGGAGGTGCCCCCATTTCCCCCCATCTCACACAATTTTTTTGAAAAAAAAATTTCATGGGTTTATTGTTCACCTCATGGATGATCAACATACCAAATTTCAAGGGATTCCAACACTATTTGGGCCACCATCTACCCCTTGCAACTTCGTGAGTTTTTAAGCACGTTTTCAAACCGTTGAAGTTGTAAGGGGTAGATGGTGGCTCAAAAAGTATTGGAATCTCTTGAAATTTGGTATGTTGATCATCCATGATGTGAACAATAACCCCATGAAAAAACATTTCCAAAAAAATTGTAGGAGATGGGGGGAAATGGGGGCGCCTCCTTAGATTTTCATCTAAGGAGGCACCTTAGATCCCCTTCCTTAGATCCCCTTTTTCCTATATATATATATATATATATATATATATATATATATATATATATATATATATATATATATATATATATATATATATATATATATATATATATATATATATATATATATATATATATATATATATATATATGGATAAAGGGATCCTAGGGTGCCTCCTTAGATTCAATCTAAGGAGGCGCCTCCATTTCCACCCATCTCCCACATTTTTTGAATTTTTTTTCATGGGTTTGTTGTTCACCTTATGGATGATCAACATACCAAATTTCAAGGGATTCATATACTTTTAGCCCCCATCTACCCCTTGCAACTTCGTGGGGTTTTCAGCACGTTTTCAGACCGTTGAAATTGTAAGGGGTAGATGGGGTTCAAAAAGTATTGGAATCCCTTGAAATTTGGTATGTTGATCATCCATGATGTGAACAACAACCCCATGAAAAAACATTTCAAAAAATTATAGGAGATGTGGTAAAATGAGGGTGCCTCCTTAGATTTCATCTAAGGAGGCACCTTATATCCCCTTTTTCCTATATATATATATACTAGTCATAACCCGTGCCCTTTGGGCACGGTTCCTTAGAATATTCTAGCCTCAAAATCTTGTACCCCCCTAATTTTAAACGAACAGAAATTATTAAAAACAATAATTCTTAGGTCTCCCTTAAAATCTTAGTTCCCCAAAATCTAGGTCCCAACGAAGAATTTAGTTCCCCCATTGTTTATTTAGCTCCCCACAAAAAATTTAGTCCACCACAAAAATTTTAGTCCCTCTAATATTTAGTTCCTTTCAAAAAAATTTCCCCCATATTGTTTAGAAAAATATTCTATGATGAAAACAAATAGTCTTCAATAAGATATTAGATTTTCCTCACTGCAAATTGAACTCCCCTCTCCCTCCAAATTTTCAGACTTAAACTCCATCTCTATAACCCATGCCCCTTCCCCCCATTCTTCCTCATCATCTCCCTTACCTTCTCAATATCATCCCACCTCCCATCGTTGCATAAGTATTCGGGAGCAATACATAAGCCCCAAAATCCACTGGCTCGATCTCTTTTATCTTCTTCCCTATGATCTTTCGATATTAAAATACATAAACAATTAGAAAAGGCACAGCTCAGAAAAACAGGTAGGTGTAGTGCACTAATCACATGATATTTGCCCTGTTCTTGTTAGATATGTTTCATTTTGTGGCTCCCCCTCACTGTTCTTAGAATTAAACCATTCCTTATAACATGAATTCTCTAGCCAAATTGAGAGTTCTCCATAATTCAATTGATCTTTTTTGACAAAGGTTGTGTAATTCATATTATATCCGCCTTTAAGGAAAGAAAATCCTCTGTCTTGTATTTTGCAAGTTCAACTCATCTTTTTGACGAATGCTTGCATCAATAAATTTTATTTCCTACTCTAAGGAATGACGGATTTTTATTGTTTCTTTCTTTCTTTCGTTAGTATCCTGCAACACCAACTCCAAGTCGCAATGTTTATAAGAATTGCATGATAAATACGAAGCAAGCATATGTCTGTATAGTATATTAGAAGTGACACTCATTTATATGTTAAAGGTGACTTCTAGCTTTATAAGGCTATGTTTGTATTCTTGATTCCCTTAAAAAATTCTGTTACATAGTATCTGTTTCAATGAGTACAAAATTTCTGTTTCAAAATAAAGTACAAAAATTGTAAAACTTGGTCCCTTAAAAAAAATCTGGGAAACATGTAAAATGCTCTCAAGAATTATTAAAGATCGGGTGTATAATCATTAATAAATTTAATAGTAATTACTTAATTAGAGTAGAAAACCTGCTACAAAAATCTCAACTTAAACCAATTATTTCATCAGGTTATGAATGAACATTGGCAGGACAGATGATAGACAATTATGCAAGCATCTAATCAAAGCTTTTATGTCCGATAAAGTGTATTTACCATTGAATTAAATAGAGGTAGGTAGGAATTGTAACATTGAGATTTATATAGTACTACAGATTCATACGGGTAGACAATATTGTTAAATAGTTGGAAGGTCATTCTTTATATTGAACTACAGAGAAATTATAAAATCAACTAAAAGAAAGCATAAATTCAACTTATAAAAAGTAACAAAATTAACTAAAAAGCTGCTACAGGTTACACCAACAAAAATACAAAAGTAACACTAAATTTAAAGCTGACTTTTGCCGAATGGTGGGAATTAACCTGAAAAGGCTACCACATCTCAACCCCAAAAATGAAATCAGAAAGAATAGTAGAGGCGAGAAATCGCTGTGAAGCAGAGGATTCGGGGTCTTTTTTCTCCATATAACAGCTCAAAGATTCTAACCTTCATGTAATCCTCTTCTTCTCCGTGTAAAATCAGGTTCTATCTGCTTGTGATAAATAACACTCAATCGGAGACTAACACAACCACGATGTTGGTATATTAAATTATCAAAAAAAGCAGGCATAAACTCCACTTAAAAAGCAACACACCTTGACTTTTGCCGAAAAAATAAGATAGCAGAAAATAACATCCGCATCTTCCAGATTTAAACCCAAATAAGATACAAAAATACCATCAACAAAAGCCAAAAAAAAATAGAACACCGAATGAACCTTAGAGGTGAGAAATTGTTGTGAATGAGAGACTGTTTTTCCTCTTGCCACTTTTTTTAGTAAATTAAGCAAAAAATAACAGCAACAACCCTACGAAATTGATGTCTAATGTAGCCGTAAAAACCAAATCTTTCCACATCCATTGAACGATTTCACAAATCCAAACAAACATATAGTGACTTTATTTCTCCTTCTTCTGTTTTTGGGTTTTCGATTTTTTCAAAAAAAACTTAAACATCTAGATTTTTAATAAACAGTAGTTGGGGGAAAAAATTAGAAGATAAAATTGTTAACATGCAGATTGAGCTAGTGCTGCCATCCATCCAAACAATAGCATTGTAAAGTGGGAGTCCCGTTGACTTGCTCCAAATCACAGTCGTCTCTCTCTGATTCATGATCCCGATCGCCTTCAACCCACCGTCCACATTGTAACCATCGACCGTCGCCTTGTCCATGGCCTTCGCAGTGCAAACCCTCACGCTCTCCAAAATCTCAATCGGATCGTGCTCCACCCATCTATTAATCCAAAAAAATCCAAGTCAGGCATTAAGGGAAACACCTTGCGAGCAACAAAAACTACCCTGCGAATCAATGAATTACCCAGCCTTGGGATAGAACTGAGTGAACTCGGCTTGATGAGAGGCAACGATGTTTGCGTCTCGTTCGAAGATGGTTAGTTAGAACTGAGTGAACCCTGACCCTGACCCTTGCTCGAGGGTGAAGTTCAATCGACTGCCTGAACCCCAAATCCCACGAAGAGAACGCCATGCCAGGATTCACGCCCCTATCATGAAACTCCGATTTCGCTCCGTTACTGATTGGATTCATTAAAGAAATTCCCCAAGAAGCGAAGCAAGAAGAAAGTCAGAACAACAAATTATCATTGGAAAGGGAACGGATCACGCGGCAAATGTTAATATCAACAGACGATCTTGACTTGCTCAGTTCTAGCTAAGTGCAGTGCAACCCGAAGAAATTAGAGAGAAATTCATCATCACCGATAATTGTTAGCTTTTGTCTGATAAAAAAAAGGAAAATGCTAAAAAATGGCATCCAATCTTGATGCTTATCTGGACATTTCCAGATTCTTAATGTAACAACTATCACAGTTGAATTGAGAATCGGTTAGAAAATTTGGGATGATCCAAAACCCTAAAAACCCAAATCAAGATGAAGCCTCTAATAACATGGCAATGATCTGCAAAGGACCTAAAATCTTGCCAAATATCAAATTAGAAGAAAGCAAAAACTGGGCGGAAAAAAATCGTCTTTCTCTGAAACCTAAGATGAGAGAAGCAATCGTCTTTCTCAGAAATCGCCTCAAAAAAGGAGAGAACTTTGAGGAAAGCAGCTGTCTTCTGATCAAAAGCCACCGCCTTTATCTGAAACCTAAGATGAGAGAAGCAATGGCAAATTTAGCAGATGAGCAAGAAGAAGTGGGGGAGAAAGGGAGTTTATTAGAGAGAGATGATTTTCTTACAATTTTCCTCTGCGATCGCGCAGAGCGCACTGCGTTTCTCTGCCCACGTGGTCCCAGGTGCGGAGAGAGTCGCTTAATTTGTAGAAAGGTGCTCTCTCTTATATTTGATATTTGGTTTGCTACGTGATGGTTGCGTGTTAATCTAGTTGCGTAAGAAGACAACCGGTCGTTTTGCGTTTTAATGGTTCTATTGACCAGCTGTTTGCTTTTAATAGTGGTTTGCTTTTTGGTTTGCTTTTTGACTCTTGCTCTCTCCAACACGTAACACAATAATAAGATGGGACACATAATCAAATGAGGGGGCTGTTTTCCGAGAGAAGATATCTTCAAAAAGATATCTTCAAAATACAAACTTATCATCTAAAACCCTCATCTCAACCGTTCATTCCCCAAGAATTAATCCCGGCCGTCTTTCTATCAACCTGTTTGTCCTAGTCAGCTTGTCCTAGTCAGCCCTAGGATTCAAAAATCTCTGTCAAATGTATAATATATATATATATATATATATATATATATATATATATATATATATATATATATATATGAAGCTAGGGGTTTCCTAGCCCTCAACCCTTCACAACATGTTATCAGCAACTAAAGTGCCTAGAAACGACCAAGTTTTTAAACTTTGGTAAGTTATATTTGGTCGCCCCTAGATTAATGATGCAAGACATCATTAACCAATCCTATAAAACTGAAGAACACGAAGATTCTTCAAAAGGGTGAAGCTTTCATTGTCCCATTCAAAAGGAAAAAAATTGATTATGAGATCATCTCTATTAATGTAAACATTGACTCTCCTCACTTTCTCAAAAGAATTTAAGATGATATGTTTACTATCACCATTAAAATAATAAGACCCTTAGGTCTCTTGAGAGTATTTGAGGGATAACAGTGGACTTATCCACTCCCTACATTGGGCTGATGATGTACTTTAGAGTACGCATCCATATATCCTCTAAAAATGGTCATTATCAAACCTATTATCCAACCACAGTCCAGTTTTTAACAGCATATAGGACATATTAATAAATGGCGGAAACATTGGATAACACTGGGAAATCAAATAATATTTACAACCGGAATAATGTCGAACACCCTGAAGTTTGTGTTCACACCCAAAAATGGGTTATATAAATAAATCATTAAAATAATTAAAACGGATTACTTATCCATTAAAAATCCAATTGTAGGTGACTACATGGGGACATGCAATTTCAATGTAAACCATCAAAACTACTCCTTAGAACCTATTTATATGATCCTGATCACCTCATATAAACAGTTTTTGAGAACCCCTAACGGGAGAAGCATTTAGAGCACATCTTACATACTGTTCCATGATGAGTATACATCCCCATGTCACCACTATAAACCATCAAAATGCAGTCTTAGAACAATTTATCGGAAGTAATTACCCCAGATAAATAGATTTCGAGCACTCCAAACAGGGGAAGCATTTAAAATCACTTCTCATAAGATGTGTATTGATGGGCCCTCATTTAAAGATTCGATAACGAAGATGAGATCCTGAAGATCCATCACATCTAGAAATCTTTAATTTCCAAGTATTAGGTTCAACAGAAATATTATAATCATCCATGAGCCTGAAGCTCAATTGACCATTTCAAACATTAATGATCTGATTATCATGAATTGCGATGCGATCATGAAGATCCACACTTGTGAAACTGTTAAACAGTTATCAGAAATAGTTACTGACGATATAAATATTGTCAAATTCACACATTCCTGCTGCTAAAAATCCAGCTAGGATTAACATACCAAATATAATGGATGCAATCAACCAGTAGCAGAAGTGGATGTCCTCAATGGATGAGAGGACATACCACGAGGATCCAAAGCGAGAAATAACTCTTGGAGACCCTAAAGCAATACCACCACAGGAAAGTGAGCTCAACCAGAAGCTACACACCAATTGTTGATAAGGGCACAATTCTGGCACTGTCCATATCCTCTACCCGTTCCAAAACCTTCATAATAAGCGTTGAGAAGGAAACAATTCTGGAAGAAATCGAGATATTAAATGTACGTGCAGGGTGACGTGTTTGGATAAAATAACACATTTGTCGACAATTACTCACATTTCATTTTGCCATTAAAATGATAATTATAAAAATAACGTTTCCACACTATGTTTCCTGAAGCAAACATAGAATTTTACCAAATAATGTGGAACGAGGCAAAAATAAGTTGAGCTAGACTCACTTATTAAATGGGAAGTGTTTGGACCTAAAGTCCTGATATCAAAAAGATTTCAATCCTGTAGGCCAACCGAGTATTGTATAAACATAAATATAAATAAATAAAATCGTATGCTATAAGCAATACACTATAGCTTAGAGGTTTATTTAACTGAAAGCAGGAAGTAATCAAGTAAGATGAGCTTGACTCACTTACAAAAATCACTTCTCTTAAGATGTGCATTGATGGGCCCTCATTTAAAGATTCGATAACGAAGATGAGATCCTGAAGATCCATCACGTCCAGAAATCTTTAATTTCCCAGTATTAGGTTCAACAGAAATATTATAATCATCCATGAGCATGAAGCTCAATTGACCATTTCAAACATTAATGATCTGATTATCATGAATTGCGATGAGATCATGAATATCCACACTTATTAAACTGTTAAATAGTTATCAGAAATAGTTACTGACAATATAAATATTGTCAAATTCACACATCCATGCTGCTAAAAATCCAGCTAGGATTGACATACCAAATATAATGGATGCAATCAACCAGTAGCAGAAGTGGATGTCCTCAATGGATGAGAGGACATACCACGAGAATCCAAAGTGAGAAATAACTCCTGGAGACCCTAAAGCAATACCACCACAGAAAAGTGAGCTCAACCAGAAGCTACACAACAACTGTTGATAAGGACACAATTCTGGCGCTGTCCATATCCTCTATCCATTCCAGAACCTTCACAACAAGTGTTGAGAAGGAAACAATTCTGGAAGAAGTCGAGATATTAAATGTACGTGCAGGGTGAGGTGTTTGGATAGAATAACACATTGTCGACAATTACTCACATTTCATTTTGCCACTTAAATGATAATTATAAAAATAACGTTTCCACACTACGTTTCCTGAAGCAAACGTAGAATTTGGCCAAATAATATGGAACGATGCAAAAATAAGTTGAGCTGGACTCACTTATGAAATGTGATGTGTTTGGACCTGAAGTCCTGATATCAAAAAGATATCAATCCTGTGGGCTAACCGAGTATTGTATAAACATAAATATAAATAAATAAAATCGTATGCTATAAGCAATACAATATAGCTTAGATGTTTATTTCGCTGAAACCATGAAGTAATCAAGTAAGATGAGCTTGACTTGCTTAAAAAATTATAAAACTGATGCATCAAGCTCCCTGGTTATGTTTGCAAAATTCCTGCGATTGGCAAATGAAAATTTGTTTTTTTGCTGATATGGATGTTGTGACAGCATAACCTTATGGATTTATTCCTAATATTCCTCACTTGCCTAAATAGACTTTGAGCTATTTAATGAAATTAATAAATTACAACCAAGAGTTCCTTAAATTAAACAAGGACTCCTACTAAGGTTGCTTCCGCATCTTTAAAAAGAGAAAAGAAAATGATTTGAGATTATATTTGCAAATGACTCAAATCTCATCGGATCTCTTGAAGAGAAAACCGAAATATCTGTTTAAACCTAACTATCAAATATGATGTACGACCAAGGCAACAATCTTGGCTTATAGAATTATTATCCAGAAGATGAAACCATCATCCAGAAGATGAATAATCATCAAGAAGATGAAATTATCATCCTGAAGATGAATAATCATCCAAAAGATGAATGGTCATCCAGAAGATGAAAACACCATCCAGAAGATGAAAACATCATACAGAAGATGAAAACATCATACATAAGATGAATTATCATCCAGAAGATGAAATTATCATCCCGAGGATGAAAAACATGTGACAGTAAACTTTATACACCCGAAGTTGATGAAGAAATATGGATAATTGCAATCCACTAAATACACCTACTGGTTGTATGGATGTACATTAAGACCCCTTCCATTTGCTGGAAGAGGGGAAGGATATCCTAGGTCCTGAAGTACCTTACTTGAGTGTTTTTGGTACACTCTTTTATCTGGCCAACTGCAGTAAATCTGTTAGGCAGATACAGTGCAGTGCCTGTAGCACACCACTGGACCAAAGGTATGTAGCTTCTGTGCTACCTCTAAGGGTCAAGGATCATCCTCCATGTTAAATGTATCTGCAGATACAGGTCACAGATCATCATGATAACTACCACAAAGGAACGACCAACTCTTGGAGACCTGCAAAGCGTGCTTCTAAGGCAACAACAGTCCTACCATTTAAAGAGGCTCATCATCCAAGAAGCAAATCTTGAGTATGCATAGCCAGGTCCTGCAATACCTCGCCGACACAGTGACGACTGGGTTTGAGACGTGGAGCTACCTACCGAGTCTGCAAACCTCTCCTCTTTAGAAGATCTCCCTCAGATTCAGTAGCTTCTATATATGAATGATACTTGTATAGATGAGCGTTACTTGTATAGATGAGCGATACTTGTATAGATGAGCGATGTCTTCTATTGTGTACTTATTCTTGGAATATTGTAAGATATTGATGTATTGTTGACTAGGAGATCTGCAAGCCTGCAGCTTGTACAGATCAGGGGGAGCCAAATGAGTGTTATACTCTTTTTTCCTTCGCTATTGGTTTTTTCCCATTGGGTTTTCCATAGCTAAAGGTTTTAACGAGGAAACCTCATTGACTCTGGATCCAGAAGTATCCACCCCTAAATACTTCCACAAATCGGGGGAAGTTATTGAGATTTGTACTCTTGTTCCTTGGCTATTGGGGTTTCCCACTGGGTTTTCCATAAATAAAGTTTTAACGAGACAATTATCCCTAACTTAGGATCTGGAAGTGTCCACCCCTTATGATACTTGTAAGCACTATGGATCCTGCAATATTCATATGTTGAGTATACAACGATGGTTGGATAAGGGGAAGTGTTATGAATAGGACGCAATGGGCCTATTGGGTATCCACTCACATTATATTCAATAAGAATGTGTGTGTGTGTGTGTGTGTGTGTGTGTGTGTGTGTGTGTGTGTGTGAGGCTAGGAGTTTCCTAGCCCTCAACCCTTCACAACATCTTCTACATTTTTTACTAACCGAACACAAAAGGCAAATTTTTTTCCTGATGTGCACATTGACACTTCCCTCAAATTTCATCATCATTTCATTATCATAAAAATTTTGCCTGATGTGTGCATTTATGCTTCCTTCAGATTTCATTATTGTTACATTATCGTTAGTGCCCGAAGTCCTTGCTCCTGGAGAATTTTCTTATAAAAATTATATCTTTCGTGCCCTAAATCAATTTTTTTTGAAAAAATATCGTTCTTTTCCTAAATTTTTCTTTCGCAATTGTCGTATTTTGGCATTTTTCTACTCGATCGCCAACTTTTGTGTAATCATGATTCTATTTATCCTTCAATCAATACGTATTTGAAATAAGGTTTTTGGGATTAATTTTGATTTTTTCAATGATTTTTACATGATTTTCTGATGTTTTGCCTTAAGTGTATTTTCGTTATTCCCGGTCATGCGTTGAGCAAAAACTTAAATATTATTATTTTATTTGTCGTGCACAGGAGTAAAATTTAAGCAGAGCAAAATATTATGTGTACGTAGCAATTCCCTTTTTTCCCTAGTTGAAAAGTGAGCCAAACGAGAAACGTCGATTATCGTTTTGTTGTACCACTGGAACAGTGTTATCATGGAACTTTTGGTCTTTTTAAAAAAACTTCTTTTTTATTTCCTTTTATTTTATCCCTTCCTGATTTATTGATCATTCATTGACTTCCTTGCTAACAAACGTGCTATGGCTGCATGAAGCATTCGTAAGTTGTGAAAAAAAACAAGGACGATAGCAATTGACGAAAATTTCCGAGTTCCGTAGGTAATATATCTAATTTTCGTAAAATATATATTTAAAGATTGATGATTGTTACTCTTTAAGGTGTAAAACATTGCAAGGTTTGATAGTCACATCACACATTTTGCTGAAAAGATTACAAGGCTAAGAACGTTACATTTTTTTTGGCTACAAAGGATGGCATCGAACCCTTGACCTACCACTACAGGGGAGGGGGAGTACCAATGGGCCAAAGGGCCGGTAGAATGTTACATTTTTGATCGCGAAATTCATTACATTTTCTTTCGAAAATTATGATTTTATCTCACTCTTCCTCAACTTCTCTCTTCCTCCGCTTGCCACTTAAATTGCCTCCTTTGCATCCTCCAACGTCTCATAAGCCTGTCCCACCAACACCATCACCTCTAATGCCTTCTCCACCTCTTTCATCTCTCGAACTCCTCGTCATCGTCATCCTCCATCAACTTCACTTGGAATTAACCCCCAAAAATTCCAAAAAATTAAATTAAACACAACAATTTAATTCAATCCAAATATTCTATTTTTAAAAAAATCAAATAAACATAAAAAACTTGAAACTCACGAAAAAAATCGATCAAAGTTTGAAAAATCGACGCGATCAGACTTTAAGGCTTGCTTATATGCCCAAGCACCATAGGTGTCGCTCGAGGATATAGGTCTGATCACTACAAACTATTTGTCAAAAACAATTCAATATCCTTGATTGGGTTCTCACGCCCAAGCTGGCCCGAGCGCCATATTAGTTGCTTTGACTTTAAAAACACATGAGCAATGGTTATGATTTTTTTGAACTCAAGCAACATAGCAATGACAACATCAAGGAAGTGGCAATAGGAGGTGGTGTCAAGTAGGCGTCGGGGTGAGGTAGCATAAAGGTAGCAATGGAGTCAAATGAAGAAGGGGGGGGTGTGGTATTGAGAAGAGAGAAAATAGCAAAACCTAATTTACTTAAGAAAAAAAATATGTATTAAGATAATGGTAAACTTATAAATAAAGTGTAATATCTTCAGCAAAATGTGCATTGCTATTAGCATCACTCAAAGATTGCTTAAAGAAACGCTAAATTAGCAAAATAAGAGTTGTTACGACCAATATGGACCAGCCCGAATTACAACGGCCCACGGCCTGACCTCAAAGGAGAGGCCCACTAGAGAAGACGGGCCCGCCCGAAGGGGGTCCACGGACGGGGCTGATGGCCCAGCCACTTCGCCCTTGGGGGCACCCGACTAGCCCCCATTCGGCTGGATTAACCGCCCCTCTGAATCCGCGATCCCATGATGGCCATTAACGGACCCGTTAATGGGCCACCCCTCCACTACACGTGAGTGGGAGGAGGCGGAGGCGGATCGTGGGGACGTGAGAGGAGGCAGGACGTGGGGCAATCACGAAAGACCCTATAAGGGGAAGGCCATGACGATGGAGAGAGGGATCGAAACTGAGGTAATCAACAGAGAGGTACTCCATCAACGACCTAGGCTTTCGCCACTCCATTTCCCCCCCTTTACTCGCGCCGCCTGGGTTGACGTTCCAGCTTCCTTGCAAGCCGGATCTCCCCCGCCAAGTATCCTTTCAGACCTTGATCTAACTTAGGCATCGGAGGGGATTTGGCTGGAACCTAGGTCTGGCCTCCCTGACGAGTTTCCTCATCTGTTCAGGAAGAAGACATCCAAGGCACCGAGGCTACCTCTCAGCGTCGGTCAGCTACCCCCATCGCAGTCGTTAGGTGGACAGCTGCTCAGGCATCATCCCACTTGCAAGACGCCGAGGCTACCCCTTGACGCGGATCCGACCGAGGCCGAGTGCGACCCAGCCGAGGCCGAGCATGACCCACCGAGCCGAGGCTTCCCCTCAGCTCTCCCATGCCGAGAACAAGAGGGCTCGGCAAACCCAAGGGACCCCCCCAAGTCGGCCCCTTGACCACGTTGACCACACAGCTGACGGTCAACAAGCTGTGGTGAGAAAACACCCGTAAACATCTGGCGCCGTCTGAGGGAACGAACTAACACCCACGTAAAACCACCAAGATGGAACCGATCAGCAATGGCCTAGGGCGCATGCCGCCCATCCCGGAGGAGGGCGTGTACCACGCCCCCGTCGAGACCCCGAACGGCTGCTCTACCGGGGAGACCGACAACGCCCAGCTGGCCACGCAGGGGCAACTCCGAGCCTACGCGCAGGAGACCAACGCCAACATCCAAACTTTAGTCATGACGATTCAGCAGCTCGTTAGCAGCACTCCCACCCCTGAGGGTGGGGAGGGACGGGCCTCTCGCCAGGAAGAGGATCGTCGACCTCTTCGTTCCGCCGTGGTTGCCAACCACGGAAAAGGAGTGCAGAACACGGAAAGGAGGTTCACCATGCCCGGGTTTTCCCCGGAGCGATCTCCCACGCCCACCTCATTTAGAGAGGGAAATGGGGGGGACTCGGAGGGGACGGGCGACATCTCAAGGACGGCCTCGTCCGCACATCCGGGATCGCACAAACGTAGGCAGGATGATCGCCGATCAGTGAGTGTCCGGTCTTACCAGAGCGGAGGCAGCCAACGAGCAAAGGCCCACCACTAGAAGAATCGGAAAGAACGTTCGCGCCGATCGAGCCTGGCACCCAAGCTGGCAAGGACCCAAGAGGAGGTCAAGCTTCCGTTGGCCCCCTTGTTGCAGCCGAATGGCAAGGAGGCGGGCGAAGGAGAGCGACCCGGGTGCATCAGCGGAGAACGATGCCCCTAACTCGGAGGATAACCGAGGCGCAGATACCCGTGAACTTCAAGGTACCGACGCTAGAGAAATACAACGGCATTAGCGACCCCGCGGACCATGTGATGGATTACGAGGGGGTCATGGCATTCCAGGGGGCCGATGACACCCTGCTCTGTAGGGGCTTCTACTCCACCCTACGGGGGCCGCTCGGACTTGGTACCTCAGCCTGCCCGATCGGTCGATAGACAGCTTCGAGGAGCTCACCCAGTTGTTCTGCATGCAATTCATGGACGGACGGCAGGTAAGACCTGATTCGGAACACTTGTTCAATGTGGTACAGGGATCGGCCGAATCTCTGAGACACTTCATGCGTCGCTTCAACGTGGAGCGATTAAGCGTGGATAGCTGCCCCGAACTGGTTGTAAAAGCGGCCCTGAAAAAGGGCCTACGACATAGGGGCTTGAAGAAATCGCTACACAGCGACCCACCGAAGGACCTCGCCAGAATTATGGCCCGAGCAGAACGCTTTATGCTGACAGAAGAGGCCCTGGCCATGGACGAGGGTAAGCCCAGGCGCGGGACCAAGCGCGATGAGAACGAGCGTCGCGGTACGGAGGAGCATCGACAAGAGAAGAGGACCAGAGGAAGACCATGGAGGGAAGAGCCCCGACACTCCTCGATGACCGCCGCTCCGGACGTGATCCTAGCGCAAGCCCAGAAGGAGGGGCATGTGAGCCGACCTCCCCGAAGGACGAGGAGAGGCAGGAGGGATGAAGAGAAGTACTACAAGTACCACAAAGACAACGGCCACGATACCGAAGACTGTTGGCACCTGAAGAAAGACATCGAGAAGCTTGTGAGCCGTGGGCACCTGAAGAACTCCGCCAACGATCCCACCTCGGGAGAAGGAACGTCTCAGCAGCAGGACAAAGGAATAAGGGTGAACGCGGTCCAGACGGTTACACGTGTCATCGAGTGAGGGGATAGAGTAAACAGCCGCCGCTTCACCGGGGGAGGGCTACCCTGCCAGAACCTCCCCTGCCGTTTGTCGTCTTTTCCTTTTTTCATTACTCCAAATGTATTATCTCATGGAAATGAAGGCATACACTGTCAGTTCATATTCAATCACCTGTTTTGAGCAGACGATTCGAGACACATATGAGGACTCAATCAAGGCGGACCGTGGCTAACCATTAAGTGGGAGGAATGTCGCCCCCAGAGAATTCGCCAGTCGAGCTCGAGGACCGAAGCAGACCGCCCGTTGGTAAGGCTGGGGCAACTCCCCCAGCAGACGGGCACGAAGGCCGGTCATAAGTCGAGGGGTACCTGTTGGAAGCAACGATCTAGGATCTTGGTTTGATGATGACAAACATATCGTTATATCTGACGTGTGTGCTTAGTGTGTTTCAGGATCGGCGAGACGAACGACACGTCTTTCGCCATTTGGCGGAATTGCTATTCGTATAGCACATCAGGAGAGAAGGAGTGTGTGTGCACAAAGAAGTTTGACTTGGTCAATGTGGAGAGAGATGGAATCTATTTGGGATTTGGTCAAATCAATTAGATATATATTTCCAATTTCATATTCAATTTGAATTGCTATCAAATCCCAATTTGATCAAATCAATCTCCTATTTTGTGGTGCAAAGTGATAGAACTAAATCTCTAAATTCCTATTCAAAATAGGATTCCCCGTAACCGCATCACCCTATCATCACCCTATAAAAACCCATCCTCTAGGGTTGAGAAAAAAAAACGGCCAACAATTTTACGCAACAAAAAAACTCCCCAAGAGCCCTAGCCGAAAAAAATCCCTAAGAGCAGCTCTCTGTGGCCGAAATCTGAGAGAAAGGGCCGATCAGAATTTCTACAAGCGAAACAAAAAAAAAACCTCTAAGGCCGCACAAAAACACAGGAGCAAGATTATTACTTTTTGTGTTTTTGGTGCTCCTTGCGTTAATTCCTGTATGCTCATTTTTAAGGGGATTTATTTTGTTATTTGTTTTTTTTAAAAGGAGCACCTGCCGCATGTTTCAGTTGAGTGCTCAAAAATCATCAAATGATGATCCTCACAATTCTTTGAAGAGGTACATTCATCTAAGGAGCCAAACAAGAGGTTTGATTCTCTAGTAAATTAAAGCAAAGGTTCAAGTTCCCAGGAGATATCAACCATCAAGTTCCAAGAAGTGTACAGAGATAATTTTTTTTGGAACATCATCAAATTGTGGGGACCGAAATTTTTTTTGTGGCTGACACCTTTTTGTTGTGCAGATAATCAAAGAGACATTTGTTGAAAGGCTTGCATTATTTGCTTTGATTCTTGACTAATTTGGGACATTTGTTGTGCAGGCAATCAAAGAGAGCTCAGGCCAAAGAATATCTTTTTCACTACAAACCCCCAGGCCATTCAAAGAGCTTGAAGTTTGTTTTATGTTCTTTCTTAAATCAGCCAAAGCAAAAAAAAATAGGCCGGCCTCATTTTTTTTTCAAGACAACATTAATCCCCAGAGCCACACTTCATTATACCCAAGGGGAGAAGCACATGCAAGAGGGATAGCCGCACTTCCATGCGTTGAGGGCCAATCAAAAAAAACGGGAGGAAGCCGCACAAGACCATAGACACGCACGAAGCAACAATTAAAGGAGACGGCCTATTGCAATTGGAGGAGACGGCCTATTTCTCTTGGGAGCAAAAAAAGGGGAATCAAGGCGCCATATTTTATTTCCCAAGAGCCCCTGCCGAATATATCCAAGCATCTCAAGTTCTAAGGAGCCGGCCTATTTGCGAAACCCCAAGAGCCAAGCCTGGGCGCATGTGTTAATCACAAGGCCGAATTATTTTTCATCACTTAAACACTCTTGATTATTATTTCTTATTGTTTCTCCAAGAGCATCTATTTATTATTAAAGTAAATAAGTTTTTTTGTTGCAGGGCTGAATTATTTTTCAAGGGGCACAAAATAAATCCAAGGGTCAGCCGCAATACAGAGATAAAAGGAGGAGTTTTTTTAATTGAAGAGCCGCAGACAGGAGCCGAATTATTGAGGGGAGTTGTGCACATACACATTGCTAGCTGTATTTTCAGAGCATATTGGGTTGCTGACAAGACGACATTTAGTCAGACTCTGATCTGACCTGAGCTGATTGACGAAGACATCGCCACTACACGAACTGAGCCTCCTAAACTCTGTTCCTTATTATTTTGTGTAGTTGTTGTGTTAGATCTTCGTAGGGGAAATTTTACCTACCTTTTGTGGACTATGTTGGGACTTGTTTAGTTGGGACTAGACAAGTGGGACCCAGCTAGTTTGGGACTAGCTTGTTGGGATTTCATAATCCCATGTTCTCTTTCCTATTCTATTACATATGATTTTGATGTGACAATTATTATTATTGCTACTCACTCTATCTATGCAGATATGCAGATTCCTAATGTATCCACGCTTGGACAATAATCACTTGATAAGGAATCCCTGCACAAAGGCATTTCAACTACTCACATGAAGCTCAACATACATATCTACGGAAATCTACGGACTGACGTATTTTTTATATTTATAGATTTCAGAGCCTTGAATATGAAATCCATCTAAGTCCTAGGTTTCTAATAACATATCCTACCAAACCTTTTTCAGACAAGTCAAAATTCACGTTTTTCTGTCCTGGTCGACTAAGACATTCATTAGTCGACTAAAAACTTTTTCTTCGAATTTTGACCTGAAAATTTCTGAGTAGTCTTCAGTCAACGTCAGAAAGTTACCGTTAAAATTTCAGTCAAAAATTCCAAGTTTGACTTTTTAGTCGACTAAGACTTTCTTTAGTCGACTAATGAAATTTTGCGTCCGTTTTTTCTGAAACTTTCCAGACCGTTTGTGAACGGTAGGAAACTCCTTTTCCCCCCATTTTCCCATTTCTGAACGGTAGGAAACTGCCCACAAATCCTATAAATAGAGGGGTAGACCCTCTCTTTTCTACACACAACTTTCTTCTCTCTTTCTTACTAGAATTGTTGATTCTAAGCAATCTTGCCTTAGTTGCTCTTTTCTTATTTGCAAGAAGAAATCCATAGATTTCTCTCTTCTTATAAGAACGGAAGAACTTCAAGATTCTTAATCATAGATCTTTTGGAAATTGAAGTTTTCTTCCTTGGAGCAATTTTGATCTTTTTCAACATCAATTTAGAAAGTTGTTTGTGTTCATAATTGAAGAAGATATCAATTGATCTCTCTCTTCTTTTATGAACCAGAGAACTTCAAGTATTGTTCTTCATAACATATCTTTTATATCTTGAAGTTCATCTTCTAACACCATCCTTGAATTTCATTCTAAATTCATAACAAGGCTATAGGTGTTTTTTCTATTTCTTATTTAACAGGTTTTGAATCTCTGTTAGAGATTGTACAAAGTTTGGGACACAGGGAGTGTCGCCATTTTTGTAAGTTTGCGCTTGCGGGGCAAGTGGTTATAGTGGATTGAAAATCTCTACGGGGTAGAGGACTGGAGTAGGATCACAAGGATCCGAACCAGGATAAATCTCTGTGTTTGCGATTGATTTAATTTTTCCGCACTTGTCATTTTATTTTGATTGCCATCTTTGCAAATATTACTAACATCTTATTTGCAACATTTTTTAATATACACTATTCACCCCCCCTCTAGTGTATTTGATCCTTACAGGCTAGAATTACATTTGGTATCAGAGCAGGGCTAAGATGGCAGCAAGTTCCTCAACATCAAACATGAACGCCGTTCCACACAACTACAATCAGCATCCTGAAGGGCACTCTCAAACTCGTCCTCCTCTATTTGATGGTTCAAATTACTCATATTGGAAAATACGAATGGAGATTCATCTCCAAAGTATGAATTATGAGATTTGGGACATCGTAGAGACTGGATACTTAAAGCCAGAAACACCTGTTGCTGATTGGACCACCAACGACAAAACTGCAAAGACCAACAACTCAAAGGCCATGAATGCTTTATTCTGTGCCATGGATAAACATGAGTTTAATCGAGTATCTCAGGCTAAAAGTGCTAAAGAGATTTGGCATATACTCGAGGTAACTCATGAAGGAACCAATAAAGTGAAGGAAACCAAGATTGCCTCTTTGGTTCATAAGTATGAGTTGTTCAAGATGCAAGACAAAGAGACGATTGGAGAAATGAACACCAGGTTCACTAACATTATTAATTCTCTTAATGCTCTTGGAAAAGTTTATTCTTCTCTTGATCAGGTACGCAAGATTCTCAAGGTACTCTCTCCAGAATGGCGACCAAAGATCACTGCTATTGAGGAAGCCAATGATCTTTCCACATTAACAGTGGAAGATCTTATTGGTAACCTAATGGCACATGAAGTTACATTGCAAGATGCGAAAGAAGAATCAAATCAGAAGAAGAAAGTACTCGCCTTCAATACAACATCAGATAATGAAGATTCAGATGATGACATGGCATTCTTTGCAAAGAACTTCAGAAAGTTCTTTCAAAAAGGTAAGTATAATAATAAGTTTAAAAATACTGATTCTTCTCTTTGTTTTAATTGTAATAAGCCAGGACATATGAAGAAAGATTGTCCACTTCTCAAAGCAAAGTTCAAAACTTCCAACAACGATCAATCCAGAAGAGAAAGGAGGTTTGATAAGATGAAGAAAGCATTTGCAGCAACTTGGGATGAATCTTCAGATGAAGAAGATGACAATAATGAAAATGCTAATATGTGTTTTATGGCACAAGATGAAGAAGAAGAGGTAAGTTCCTTTAATAATGAAGAATTATTAGAAGCATTAAAAGATCTTTATTCTCGTTTCAAAAAGTTGAATAATCAACATAAATCTTTGAAACAGAATAATGATAATCTCCTTATTAAATATCATGAATTATCTTCTTCTAAGAACACTACACCAAATTCCATACATATTGAGAATACATCTTCTCAAGTTTTGGATCTTAGTAAAGAGAATGAAATTCTCAAAACTAAGAATGTTGAATTGCATACACAAATATCCGAAATGGATAAAAATATTTCATCACTAAAGATGAAATATGATAAGATGTCTTTCAATGTTAATAAATTTAACAAAGGAAAGACAAATCTCGATGATCTGCTTAAAATTCAATTTCCAGCAAATCATAGACAAGGATTGGGATATTCTCATAAGGATGCACCCAAGTCTTGTATCACTTCTTCCTCTTGTGGAAAGACAACTTTTGTTAAACCACAAAAGAAGAATCACGCATTCATTTACACGAAGAAAGTAAACACTTCTACTTCTTCTACACAAAGAAATATTACTAATATTTCAAAAACAATTCCTAGGAAACCTACTACAATTAGTATATGGGTTCCTAAGGATTCTTGTTTAAAAGATAGGAATAATTATATTTCTACTTACATGCGTTCTATTGTTTATTCCAATGATTATATTAGAAAGCCAAATTCCACTTGGGTTTGGCTTCCAAAGATCTAATCTCATGGACCCTCATTCAAAGGGTACCAATGCTTAATGTTTTATCTTTCAGGTACCTAAAAAGGAAAGATGGATTTTGGACAGTGGATGTTCAAAACATATGACGGGAAATATCAACTTGCTTTCTAACATTATATATAAAGATGGAGGCACCGTTACCTTTGGTGACAACAAAAAGGGCAAAATCATAGGCACTGGAACAGTTGGTAATGCAAATCAGCCTATCATTGAAAATGTTCACCTGGTTGACGGTTTGAAACACAACTTACTTTCCATTAGTCAATTATGCGATAAAAATTACAAAGTAGTTTTTGAACAAAATGATTGCATCATTTACAATTCTGATATGTCATTTGTTTTATTCCGTGGTAAGCGTAAGAATAACATTTATATCTTATGCATGTCTATTACTACTCTCAATCATTGTTTAATGATTACTTCTGATGAAACATTACTTTGGCATAAACGTTTTGGACACACAAATTTCAAAAATCTTGCACATATTTCAAAACACAATTTAGTAAATGGAATGTCAAATATTTCTTTCAAACACAAATATTTTTGTGATGCTTGTCAACAAGGAAAAATGCATAAATCGTCTTTTAAATCAAAGGGCATTATCTCAACAAAGAGACCATTAGAACTTCTACACTTAGATTTGTTTGGTCCTTCAAGAGTAGCCTCTTTGAATAGAAGTAGATATGCATTTGTCATTGTTGATGATTATTCTAGATATACTTGGGTTATATTCTTACAAAATAAGAATGATGCTTTTGAAGAATTTTCAATATTTTGTAAAAAGATACAAAAAATCAAATCCTCTAACATTGTCACTATTCGTAGTGATCATGGGGGAGAATTTGAAAATGATTCTTTTACCAAGTTTTGTAATGAAAATGGCATTACACACAATTTTTCTTTTCCTCGTACCCCTCAACAAAATGGAGTAGTTGAAAGGAAAAATAGAACTTTACAAGAATGTGCTAGAACAATGCTTTGTGATAGTAATCTACCAAAATACTTTTGGGCAGAAGCTGTTGCAACTGCTTGTTACATTATGAATAAAGTTCTTATAAGGCCATTGCTTAATAAAACTTGTTTTGAATTATTCTTTGATCGCATTCCTCGTGTATCGTATTTTAAAGTGTTTGGATGTAAATGTTTCATTCTAAATACTAAAGATGCTCTTGATAAATTTGATTCAAAATCTGATGAAGGTATTTTTGTTGGGTACTCAACACGTAGCAAAGCCTACAGAGTATTTAACAAAAGAACTTCAACAGTTGAAGAATCATTACATGTCACATTTGATGAAAATCCTTCATCTAATTCTCCCATCATTATTGATGATGAAGAGAACATATTACCTTTATCTAATTCTTTAGATAATATTAATCTTGATGAAATTGATGCTACTAAACCCTCTGTTGAGTCTTTTTCAGATAATGCAGATCTTCCTAAGGCATTTGCACAAGTTCCAAACCATCCAACAGAATTAATCATTGGAGATATTACAGATGGAGTAAGAACTCGACATCAAATAGAACAAATGGCGCATTGTGCTTTCCTCTCATCAATTGAACCAAAGAATATCAATGAAGCATGCAAAGACAGTTCTTGGATCATTGCTATGCAGGAAGAACTCAATCAATTTCAGAGAAATGATGTTTGGGAATTAGTTCCCAGACCAACAGATCATTCAATTATTGGTACCAAGTGGGTATTCAAAAATAAATTGGATGAATCTGGTCAGGTAATTAGAAACAAGGCACGATTGGTTGCACAAGGTTATAATCAAGAAGAAGGTATTGATTATGATGAAACCTATGCACCAGTTGCTCGTCTTGAATCTATTAGGATGCTTTTATCATTTGCATGTTTTAAAGATTTTAAACTATTTCAAATGGATGTCAAAAGTGCTTTTTTAAATGGTTTTCTTAAGGAGGAAGTTTATGTTGAACAACCTCCTGGTTTTATTCATGAAAATTTAGAAAATCATGTTTTTAAATTGAAGAAAGCTTTATATGGTCTTAAACAAGCACCTCGTGCTTGGTATGAAAGACTTAAAAGTTATCTTTTAAATTCTGGTTATTCTATTGGTAAAATTGATTCAACTTTGTTTATTAAAAATATAAAATCTGACATCATTATTATTCAAATATATGTTGACGATATTATATTCGGTTCTACTAATGAAACTCTTTGTTTAGAATTTTCTAAGATTATGCAGAAGGAATTTGAAATGAGTCATATGGGCGAACTCAACTACTTCCTTGGACTTCAAATCAAACAAATGAAGGAAGGTATCTTCATCCATCAATCAAAGTATTCCAAAGAACTCATCAAGCGTTTTGGTTTAGCAACTTTTGCTGATAAACATACTCCAATGAGTACATCTACATCACTAGAAAAAGATTTAAATGGTAAGAGTATTGATCAACGTCTTTACAGAGGTATGATTGGCTCTCTACTTTATTTAACTGCTAGTAGACCAGATATTATGTTTTCAGTATGCTTGTGTGCACGTTTTCAGGCAGATCCTAAAGTTTCACACTTAACTGCCGTAAAAAGGATTATTAGATATGTTAAGCACACTTCTGATTTTGGTTTATTTTATCCCAAGTCAAGCACATTTGATTTATTATCTTATAGTGACGCAGATTTTGCTGGTTGCAAATCAGACCGAAAAAGTACCAGTGGTACATGTCATTTTCTTGGACATGCTTTAGCAAAAAGCAAAATTCTGTTTCATTATCTACCACAGAGGCAGAATATATTGCCGCTGGGTTAGCATGTGCACAAATATTATGGATGAAACAAACTATCTCAGATTATGGTATTGATTGTTCCACGTGTCCTATAATGTGTGATAACACTAGTGCAATTAATTTGTCTAAGAATCCAGTTCATCATTCACGCACTAAGCATATAGATGTCCGTCATCACTTTTTAGATGATCATGTACAAAAAGGGGATATTGTTTTGAAGTTCATTTCCACTGAACATCAGATTGCCGATATCTTAACTAAGCCTTTGAAAGAGGAATCTTTCATTAAACTTAGAAGAGATTTGGGCATTATCAGTGAATCTGAATTTATCATATGATGTTTTCCAATTTTAGTGAATTTCTGGAATTTTCTTATAATTTTTTAATAATAAATTTTCTAAGTCGACTAACGTTTTGTTTAATCGACTAATATATCCAGATTTCTTTTACCTATTTTTTTTTCTGTTCCTATCTATTAGGACTGTTCAATATACCCTATCTTCGGACATTGTTCTTTCTTCTGTGAATTTAGTTTGTTCACAATTTTTTTTATTATCTTAAATTCTTACCTACCAAAGGGAATTTTTTTTAATGTCAGCCGCATACCTTGCCTTGGAGATTCCATTAGGCCACTTGTCTCTGTGTCATTCGGTCACAACATTGCTTGGAATCCTGTACTTCCCTCTTCTCTTGGATTAATACCTTATCATCATGATGCCTAGAATCCCACACTCATCTTGGAAATTGTCTTTTACAATTTTCTTTTCCAATGCACTCTAGGCCACATGTCATGTTTTCATTCGGCCACTTCATTGCCTTGAGATCCGAAAATCATCATCCCTTGGAATGGGAACCCACTTTTTGAATTCTCACTTCTTTAAATTATTTTTTTTCTTCTTGGAAAGTGTCTTTCAACAACTCCATTCAATGCTTTGACCGACCTCTCTTAATTTAGCCTACCCACTACGGTCCTTTCATCTCTTATTATTAATTGTTTTCAAATTTTTTATTATTATTTATTATTTTTTTAATATCCGAACGGTTGCGCATTAGATTTTATTTCGGTTGCCTTAGTCGACTAACCAATCTCTTAGCCGACTAACTCAGTTTTTTTAACCGTTTCCGATCTAACTTCCGTCTTTTCGCGTTTTCGTTTCGTCTTCCTCCCGCCTCTTCACATATTTTTTGAAAACTCTTCAGTTCTAACTCACCCATTCAGTTTCTAAAACTGCTCACGAACTGATCATGGCACCCATTCACTTGGATAACTACTCCCACTTTTGCCTATTTATTTTCAGAAATTTTCCTTCATTTCTTTTATCCCAACCGAACCCTCTCTTCATCCTCATCTTCTTCTCCGATGGCTCTTCCTCAATTTCGTGATGCCGCGGCCGAAAAACGTTTCCAAGCCTCCGCAAAAGCAAAATTCCATCCTGAACGCTTCATCGACTACAATGCTCTTGCTTCCTTCAATATTCTCTCTATCCTATCCGCAGCCGGCCTTGAGAAGATCTGGGCACTCGGGAACAATGAACCATACTACCCTCTTCTCGTCCGCGAATTCTACGCCAATCTCGAGCCATGCGTGGTTGGTCGTGATACTCACATTCTCTCCCGTGTCAAGAACCTCCCGATTTGCCTCACTCTTCGTCGGATCTGTGAGTTGCTTGATCTTCCTCCACACTTTTCCGGTTCTCTCAATTTTACAATGACCGATCCTCGTATCCTAGCAAAAATCGCAACCCCTTGGGTCCATAAACTTTCTGCTGTTCATTTCCACCCCCCTGCTCGCATTATCCTTAAGGTTATAGTTTCTAATCTTATGCCAAAAGGCGGCTCCTTTAATTATCTTTCCAACGAATTAGAGCATTGCCTTTATGCGGTGATGGGCGGATTACCTATTAACTGGGGTTTTGTGATTTTGCAATCCCTTCTTCGACCGGTTCAATCTCATATCTATCATCCTTCCTTTATAACCTTGGTCCTAAAGATGTTTTGTGTCCCTCTCGACGGAGAAATTGCCGTCTCCAATCCTTATAATATCAACATCATCACTTTGCACAATATGCATTTGGATCTTCCGGACTCTGAGGAATCCGATGCGGCCAATAGTGATGATGATGATGGGACTGTATGTTTGCTAGTCACTTTGTATCCTTTCTATATATGTTCTGTTTAGTAAAGCTCTGTTTTGTTCTGTTTCGTAAATATTATGTTCCCTATTTCGTAATCATTCTGTGTGATTTTTACTCTTAGTCGACTAACAAGTTCTCTAATAGACTAACCTAATTTTTACCCCATCTTTTTGTCAATGACAAAGGGGGAGAATATTTAGGCAACTTTTAAGGGGGAGCATACATATTTGTCATCATAACCTAAGTTCGTAAACTAAGTTTATAGAATTGAATATGACACCAATTCTATGACACTTCATTTTTTTATGATATGATATCTGCATATAACTGAGTATGACACTTCATTTTTTTTAATATTTGTCATCATCAAAAAGAGGGAGAATGTTGGGATTTCATAATCCCATGTTCTCTTTCCTATTCTATTACATATGATTTTGATGTGACAATTATTATTATTGCTACTCACTCTATCTATGCAGATATGCAGATTCCTAATGTATCCACGCTTGGACAATAATCACTTGATAAGGAATCCCTGCACAAAGGCATTTCAACTACTCACATGAAGCTCAACATACATATCTACGGAAATCTACGGACTGATGTATTTTTTATATTTATAGATTTCAGAGCCTTGAATATGAAATCCATCTAAGTCCTAGGTTTCTAATAACATATCCTACCAAACCTTTTTCAGACAAGTCAAAATTCACGTTTTTCTGTCCTGGTCGACTAAGACATTCATTAGTCGACTAAAAACTTTTTCTTCGAATTTTGACCTGAAAATTTCTGAGTAGTCTTCAGTCAACGTCAGAAAGTTACCGTTAAAATTTCAGTCAAAAATTCCAAGTTTGACTTTTTAGTCGACTAAGACTTTCTTTAGTCGACTAATGAAATTTTGCGTCCGTTTTTTCTGAAACTTTCCAGACCGTTTGTGAACGGTAGGAAACTCCTTTTCCCCCCATTTTCCCATTTCTGAACGGTAGGAAACTGCCCACAAATCCTATAAATAGAGGGGTAGACCCTCTCTTTTCTACACACAACTTTCTTCTCTCTTTCTTACTAGAATTGTTGATTCTAAGCAATCTTGCCTTAGTTGCTCTTTTCTTATTTGCAAGAAGAAATCCATAGATTTCTCTCTTCTTATAAGAACGGAAGAACTTCAAGATTCTTAATCATAGATCTTTTGGAAATTGAAGTTTTCTTCCTTGGAGCAATTTTGATCTTTTTCAACATCAATTTAGAAAGTTGTTTGTGTTCATAATTGAAGAAGATATCAATTGATCTCTCTCTTCTTTTATGAACCAGAGAACTTCAAGTATTGTTCTTCATAACATATCTTTTATATCTTGAAGTTCATCTTCTAACACCATCCTTGAATTTCATTCTAAATTCATAACAAGGCTATAGGTGTTTTTTCTATTTCTTATTTAACAGGTTTTGAATCTCTGTTAGAGATTGTACAAAGTTTGGGACACAGGGAGTGTCGCCATTTTTGTAAGTTTGCGCTTGCGGGGCAAGTGGTTATAGTGGATTGAAAATCTCTACGGGGTAGAGGACTGGAGTAGGATCACAAGGATCCGAACCAGGATAAATCTCTGTGTTTGCGATTGATTTAATTTTTCCGCACTTGTCATTTTATTTTGATTGCCATCTTTGCAAATATTACTAACATCTTATTTGCAACATTTTTTAATATACACTATTCACCCCCCCTCTAGTGTATTTGATCCTTACAGGCTAGAATTACATTTGGTATCAGAGCAAGGCTAAGATGGCAGCAAGTTCCTCAACATCAAACATGAACGCCGTTCCACACAACTACAATCAGCATCCTGAAGGGCACTCTCAAACTCGTCCTCCTCTATTTGATGGTTCAAATTACTCATATTGGAAAATACGAATGGAGATTCATCTCCAAAGTATGAATTATGAGATTTGGGACATCGTAGAGACTGGATACACAAAGCCAGAAACACCTGTTGCTGATTGGACCACCAACGACAAAACTGCAAAGACCAACAACTCAAAGGCCATGAATGCTTTATTCTGTGCCATGGATAAACATGAGTTTAATCGAGTATCTCAGGCTAAAAGTGCTAAAGAGATTTGGCATATACTCGAGGTAACTCATGAAGGAACCAATAAAGTGAAGGAAACCAAGATTGCCTCTTTGGTTCATAAGTATGAGTTGTTCAAGATGCAAGACAAAGAGACGATTGGAGAAATGAACACCAGGTTCACTAACATTATTAATTCTCTTAATGCTCTTGGAAAAGTTTATTCTTCTCTTGATCAGGTACGCAAGATTCTCAAGGTACTCTCTCCAGAATGGCGACCAAAGATCACTGCTATTGAGGAAGCCAATGATCTTTCCACATTAACAGTGGAAGATCTTATTGGTAACCTAATGGCACATGAAGTTACATTGCAAGATGCGAAAGAAGAATCAAATCAGAAGAAGAAAGTACTCGCCTTCAATACAACATCAGATAATGAAGATTCAGAAAGGGGACAGGATATAAGGGATCTTCAGGGGTCCGGAGCGCGAGAGACAGCGTCGTCCAGGGCCTCACCTTGCTCCGAGCAGTGGGGATCGACGGGTTCCGATGGAGGGAGGATCGGCGCCCGGGCGAGCTCCGCAAACTGCCGGAATGACTCCCTGACGACCTCCACTATGCGAGGGGCAAGGAGGTCCTCATAAGTCCCGAAGACCTCCCTTAGGACCGACGCAATCTTCGGCCTTATGGTCGTGTCGACGCCCTTCTCAGCCTCCTCGGCAAAATGGAGCCTCCGACGCAGCTCGGTGAGTTGGCCCCAGAGATCCTCCCTCTCCCACTAGAACTTCTCTTCCGCTTCTCGGCTCAAGTCATGGACACCCACAAGTTTTCGCTTGAGATCATGTACTTGAGACTCGAGTTCGTCGGCACGACGGCGTTGCTGCTGAGCTTCCATGCGGGCACCTTGAAGGGCTACGTCAGCCTCCCCAGCCCGGGCGCGCTCCCGACTTAGGGAATCCTCAAGGCTTCTCAATTGGGTCGCCCGGCGTTGCGCCTCAACAGCCATCGCTGTGGCCTGCAAACGAAAGGGAGGTGGGTTATACCAAGGAAGATCGAAGGGCAAGACAACTGTCCGAAAATGGCAGGAATTCGAACCTGTCGGAGGTGACCGACCAGAGAATCTGACAGTATGTCCACGGGGGACAACTCCAAGAAGGAACGGTCCCCCGGAAGGACGGAGTCCACCGCCGGCCGGCTCGACAAGGCCATATCAAGGGGCACCGAACCCCCGGGGGGATCAGCGAGGCCCGCTGAGGCGCTCGGCTGGACGCAGACAGCCCCCGAGACCGAAGGGGTGGCCGAGGGAGTATCGACGGCAGGGGCGGAGGGGTCGGCCGCGACGGTCGGCACGATCGCCTTGTCGGGATCCGTCGGCACGACGGCAGGAGCCGGAGAAGTGGCACACCCGCCTTTCTTCCGCGACTTCTTCCCGTTGGGGTCAGCGGTAACAGGGGGAGAGCGCTTGTGACTCCCGCCCGCGGACGGCCGAGGAGCTGATCCGGAACCCTCAACAAGGAGGGGGTCGACCCCAGTGCCTTCTCCTCCGGGGGGACCCGAGGCGACCCGAGGGGGGATTTGGCCTCAATCCTCCCCGAAGGAGGCTTGGACCGGCGAGACTCTTCATCTACAGAGCGGCAAGGCACCCGTCCGGAAGAGCTCCCACGGCCCCGGTGAGATCCTAGCCGAATGAGCTCGTCAACATCGTGGGTGAATTCGCGGCCGGCCATCCCTGCGAGAGGAAACGAAATCAGGGTGAGCCAGAGGTTAAACTGAAGGAAGGGAGACAACTAACCGGGGGACCACAGAGTGCACTTAAGAAGCAGGTCGTCCAGCAAATGCCAGACCGACCTCTCCTCAAGAGAAAGTGACGATAGGAGGCGGACCGCGGCCCGCTCGGCCTCGGATAAGTTTGCAGCCCTGTCGGTATGTTGCGAATTCCCCCAACCTGTCAAGATCACCGAGACCTGGGGAAAGACAACAAAGACAAAGCTAGAGTTCCAGTTCCCCGACCAAGGGGCAGACCGATCAGGCACACTCGCCCCGCACGGGCTCGGAGGTGCAGCCAAGATCTGAGGCCGATCGACTGGATCCGATAAAAGTGAAAGAGGAGGGGGAGAGACGGGTCCAGGCCGTGAGTGATACAAAGCGTAATAAACCCGGTCAGCACCGCGACAGAGGATGGCATTAGCTGGCACAGGGCGACTTTCAGGGAATCCGTGAATTGAATGATAAAAGGGTGGAGGGGGGAGCGAAGCCCCAAATGGAACATCTCGACGTAGACGCCGATCTCGTTACTCCGCGGGAAGCAGATCCGCTCGTCTCCAAAGGGAATCCGAACGTCATAGGGATGGCATAGGTACCTCTCTCGTATTTTCCTAGTGACTAAGAAAGGGGCCATAGATGATGACCGGAGGATCGATGGAGGGATGCCTAATCGCTCGGAAGACGAAGCCACATCGTCCCCAATGGGATCTGGAAAAAGTTTTCCTTTCCCTTTATCCGGGACCCCCGGGGACGACGAAGGAACTTTGAGCCCCCGGGGGATGGGCACGATCGGGACCAGGCGTCGGTCCGCCGGGACGTGTATCACCTATTCTAAGCATGGCCATAAGCCCGAGTTAAAGAGTGGAAGAATTACCTTGATAAAAGAGCTGGAAAGAAGACAAATGTCGGGAAGAAGAAGCTGGCAGAACAGAGATCAAGAAGGAATGAGTGTGAAAGAGTTGAAGTCCGAGGGATTGGAACGTAGATATAGAGGACGATGGTGGGATCTGAACCGTCAAGGGAGAGCGCGTGGCGACATCAAAACGGCGGCGATGCTTCGAAAACTGCACCAACGGAAGTTCAACGGAGCGGCAATAATGACACACATTTAATGACGGAACCTCGACTGACGCACCCGTCGGATCATGAAAGAGTCACATCACCCGAACCGAACCGACGGAAGCCGAACGGTCCGGGCGATGGGGGCAATTGTTACGACTAATATGGACCAGCCCGAATTACAACGGCCCACGGCCCGACCTCAAAGGAGAGGCCCACTAGAGAAGACGTGCCCGCCCAAAGGGGGTCCGTGGACGGGGCTGATGGCCCAGCCACTTCGCCCTCGGGGGCACTCGACTAGCCCCCATTCGGCCGGATTAACCGTCCCTCTGAATCCGCGATCCCATGATGGCCATTAACGGACCCGTTAATGGGCCACCCCTCCACTACGCGCGAGTGGGAGGAGGCGGAGGCGGATCGTGGGGACGTGAGAGGAGGCATGACGTGGGGCAATCACGAAAGACCCTATAAGGGGAAGGCCAGGACGACGGAGAGAGGGATCGAAACTGAGGTAATCAACAGAGAGGTACTCCATCAACGACCTAGGCTTTCGCCACTCCATTTCCCCCCCTTTACTCGCGCCGCCTAGGTTGACGTTCCGGCTTCCTTGCAAGCCGGATCTCCCCCGCCGAGTATCCTTTCAGACCTTGATCTGACTTAGGCATCGAATGGGATTTGGCTAGAACCTAGGTCCGGCCTCCTTGATGAGTTTTCTCATCTGTCCAGGAAGAAGACATCCGAGGCGTCGAGGCTACCCCTCAGCGTCGGTCGGCTACCCCCATCGCATTCGTCAGGTGGACGGCTGCTCAGGCATCATCCCACTTGCAAGGCGCCGAGGCTACCCCTCGACGCGGATCCGACCGAGGCCGAGCGCGACCCAGCCGAGGCCGAGCACGACCCACCGAGCCGAGGCTTCCCCTCAGCTCTCCCACGCCGAGAACAAGAGGGCTCAGCGAACCCAAGGGACCCCCAAGTCGGGCCCTTGATCACGTTGACCACACAGTCGACGGTCAACGAGCTGTGGTGAGAAAACACCCGTAAACAAGAGTTAATGACTTTATTCATGCATTTTTAACATTTGAGTATCACGCCTTGAACTCCAACTAACACATTTTTGTGTTGACCAGGACTATATGCACCTCAAAAGTGAGGTGCATATCATGATTTCCATCTTTTTTTTGGAAAAAGACAAGGAAGGGAAGGTTAGAGAAAACACTTGATTTGATATTTTTTGTTAAAAATGGAATTTAATCATTGTCTGCACCTCATTTTTGAGGTGCAGATAGTCCTGCTCTTTGTGTTTGGTGATATGAAAAGAGTTAATTGTTTTTCAAAAGGAAAAATTCAGTTACATATTGTTTATTTTATGATTGTTCCAATCACAATCTTTAATGAGAAATCCGAAATAGTAGATTACTCAGACACATACAAGGATTAGTAAACTTACATTCAACGTGACTTAAATACTCTAATCTCTTAATCTGGATTATTTAAACCTATTTATCTTAGAAAAATTATTTATCAACATTAAACTGTGCTAAACTCTCTTAACCATTGGTTTAATACATTTCCAAATATAAGCTAGGATCTAAATTAAACATTTTCATTCTTATCCATCCTATTTAGATTTAAGGGTGTTTTAATATTCATCCTTTAAATCATTAATATTTTAATCATCTTATAATGAGCCATCGTGTTCATCTTCCTAGAGATCAATGTGCTGCGGATTTTTAGGAGGGATTGGGATTAGTTTCATCGTAAATGTTCCAGATCACCAAGCAGATTTCGTTAATAAGCTGGGGTTTGTGATCAAGAGGGTTGCTGAAAATCAATGTTGTGTTACCTTGAAGAGCCATATGGTGGGGGGTTTGTCCCATTGTATTTATCTGGGGCTCGCTAAGAATTTGGGGTTGCTAGGGTTTCTCGTTAGAATAGTTGGTTTAATCATTTTTTGTATTAGAAAAAAAATACATCGGATGCAGTTCTTGGTATTCGGGGTTTTGGGGCTCAGCTTGATTTCCAAATCTCAAGTGATGGAGCGCCTTTATCAGCCTGAATTTTTCCAAGTGCATGTTGTCTTCCATTCAAAAATTCTGTGATAATGCTATCTTGAGGGAGTTGATTCCTTCTAGGATTGTTTATATTGGGTATTATAAGGTCGTGTACTCCTCGGCATTTTACTTTTTTTTTTAAAAGTAAGCAAGTGTTTACGGGTGTTTTCTCACCACTGACTCGTTGACCGACAACTAAGCAGTCAACGTGGTCAAGAGACCGGTTTGAGATCCCTCGGTCACGCCGTGCTCACGTGAACACAGCGTGGGATGGCGATGGAGACGAAGACGAGCGGGAGCCTCGAGCGGAGCGTCGGTTCTCGGTCGGCACGGGGCGGAGGGATGGCCTCGGCTTCGCGTGATGTGCCCGGCTTTGGTGGGACGAGCGTCGAGGGGTAGCCTCGGCGTCTCGGCTATCGCTTGGTCTTCGGTTGGTGACGGTGCACGCTCGTAGTGGGCGGGATCGTCTTGCGCTGAGGAGCAGCCTCGGCGCCTAGTTCGGTTCCTTCCTGGACAGACGAGAAAACTCGTCAGGGGGGTCGGACCTTGGTTTCGGCCAAGTCCCCTCCGATGCTAAAGTCAGATCAAGGTCTGATGAGTGCTCGGTGGGGTAGGTACGACTCGAGAGGAGATCGATACACTGACCCTCAATCCGAACAATGGAATGGAAATTATGGAGCACGCAAGGTCGTTGATGGTGTACCTCAGATTTTGCTACCTGGGATTCGATCCCTCTCCCCGTTGCCCCAGCTCTCATTTTATTGGGTTTGGCCCACGATTGCCCCGGATTCACGCCCCTCGTCCGCCTCTCCTCACGCCCCCACGATCCGCCTTCTTCAAGGCGTCTACGCGTCATGGGGGGGTCGATTAGTGGGCTCCTTAATGGTCATTAAGGTCTCACGCTTTCAGGGGGACGGTTGTCTTCACAAGCTGATCGTGCGTTCTATGGGCTGGGGCCAGCCTGACTTCAAGTTCTTCCGCGGGCCTCGTCATGTGGGCCTACTCCCCTACGTGGGCTTCCCATCCTTGGCTTGGGCATGGGTCTATTTCTCTTGGGCTTCTCCGAAATAGTCGTATCAATTGCCCCCATCGTCCGAGCCGTTCGGATTCTGCCGGTTCGGTTCGGGCGATGTGACTCTTGGGGATTTGACGGGTGCGTCAGTCGAGGCCAGCCCATTAAATGGGGGTCATCATGATGCTGTCCGTTTGAACTTCCCTTGGTACGGGATTCGAAGCGTCATCGATCTTCAGGTTCCGCCACGTGCTCCCTTCCGGAGGGTCTCGATCTCGCGATTGCTTCCCATATAAAGCCACCGGCTTCCGAGTTTCGATTCTTTCGCGCCTTTCTTCCATATTCCGGTCTTGCTAGCTCCTCCTCTTCGTCGTCTATCTTCCTCCAAGCTCTTTCTTAAGGTAACCTCCTCTCTCCTTCACTTGCCTGATGGCTACGCTTAGGATAGGCGATCCAGCGTCGGGGTCAAGGGACCCCCCGGCGCTCTAATCTGGCAATGTCCGGCCTACGGGATCCGGTGCCCCCCCGGGGACTCGTCCCGTCCAAGACAAGGGTAAAAGAAAGCTTTTTACGGACCCCGTAGGTGACGATGTGCCTCGGGCTGCAGAGAGGGTCGATGTTCCCCCGGCGGTCCTTGGGTCTTCGTCTATGGTCACCTTCCTCATGGCTACAGAGATCCGGGAGAAGTACTTATGCCATCCCTACGACGTCAGGCTCCCCTTTAGTGACGAACGGATTTGCTTCCCCCGGGAGCAACGAGGTCGGCGTTTATGTCGAAATGTTCCGCCTGGGGCTCCGCTTCCCCCTTCATCCTTTCATCATCCAAGTCATGGAATTCCTGATGGTGGCTTTGTGCCAGTTGACTCCGTACTCTGTCGCGGTGCTGACCGGGTTCGTCATGATCTGTCGTGTCCACGACTTGGAGCCGTCTCTTCCTCTTCTCTTCATCTACTATCAGGTCCAGACGGTCGGCCAAGGGTCGTGGCAGCACCTCTGGGCCCGCGCGGGGAGGGAGTGTTTACTCGGCCTACCCCGTTGGGTGGGGGATTGGAGCTCGAGCTACGTTTTCGTTGTCTTCCCTGGGGACGCTGAGATCTTGACAGGTTGGGGAGGGCTATGTCAATATAACTTGACATTGACCCTCTCCGAGGCTGACCAAGCAGCCGTCCGGCTTCTGTCATCTCTTCCATAAGAGGAGAGGTCGGTCTGGCCTCTGCTGGACGACCTGCTTCTTAAGAACGTTCTGTGGTCACCCGATAGGGGCTCCCTTTCTTTTCGCTTTCCTCCTCACTTACCCTGATCTTCTTTCCTCATGTAGAGATGGCTGGGCGTGAGTTTACCCGCGATGTCAACGAGCTTATCTGGCGTGGATCCGGCCGAAGCCGAGGGAACCCTTCAGGCCAGGCGCCCCGTCGCACCATTGACGAGGAGGTTCGCCAGACCGAGCCTGTCGTGGGAAGGGTGGAGGCCACACCGCTCCCCTTGGCCATGTTGGACCTCCCCGCAGGAGTGGCTACAGGGGCCGAACTCCCCCTCCCCGTCCAGGCGGAAGGAGGCAACGATGGAACCGGGCTGGCTCCTCGTGCACCCATGATTGGTCGTGGTGTGGGGCGCAAGCACTCCCCCCGGCATCCGCTGGACCCAGCGAAATGAAGAGGAGGAAGGAGGGCGGGGAGTCCCGCACTCCGGTGGCTCCCGAGATGCCGATGGCCTCAGGCGAAACTCTCCCGCTGACCCTGGTGGCCACCCATGCTGTCTCGGTCGAGCCTTCCGTGGTGGGAGCCGGTGGCGTGCTGGCGAACGTCCTGGCGGGTCCCGAGGTTACTCCAGGTGACTCAATATTCGTTGACCGGGCCGTGGCCAACCAGTTGGCGCACGGCTCCGTCCTCCCGCGGGATCGCTCTCTCTTAGTGATGGCTCTCACCGACGCCTTGTCGGACTCCTTAGTCTGGCAACTTCAACAGGTTTGGCCATCTTGCCGCTTCTCAAACCTGCCCCTTGATCCTTCTTAGCATAACTCCTTGTAATGCCCTGCTAAGCTACTGCACAAGTACTAGAGGGGGGGGGGGGGGGTGAATAGTACTTTAAAATAATTAAGAGGCTAATTCCTAATTACCTTGCAAACTCTACCAAACAATGCGGAAATGCGGAAATATAAATGTTAGACAACAAAGAAACAATCACAAACAAACAATATTAATGGGTTCGGATCCACCCAAGTCTCCCCGACTTGTTTCCGGTGATCCTACGTCCCAACCACCCGGATCCCCTCCGGATACTTGAGTTAGAAACCCTAACTCAAGATTTCCACTATGAAATACTTGTGAAAAACCTTCACAAGTCAAATCATACACAAATGAAAATTGTGACTCCCACAACCCGGGATCACAACCAAACTCTCACAACCCGAGAGTGAATCACTTACAATATCAATGTAAAATGAAATGAAAGTTCTTACCACAAAATACATATGCCTTGAGTAAACTTACGATTTAGGGCAAAACGGATTTTGGGGAAGATGAAGAGGCACCAAACCCTAGCTCCAAGATGTAGATCAGCGATGGAGAGATATGAGGTTGTTGGTGACCTAGAATCAAGCACTTGGCTTGGAAGGCTCATAATCAATGAATCTCTCTTTTGAAATAAGAGTGAGGGAGAGATTCTTGAAAGGAAATGAATGAGCTTTAATGAGATTGAATGCTTTCTCTTTGATCTCTAAACTTCTCTTAATATCAGCCTTGAGTGCAATGAATGCAGCACTCCAAGTATATATAAGATAGAGGAAAGAGAGATTGAAAATCGTGGCATTAAATGCTCCAACGGCTCTATTCTGAACCAAACTAGTCGGTCAAAGAAGGTTGACTGACCGACTAGTTCACCAACTAGTCGGTCGGTCAAACAGCATGAACCGACTAAAGGTAGAATAGCCAAAAGAATAAGTTCAGACTGAAGGGAACTAGTCGGTCAAAGAAGAGTTGCTGACCGACTAGTTTCACAACTAGTCGGTCGGTGACTCAACTCAGACCGACTAAGAGATAAAACTAAAAGTCCGAGCACAAATTGATTTAGTCGGTCCAAGAACAAATGTTGACCGACTAGTTCATCAACTAGTCGGTCGCCAAATGAACATATACCGACTAACGATAAACAGTAACTTGGTATGTACATGGAAAGCTCAACTAGTCGGTCTAAGAAGCATCACTAACCGACTAGTTCACAAACTAGTCAGTCGGTGAGTCAATGTAGACCGACTAATTGTAAACAGTAAAGAGCTTAGAATTGAGAAGGCAAACTAGTCGGTCCAAGAAGCTTTGCCGACCGACTAGATCACCATCTAGTTGGTTGGTTCTTCTTCTTGAACCAACTAACATGCACAAGAAGTCACGAATCGAAGCGCGATGCTTCGGGAAAGTTCGTATGGACTTCTACTAAGATCCTAGCTCTAAGATAGGAGCGTTATGAAGATTAAAACGTAAGACCTACTCAAGGCTTAACATTCTACGGAATGAAGATAAAAGACAATAAATAAAACTTGACGAACCGTTTTCGAAAGCTTCGATCCGAATCTTCATGACTTCTAAAGTGGTCCATAAGCTTCAACGAAGCTTTAAGCATACAATCACGTGCTTTGAGAAGTCTCGAGACGTCGCTTAAGATGTTCAACGAAGCTTGGCGACGATCTCCATAACTGCGCTCACAAAGAGTTAGTTCACGATATATTTATGTTTGTTCATCATCCAAAACCAAATCCGGGGAGTCCAATATCTAACATTCTCCCCCTTTTTGGTGATGACAAACCAACATAAATAATAATAAAAAATAATGATTCAAATGTAATTTACTTACTCCCCCTGCATTGATGACACGTTAATTCCAAAATTATATATTAATCATAAGCATCAAGCAGACGAGTGAAGTATAAAATGAGAATCAATTATTGAAATATTGGATTCAAAATCCATTTATATATCTTAACTCCCCCTGAATCTAACACATCAAATTAGATTCTTGGAAAAATGCTTAAATTATCATTTAGCTCATCGTCATTATTATATCTCTCCCCCTTTGGCATAAGCAAAAAGAGTGGGAGGAGATCAACGACAACAACAATGACTTCAAATAAAAGCACGTGAGTCGTAGAATACGACCACGGTCCAAATGACACCAAAGGAAAACACGAATTAAATCAAAGTGTGTCAATGAGACCAAAGTCGAAAATCGATAAATAAAATCATCAAAACTCTAATTAATTTTACGAATTGAGTTATGGAATATACTCTCCAATATCAACATTCTTGGTTAATTTAGTGCATGGAAAACAATTCTATGTTTTCATAGAAATAATTTCTATTTAACCAAGTTATTATCGTCGAGCGACGAATTCAAAAATCAGAGACATATAAAATATAATGTGCACAACAGAATAAATGAGATGTCAACATCGATGTATATATATATATATGAACCATGAGTACATCAAAAATATACATCACCGACATACATAAAAGCGATCCAATGATCGGTGCACAAAATACATCATATATCACAGAAGACATCGGAGTATCACAAAACATACATATCCATCAAAATACATCAAAATATCCAAAATAGATAACCACCCACACTATCCTAACCCACACTCTCACTATAAGATCTATCATCCAAAGTGCATCGGGAGAGTCCTCAGAGAAGCTCAGGAGGTAGTGGGAGGATCTGCAGCAGGAGTGGTGGTCACCGGATCAGCTGAAGTGTCCACGGGAGCGACGGGAGCGGCCTCGGGAGCACCAGTCGTAGTATCCATCGCAGGAACGGTGGCAACAGGTGTGCTCTCGGGGTCACCGGCAGACGAAGCAGCAGCACCAGAAGTGTCCGCAGGGGCACGAGCAGCAACATGAACAAGCTCCTCAATCTCCTCCTCATCCAACTCCTCCTCGTCAGAGACTGACGGAGGGATCTCGATACCCAAACGAGAGGCGATACGAGCAAGTATCTCCTTATTACGAGCATAACGAGACTCCATACGTCTCACTGAACGTGCGAGCTCGTCAAGAGTGGTAGAGGGAGCAGGAGCAGCAGAGGCTGAAGCAGACGCTGAAGCAGACAGGGTCGTCCTCTGAACGTGACGGAGCGTCGTAAGAGACTTCTTGACGGCTGTCGCATTCAGAGGGGGACCGAGGGGACGCTCATCATCAGGAGGCAGAGTGACACGAAAATGACGGAATACGAGTGTCAAAAGGCATGGATATAGGATATGAGCAGACTTCGTGGACTTTCGGATACACTCGAAAGAATCCATCTTATCGAGTATGATCCGAGCCCAGTTAATCTCACTCCCCATGAAGATGGCATAAATGAGCTTCAGGAATGGCTGGGATGGCAAGGAAGATGAGCCGTACTTAGGAAGTAAGCATGACTTCAGAATCAGATTAAGGACCCAGCCATTAGGCTTGAAAGACTTTGAGGGCACGCCAATCATGGCAGGAGGAATCTCATGGAAAATCTCAGAAAGTATGACCTGATCAAGCTCAGAGATGTCATCGACAGAGATATCTGAAGGAAGGAGGCCAGACGAGGAGCAACCAATCAACTCTCCTAAGATTTCTGCCGTGAGGACAATCGGTGTCCCCAAGACAGTCATCTCAATAGAGTGGGTCTCGTCGTACTGACCCCGGACACGGTTGGCGTAAAAGAGTTTGACCAGACAGGGGTATGGGTGTGGATTCGCCTTAGGGTCATATCGAAGATAATCGATAAGACCAGAAGACGACAGAAGATCAGCGAGGCCTGGGAAGTCTGAAAACTGTACAAAATGCTCCAGAAGCAGCGGACAGTGTTCGATATTGTTGTAAGCCGCGAGACACATAGGGTCATCGTGACACAACGAAATATCGACACCACCAACCGGCATCGGAGCCTTTCCCTTAGGCTTACGTGTGGAAGTACGGGGTGGAGGAGTAGGATCCCTATGGGTAGCCTCGGTCTCAGGGATGTACTCGGTGTCGGAATCCGAAGCACCGGGAGTGGGTGTACGGAAAGAGGAGGGAGACACAGTTTGCTTCATAGGCTTGGGTTTTGGCTTGGGTTGAGACTGAGATTGGGCTCTAGGCTTGGCGGTCGTCGTCCTCTTCTTCTTGAGAGGAGGCGAAGACGACGAAGGTTGGGTAGTTTTCGATCGGCGTTTGGGTTGCGAGGGTTCCCTAGGGGGCGACTCTACGGTCATAGGGGATGGATGTGAGGGATCGATCGGAATACGTGTTCTTGCCATCAGCGAGACAAGACACGACGCAATCAAACGAGATAACCCTAAAGATCAACCCTAGCCGAACTAAAAAGAGATCAACCCTAACCCTAGGAGAGAAATCGATTGGAAATCGAGAAACCCTAACTCTAGAAGCTGGAGAGAGGGTATACCTAGGTCGGAAGGAGGAGGGGGTTGATCGGCGGCCGGAGTTGGTCGGAAAGATGACCAGAAACGACGACGGGAGAGGAGGAAGTCGAAAGGTCTCGGGGGGGTTTTGAGCTGAAGGGATTTCGATCGACTAGAATGAAAAAGAGTCGGTCGGGATGGAGTATAAGTCGATTGGAAGTCGAAAAGACAAGACAGTCCCCGTCGCAATTAGTCGGTCACAGTTCAAGCACTGACCGACTAGATGATGATCTAGTCGGTCGGTCAATGAGCTTGAACCGACTAGTTGCAAACAGTAACTGAAGCCAAATTTAGGGCTTGAGTTAGTCGGTCTGAGTTCATTCACTGACCGACTAGATGATGATCTAGTCGGCCGGTCAATGAACATGAACCGACTAACAGAGTTCAAAAATTTTAGAAATTGAAATTTTGAGTTCTCTCCTAATCGCACTTGGACGAAACATCAAAATACTCTCATTAATCATTATACTACCCCATTAAACATCGAAAATCTGAAATTTGACATTTACGAACAAATCGAGCGAAAATTCCGAAAATTCAACGAAAAAATCCAGAAAAATTCCAATAAATCTAGCATGTACAAATATAACGAAATTGAATAGCATGAAAGGTTATTGAATAAAAATGAATCCTAAATCTCGGATTCACCCATAATCCCCAATTCTCGACGCAACCGCACAAAGGAGTCTTCCTTTAGGGGTTTCGTGAAAATATCGGCGATTTGCTTCTGGGTTTCAACGTACACTAATATGATGTCCTTTTTAGCAACATGATCATCTAAGAAATGGTGTCGGACATCTATGTGTTTCGAACGGGAATGGTGTACCGGGTTCTTAGAGAGACATATTGCACTTTGGTTGTCCACCATGATAGGGCAAGTATCATAGTTTATACCAAAGTCTTTAAGAGTGTGTCTCATCCAAAGAACTTGAGCACACGCGACACCGGCGGCAATATATTCCGCCTCGGTGGTTGAAAGTGATACGGAATTCTGCTTCTTGGAAAACCAAGAGACAAGAGAATTTCCTATAAAATGGCAAGTGCCACTAGTACTTTTCCTGTCGGATTTGCATCCCGCATAATCTGCGTCACTATATGAGATTAACTCATACGTGCTAGATTTTGGATAAAGTAATCCAAAATCAAGTGTGTAACTTAAATAACAGAAAATACGTTTTACCGCTACTAAGTGTGACTCCTTAGGTTGAGACTGATAACGAGCACATACACATACGGCAAACATAATATCGGGCCTACTTGCGGTAAGATATAGTAAACTACCTATCATACCTCGATATAGACGAATGTCTACATCTTTTCCGCCCGCATCTTTATCAAGATGTGTAGTCGTGCTCATTGGAGTCTTTTTCCCGGAGGCATTCTCCATTCCAAATCGCTTTAGCAACTCCACCGTATACTTCGTTTGGTGGATGAAGATTGCATCGTTCATTTGGCGAATTTGGAGACCTAAGAAATATTTGAGCTCACCCATGTGGCTCATCTCAAATTGATCCTTCATCACATTAGAAAACTCTTCGCAAAGAGCAAAGTTAGTAGCACCGAAAATGATATCATCAACATAAATTTGAACTAAAATTATATCATTATTCGAATACTTAACAAATAATGTGGAATCAACTTCTCCCATTTTAAAACCTAAATCCAAAAGAAAATTCTTTAAACGGTCATACCAAGCTCGAGGAGCTTGTCTCAAACCGTAAAGTGCTTTCTTAAGTTTAAAAACATGATTTGGAAATTTTTCATTTATAAAACCCGGAGGTTGAGAAACATAAACTTCCTCAACAACATCTCCGTTTAAAAACGCACTTTTAACATCCATTTGAAATAATTTAAAATCCTTATGGCATGAAAAAGATAACAATAATCTAATTGATTCTAATCTAGCTACCGAAGCAAAGGATTCTTCGAAATTGATACCTTCCTCTTGCCGATAGCCTTGAGCTACTAACCGAGCTTTGTTCCAGACGATGACTTGGTTTTCGTCGGTCTTGTTCTTGAAGATCCACTTTGTCCCTATGACGGTGTAGTTCTTCGATGGCAATGGAACAAGCTCCCAAACCTCATTCCTCTCGAATTGAATGAGTTCCTCCTCCATGGCTAAGATCCAAGCACCATCTTCGCACGCTTCATTAACATTCTTTGGCTCAATCGAGGAGGCAAAGGCACAATGAGTGAAGTGGTTGACTTGAGATCTCGTCTTGACACTATCATGGATATTGCCAATGACTTGCTCATGAGGATGGTCACGTACGGTATGAAGCCGTTTGGGAATTTCCTGATCACTAGGAACATTCTCAATAACTTCATTAGTCGGGTTAGTATCAATAGAATCAATAGAATCATTAGAATTAGAATTACCAATTGAATCACATAAAACATCCATGGAGTCATCATCATTAGTAATTCTAGTTGGAACAAATCCTTCATTAAATGAAACATGAAGCGATTCCTCGATCATTGAGGTTCGTTTGTTGTATATCCGGTAGGCTTTGCTACGTGAGGAATATCCAACAAAAATCCTCTCATCAGATCTTGGATCGAATTTGTCCAAACTACCATACATGTTTTTAATAAAACATTTTGAACCAAAAACACGAAAATGTTTAACTTGAGGCAATCTACCAAACAACAATTCATAACAAGTTTGTTTAGTGCCGGGCCTCAAAAGTATCCTATTAAACACATAGCAAGCGGTGTGTACCGCTTCTGCCCAAAATTGATGGCCAAGTTGGCTATCATCAAGCATAGTGCGAGCACACTCCACTAGCGTCCTATTCTTTCTCTCAACTACACCATTTTGAGGAGGTGCACGAGGGAAAGAGAAGGTGTGTGTAATACCAACTTCATCACAAAATGTCTCAAAAGACTCATTCTCAAATTACCCTCCATGATCACTACGAATAGTGACAATGGTGGTTCCAATGAGATTTTGTACTTTCTTAACAAAAATTGTGAAGTTTTCAAAAGCATCATTTTTATTACATAATGAAAATACCCAAGTAAACCTAGAAAAGTCATCAACGATGACAAGTCCATATCGTGCATTTCCTAATGAAGCAACTCTAGTTGGCCCAAATAAATCTAGATGTAATAGCTCTAGTGGCCGCTTAGAAGAAATGCTTTTCTTAGGTTTAAAAGACGATTTTGGAAGTTTGCCTCGTTGACACGAGTCACAAAAGCTTTTCTTTTGAAAGACAAGCTTAGGGAAGCCTCTAATAGAATTTAACTTGGAAAGCTTAAATAGTGTTCCAAAGTTCACATGACCAAAACGTCGATGTCATAAGTGTTATTCACTTGTGTTGGCAATGAGACATTGTTCATGTGATCTCGGAAGATCTAGGATGTATATATCCTTACGGCATGTGCCGGAAAACAATAATTCATTATTATCTTTTCTTAAAATATGGCACATTCCTTTCGTAAAGCTAACTTTGTAACCTTTGTCACAAAGTTGGCTTATTAAAATAAGATTGTGGTTTAATCCTTTAACAAGGTAAACATCATTTATAAGAGGTTTAGAAGGATTACCCACTTTACCAACACCTATGATGGTTCCGCTCTCGTTGTGTCCAAAGACTACCCGGTTTCCATTTGTAATAGGCACCACTCCGGAAAGCAATTGAGCGTCACCCGTCATGTGTTTTGAACACCCGCTATCGAGTATCCAATTCCTCTTGGAGCTAAATTTAAATTTGTTGCTCCGTTTCTTTATCTTGAGTACCTAAAGATAGAAAATATCGTATCATGGTAACCAAGGTCATTGGGTCCAAAAGATTAGACCTTTGGAAGCCAAGTCCAATTGGACTTAGACTTCCCCACATAATTATCACTATGCACGACATTCGAAAAATAAGCATTCATGTAAACTTGTTTTTCATTCATGCTTGTGTCCTTTGGGCTCCAAATAGTGAAGATTTTGGGAGCCCTCATCCTATTGGGTGCATGCATGCGTTGTTGGTTTCTACGTGATGCATGTCGTGGATAGGCATAAGGAACATGATGGAATGGTGCATTATGAGAATTATTCATACGATGATGTGGGTGAACATATGCATGTGGGGGAACACGTGCGTGAGGATGTCTCACATGGTGTGCATATGTCCGTGGATGTGGTGCATAGAAATCATCATATGTGTGAGCATGTGGAGTAGGACATGTGTTCCTACGTGGCATGGTATTTGTGTACATATAAGCATGGCCCTTCTTTGGAGGTCCACCCAAAGTGGGTTTCTTTCCAAATGAAGGTGTGTACGAGGTGGAAGGACCATTGGTAGATGAACTACCAATAGAGTGTTTGCTACCACTCGTTGAGTCACCGGAAGTTGGCCTAACAAAAATAGTGGCCGATTTGGATGAACTTCCCATCGTATACCCCAAACCAATGTGGTGATTGGCCGGAAGTAAGTCACTTAGGATTTTATCCAAATGGTCCTTACCCTTATTGAATTTATTAATTCGGCCTAATGTGCATTCATATTTCTCGGTGAGAGAACGCATAGAAGCATCCAAAGTGGATACTTGCGATGTGAGCACATAAACACGAGATTTAAGATTCTCATTCTCAATACTCAAAGTCGAGTTTTGAGAAGTCAAATCCGCTATCTTGTGTTCTTCCGGTCCTCAATGCTAACATGTTCAAGTTGAGACTTGAGATTTACAATCTCATTCATCAACTCTTCAACAACGGTGTCGTTATTGGTGATGATAGTTTTAGGCGAGGTTTGGATGCTAGCTAAATCATCTTTTACTTTAGTATACCTATTTACTAATTTAGTGTATTTAGACCATAATTGCTCATTAGCATTTCTAAGGTCATCCATGGTTACCTCATCGCCTTCGTTGTCGCTATCATCGGAAGAGGAATCTTTATCTTGCTCTTCTCGAGCCATGAAGCACATGTGTGCTTGCTCCACTTGCTCTTCATCCGACTCTCCGCTTGAGGAATCCTCGGAGTCGGTGAATGTCCCGACAAGTCCCTTCTTGTACCCTTTCTTGTACTTCTTCGACTTGTCGAACTTCGGTGCCTTCCACTTCTCCTTGTGCTTGTTTTGAGGACAATCCGCTTTCATGTGTCCTGGCTTGTTGCATTTAAAACACAACGGAGAGGAGGCGTTAGAAGAATTAAACTTCGATTTGTTTTTGAAGTTACCTTTCCGGAAGAACCGGTTGAATTTCTTTGCCATGAGAGCCATGGACTCCAAGTCCAACTCGTCTTCCGAGTTTTCATCATCGGTCGATGTGGAAGTTGATCGAGCGGCCTTGAAAGCAATAGCCTTCTTCTTTGGCTCGTCTTGCTTTAGGTAGGACTTCATCTTTTCCTGCAACTTCAACTTGCTATCCTTGCATACCTCATAAGACATCAAGGTACCCATTAGTTGAACAACGGTATAAGTTTTCATGTCATTACCTTCCTCGATGGCGAAGGTACGTTTCTCCCAACTAGAAGGAAGTCCATCGATGATCTTTGAGACTTTCTCCTTTTGGGTGTAGGTCTTATCGAGAGCCTCCAACTCGTTTGTGATGTCGACGAAGCGAGCATAGTACTCCTTCATCTTCTCACCCTGTAGCATATGAAGTAACTCGTAATCTTTATTAACTACTATGAGTTTGGAGTCTCTTACCCTACTAGTCCCTTCATGCAATATGAGGAGGGAGTTCCATATTTGATATGCACTCTTACATGTGCATATCTTGTTGAAGTCCTCGGGCTCCAATGCACATTTCAAGGCGTTCATTGCCTTGGCATTGCTTACCTCCACGGCGATCTCCGAGGGAGTCCACTTCTCGAAATCTTCTTCGGCGGGCTCGACATACTCCTTCATTGTGGCCCTCCATAATGAAGCACTCCGGAGGAAAGTTTCCATCCGGTATTTCCAGTACCCGTAGTTGGTACCGTTGAAGAAGGGAGGCCTCGTTGAGGAGTGTCCTTCCATCACCGAAGACGCTCCTTCATGATTCTTGAAGGTGCTATAGTCGGAAGGTGGACGAACGGTCTTGTTGTCATTGGTAGACATAGCTATAGACTTGGCTCTGATACCAAATGTAATGCCCTGCTAAGCTACTGCACAAGTACTAGAGGGGGGGTGAATAGTACTTTAAAATAATTAAGAGGCTAATTCCTAATTACCTTGCAAACTCTACCAAACAATGCGGAAATGCGGAAATGTAAATGTTAGACAACAAAGAAACAATCGCAAACAAACGATATTAATGGGTTCGGATCCACCCAAGTCTCCCCGACTTGTTCCCAGTGATCCTACGTCCCAACCACCCAGATCCCCTCCGAATACTTGCGTTAGAAACCCTAACTCAAGATTTCCACTATGAAATACTTGTGAAAAACCTTCACAAGTCAAATCATACACAAATGAAAATTGTGACTCCCACAACCCGGGATCACAACCAAACTCTCACAACCCGAGAGTGAATCACTTACAATATCAATGTAAAATGAAATGAAAGTTCTTACCACAAAATACCTATGCCTTGAGTAAACTTACGATTTAGGGCAAAACGGATTTTGGGGAAGATGAAGAGGCACTAAACCCTAGCTCCAAGATGTAGATCAGCGATGGAGAGCTATGAGGTTGTTGGTGACCTAGAATCAAGCACTTGGCTTGGAAGGCTCACAATCAATGAATCTCTCTTTTGAAATAAGAGTGAGGGAGAGATTCTTGAAAGGAAATGAATGAGCTTTAATGAGATTGAATGCTTTCTCTTTGATCTCTAAACTTCTCTTAATATCAGCCTTGAGTGCAATGAATGCAGCACTCCAAGTATATATAGGATAGAGGAAAGAGAGAGTGAAAATCGTGGCATTAAATGCTCCAACGGCTCTATTCTGAACCAAACTAGTCGGTCAAAGAAGGTTGAATGACCGACTAGTTCACCAACTAGTCGGTCGGTCAAACAGCATGAACCGACTAAAGGTAGAACAGCCAACAGAATAAGTTCAGACTGAAGGGAACTAGTTGGTCAAAGAAGAGTTGCTGACCGACTAGTTTCACAACTAGTCGGTCGGTGACTCAACTCAGACCGACTAAGAGATAAAACTAATAGTCTGAGCACAAATTGATTTAGTCGGTCCAAGAACAAATGTTGACCGACTAGTCGGTCGCCAAATGAACATATACCGACTAACCAGGGGCGGAGCTACATAGAGTCAAGGGGGGCAGCTGCCACCCCTCAAATTCCAAAAATTTATCTGCCCACTCCCCGCCCCCCTCAAATTCCAAAAATTTATCTGCCTCCACCCCTCAAGTGCAGCCCACCAAAGTCCAAGGCCCAGCCCAATGATTCCCCACAAAAAATTTAATAAAACCGCAAAAAACCCTGTCGTTTCTTCGTTTCTTCACGCGGCGCCTGATGCACAGTGACGCCCCCTTCGTTTCTTCATTTCTTCATGCCTGACATTGCGTCGTCGTCGATTGATGGAGAATCTTTAGAGCTCGCCTCGAAGTGAAGCACAAGGAGAACGGTTGAGCCGCGTATCATTGAGGTAGCATACTGGCCCGTATCATTGAGTTCATTCTTATTTGTGATTATGTGAAGCACAAATAAAATTCAGTTCATTCTTCAACTTCAACCACTATCAATTTTCGAGGTTTTTAGTAGGTTTTAAATGGGAGTTATCAAGAGGTAAGTGTGTTACAAATTCCTTGCAGAAATTTACTCTTTCTGTGTGTTATATTGTGAATCTGTGATTTGATTTTCTTTAAAAAAATGGTCTGTCTGTTTATAATTTATTGAAGTAATGAACAATCCAAGTAGAATCAAGTAAAATTCAAGAGTTGTATTTGGGCCAAATGATCACAGGTATGTACTTATGTTTGTCATTGATTGGATATGCTTCTGGACTTTTAGAATAAATAGTAGCAAACGAAAATGAATTAATTTTGATAATCACTTTGTTTTAGGTTCTAGATCTATGGTATTTTTATTAAGATAATTGTACCCCAAACCTTTGAAGCACAAGTGTTTCTTTGGAAACTAGCCTGGCATTCTATTCTCTCTTTGCTTAATAATTGTAATTCAACTGCCAGTCTTATGAACTAAAATGGATTTCATAATTCGCAAGCAATTTGGGTCATTTATCTTCATTGCCGATTATCAGTTGGTGTTATCGAGTTCAGTGATATTGTCTCAGTCACACTTGTTTATGGTATTTATGTGATATCGAGTTCAGTGGTATTTATATGAGGTTAAATACTTTGCCCCCCTTCACTGAATTCCTGGCTCCGCCACTATGACTAACGATAAACAGTAACTTGGCATGTACAGGGAAAGCTCAACTAGTCGGTCTAAGAAGCATCACTGACCGACTAGTTCATAAACTAGTCGGTCGGTGAGTCAACGTAGACCGACTAACTGTAAACAGTAAAGAGCTTAGAATTGAGAAGGCAAACTAGTCGGTCCAAGAAGCTTTGCCGACCGACTAGATCACCATCTAGTCGGTTGGTTCTTCTTCTTGAACCAACTAACATGCACAAGAAGTCGCGAATCGAAGCGTGATGCTTCGGGAAAGTTCGTATGGACTTCTACTAAGATCCTAGCTCTAAGATAGGAGCGTTATGAAGATTAAAACGTAAGACCTACTCAAGGCTTAACATTCTACGGAACGAAGCTAAAAGACAATAAATAAAACTTGACGAACCGTCTTTGAAAGCTTTGATCCGAATCTTCATGAATTCTAAAGTGGTCCATAAGCTTCAACGAAGCTTTAGGCATACGATCACGTGCTTTGAGAAGTCTCGAGACGTCGCTTAAGATGTTCAACGAAGCTTGGCGACGATATCCATAACTGCGCTCACAAAGAGTTAGTTCACGATATATTTATGTTTGTTCATCATCCAAAACCAAATCCGGGGAGTCCAATATCCAACACTCCTCTCTCCTCGCAGGCCACTGTGATGGCGGTCGAGGCGCAACGTCGGGCGGCCCAGGCGAAGGACCTCGAGGAGTCCTCAGCTTGGGAGCGTTCGAGGGCCGGGGCGGCTGAGGTGGCGGCTCAAGAGGCTCGCATGGAGGCTCGGCAGCTCTGACACCGGGTGGATGAGCTTGCTTCCCAGGTGCTGGACCTCCAGGGGGAACTGGCCGATGTTCAGAGGTCGGCCAGAGAGGCTGAAGAGGCGTTTCGCCAGGAGAGGGGCGATCTCCAAAGTGAGCTGGCAGACCTGCGTCAGATGACCCGGTTCGTCGAGGAGGTGGAGAGGGGTATCGACAGGGTCCTGGGGGCCAGGATCATAGAGGTCCTTAGGGAGGCCTTCAGCTCCTATGAGGACCTCCTGGCTCCTCGGATTATTGACGTTGTCTGAAACTCCTTCCGGCGGTTTGTGGAGCACGCCCGGCAGCCTCTCCCACCCACAGATCCCCCGTGCTCCGAGCAGGGCGAGGTGCCAGAGGACGCTTCCTCCCATGCCCCGGGGCCTTAGGCTTCTCCCTTTTGTTCCCCCCTTTTTGGCTTGTAACTTTAAACAATTTATTTGTAAAGCTTCTTTGTCGGCCCACATACTTGTCGTCATTTTTCTTGTCGTCGGGGTTTTCTGCTTTGCAGAGGGTGGGGGCCCTCGGTCTTTTTGATCTTTTGTTGTGTTTGACCCGGAAATAGATTTCTATGATTTACCGGCACCCCTTACTCACTCGCAGAGAGTGTGAAGGATCTTCGAGATTCTGGTCCTGTTGGCCCCAGCCTTGGAGGTGCTCTCGGCCGACCCGCTGTGGCTTTTCCCTCGCTCGCGTTAGTTGGGTCGTTCGGGTAATCTCCTTGCATACTGCGGGATTTCCCTTGGTCTCGTTGCCAGTCGGGGAGGGGGCTTGGCCTGAGGGAGGAATCGCCTCCGGTCCCTCGACCCACGGGATCCTTCGGGTCGCGAGGGATGTCGTTCCCCGGCTTATACCCCTCTGGCGTTCAGTCCCACTGGGAGAGTTGGTTCCAGCCTTTTGGTCGGTCGGATCGGTTGGTCTGCGAGGGGGGCTACCCCTCGGCTCACAGCCAATCGATGTCCCCGTCTGCTGGGGGAGTTACCCCCAGCCTTACGAACGGGCTCGGCGATCGACCTGCTGGGGGAGTTGCTCCCAGCCTTATGGTCGGATCGGATCGGTTGGTCGACGAGGGGAGCTACCCCTCAGCTTATAACCAATCGATTTCCCCGTCTACTGGGGGAGTTGCCCCCAGCCTTACGAACGGGCTCGGCGATCAACCGGCTGGGGGAGTTGCTCCCAGCCTTATGGTTGGATCGGATTGGTTGGTCGGCGAGGGGAGCTACCCCTCGGCTTATAACCAATCGATGTCCCCGTCTGCTGGGAGAGTTGCCCCCAGCCTTACGAACGGGCTCGACGATCGACCTGCTGGGGGAGTTGCTCCCAGCCTTATGGTCGGATCGGATCAGTTGGTCGGCGAGGGGAGCTACCCCTCAGCTTATAACCAATTGATGTCCCCGTTTGCTGGGGGAGTTGCCCCCAGCCTTACGAACGGGCTCGGCGATCGACCTGCTGGGGGAGTTGCTCCTAGCCTTATGGTCGGATCGGATCGGTTAGTCGACGAGGGGAGCTACCCCTCGGCTTATAACCAATCGATGTCCCCGTCTGCTGGGGGAGTTGCCCCCAGCCTTACGAACGGGCTCGGTGATCGACCTGCTGGGGGAGTTTCCCCCAACCTCACGGTCGAATTGGATCGGTTGATCCTCCCTGGGAAGTGGCTTCCTGCCTGTTATGCAATCGATCATCTTAGCCAGCCAAAGTGAAAGACAAAGAGTTGTACTAACATGGTTCTTTCCATTCCTTGAACCCCAACGTACATTTGGAGGAAAAAAAATAGAAAACAGAGATGGCGATGGCAAGCTAGCCTTGCCCAGGCGAGGTGGCGACTGGTGATCCCGTCGGCTCACTCGATGATGCGTAGGGCCGTCTGGACCACATTCACCTTCTTTCCCTTATCTGCTTGCTTGGATGTTCCTTCCCTGTGGGTGGGGGCCTAGTCGTCGACGAAGTTCTTGAAATGCCCCAGGGTGACCAGCTTCTCTATATCCTTCTTCAAGTGCCAGTAATCGTCAGTGTCATGGCCGTTGTCCTTGTGGTACTTGTAGTACTTCTCCTCATCCTTTTCGCCCCTCTTCATCCTACGAGGCGGCCTGCTAAAGCGGCCTTCTTTCTGGGCGTGTGTGAGGACAGCCTCTGGAGTGGCGTCCAGCCTGGGGGTCGTGGCTCCCCCCTGCGATGCTTCCCTTTGGCTTTCTTCTCCTGACGATGCTCGTCGGGGCCTCGGCGCTCACTCTCGTCGCGCTTGGATCCGGCGTCCTCCGTCGTCTACTGCCAGTGCCTCCTCTGTTAGCATGTAGCGTTCCGCCCGGGCTATGACGCCGGCGAGGTCTTTCGGAGGATCATTGTGCAGCGATTTCCTCTGGCCCCTGTGGCGGAACCCCGTCTTCATGGCCGTCTTGACGACCAACTCGGGACAACTTTCTACATTCAGTCGCTCTGCGTTGAATTGGCGCATGTAGCTCCACAGGGGTTCGCCGGGACCTTGCACCACATTAAACAGGAGCTCCGAGTCCGGCTTTACCTGACGTCCGGCCACAAATTGTTTGCAAAACTGCTGGGAGAGGTCCTCAAAGCTGTCAATGGACCTGTTGGGAAGACCATGGTACCAGCTCCTGGCCTCCATCCGGAGGGTGGAATAAAAGCCTTTGCAGAGCACGGTGTCGTCAGCCCCTTGGAACGCCATGACCCCTTCAGAGTCCATCACGTGGTCCGCTGGGTCGCCCGTGCTGTCGTACTTCTCCAGCGGAGACACCTTGAACCTGGAGGGTACCCGTGCCTCCGTTATCCTTCGGGACAATGGACAGCGATCTCGACCAGCTCCCCCGGGATTACCTCAGTACATGTGCCGTTGCCGGGTGGCCGAGGTGAGATAGCGCGGTCACCCCGGGAGTTCGCCCAAGCTCGTACCAAACTGGGGGTTGGGGTTGATCGACGGGCACTCTTCCTCTCCTCTCGGCCTTCTCGTCTCTCTTGCCTTGCGTGACGTGGATTTTCGCTCCGTTGGTGTCGGTCCCCCTCGGATCGGTGGCTCGCCGGTCGCTGGTTTGTAGAGCTCGGTCTCCGAGACAAAGCTGTAACTGATCCGCCTCCGGTCCGCTCGTGTCCCGTCCCGCATCCTTCATGGAGCGAGGTGGGAGTGAGGGATTTCTCCGGGATGAAGCCCGACATAGTGAACCGCCGCTCCGAGTTGGTTGCTCCGTCACCGTGGTCAGTGACCACGGCGGACCGTACCAGCGGGCGGTCCGTTTCCCCTTGGTGGGCCCCTGCCGTCCCCTCTCACCAGGCGACCGGGTTGTCGACGAGCTACTGAATCATGTCAACTAAAGTCTGGAGGTTGGCGTTGGTTTCCTGGGCGAAGAGGCGAAGCTGCTCCTGGGTTACCGATCGGGAGTTGCCGGTCCCCTCGGTAGTATGGCTGTGCTGGTTCTCGAGAGGGACGTAGTCACCCTCTTCTTGGATGGGGGGCATGCGCCCCGAGCAAGTGCAGAGCGGTTCCATTCCGGTGGTTTGACGTGGGCTTGTTCATTTCCCACAGACGGTGCCAGATGTTTACGGGAGTTTTCTCACCACTGACTCGTTGACCGACAACTAAGCAGTCAACGTGGTCAAGGGACCGGTTTGAGATCCCTCGGTCACGCCGTGCTCACGTGAACACAGCGTGGGATGGAGATGGAGACGAAGACGAGCGGGAGCCTCAAGCGGAGCGTCGGTTCTCGGTCGGTGCAGGGCAGAGGGATGGCCTCGGCTTCGCGGGATGTGCCCAGCTTTGGTGGGACGAGCGTCGAGGGGTAGCCTCGGTGCCCCGGCTATCGCTTGGTCTTCGGTTGGTGACGGTGCATGCTTGTAGTGGGCGGGATCGTCTTGCGCTGAGGAGCAGCCTCGGCGCCTAGTTCGGTTCCTTCCTGGACAGACAAGAAAACTCATCAGGGGGGCCTGACCTTGGTTCCAGCCAAGTCCCCTCCGATGCTAAAGTCAGATCAAGGTCTGATGAGTGCTCGGCGGGGTAGGTACGACTTGAGAGGAGATCGATACGCTGACCCTCAATCCGAACAAAGGAAGGGAAATTATGGAGCACGCAAGGTCGTTGATGGTGTACCTCAGATTTTGCTACCTGAGATTTGATCCCTCTCCCCGTTGCCCAAGCTCTCCTTTTATTGGGTTTGGCCCACGATTGCCCCGGATCCACACCCCTCGTCCGCCTCTCCTCACACCCACACGATCCGCCTTCTTCAAGGCGTCTGCGCGTCGTGGGGGGCGGTCGATTAGTGGGCTCCTTAATGGTCATTAAGGTCTCACGCTTTCAGGGGACGGTTGTCTTCACGAGCTGATCGTGCGTTCTATGGGCTGGGGCCAGCCTGACTTCAAGTTCTTCCGCGGGCCTCGTCATGTGGGCCTACTCCCCTACGTGGGCTTCCCGTCCTTGGCTTGGGCTTGGGTCTCTTGCTCTTGGGCTTCTCCAAAATAGTCGTATCAGGAAGAGTTCTCACTTGTGGAGGCTAAGGAAGAGAGCAGTCTAGAAGTGGATTGTTGAAGTGGTATAATATTCAGTGCCTTTGGCTATGGCGAACCCCAAGGGAGCAAGACAAATAAGGTGGATGCAAGTAGAAGACATTGCATACTATGGTGAGGGAGGAACATTGCTTCAGCAGGATATATAGTATGTGTATTTTCAATAAGGTAGATCATAGGGTTGCGATAAATAGCCTTAAAGTCTGCCTTACAGGTGCCATATCCTTATCTTATTTTAATATTGAGTACTGCTATTGTGAATATTCTTTTTGATTTTATGAATTACAATAAAATTAAACATGAAAACACACACCTCGGGGGGAATATGGTGTAGGCATAAATTAGAAGTTTAAGCGCAGAATAACAATTCCAAATCACTGAGTAATGCAATCAATGATTTTTCAACGGAGTGGCTCCTCGCCTCTGCTCTAACCCCAAACCTTTGAGGCTTTCACTCTCTTTTATAACTAAAAAGAGAAAAAAACAAACCGATCACACTTCCGGGTAGTGATCACACCGTACAAGTTATCGTTCAAAAATTTTAAGCACAAAGATAGATTTTAAGTAAGGCTATTCACAAATTTTATCAAACACTAAAATAAAAACAGAAAGAAGTTATTGTGGTGTAGATCGTCCCTCAACAAACTTGTAGGCACAAACCGTGCTTGATTCTGACGTATGTAGAGAAAGTTGTCGCCTTTTCAGCTTCACGTCTGCGAATCTTCCTTCTTCTTCTTTGCGCACTTGAGGCTTGGAGTATAGTGATTGAAGGCCAGCTAGCAAGGATGAAGAACTTTGGAAATTTTGGCTAGATGCTTCAATAAATTTTTTTCTCCAAGGGATGTCTCTCTCTTTTATAGGGGATGATGAGTTTTCTTCAAATTGGAACTCTTGATCTTCTAATCTTCCTTCAAATATTTAATCCAATTTTCATCAATTTGATTGTCACGCCCCACTTACCATTATACTTGGGAGCGAGGATGCGAGCGGGTCCGCATGGGCTGAAGCGGTGAAGCTCAAGCCCAATAAGCGTCTGTGATTAAACCAATTGCAGGAACTTGCATGCATTCAGAAGCAACATAAATAACTTTAACTTTGAGCCAACTTCCAGTGATAAGTACACAAAAGTAATACGGCCTAAAACATGGCCAACAACAGAGTTCTACAACGAAATAGGTACACACCCAACAGAAAGCAGTAAATAAGAATCCTATGCAGTAGCTGATAATGTCCAGCAAACGAGTCCTCCGCGGGGAGAACTCCTGAGTCAGCATACTCCTGGTCCTGAGGGTCAGTCTCCTCAAACGTCTTGTCCTCCAAGTACACTGTCTCGTGACCTGACATACATTTCAAATAACATGGAAATGTATGTCAGCAAGGGTTCTTGGCAAGCAAAAAGTGTAAGCGAGACACTTGACAAGGTTTTCAAAATATTTTGCATGGCAGTTAAAGCATTTAAGAATGAAAGAACAATTAACATTCCTAAGCAATATGAACAGAGATGACATCAACATGGCAGTTCTAAGATAAGTAAAAGCAATAACAATTTACATGTTAGACATTTTAAGATGACAGTTATTCAAGCTATTCTTGAGTGTTTCTAACAAGTGACTAAGGCCCACGTCGTTAGGCAGATAGCAAGCGAATCGGCCTTCTCGTGCCCGCGAATGTGACCCGTTTACTTCTGGCTAGTGCCCGTGAGCCTAACCCCACCCACATGTACTTTCTGGACCACGAGCCAGAATCAGCCAAACCGGCCCACAAGGTGATTCATTAGCCAAATCGGCCTGCAAGTTAGCCAAACCGGCCCGCAAGATTGTCATGATGTTCAAGTAGTTCAAGATATCCAAGTATGTCCAGAATTGTTTGCAGTTTACAAAACGTTATCAGTTAACTTAATGAAATGTCTACACACACGCACACGGGTTTTTATCTGGCAATTCAATAAGAGTTTCAATAAGAGTATATATGTGGAGTTTTGGTGTCATTGTGCCACATGGCATTTTTCGTGTACAAGATGTCACGGTTAAATCATCCAAAACTAGCTATGTGCAAAAGGGAATAAAAGACCAACATTTAAAACCTGTATTAAAATGCACACTTGCCTGATTTCGACGATTTTGGTGTCGATGAGTTCGTATGAGAGGCGCGGACATTTTCTGCGTCATTAGATTTTCAATATTAGGTTAAAATTCTTAATCAATTAAAATATTAATAGATTTTACATATACTATTACTGAGTTATAATACTAACAGTATATATATACTAATTTACTGTTAATAGAATATATATATACTAACATTTATTAAACTGTTATTTGAAACTTATCTATGGGGTAAGTATAAATAACGAACCGATAAAATTATATACACTTTACAAATATTAAGTTATAGTTCCTATTAATTCATATATGTACCGATTATATATATAAGTACTAACATCTAAAATTATTATACCGACACACACACACACACAGATATATACTAGTCATAACCCGTGCCCGCGTGCACGGATCATTTAAGATTTTCGCTGCGGAACAATAAATTGGCGTAAAAATATTTAGTGGCATGTGCACATTCGACGCGGGTGTCTTCGGCGTGGAACAACAAATTCAGCGCATGCGCCGTTGGCGTGGAACAACAAATTCGGCATCTAACAACCAATTTGGCGCCAGCGCCTTCGGCGCGGAACAACAAATTAGCGTAAAAAAATTTCGCGGGCGCCTTCGACGCGGGCACGGAACAACAAACATCAGGGTATTTTACACTAATTTGTTGTTTTGCAAAATTGTTTTACGTTAAATTTTTTAATTTCTTTAATTTATTAGATCATGATTCTACCCAATCTTTCCCAAGGCACTTTTAATTTCAAAGTTTAGGTTCCCAAGGCACTTTTCCCCCCAAATTTAATCTCCACAATCTTTCTCAAGGCACTTCTAATTTCAATGTTTAGGTTCCCAAAGCACTTTTCCCTCAAATTTAATCTCCACAAGCTTTCGCAAGACACTTCTAATTTCAAATTTTTGGTTACCAAGACACTTTTTCCATCAAAATTTTCACAAAATCCAATCGCAACCATTGATTTACCAAGATCAAATCTCAGTCACTCTTTATCTTCTCCTAGTCAGACTTAGAATTCAAAAAACGTTATCAAGTGTATAATAGACTAGTCATAACCCGTTCCCGCGGGCACGGTTCATTTAAGATTTTCCTCGTGAAATCTTTGTTCACCAAAAAATTATTTCTACAGCCAAACTTTAAAATAACAACAAATTAGTGTAAAAATATTTAGCGGCACGGGCGCCTTCAGTGTGGAACAACAAATTCGACACATGCCCATTCGACACTAAACAACAAATTCGGTGCGGGTAACTTCGGCGCGAACAACAAATTCGGCGTATAACACCAATCTCGGCGCGACCGCCTTCGGCGTGGAACAATAAATTTGGCGTGGGCACCTTCGGTGCAAAACTACAAATTAGGCGTACAATAAAAATTTCGACGCGGGCGCCTTTGGCGTGGAACATCAAATTAGCGTAAAAAAATTTTGCGCGGTCTCCTTCGATGCTTAGCGTAAAAAAATTAGCGGGAGCCTTCGGCGCCGAATTTAAGATTTTCCCTCGCGAAATTATTGTACTTCAAAAAAACTATTTCTACAGCCAAAATTTAAAAGAACATAAAAATGTTTAGCGGCACAGGCGTCTTCAGCATGGGCGCCTTCGTTGCGGAACAACAAATTCGACGCGGAACAATAAATTCGGCGTACAACAACAATTTCGTCGCAAGCACGGTTCATTTAACATTTCCCCCCGCAAAATCTTTATTTAGCGCCACGGGCACCTTCGGCGCGGAACAACAAATTCGGTCCTGGCGTCATCGGTGCGGAAAAACAAATTAGCGTAAAAAACTTGTGCCCGCGGGCACGTTTCATTTAAGATTTTCCCCCGCGAAATCTTTGTTTCCCAAAAAATTATTAAAATTTAAAAGAACAACAAATTAGCGTTAAAATATTTAGTGGCACGGACACCTTCGGTGCGGAACAACAAATTCGACGCGGGTGCCTTCGTCGCGAAACAATAAATTAGCGTTAAAAAAATTTGCGGGCGCCTTCGACGGCGCATGCCCGGGTTTAGAGTTATTCCCGCGGAATAATAGATTCGGCGCCAAAAAAATAAACCAACAAATTAGATTCTGTGGAATTTGAATAATAAATTCCGTGGAAATAAACCTACATGTTTTGGGAGCAAAAAAAATTAGATTCTGTGGAATTTGAAAAATAAATTACGTTTACCATTTTACACCAAAAAAAGGAACATGTTTATGTCAATTTAATTTATTTTTGCTAACCAAAGTGCATTTAAATTTTGGGAAGAGAGAGAGAGAGAGAGAGAGAGAGAGATGGTGCGATTTTCAAAAGTTTTGGGTTTCCCAACAAATTTCTCTCCAAAAGTTATAATTACATCCCCTCAAAATCTTGACCCTTACGTTTTTCCGTACAAATTTCAAAATATTGAGTTTTCCAACCAAATTGATTCCCCTCAAAACTTTCTCAAAACTCATCTCAACCTTTCATTCTTCAAGAACAAATCATAGCCACTCTTTATCTTGTCCTAGTCCGCCCTAGAATTCATATATATATATATATATATATATATATATATATATATATATATATATATATATATATATATATATATATATATATATATATATATATATATATATATAAAATATCATTAACTAAAATTATACATATATATGCCATTAATACTAACTACAACTACGTACTGATTTACTACTAACATACTGACGTACTAATACTTCATGCAGCTTATATGTGTTTATTAAAGTAACAACTAACATTAGGTTTAGAAAACTACGTATTGATTATTAAGGCTTACTTGCTTTCGAGGTTGCGCGAGATGTAGGTGGCGGAAGTGAACCTTGGGTGGAGGTAGCGGAGGTGAAGGCGGTGCGGTGAGTGTCGACGCAGGCTGCCATTGAAGGTGGGTGTCGGAGTGCTACTACGTCAACTGGGAGGACGACCTCGCGGGTTCGGTGCGAAGGTGCTGGTTGTTGGATATGGATGACGTTTGTACACCCTTGTAGGGGATGTACGAGGGAATACGGACCTTGAACGTCGCGTACACGAAGTCGTGTGCAAAGGGAATCTGTTCCCTTGCGGAGAGGATCTCTAGATTAGTGGGAAAGTCACATTATATGTGCATAAGTGCATGCGACATATGGCTAATAAAGGGGGAATATCTTAAGCTTATGTTGTACCATGCATATGGTACAACTTAAGCTTATAATATGCCATGTATGATGGTACACTTTAGTTAAATTGTTCCAAAGGAACAATTACTCCTAAAATAACTACCTTGGGGGCTATAAATAAGACCCAAGGCTTAGCCATTTACTTACACTTTTGCATGGTATTCTTGCCTTGCATTTCATTCTAGCGGAGCTCTGCCGAAATCCTTCCTCTCTCTTTATCCAAGTTCTTAATCTAAAAGTGGAGATTTAGATTGTGGATTTAGTAGCCTTACTCCGTTCGTGAGAAGACTCGATCCGTCGTGGCGAATCCGAAGGCGAAGTTCCGAGACTACCGTGTCGCATACGCAAGCGTAAGTCTCAACTTCATTTATCGATCCTAACGCTGTTTTGACAGGTTCCTACATTGGTATCAGAGCCATACGGGTTCGCCCCGGTCAAAACCACCGCCACGTCAAACCGATGAACGAGGCGTTGTCTTTTTCACGAATGGGTATCCTACCATTACGGATATGGTAGGAACGCTTCGTGACGGAGAGAACGCAGCGGTTGTTCTTTTCACGTTAGGGTCTCCTATCATTACGGATATGGTAGGAACTCTCCGTGACGGGAAGAACCGACCGTTCATATCATCAAGCTCGCTCTCTTCATGGATGCTGAGTCTCCATTCATAAGGAATGTGAACTCTCTTCATGTGGAGCGCGTAGTTTACGAATTTTAAAAGTGTGTTATTTTTCATTTTTGGCACACGACCATTAGAGAATAACTACTTTCTCGACGAACGAGTGCTTCATCGACGAACGGGTGCTTCATCGAGGAAGATGATGGTAGTTATCTACATCGGAGAAGATGACTTTTGGTGCATGATCACCATGGACAAATGGGCTATGAAGGCAACGCACCCCCCTTCCCATGCGGAGGGGCTTGGCTACGGCCAATAACCACCACGGCCACCCCTCCGGCGGGGTGTGCGGCAACCCCATTCAAAGGGGGTGGCCGGCCATGGCCATATGGGCCATGGCCGGCCAATGCCAAAATGGCCTTGGCCATGACCGGCCATGGCCAGGCCGGTAGTGGCCGGCCACGGCCACGGCCAGGGGGCCCTGGCCATGGCCAAGGCCAGGCCTGGCTGAGGCCAGGCCAGGGCCAGGGGGCCCTGGCTGGCCTCGGCCAAGGCCAGGGCCCGGCCTGGCTGGCCTGGCCGACCCTGGCAGGAGCCAGGGCCGGCCCTGGCCAGTCTCGGCCAGGGTAGAGGCCCTGGCCGAGCGGCCAGTGGCCTCTGGCCGGCTCTGGCCGGCCTCGGCCAGGGCAGAGGCCCTGGCCGAGGGGCCAGGACCCCTGGCCGGCCAGGGCAGAGGCCCTTGGCCGGCCCTTGGCTAGCCTCGGCCAGGGCAGGGGCCCTGGCCGGGAGTGATATAGACCAATTTTTGGTCGACCAATTTGGGTGTTTTGGTCGAACAATCTGGCAAAAGGTCTTGGTCGATCACGAACTTGCCGACTAGCCCATACGGGGTGTCAAAAGGCCTTAGTCAAACACGAATGTGCCGACTAGCCCATACGGGGCTAACGACAGTCGTCTGCTCTTATTTTATAAAGTTTTTTTTCTTGGGCTCTACTCCTTGAAGATTAGCCGTAGTGCTCTACTTCATGCGAGATTAGCCATGTCATTGTGCTCTACTCTACGGAGATTAGCCAATGTACTTATGACATTGTGCTCTACTCTACGGAGATTAGCCAATGTATTTCAAATTTTTTGAAAAAGATGTTTTCAAATAGGTTATGTCCCGTCCTTAATCGGGATAGCGCAATTTAGAATTCCAAGTCCTACCACGATCCGGCCATGGTTATCTAACCCATGGGTGTGTAGAACAGGTCTCGTGGCTTGGCAATTGTTGCGCTAAAATTCTTTGCGCAAACTCTCACCTATTCCATTTTGAAAGATATATTTTTCAAAAGTATTTTTCCGCTGCTGGTACCATACGGGTATCATTTCTGATTTCTTTTTACATGAGATAAGTAAGAGGGATACTTTGAAAGTTACTTCTAGATGGTAGTTGGGAACATAGTGAACTTCTCGATTCTAGAGTAACATTTCAGCTTATCCAAGGAACTTATCAAGTGTTTAAAGAATCGAAACTTTATGCATAGAATTTTGATCGTGTTTTTCATTTTCTTTGCAGTTTTTTGATTCGAATATGTCTACCGCTTCTAAGAACATTGTCACCGAGCTTAACAAAGGTGAGAAGCTCAACGGCGACAATTATAAACTTTGGTCAATAAAAATCCAATATGTTTTGGAGGAGCAAGATGTGCTTGAAACACTCCAAAACGTAATGGAAGAACCTGAGTTGGGCAATACGGCCCAACACAAGAGGGACCGAGAAGCTTATGAGACTTGGACTCGAAAGAACAAAATAGCACGTATTACGTTATTGTCCGCAATGTACAATGACATAATGCGTCTTTTTCGGGAATTCGACCTAGCCAAAGACATATGGTCTGGGCTAGAAATAAAGTTTGGTGGAACTTCGGTCACCAAACTCCGCTCCTTAAATATTCAATTTGATTCGTACAAAATGCGGCGAGATCAATCTATGAAAAAGCATCTCCGCCACATGGCGAATCTCATAGCTGAATTGAAGGATGCGGGTCTTACGCTGTCTGACGAACAGCAGATCCAAGCAGTCATTCGTTCACTCCCAGATAGCTGGGATAACATGAAAATGCACCTCACTCATAATGAGTGCATTAAAAATTTAAGCGATGTATCCAAACACCTCGAACTCGAGGAAGAGCGGATTCAAGCCGCAAAACCTAGTGCCGAAGTGCACATGGCCGCTAGTTCCTCACATGGAGGAAAGAAGCGGAAGGATAAACACTTAAGGTTTATGAACGAACGAAAGCAAGAACCGGAAACCTCAAAGAAGACTAAGAACAAAAAGTGGCAAAAGAATGTGCACTCAAAGAAGAAAAACTTGAAGAAGATCAAGTGCTTTAAGTGCAACAAGTACGGTCACTTCGCCCGTACGTGTACGGATGGAAGTGATAAGGTAACTTGTAGGGCTAGTTACATATGTGTTTCTAGTTCCATGTTTCTTGCTGAATCTAACTATTTTTGGTTGATTGATTCAGGGGCCACAGACCACGTAGCGAAGGACAGAAGGTTCTTCGTAGAGTATCGAAGGATAACTCAAGGAACAAAGTGGATATACGTCGGCAACAACACTCGTGTTGAAGTCAAGGACGTCGGAACATGCAAGCTAGTTCTCGACAACGGCTAGACTCTATTATTGCACGACGTCCTCTTTGCTCCAGATATTCGAAGGAATATCGTATCCGTGGTCATGTTAATGTCTTTAGGTTATGAATGGAGGTTCTATGAACAAAATGTTGACCTTGTTTGTAATAGTTCTTTAGTTGGGTCGGGTAATGTTTGTAATGGATTGATTGTTTTAAACACTATGTATGATGATTCTTCTTCTATTAATGAAAGTTTCCATTTGACAAATGCTTCTAATTCTGAATCTGAGATCATTTGTTGGCATGCAAGACTTGGTCACATTGGACCAACTAGAATGGATAGACTTGCCAAAAGTGGCTTGCTATCTAATGTTTCAAAAGTTGAAATGTCAACTTGCGAACATTGTCTTGTAGGGAAAACTTGTCGCAAGCCGTTTGGAACTGGCACAAGGGCCGAAGTTCCATTACAGCTTATCCATTCGGACATTTGCGGTCCAATGAATGTTAAGACAAGACGCGGGAAGTCCTATTTCATCACCTTCATTGATGACTTCACCCGTTTCGGTCACATTTATTTGATTTCCCACAAACATGAAGCTTTATCTTGCTTCAAAAACTATATGAGTTTAGTGGAAAATCAACTAGATCGCAAGATAAAGGTCTTGCGAACCGATCGGGGTGGAGAATATCAATCAACGAGTTTTAAGGAACTCTGTGATGAAAAAGGCATAGTTCATCAAATAACTATGCCTTATACTCCGCAACAAAATGGTGTTGCGGAAAGAAGAAATAGGACATTGATGGAAATGGTCTGATCAATGATGTCTCAGGCAAATTTGCCCATCACCTTTTGGGGTGATGCATTATTGACGGCAGCATTCATCTTAAACCGTAAACCCTCGAAGTCGGTAAGTTCTACTCCTTATGAGTTGTGGAACAATAGAACTCCAAACTTAAGCATTCTAAAACCTTGGGGTTGTGCCTCTTACGCACATTTATCCTCTCACAAATATGGCAAACTTGGGCCACGTGGGAGGAAGTGTATCTTCATCCGATACGCTGAAAACTCCAAAGGATATGTTTTCGTCGGTCAAGAGGACAATGGGGGTCTAATAGAATTCGAATCGAGGAATGTTGTCTTCTTGGAAAACGAGTTTCCAAGACAGGGTGAGATAAGTCAAGACTTATCCTTGTTTGAGACTTGGGATCAAGAAGGATCGGAACGTTCGAGTGGGAGAATTCTTGGTGAAGAGGAAAATGACCCTCATACTTCACCTATGGATGATACGAACGATACCAATCCTATTCCGAGTGGGAGTGATGTTATTCCAAGTGGGAGTGATGTCATTCCAAGTGGGTGTGATCAAACTCAAGCAAGATGTAGTAATCGAACGAGGCTAACACCTCTGAGATTTGAGGATGAATTTCCTCAAACATTCATGACATTACTACAAGATGATGACGAACCTGCAAATTTCAAACATGCCGTCACATGCCCTGCTAAAGATAAATGGATAGCGGCGATGGAAGAAGAACTTCAATCCATGAAAACAAACCAAGTCTGGGACTTGGTTGATTTACCTAAGGGACGTAGAGCCATTGGGAACAAGTGGGTTCTCAAAATCAAGCATAAGGCTGATGGCTCCATCGAGAAATATAAAGCTCGCCTTGTTGCGAAAGGTTTCACGCAACAGTAAGGAATAGACTACGAAGAGACTTTCTCTCCTATCGTGCGTTTTACCTCCATTCGCTTAATTCTGGCAATGGTGGCTTGTTTGGACCTCGAGTTACATCAGATGGATGTAAAGACTGCTTTTCTTAACGGAGAACTATATGAGGAGATCTACATGGAACAACCAAACGGGTTCGTACAAGAAGAAAACAAACATAAGGTTTGTAAACTTCGTAAATCCATATATGGTCTTAAACAATCCCCAAGGCAGTGGTATATGCGCTTTCAAGAAGTCGTTTTGTCGTATGGTTTCTCCATGCTCGACGAAGACAACTGCGTATACATTAAGAGGATTAAGAACAAGTATGTAATTATGTCTCTTTATGTAGATGACATACTTATAACCGGAAATGATAAGCGTCTTATCATGGATATCAAAGCTTGGCTTTCATCCGTCTTTGAGATGAAAGACATGGGTGAAGCTGCATATATCCTTGGGGTTAAGATCTCAAGGAATCGTTCCAAGAAACTTCTTTCTCTCTCTCAAGAAACATATATAAAGAACGTTTTAGAACGGTTTAATATGCAGGACTGCAAGCCAATTGATACTCCAATAAGCAAAGGCGAGGGTCTATGTTTGGAAATGTGTCCCAAAGATCCAAAAGAAAAGAAAGCTATGGAAAAGGTTCCATACTCCAGTGCTGTCGGGAGTCTGATGTATGCCATGATGTGTACCAGACCGGACATTTGCCATGCTGTTGGTATGGTAAGCCGTTACCAATCCAACCCAGGACAGGCACACTGGAAAGCGGTGAAGAGGATATTAAGGTACCTCAAAGGGACTGCGGACTATGCGTTGTGCTATCAAGGCAATACCTTAAAACTCGAAGGCTATACCGATGCTGATTGGGCAGGTGATCTCGACGAGCGAAGATCTACCTCAGGTTTTGTTTTCTTGCTCGAGAATGGTGCAATATCCTGGAGCAGCAAGAAGCAAACCTGCATCGCCCTATCAACCATGGAAGCCGAATTTGTAGCATTCAGCATGGCGGTCCAAGAAGCTGTTTGGCTTAGGAAATTCTTAGACAGGCTGACGGATGCCACTGACTCGAGCACTGTTCCTATATACAGTGATAGTCAAGCTCCGGTTGCCTATGTCAAAGATCCTAAATTTCATTGTAAGACCAAACACATTGATATTCGATTCAAGTTTGCGAAGGACTATGACAAACGGAAGGAAGTCGACATAGGATACATATCCACGCATAAGATGATAGCGGATCCCCTTACTAAGGCGATCCCCAGAGATGTGTTCTTCAAACACTTATCATCTATAGGAATGTGTAGGTGCTGAGCTGTATCATGTAATATTTCCCATGTCTATAGAAGATCAAAGTTTAATAAAAGAAGAAGTTTTTTATATATATATTGCATACAAGTTTCTTACAAATGATTTTATATACATTTGTGTTTAAGTCTCAGCTATTTTATTGTGTGTATGTCGGACAGATTAAGGTTGGCTCTCTCACATTAGCAACTGCCTTATATTATCAGATGGATAAGATAGAGATGAGACTAGTTTAAAGTCAAAATCATTAGACAAATGATTTAGAGTCGTGACCTAAACAAGATAGTCGAATGAAAGATCTGCATCATATGGATGCTTACAAAAGATCTGAGATCTGTATCACAAGGATATTTAAAAGAGATCTCATAGGATTTTTTAAATCCTATCTGTCTTATGCAAGATGAGAGTCCGGGAATATTTCATAGGTAGTAAAGGGACTCAAAAGATAGGCACTGTGGTGTCTGATCTTTCATCCGTACAACATCATTAAGACATACTCTCCCTGGGAAAGGAGTGATGTTGTAATACGTGTTCATACCACGTATGCATTTCGACCACTGAGTTAGTAGCAATAGTGTTTGCTATTATGTGAGACTCAAAGGCCATACGGGTCTTAACTCTTACCCTCAAGGACTCCAATTGGTTCCTTTAGATTTGACGAGATGATCGCTATCTTAGCGTGTTGCTAATGGGCTATGATAATTCGGCTCGGCGGGGCACGTTAGAAAAGCGAATCAAGTCAAGATCAAAAGGTTCGCAAGAAGAGGAAGATTGATTTCATATTCGCATTTGGACTTTAATGATTCAAAGCTGGCCAGCCAATTGTGATCCAGATGGGATTCAATTGTTGAATATAAAGTATAAGAAATGTGAAGAAATAATCTAGGGTAAAGCATGCGTTGAACTACTCAACTTTGCACCTTCGAGGTCGTTGTGTATCTCTAACAAGTGCACAACAACAGACTCTACGCGCATGAAGATCACACGGTCTATTTCTCGGTATGATAGATGAAAGAACTAAGAGAAAGACGTTCTCTTACAATCCCCTCAAGTGTGAGTGGGAGATGTTGGATATGGATGACGTTTGTACACCCTTGTAGGGGATGTACGAGGGAATACGGACCTTGAACGTCGCGTACACGAAGTCATGTGCAAAGGGAATTTGTTCCCTTGCGGAGAGGATCTCTAGATTAGTGGGAAAGTCGCATTATATGTGCATAAGTGCATGCGACATATGGCTAATAAAGGGGGAATATCTTAAGCTTATATTGTACCATGCATATGGTACAACTTAAGCTTATAATGTGCCATGTATGATGGTACACTTTAGTTAAATTGTTCCAAAGGAACAATTACTCCTAAAATAACTACCTTGGGGGCTATAAATAAGACCCAAGGCTTAGCCATTTACTTACACTTTTGCATGGTATTCTTGCCTTGCATTTCATTCTAGCGGAGCTCTGCCGAAATCCTTCCTCTCTCTTTATCCAAGTTCTTAATCTAAAAGTAGAGATTTAGATTGTGGATTTAGTAGCCTTACTCCGTTCGTGAGAAGACTCGATCCGTCGTGGCGAATCCGAAGGCGAAGTTCCGAGACTACCGTGCCGCATACGCAAGCGTAAGTCTCAACTTCATTTATCGATCCTAACGCTGTTTTGACAGGTTCCTACACTGGTGGCATTGGGTTGGTGACGTTGGGCAGTGCCTAGAGGTGACTGTCAGAGGTTGTGTTGGCGAGTGGAGGTGGTGTTGTGATCGGAGGTCGGAGGCGGTGTGGGCTTGGGGTGCGTCGGAGTTGTGTGGAATCGGGGTTGGTCAGGGGTGGTTGTTGGGGTTTCGAGTGGGTGTTCAGACGTCGGTGGGTCGAGGAGACAGGCGCTGGGTTTGGTTGAAGGATGAGTAGAAGAAGAGAACGGGGTCAGAGGTCGAGGTGTCTGCAGGTGGTGCTGGGGTTCGTGGATCGGAGGGAGCTTCTCTTGGGGTTTTAAGGAAGAAGAAGGAGGGGAGGAGCGTGACTGTCGGAGGGTTTCGTTGGGAGGCAGAGTCGCTGCAGGCTGTCGTCGTCGGAGGGTGATTGGGGGCGTTAGAGGTGAGGTGGGAGCTTGGTTAGGGGAGAGGGTTGTCACCGGAGGTTGAGTAAGCGAGGGCGTCAGGATTTGCAGTGGGGGAGATGAGGTTGGGTTGCGGGCCTTTGAGAAGAAGAACATGGCGAACAAGGTAGGCGAGGTGGCTGTGTTATCTCCGCACGAGATCATGCTGCATGGGGGGTGTGTGCTGAGAACGTGGGGGAGGGGAGAAAATCATGTTGGGGGTTATGCGGTTGTGGATAGCTAGGATCTTTTCTCTTTTTAATTAATAAATTGGTTTATTTAAATGATATTTGGTTTAAGAATTTAAATAGAAAACAATAATATAGCTTAATAATATATTATGTTTATTACGATTTTGCCCCTCGACTCGGGGTCGCTCAAAAATTATAAGGGAATTATCGGAGTGACCGTGCAATCGAGAGGATCGCGAATACGGGGTCCGATCGCGAGTCTGAGCTAAGGAAAAAATAAAATAAAATCATAACGTAAATATAAGCACAATCTAATACATCAAAGAAATACGTACAAAATACGTACGACAGAATGTGGCTGTTACATTCTACCCACCTTAAGAAGAATTCCGTCCTCGGAATTTCTATCAACTAAGAAGCATGGAACAAATAAGGATAATGCTCCACATTTCATCTTCCCGCTCCCAGGTGGATTCTCTAGGCGAACCATGACACCACATCACTCTCACGAGGTCGACGGCCTTGTTCCTGAGCGTCTTCTGACGTCGGTCTAAGATCTGCACCTGCTGTTGCTCATATGTCAGGTCCGGTCGAACCGTAATCTCTGAGTAATCAACAGCATGAGAAGGGTCGCTAATGTAACGACGTAGCTGAGATACATGAAAAACATCATGTACTCAAAAAACATCAGGAAGGCGGCAGCGCTAGACGATAAGCTACCTCTCCAACTCGTTCTAGCACGTCGAAAGGTCCAATGAATCTCGGACTGAGCTTTCCTCGCTTCACAAAGCGAATCACTCCTCTGTTCGAGGGATATCTTCAGGAACACATGATCTCCTAGCTTGAACTCTAAAGGACGACGTTTAGTATCAGCCCAATGCTTGTACTGATCCTTGCAATACGAAGCTTGTCCCTGATGGTACGCACTACATCCATAGCCTCGACTATCATCTCTGGTCCCAATAGCGGAGATTGACATTTTCTTCCATAAAGTGCAGCAAATGGCGCCATGCCAATGCTAGCCTGATATCTGTTGTTGTAGGCGAAATCCACTAAATGCAGGTGATCCTCCCAAAACCCTTAAGTTCCAACATGCAAGCTCGTAACATGTCCTCCAATATCTGGATAGTACGCTCCGACTGCCCATCAGTCTACGGGTGATACGCAGTACTGAAACTCAGACTGGTACCTAGATTCGACTGCAGACTCTTCCAAAACTGAGACGCGAATCTCATGTCTCGGTCGGAGACGATACTCACAGGAACTCCATGCAATCGCACAATCTCCTGCACGATTATCGTTCACATCACGACCTATACGAGAACGAAGTCATAAATGTATGGAAAAGATAATAACTCCATTTACTTCTTCGTAAGTATCTCCGTAGATTGTCCTACTCAGAAGGGTATGAAATGTGCAGACTTGGTTAATCGGTCAATGATAACCCAAATCACGTCATTCTACTTGGTGCTCCGAGGTAGTCCAGTCACGAAGTCCATCATGATGTGCTGCCACTTCCACTCTGGAATCGGCATGGGTTGAAGAAATCCAGTAACACGATGTGATGGAAATTGAATTCCACCCCAAGTGATTTTGATGATGAGCACACCAAATGAAGCTTAGTGTACTAACTACACTACAATTAAGTGTGCAGGATATGCGACAAATGAAAAACTTTACTCATACTCAAAGAAGCGCAATCTACGCTCAAAGACAAGGACGAACGTTGCTGAGATCAAATGATGAAGCTCAAAGCTCAAATAGAACAAGAAGCTCAAGTGAAGCTCACATTTGCTCCATCAATTGATCAAGCTTTCGAAGATGTGTCCTAGTCTATAGTGAGTGTGTTGTGTCTTTCTTAGGGTATTGTTAAAGCCAAATCGTATAGACAATCACACACACACAAATGATTTCAAAAAAACGTTTTGAATATCTTTTAAATCATCTTCAAAAAGATTTTGAGAGCCTTTTCTAGTCGTTTTGTAATTCCGTAGTGAAACTCCACTACACCCGGAGTTAACTACTTGTTTGACTAGTTGTGTCGCAGGAAAAACTCCTCTGGGAGTCGACTACCAAAGGTAGGGAGTCGACTACCAGCTGAGAATCAAGATTTCCTGAAACACACTGGGAGTCGACTACCACTCCTAGGGAGTCGACTACCAGCTGTCGAAGTTTGACGTTTTGACTTGATTTTTGAAATATCTTTGAGTGATTTTCTCCCATGATTTTTGGGACAAAAGTCAAAGTAATTTGAATTTCGAATTCTCAGATTTCTCCTATAAATAGAGGACCATTTTCATTGAGAAAAATACAACAACTATTGAATTCAAATTCTCTCGTGCAAACGCTCCAAAGTTCTAAAGCTCTCATTCTCTCTTTAGCCAATTCTGTTTTATTCTTGATCTTGCAATTTTGTTATTATTTTCTGAAAATCATAATCTCGTTTTATTGGCTAACTGTTTTTCAAATCCGTATTACTTTCTCTTGAATTTTATTTAAAGGATTTTTGAAAAAAAATTAGATCTAGATCACAAAGACTTCATTCGTATCTTTGTGTGATCTAGAATCTTATTCTATCAAGCCACTACACGTAATTTTGTCTATTACTATTTGGCAATAGAATCTGGGTGTAAAACCAATCTCCACCAATTTATTGTGGTGAATTGGATATCAATTTTATTGTGTTGTTGTTGGAACCCTAGACAAGTCTAGGTGTTGCAGTTGGAAATCCTGGTCAAGACTAGGTCGTTGGAAATCCTAACGAGTGGAGTTAGGTATTTGTATTTGCCAAGGCATATAGTGGAAATCTCGTACCGGATTGGTCGGGGACTGGACGTACCCAAAAGTTGTGGGGAACCAGGATAAAAATCCTTGTGTCTGCGATTGCTTTTCTATGTTTGATTATTTATCTCTGCGAGCATTTCTTATTTAACTTACAATTATTCTTCGTTTAATATCACTGTAATTCTTCTATAATATATTGCCAAAGATCTTCTTTGTATTTACTTTTCTGTGCAAATTTTCATATATCTCCATTAAGTGCTTAACTATCTGAACTGTGCTTAAATTCCCTCTGGGAGTCGACTACTGTTCATAGGGAGTCGACTACCAGAAGTATTTCATCTCTGATTTGACCTGAAGATTCATTGAGTTGATTAAGAACCAATCGTAGATCGCTCTACTTGGTTTCTTAGGCAACATTAGAAGGATTTGTTTTGTGTTAATTTAAAAAGAACGAAAAAGTTTTATCTCTATACAACACTATTCAACCCCCCTTCTAGTGTTGTTCGCCATCCACAGGATCCAACACTTGGTATCAGAGTGAGGTCAAAGCGATGGCATCAACAAACGTCTGCAACACTCACGTTCCTCCGATCTTCAACAGTAATATTTATTCTCAATGGAGAAGGAGAATGGAAATCTTCTTAGAGGCATAAGATCTAATATACATGAGATCTTTTAGAGAACCATACGAGATTCCAACCATACCGCAAACACAATGGAGTCCTGATCAAGAGGAAGCCTACTTCAACAACCTCAAGGTAATGCATTTACTTTACACTGGATTAACTGATCAAATGTTAGATCTTGTGGAAAAGGCAGAAACCGCACATCAAATCTTGAACTTGTTGGACGAAAGATTCGGATCAAGATCAAATAAGATCCAAACACCCATAAAGACACCTCAAGCCAATGATGAAGAACTATGCATGATGGCTCGTCAGAACGACAAGAACGAGGTAAGTGATTCTATCTCCGATGAGGAAAATGAATTTGATATTGCAAGCGCTTATGAAAACCTTTATAGAGAATATGAACGTTTGTCAAAGAAACACAAGATTCTAGACAAGAAACACAAAACTCTGCATAAAGAACATGATAAATTAGTATGCGATCACGATGCACTGAAAACTGAACATGCTATTTATGTTTTTAGCTTAAATGATAAAATTGAGATGCTTGAAAATGTTTTGAGCACGAGTAAGCTTAAACACGAAGAATTAGTTCTTAAACTTGATGAGTTTAAAACAAATCTAAGTGTGAAGGCCACTCATCCACAAAAGCATGTATCCACAACACATAATACAAATGCTCATGCTTCTACCTCTAGTGACATTTGTAAAAATGAGAATGTTGTGCATACAAATGTTAAAAGGTATACTCTTGTGTATGGAAGAAATGTTAGACACAATGCACCCCATATGCCACACAAACCACATGTTATACACAATGCATATCAAAAATCACATTTTGTACACAAACCTCACAATGTACACAATATTAGAACTAGTATGATATGGGTGCCTAAACACTTATGCCTGCATGATAAAAATGTCTATGTTCATAATTTGACTAGAAGTATGCATGGATTTTATAATGATTCATTTGTGCATAGAAAATCAAATTCAAATCGAATTTGGGTTCCTAATAAGTAACTCTCTCATTTGTACATGTATTAGGGTATCCACATGCTTCATGTATATTCTTTTGATACCCAACATTTAAGACCGTACATAACAATAAATTTTCTTTTCTCTAACAAATCGGACCCAATTATAAGTGGGTACCAAACATGTCAAAATTATTTTCTTTCAGGACATATGGATAATGGATAGGGGATGCTCCGCACACATGACATGGAACGCAAGACTACTTAGCAGTCTAAAAATATATGACGGCGGAACCGTGACATTTGGCGACAATAAGAAAGGTAAAATTGCCGGGATAGGAAACATCGGCAGCCCTTCAAAATTGCTCATCAAAGATGTAAGCCTAGTAAATGGATTAAAGCATAACTTATTAAGCATAAGCCAACTATGCGACAAAGGTATGAAAGTTCTCTTTACACTTGACTCTTGTTTAGTTTACGACAAGGATATGAAAAATATTCTTGTTAAAGGTAAGCGAGTAGAAAATATCTATGTACTTAGATTAAATGAATGTGAATCAAATGTATGCTTAATTGTTTCAACAAATGACCCTTTGCTCTGGCATAGACGCTTTGGTCATGTGAACATCAAAAACATGGATAAGATCTCTAGGAAAGAGTTGGTGCAAGGACTTCCCAAAATAAATTTTAAATTGGATAAAATATGTGATTCGTGTCAATTTGGCAAAATGCATAAGAGTTCATTTAAGAATATTGGAGCCCTCAGTTCTAATAGGCCACTTGAACTACTTCATATGGACTTGTTTGGCCCAACTAGAACTCCATCTTTATGTAACTCTAAATACGTATTTCTCATAGTTGATGATTTTACTCGATATACGTGGGTATTATTCTTAACTCATAAGAATGATGCCTTCCGCGAATTCGAAATATTTTTCAAAAGAATTGAACGTTTATACTCTTTGAAAATTATATCTTTAAGAAGTGATCACGGTGGTGAATTTGAAAATGAACTTTTTAAACTGTTTTGTGAAGAACGAGGCATTTCTCATACTTTTGCTTTTCCGAGAGCTGCTCCTCAAAATGGGGTAGTTGAAAGGAAAAATAGAACACTCCAAGAGTGTGCACGAACAATGTTGTGTGAAAGCAACCTTCCAAAAAGTTTTTGGGCGGAAGCTGTAGCAACCGCGTGCTATATTCAAAACAAAGTTTTAATAAGAAAACCTTTTGAAAAGACCCCGTATGAATTATTGCTCCAACGAATTCCGAAAGTATCTTACTTCAGAGTTTTTGGTTGTAAGTGCTATATTCTGACTACTAAAGATAACTTAGATAAATTTGACTCCAAAGCAGATGAAGGCATATTTATCGGTTACTCTTTACGTAGTAAAGCATATAGAGTTTACAATAAGAGTTTCGAAACTATTGTTGAAACTTTACATGTAACATTTGATGAAACTCTATCTCATAATACTACTCATAATGATGATGACAACATAATTATTGCATCTATTCCTAACAATGAATCTATCACCGTTAATGACATCTCCAGCTCTTTGCCAAAATCTTTCCTTGAAGTCACACATCACCCACACACACACACACACACACACACACACACACAAGTGATAGGTGATATTGATGCAGGAATTAAAACTAGATCTCAAATAGAACACTTGACACATGTTGCATTTGTTTCTAACGTTGAGCCGAAAAAGGTAGAAGAAGCTTTTGTAGATGAAGCATGGATTGAAGCTATGCAAGAAGAACTTCTGCAATTTGAGCGCAATCAAGTATGGGAGTTAGTACCTAGACCGGAAGACCGTCCAGTTATCGGCACTAAATGGGTATACCGGAACAAACTAGACGAAGATGGAAATGTGGTAAGAAATAAAGCAAGGTTAGTAGCACATGGATACTCTCAAGAGGAAGGTATAAACTTCGATGAAACTTTTGCTCCTGTTGCTCGATTAGAATCTATTAGGATGCTACTTGCATTTGCATCATATAAAAACTTCAAACTATATCAAATGGATGTGAAAAGAACTTTCCTAAATGGATTCATAAAGGAGGAAGTCTACGTTGAACAACCTCCCGGATTTGAACATGATAAGAAAACAGGATATGTGTACAAGTTAAATAAAGCATTGTATGGTCTAAAACAAGATCCAATAGCTTGTTATGAAAGATTAAGAAAATTCCTAATTGACTCTAGTTACATTGTTGGAAAAATAGATACAACCTTATTTGTTAAGAAAATTCATGATGATATTATTCTTATCCAAATTTATGTAGATGACATCATTTTCGGATCTACTAATGAAGATCTTTGCCAAGAATTTGCTAAATTAATGCAGGAAGAATTTGAAATGAGCCACATGGGGGAGCTCACATATTTTCTCGGACTACAAATCAAACAAGGAAAGGAAGGAACCTTTATTCATCAAACAAAGTATGCCAAAGACTTGATCAAAAGGTTCGGGATGGAAACTGCATCAGGAAAGAACATACCAATGGCAACATCACTTCTTTGGACAAAGACAAAGCAGGTAAAAAGGTCGATCAGAAAACATATCGAGGTATGGTCGGATCTTTACTCTATTTAACTGCTAGCCGACTTGACATTATGTTTAGTGTTTGTGCTTGTGCTAGATTTCAATGTGATCATAGAGAATCACATTTGAAAACGGTAAAATACATATTTAGATATCTTAAACCCACTTCTGACTTTGGACTATTTTATCCCAAAAGCGGCACATTTAATTTAACTTCATTTAGTGACGCAGACTATGCTGGTTGTAAAGCCACAAGAAAAAGCACAAGTTGAACATGTCATTTTCTTGGACATTCCCTTGTTTCGTGGTTTAGCAAAAAAGCAAAGTTCAGTTTCACCATCTACCACTGAGGAAGAGTATATAGCTGCCGAACTTGCATGTGCTCAAATACTTTGGATGAAACAAGTTCTCGTAGATTATGGTGTTAACAAGTTCTCGTAGATTATGGTGTTAATACATCTACATGTGTAATTTATTGCGATAATAAAAGAACGATTAATCTCACTTAAAACTCCGTTCTTCATCCTAGAACAAAGCACATTGATATCAGACACAGATTTATAGATGATCACTGTACCAAAAAGGATGTTGAGCTTAAATTTGTCTCCTCTGAATTTCAAATTGCAGATATTCTAACAAAACCCCTACAAAAGGATACATTCTCTAGACTTCGTAGAGAATTGGGTATTGTTAGTGAAAAAGAATTGAATAAAGATCAATTATAATATGTCAATGAATTATTTTTGTTGATGACAAGGGGGAGAAAAATATGAAATGCAAAAATGAAAATATCATATGTATTGTATTGTTTTGCTAACAGCTTCGATGCAGGGGGAGAACCGCATCAAAGCAGGGGGAGTAAGTGTACTTTCATGTATTTTCATATTTCAACTTACTTCATTTTGCATTTGGGTGTCATCATCAAAAAGGGGGAGAGTGATGGAAATTGAATTCCACCCCAAGTGATTTTGATGATGAGCACACCAAATGAAGCTTAGTGTACTAACTACACTACAATTAAGTGTGCAGGTTGTGCAACAAATGAAAAACTTTACTCATACTCAAAGAAGCGCAATCTACGCTCAAAGTTAAGGACGAACGTTGCTGAGATCAAATGATGAAGCTCAAAGCTCAAATAGAACAAGAAGCTCAAGTGAAGCTCACATCTGCTCCATCAATTGATCAAGCTTCCGAAGATGTGTCCTAGTCTATAGTGAGTGTGTTGTGTCTTTCTTAGGGTATTGTTAAAGCCAAATCGTATAGACAATCACACACACACACACAAATGATTTCAAAAAACGTTTTGAATATCTTTTAAATCATCTTCAAAAAGATTTTGAGAGCTTTTTCTAGTCGTTTTGTAATTCCGTAGTGAAACTCCACTACACCCGGAGTTAACTACTTGTTTGACTAGTTGTGTCGCAGGAAAAACTCCTCTGGGAGTCGACTACCAAAGGTAGGGAGTCGACTACCAGCTGAGAATCAAGATTTCCTGAAACACACTGGAAGTCGACTACCACTCCTAGGGAGTCGACTACCAGCTGTCGAAGTTTGACGTTTTGACTTGATTTTTGAAATATCTTTGAGTGATTTTCTCCCATGATTTTTGGGACAAAAGTCAAAGTAATTTGAATTTCGAATTCTCAGATTTCTCCTATAAATAGAGGACCATTTTCATTGAGAAAAATACAACAACTATTGAATTCAAATTCTCTCGTGCAAACGCTCCAAAGTTCTAAATCTCTCATTCTCTCTTTAGCCAATTCTATTTTATTCTTGATCTTGCAAATTTGTTATTATTTTCTGAAGATCATAATCTCGTTTTATTGGCTAACTATTTTTCAAATCCGTATTACTTTCTCTTGAATTTTATTTAAAGGATTTTTGAAAAAAAATTAGATCTAGATCACAAAGACTTCATTCGTATCTTTGTGTGATCTAGAATCTTATTCTATCAAGCCACTACACGTAATTTTGTCTATTACTATTTGGCTATAGAATCTGGGTGTAAAACCAATCTCTACCAATTTATTGTGGTGAATAGGATATCAATTTTATTGTGTTGTTGTTGGAACCCTAGACAAGTCTAGGTGTTGCGGTTGGAAATCCTGGTCAAGACTAGGTCGTTGGAAATCCTAACGAGTGGAGTTAGGTGTATTTGTATTTGCCAAGGCAGATAGTGGAAATCTCGTACCGGATTGGTCGGGGACTGGACGTACCCAAAAGTTGTGGGGAACCAGGATAAAAATCCTTGTGTCTGCGATTGCTTTTCTGTGTTTGATTATTTATCTCTGCGAGCATTTCTTATTTAACTTACAATTATTCTTTGTTTAATATCACTGTAATTCTTCTACAATATATTTCCAAAGATCTTCTTTGTATTTACTTTTCTGTGCAAATTTTCATATATCTCCATTAAGTGCTTAACTATCTGAACTGTGCTTAAATTCCCTCTGGGAGTCGACTACTGTTCATAGGGGGTCGACTACCAAAAGTATTTCATCTCTGATTTGACCTGAAGATTCATTGAGTTGATTAAGAACCAAGTGTAGATCGCTCTACTTGGTTTCTTAGGCAACATTAGAAGGATTTGTTTTGTGTTAATTTAAAAAGAACGAAAAAGTTTTATCTCTATACAACACTATTCAACCCCCCTTCTGGTGTTGTTTACCATCCACAGGATCCAACACGATGATGTCCAGCCTTCACTTGCTGACACACAAGGCACTTGGCGACGCTTCGAGCTATGCTCCTCTTCATACCATGTCACCAAAAATTCTGATGAAGGTCCTCATACATCTTGGTACCGCCAGGATGAATGGAATAGGGAGAGCTATGAGCTTCATTCATCAGCTCTTCTTTGATATCACCTGAAGGTACACAGATCCTACTACCGTATCTCAGGGAACCATCCTCATGAATGAGAAAATCCGTCCGAAGTCCAGCTTCAACTTGCTCTCTGATCTTCTGCAGCTTTGCATCACCAGGCTGCACAGCTTTAATCCGATCCACAATCTTGACTGAATCTGCATATTCATCAACGATGATGTGACTCCAGGCAAAACAACTTTTAAACTCATCTCCTGCAGATCTAGATGTAGTGTCCATTGAACTGTAAGAGTCATGACTGCTGGGAGTCTACTCAAGGCATCGGGTACGACATTAACCTTCCCTGGATGATACTAGAGGTCGATGTCGTAATCAGCCATCAGCTCTAACCATTTGCATTGCCTCATATTCAACTCCTTCTGGGTAAAACTATATTTCAAAATTTTGTGATCAGTGAAGATTTTCACTTTCTTACGCAGTAAGAAATGTCTCCAAATCTTTAGGGCGAAGATGACAGCGGCTAGCTCCAAGTCGTGAGTCAGATAATTCTTCTCATGAACCTTCAACTGCCGAGAAGCATATGCGACTACATGACCATGCTAGTGCAGAACACATCCAAGGCCTTTGCCTGACGCATCACAGAAGATTTCAAATCCTCCAGTCATATCTGGTATAGCCAGGACTGCTGCAGACGTCAGCCTTGCTTTCAATATTCCAAATGCCTGTTTGCAAGAGTTTGACTATACAAACTTGACATCCTTTCTTGTCAATCAAGTCATGGGCTCGGCTATCCTCGAGAAATCCTTGATGAATCGACGATAATAACCCGCCAATCCTAGGAAACTCCTGATGTCTGACGTTGACCGAGGGGTAGGCCAATTGCTGACTGATGCAACCTTCTCTGGGTCGACAGAGATACCGTCGCTCGATACCATATGACCAAGAATGCAATACAGTCTAGCCATAATTTCCACTTGATGTACTTGGCATACAACTGACGACGACGAAGCGTCTCCAAAACAATCTGCAGTTGCTTGGCATGCTCTTCTTCACTCTTCGAGTAGAACGGTATATCATCAATAAATATCACCACGAATTTATCCAGAAACTCGTAGAATATAAGATTCATAGATTCATGAATATTGCAAGGGCGTTGGTCATACCGAACGGCATGACAACGAACTCGTAGTGTCCATACTTGGTCCGGAAGACCGTCTTGTAGATATCTTCATTCTTGACTGATGTATCCATATTTTACACCTTTTTCATAGCATCATGACATTGCATTCCATGCCATCTTCACATCCAATTCCCATATTTCCCTACGATATCGCATTTCTGACGTTATATTCGTGTTTCGTAGTATTTTATGATTTTTCAAGGATTTTGGAGCGATTAGGGACCCGACATGGGTATGGACACATCCAACACGCCCGTGAGCTTGGTTCTGAAGTTCTACATGAGTTCGCCATGTTTTGGGAGCCTTAGGATGAGTGGAGGAGAGAGCAGGAGGAGAGGGAAGCTTCAACAGCTTCAGAGAATAAATTCCCAGGCTACTCGGTCGAGCAGAGTAGTTGCTCGGACCGAGCAGATGCAAATGCAGAAGGCGAAGCCGATACGGGGATTGCTCGGACCGAGCACTTATAGTGCTCGGTCGAGCAGCCTTTCATTCGAAGCCCGACCAATCAAGCGCACGGCCCGAGCAACTTTTCAGCGACCGAGTCAGCTCTCTACTCGGACCGAGCTGAGCTGACTCGGCCCGTGCAGGCAGAGTGAAGATTTAGGAGAATTTCGATTTCCTGTCATGCTCGGTTGAGCAGCACATCTGCTCGGACCGAGCAGACGACCGAGCAACACACTGCTCGACCGAGTCACCCACTCGGTCGACGATGCTGAGGCCATTTTTGGAAAGATCTTCGACAGCGGATTTTGCGCGATTTCTGGGGAGTGAAGTCTGGGAGCTGGCAAAGCGTTCGGGAAGCGAATTCATTCTAGTTTTTGAATAGTTTTTGAGGGGAGATTAGGGAAAAACTCTGGGAGATCTAGATTGATTTTTGTTAAAGATTGTTGGATCGATATCTATTGGAATGATTTTTGTTCTTCACGCGCTCTTGGAATCTCGGTTTTCTTTGGATCTATTAATCGCAATTTTTCTCTATCTCTCGCTGTAAGTTCTCAATTTTTATTCTATCAATTTGTTATGATGTCTTCACCTCTAAAGATTTCGTTTTTATTCGTTAATATTGCTATGAGTGAGTAGTCCTTTCTAGGGTTGATGGGTTAGCCCTAAGATCCTAGGGGGAAGACGTAGATCTGAATCCCTAGGTTGAATTAGGAATTTAGGGGAGTATTTCGGTCGATCCTACCGAATCCCTAGATGACCCGTACTGAGATCATGCCCACGGTCTGTGAAATTGATGTGCTTAAGGGGTATCTTTAGGATTTGAATAGGAAATCGGTGGATCCAATCAAGGCTCGTGACCATGCTCGGCTCGTGCCTTAAGGGGATCCATCGACGAACTATATCGCTACGTTGATGGCCACCGCCATTGCGTCAACGAGAGCCACCGAAATACCTCGCAATTCTAACCCACGAGAGTGGTACGAATTGGGAGATTAATCCCCTAACCATAATGCAACGTAAGGATTCCATTCCAATGTCGATCCCCGACGATCTTAGCGGTGATCCCTAACACCCTAGCCTTTTTATTATTAAAAGAACAATAACACAACACCCAATTCTCTCAAGCCGATAGCTATCTCACTTCGAGATATAGAAGTAAGCTGAGAACCCAAATACACTATCACCATCCCTGTGGGATTCGATATCTTTTATACTACAACTTGACACCGTCCGCTTGTGGATAGAGCCCGGAATTGACACATAGGGGCCATACCACGCCTGGCGATCGTGACACCGCCAGGTGGAATCTAGGTGTAGGTTTCGGGTGCGTCAAGTTTTTGGCACCGTTGTTGGGGACGGTATTAGTATTATCTTAGTTTAATTTTATTTCGAGAAGGTTGCTAGCAACTCTAACCATTTCTTATCTTTCCATCATTTTTATTCTTTTATTTATTACCGTGCTACTGATGGTATTTGTCTAGTTGTTTTGGTGCATGAACACTCGTTTCGGGGCATCTACTAGAGAATTGTTATTCGATCCCGAGATCGAGAAAACGACAAAGGTCTTACGGGCCTCAAGCAGGAATCCATCTCCCTCTACCCAGATGGCGGACAACAATACTCCTCCTCCTCGCACCGGGTCCATCAGGGACCATATGAAGCCGACATTTGGAAATAACTCATCCATCCTTAGACCGCAACTGGCGGCGGCGAGCTTCGAGCTGAAAACGGGGCTCATTAATTTGATGCAGCTGGATCCCTTTCATGGGCATCCTCATGAAAACCCCAACCACCACATCGATACCTTCATTGCAAAGTGTGACACTTTCAAGGCGAAGGATGTGAGTGATGATGCTGTAAAGTAGGGGTGGCAAATGGGCGGGTTGGGTCGGGTTCGGGTCGGGTCAGGTTTGACCCGACCCGAATAAGGGTAAACCCGAACCCGACCCGAATTAAATTCGGGTCCGGGTTCGGATACCCGAACCCGACCCGGCCGTAACCCGGGTGACCCGTACCCGACCCGGTTTGTCTTACGGGTCGGGTACGGGTCGGGTACGGGTCGGGTTTGGTGTGAAATAGTGATTATTTTTCAAAAAAGGTCGGGTCGGGTCGGGTTCGGGTCGGGTCCGGGTCGGGTTCAGGTGAAAAGAGTGAAAATACGGGTCAAATTCGGGTCAACCGGGTCGATGGGTCAAACCCGTACCCGACCCGGATTTTTATCCGGGTCGGTCGGGTTGACCCGAATTCGACCCGACCCGGATTGGCCCCTACCCATACCCGACCCAAGAGGCCGGGTTCGGGTCGGGTCGGGTCTATTTTTCCACCCCTACTGTAAAGCTGCGGCTTTTCCCATTCACTCTGAGGGATAAAGCCTCGTTGTCACGCCCTGCTTCCCTAAAATGGAGGCGAGACGTGAGAAGGTCCGCTCAGACTTGGAGCTGTGAGGCTCCAGTCTGTAAAGCGTCTGGATTTAACGGAGTTCTGGCCCTTGCAAATGCGAAGCAGAACAACAATAATAATAAGGGAAGAGAGACAGATAAAAATTTATTCAATCTCAGAATGTCCATAATAAATAAGTTCCAACATCACAGCAAAGCCACCAGGCTGGAAAGAAAAAGAGTCTAAAAGGCCCAAGCATGACCAACAAAAGTACAAAGTACAGAAAGTAAAGGTGCTACGCACCGACAACTAACAGCAACCTAAGCAGAAGTAACCCAGAACAGTCTCTAAGACTGGTCACCGGTGTCCACAACTCCTCGTCAAACGTGGACTCAGGCTCGGTGTCAGCGAACACCTCATCTTCAGTAACGGTCTCTGGCTCAGGGTCTAACATGTGACACCCAAAAGAGAGAGTGGCACATGTCAGCAAGTCTACAAAAGACTTGTGCAAGGAAACTAAAAGGAAAGTAAACAACCTAGCAGTTCTAAAATTTATGTAATGACATGGCAGTTATAGTATGAGTGCAACCGGTAAGGAAAACAACAAGTACAACAAGCAACTAGCATGGCATGGCAAGAGTAGCAAACTACTAACAATCACAAGTCACGTTTTCATGTCGTGCACAGAGTTCACGCCTTACAGCTGAAGTGGCTGTACGGGCACACTTCTACGCTGAGTGGTCGCTCAACCCTACCCCTCCACGTGTATCGGGCATTGTCTTTTGACCAACACAAATGGCACGCTTCTGGATCACGAGCCAGGAAGTGTATTTGGCATAGGGTTGTGCCTGTAACGCAGGTGCCTAGCCTGAACAAGCAAGTACAAGTATAGTAGCGTGTGCTACGAAGGCAACAATCAGACATGGATGGCATGACATGGCAAGCTGTAATTTAAATGCGTACAGATAATGAATTTAAACATGGCAGATACAAATGCATGGATGACGTGGCAGCATGAACAAAACAAGTTAAAGGGGTTGGATCTAGCTTCGTTGTCAAGCTAGATCAAGTGAGGTGACGGATCTAGTTTCGTTGTCAAACTAGTTCAAATAGGCGTCTAGGTAGCTATCATTTCACTGCCTAGTCTCTTTACGCTACGGTACAAAAGTGGCCTAAAACATGGCCTAAACGAGCAACGGGCAAGTTTCACTTGCCTGCACAACCAAGATGAAGTCATGATCAACCTGAGTCCAAATTACCTACGTGCTCAAATCACAGTCTGCCTACATCTCAATTAATTTATCTTGATTAGTGAAACACAACCAAAAAGAAATTACCAATTTTAGTTATTTAACAGGCAAATGGTGATTCCTACGGGGCAGATCTTATCTCAACACGACGCGGGAGCTACTCTGACGTCGGGTAGCGACGTCAGGGGTTGGATTCTGGTATCACGAACGGTACGGGACAAACGGTTCTCTGCTTGATTAAACACGTGTTTGAATCAGGTTCGCCCCAAAAATCAATTAAACAGTAATTCACTCTCTCTATATAGGTTCACTACCCTGGGGTGACATCCATAACATATAATCAATATCACTAACTTCTAACTAATTACCATGCTCACATACTATGTTTATTAATAATTAGTACTGGCTTAATGCTTAATCCAACACAGGCAATGCGTAATAAGATTAACAGGCTGCCAAAAGAAGTCATGTGTTTACTAACAAATAGCACATAATAACATTTATTTTATAAGCTAGAGTGCTTGTATATCAAGACTAATATCTGAGTTATAATTATCATCACTTAGCAATATCCTTTATTATAAATAAGATGCAACCAAACTGTCCATGGGTTAACACAATCTGCAGACTTGAAGACTTCTAGGGTAGTATATAAAATGGCTTATTCTTAAGGCCTAAGACTCACAGTACACAACCATAATACCCATGTTGTGATTATTATACACCTCTGATCATATAAACTATTGGCAATAAGAATTATAACATGATAATAAAAGGCTTACCGATGTTGATTTCATTTGCAGATGGGGGACGAAGGGTCGCAAGGCAGGCAAGCTTGGCTGTCAGCGTTCAGAGCACGTCGCGGAGGAGGAGGCCGCGCACGGGGTTGAGCTGCACGCGCTGCAGGCGGCTGCATGCTGTGAGGGTCAGCGTCGAGCACTGCGCTACGGAGGGGATGCACGGGCTGCAGCGGGGAGATGTTCGCACGGTTGCGGGCTGCTGCGAGGGAAGGCTCGCACGGATGCGGCCGCTGCGATGCGGAGCGGGGCTGCTGCGAGGCTGCAGCGGAGCACTGGCGACTGCGGGCATCGGGGAATGCCAGTGAGGGGTCAGGTGGCCTGCAGCGGTCGGGGTTTGGTCGGGGGAAGCCCAGCGACGAGAGGGGCCACCGTTCGTGGGTTAAGGTCGAGGCGTCGGGGGTTTTGTTGCGTGCGGGAAGAAAGCGAGGGCGGCGTCGTTTTGTGTTTGCTGGGGAAAAAATGTAACATAGGTTCTAATAACTAGAGGACCCTAGGGTAGTATAAAATAGGTGAACATGTCAGCACGTGGGGAGGGGGTTTTGGGCTTACGGGCTTCCAATGGGCAGAGAAAACTATAAGGCTTTGGTTATAATAAGTGATAGTATTTGAAGTGCAAGTGGGCCTAGGGTTATAACATGGGTTGTTGTGTGGGGATGTGAAGAGCAGCTCTGGGTTTTGGGTTTGATAATAAGAGTTTATTATTTAGAGGAAGTAGGGTGCAGCTAATATGTTAGCCTTGGGTTCTTATAATTATAGTGTGAAGGGTTGTGTAAAGTACAGCAGGTGAAAGGATTAAAGAGATCAAAGTTTTCCATTTTTTATAAAAGATTTAAAAAAATCCCAATTATAAGTGTCCTGTGTGTGTGGTAGGCTAGGTGTGTGCGGCCATGCAGGGGAAAAATAAGTGGCGCCGGTTCAGAAGTGATTAGGAAGTGATAGTTTGCTATTAATAAAAATAATAGGTTGGGAAAAACAGTGAAAGTGGGTCAAACGGAGCCCTAGAATTATGAGATAAACACTGGGGCGACCGTGACGACGAGAGAAACAAAACTAAGAAGACGGATCACAAGTTTGGCGACGAGGGACGAAACTAAAAATGGAAAGGCCTTACGACAAAAGTGAAAATCGTGACGTCTCTTCAAACACGGTCAAATAGTGGGAGAACGACCCGTGAAATGACGTTCCAAATTAACACCACAATTTTAATACTCTCAGAGAGGGTCACAACGACATATCACACCATAGGGTTCGGATACAGACAAAGTCTAAAATAAATACGTGCACGGACAAGACTACGTGCACGTAAAGCGTAGGATACAAGGTCCAAAGGCGACCGTAAATCCAAGTTGGGCATACGTCGGGAGTCGGCTTGCTAAGGATGCAACCAAGGTGCTACGGCCCTATTGACTCAATGACACGACACACACATAGCAACAAAACCAATCAGGTACCCAAAATTGCTATACGCATTGTCGTATAACGAACAGTGAGTACCGGCCGTTACACTCGTACTGGCTCCGGGCCCATCATCCCAATCATTTCACCACATGGGAGAAGCTGGCACATGCCTTCGTGGATAAGTTCTATCCACCCTCGAAGACGGTGCGAATCCGGGGAGCAATTTGAGACTTCAAACAGCTCCCACAAGAGTCACTCTATGAGGCATGGGAGAGGTTCAAGGACCTCCAGCATCAATGTCCTCACCACGGGATTCAGCCTTGGGATTTGGTGCAGAGTTTTTACAACAGATTGAAGTCCAGCACCGAGATGATTATAGATGCTGCGGCGCAAGGCGCCTTACTTGACAAGTCTCATGAGGAGGCTATAGACTTGCTGGAACATATGACAGATAACAATCAGCAATGGAGTGAAGAAAGAACCATTGTGACCCGGACCCCCGAGGTCAAAGCTGCTAGCCATTTAGACTCTCACATCGAGACCTTATGCAAACAAGTGGCCAGGATTGAACAGCACCTGGATTCCATCCCTGCATCCACCAGCTCATCTACTTATCATCTTGCAGAGGAGTATGCAGATCAGAGTTATATTCCTAGTGAGGCACACTATGATGGTGCTGAATTGTCAGAATCTGTGCAATACGTCCAAGGAGAGGGACGAAATCAATGGAAACATCCTGCTGCTCGGAATCATCCAGGATTCTCTTATGGGAATCCAAGTGGAGGGTTGCAACCTCCATAATTTCAGAGACCGCCATCCCCTCCTCAGCAGCAACAGAGTCAGCAACAGAGTAGGTTTAGGCCAGCTAGGCCTTATCGCCCGCCAGGCTATCAATTCAACCGGCCGCCTCAGCAGGGCTATGCGCCAAATCCGTCTCGATCAAATCTGGAGGCCACATTGGAGGCTTTCATGAGTGGTCAAGCTCGGTTTAACCAGGACACTTCCACCCAGTTTAAGAGTATAAACACTACACTAGATGAACTGAGGGGCTAGATGTCCCAGCTCTTGAAGAACCAGGGGAGGTTGCCCTCGCAACCGGAGACAAACCCAAGGGCCCAAGATAATACTGTGGTTTCTGTTACCACACGTGGTGGATGGGTGACTGACCCTGTCATGATCCCGGTGTTGAACAAGGAGAGAGTTACTGCTGAAGAAGCCGTTGTTGACGGCGATAGAGAAGAGGCTGCTGAAGAGCCTATAAATATTGAGGAGAAGGTAGACCCGCCATCTATCACACCTACTGCTACGCTGCCTCCAGTTGATGTTACAAAGAGCATAGCTACCCGACCTCCCCCGCTATACCCACAGAGGTTGGCCTTGGCCAAGATGGAGAAGAAATACTCCAAGTTCACGGAGTTGCTGGAGGGAATCCAGTTGAACATCTCATTCATAGACGCTATCACGGAGATCCCAATCTATGCCAAGTTTTTGAAGGATCTGATCACGGGAAAGAGAAAGCCTGAAGAGATAAAGCTTATGGAGGACTCCACCTCCGTTATCAAGAATCATCTCCCTCGGAAGCTACCGGATCAGGGGAGCTTCACCGTCCCGTGCTCCATTGGAGGGATGCCCATCAGCCATGCTCTGATTGATCTAGGGGCTAGCATCAGTTTGATGCCCCTCTCTATATTTGAGCGATGGCAGACTGGAAGTGAACTAGAGCCGATAAATATGTCCATCCAGCTTGCAGATCATTCGATCACTTACCCAGTGGGCATAGCCAGGGATATCATTCTCCAGATACCCTCTGGGTTGTGTGTTTCCATTGACTTCGTCATCATGAACATGCCCGAGGGAGGGAGCTCCCAGCTTATACTCGGCTGCCCCTTTATGGCGACGACCGATGTTTTGATCGATGTCCGAGAAGGGACTCTCTCTGAATGTGGGGAACATCGAAGCTGAATTCCGGCTGCAGAAGCTAATGAGAGATCGTGCTCATGAGGAAGGGGCCAACTATTTGGAGCTTCTGGAAGATGAAGCTGTTGAAGATTTCACTTCTTAGGGGGTCATGAAGGACCCAGTGAAAACAGGAATTGACGATGAAGGCGACCCAACCTACCACAAAGCGGTAGCCACATACATCCGAGTGTTGGATGAGGAACTACTAAATCATTCTACGAATCATGAAGAACCGGAGGCCATAGGCTATTCGAGGGAGAAGCTTGAAGTAGGCAGATACCAAGTGCCGCTGGATTGCACCATTGGAAAGAACGACGCGCGACCTCCACGCGCACCAAACGACAACTGATAAATCAAAGGGAGTCGAGCTCATGACTAAAAACGAGCGCTTATTGGGAGGCAACCCAATTTCTTGTATCTTGGATTATTATTTTTAAATTTTTTGTTTTTATTTCACCTATTTTAGAAAACCACACAAAAACGTAAAATTATAAAACCACACAAATTTTATGAGTTCATCCTTTGTACAAATTAGACATAAGGGGGCATGCAGATCGACATTTTAGACGGAAGTAAAATTGAGGAGAGCACCAGATTTGAGGAGAAAACGAAAGAAAATGGAGCAAGGAAGACACAGGTGACTCGACCGAGCAGCTACACTGCTCGGTCGAGCAGTGCAGGGACGAGAATCAAAGACAAAATTATTGCTTTGTCTACACGGCCCGAGCAGCACTTGCTCGGTCCGAGCAGACATATACTCGACTGCTCGGTCGAGTATGCCAGGCTTTTGGGAATATGGAGAAATCATCACTCTGTCTACACGGACCGAGCACACCCTGCTCGGCCCGAGTGATGATCTGCTCAACTGAGCAGCATGCTGCTCGATCGAGCAGATGAGGGAGTCCCCTACAACTCAATTTTAATTTATTTCTCAGCACGATCGACTCGACCGAGCAGCATCACTGCTCGATCGAGCAGATTTATCCTATTTTATTTGGCCCCACCGCCAAACAAGTTGGGTTTTTAACCCAACTCGATTTTATTTTACCCTAAGCTAAAATTTTTTTACCCTAAATCTGCCCGAGCTCTCTCTCACCCCCTACTCGATCTCCCTCATCGTTGCCGTCTTCCTCCTCCCGCGTCGTCGCTTGCGCCGCCCATCCGACCACCCACCTCTGGTTAGTCGCCCTTGTAGGAACCTGTCAAAACAAGGATGTTAGGATCGAATAATAAAGTCGAGACTTACGCTTGCGTATGCGGCACCGTAATCTCGGAACTTCGCCCTCGGATTCGCCACAACGGTCGATACTTCGTCAAGGAGGATCGAAGTAGAGTTTCACCGCCTAAATCTCTAACTAGAAGAGGATTTTAATGGAAGGGAGAAGAAGAACATAAGATGCCTTATGCAAACTTATGGCATGGAAAGTGTGGTATGAATGCCTTACCCTTGGGTCCTATTTATAGGCTTTAGGGGTGGTTATTGTAGGAAATAACCAATTATAAGCTTATTAGCCTATATTAGCACATTCATTTATCCTCTTCTTCATTCACTTATCAAGTGCCTTTATGCACTTATAAATTGACTTTTTCCACTTATCGAGTGGCTTTTTCCACTTATCGAGTGGTCCTTTTCACACGAGAAAAGGTTCCCTTCATGCACGCTTTCGTGCATGCGACATCTGAGGTCTGTATACCCTCATACATCCCCTCATGGGTGTATTCATGTCATCCATATCCAACATCTCCCACTCACACTTGAGGGGATTGTAAGGAAACATCTTTTCCTTTATCTCTTCTGTTTGTCATACCGAGAAATAGGCCGTGTGACCGTCATGCGCATAGAGTCCGCTGTTGTGCACTTGTTAGAGATACACAACACTCCTCGAGGTGCAAAGTTGAGTAGATCAACGCATGCTTTACCCTAGATTATTTCTTCACATTTCTTATACTTTATATTCAACAATTGAATTCCATCTGGATTACAATTGGATGGCCAGCTTTGAATCTCTAAATTCCAAATGTGAATATAAAATTAATCTTCCTCTTCTTGCGATCCTTTTGATCTTGACTTGACTTGCTTTTCTAACATGCCCCGCCGGACTGAATTAACCATAGTCCATAAGAAACATGCTAAGATAGCAATCACCCAGTCAAATCTTAAGGAACCAATTAGAGTCCATAAGGGTAACGAGTTAAGACCCATGTGGTCTTTGGGTCTCACATAATAGTAAACACAATTACTATTCTAACCCAATGGTCAAAATGCATACTTAGTATGAATACGTATTACAACATCACTCCTTTCCCAAGGAGCGTATGTCTTAATGATGTTGTGAGGATGATAACCAGACACCACAATGTCTGACTTTGAGTCCCTTTTACTACTCAAATAATCTTCTGGACTCACATCCCGCATAAGACAGATAGGATTTCAAAATCCTCTTAGATCTTTTGAAAGCATCCATATGATGCAGATCTTTCATACGACCATTTTGTTTAAATCATGACTCTAAATCGTCCGTCTGACGATTTTGACTTTTAAACATGTCTCATCTTTATTTTACCAGTCTGATAAAATAAAGGTGGTTGCTCATGTGAGAGGGCCAACCTTAATCTGTCCGACATACTAAAATTCAGCTGAGATTTCAAAAATGTACACAAACATTTCTTAAAGAATTCACATGCAATGTTGAAAAGAACTTATTCTTTTATTAAATTTGATCATTTACAGACATGGGAAATTACATTGGTACAACTCAGCTCTTACGCAATCCTTGAGATGATAAGTGTTTGTAAAACACATCTCTGGGAATCGCCTTCGTAAGCAGATCCGCTATCATCTCATGCGTAGATATGTACCTTATGTCTACCTTCTTGGTCTTGTCATAGTCTTTTGCAAATTTTTAGCGGATATCTATGTGTTTGGTCTTACAATGGAATTTTGGATCTTTGACATAGGCTATAGATGCTTGACTGTTGCTGTGTATTGGTACAGCACCTGAGTCATTTTCATCAATAAGCCTGTCTAAGAACTTCCTAAGCCAAAGAGCCTCTTGGACTGCCATGCTAAATGCTACAAACTCGGCTTCTATAGTTGAAAGTGCGATGCAGGATTGTTTCTTGCTACTCCAGGATATTGCACCGGATCCGAGTAGAAAAACATATCTTGAGGTCGATCGTCGCTCATCGAGATCACCCGTCCAATCAGCATCAGTGTAGCCTTCGAGCCTCAAGGCATCTCCTTGATAGCATAAAGCATAGTCTGCAGTTCCTTTGAGATACCGCATTATCCTCTTAACTACTTTCCAGTGTACTTGCCCTGGGTTGGATTGGTAACGACTTACCATTCCAACTACAAAACAGATGTCCGGTCTTGTACACATCATAGCGTACATAAGACTACCAACTGCACTGGAATATGGAACTTTTTCCATAATTTCCTTTTCCTTTTGGTTCTTTGGACATGATTTCAGACATAAATTGTCGCACTTGCTTATAGGAGTATCAATGGACTTGCAGTCCTGCATATTAAAACGTTCTAGAACCTTCTTTATATAAGTCTCCTGTGAAAGAGAAAGAAGTTTCTTCGAACGATTCCTTGAAATCTTAACTCCAAGGATATATGCGGCTTCTCCCATGTCTTTCATCTCAAAAACTGATGAAAGCCAAGCCTTGATATCCATCACAAAGCCCTTGTCATTTCCGGCTATTAAAATGTCATCTACATATAGAGACTTAATAACGTACTTGGTCTTAATCCTCTTGATATATACGCAGTTATCTTCATCAAGCATGGAAAAACCATTTGATAAGACAACTTCTTGAAATCGTATATACCATTGCCTCGAAGATTGTTTAAGACCATATATGGATTTACGAAGTTTACAAACCTTATGTTCGTTTCCTTCTTTTACAAACCCTGTTGGTTGTTCCATATAGATCTCCTCGTCCAATTCTCCATTGAGAAAGGCAGTCTTTACATCCATCTGATGTAATTCGAGGTCTAAGCAAGCTACCATTGCCAGAATCAGGCGAATCGAGGTAAAACGGACAACAGGTGAGAAGGTCTCTTCGTAGTCTATCCCTTCCTGTTGCGTAAAACCTTTCGCGACAAGGCGAGCTTTATATCTGTCAATAGAGCCATCAGCCTTATGCTTGATCTTGAGAACCCATTTGTTCCCAATAGCTCTACGTCCTCTGGGTAAGTCAACTAAGTCCCAGACTTGGTTAACTTTCATGGATTCCAACTCTTCCTTCATCCCTTCCATCCATTTGTCTTTCGTAGGGCATGATACGGCCTGTTTGAAAGTAGCAGGCTCGTCATCATCTTGTAGTAAAGTCATAAAGGTTTGCGGAAATTCATCCTCAAATCTTAGAGGAGCCAACCTTGTACGACTACTACGTCGTATTTGAGATTCTTCAAGTCCTTGTTGACTCGAATTTAGATCAATTCTAATATTACTCCCACTTGGAATGTCGTTAGAAATGCTCCCACTTGGATCATTATTCCCGTATGGAATAGGATTGGTGTCATTCGTATCATCCATTGGTGAAGTTTGAAACGTATTTTCTTCTTCACCAAGAATTCTCCCACTCGAATGAGGTAATCCTCCTTGATCATTAATCTCAAATAGAGATAAGTCCTGACTTATCTCGCCCAGTCTTGGAAACTCGTTTTCCAAGAAAGTGACATCCCTCGACTCAAACTTAATTAGACCTCCAGTGTCTTCCTGACTAACGAAAACATAACCTTTGGAGTTTTCTGCGTATCGTATAAGATACATTTCCTTCCCCTTGGCCCAAGTTTGCCATACTTATGTGATGAAATATGTGCGTAGGATGCACATCCCCAAGGTTTTAAAAAGTTTAAGTCAGGAGACTTTTGGTTCCACAACTCATAAGGAGTGGAGCTAACTGATTTCGAGGGTACGCGGTTCAAAATGAAAGGGGCCGTTAATAATGCATCACCCCAAAAGGTGATTGGCAAGTTAGCTTGTGCCATCATTGAACGGACCATTTCCATTAAAGTCCTATTTCTCCTTTCAACAACACCATTTTGTTGAGGAGTATATGGCATAGTTACCTGATGTACTATGCCCTTTTCATCACAAAGTTCCTTAAAACTTGTTGATTGATATTCACCGCCCCTATCGGTTCGCAAGACCTTAATCTTGCGATCTAATTGATTCTCCACTAAACTCATATAGTTTTTAAAGCATGTTAATGCTTCACTTTTGTGGGATATCAAATAGATATGTCCGAATCGGGTGAAATCATCAATAAAAGTGATGAAATAGGACTTCCCGCGTCTTGTCTTGACATTCATCGGACCACATATGTCTGAATGGATGAGCTGTAATGGAACCTCGGCCCTTGTGCCGGTTCCAAACGGCTTGCGACAAGATTTCCTCACAAGGCAATGTTCGCAGGTCGACATTTCAACCTTTGAAACATTGGATAGAAGGCCACGTTTGGCAAGTCTATCCATTCGTTTTGGTCCAATATGACCAAGCCTTGCGTGCCAACAAATTATATTAGACTCATAAGTCGAAGAATTTGTAACAAGGAAATTTTCATTACATAATGAAGAGTCATACATTGTATTTAATACAATAAATCCTTTAAATACATACCCAGTACCAATTAAGGAATTATTACAACACAAGTCCACTTTACAATCATGAAAAAACCAGCTATAACCAAGACCCATTAACACGACCACATATATTATATTCCTTCGAATATCTGGAGCGAAGAGAACATCATGAAGTAGGAGAGTGCGGCCGTTGTCCAAGACTAGCTTGCAAGTCCCAACGCCTTTCACTTCAACACGTGTGTTGTTTCCTACATAGATCCACTTCGTTCCTTGGGGTATCCGGTGATACTCCACGAAGGACCGTCTGTCCCTTGCTATGTGGTCGGTGGCAGCTGAATCAATTATCCAAAATGGATTAGATTCCACAAGAAATATTGAACTAGAAACACATATTTAACTAGTATAATTACAAGTTACCTCGTCGCCTCCACTTGTACACGAACGAGTAAAGTGACCGAGCTTGTTGCACTTGAAGCACTTGATCCTCTTCAAATCTTTCTTCTTGTGCCATTTCTTGTGCCCACCCTTATGTTTGGGTTTCTTGGTAGACTCAGGTTGCTTATTACATTCATTGGTAGACTTCGAACGATCTTTCCTTTTCTTTCCCCCGTGTGAGGAACTAGCAACCATGTGCACTTCTGCACTTGGCTTGGCAGCCGCAAGCCGCTCTTCCTCTAATTCGAGGTGCTTGAAAACATCGCTGAAGGTCTTGATGCTCTCATTGTGAGTGAGATGCATCTTCATTTGGTCCCACCCATTTGGTAGGGAACGTATGACTGCTTGGATTTGTTGCTCATCAGTGAGCACATGACCCGCATCCTTTAACTCTGAGATAAGATTTGCCATATGTCGTAGATGTTTCCCCATGGAATGATCTGGACGTTTCTTGTATGAATCAAATCTTATAGTTAAGGCGCGAAGTTTGGACACCGATGTGCCACCAAACTTCTCATCTAGCTTGGACCATATGTCCATGGCTAGGTCATGCTCTCGGAAGATGCGCATTATGTCATCGGCCATACTGCTCAATAATGTAATGCGAGCTATCTTATTCTTCCGAGACCAAGCATCAAAAGCTTCCTTGTCTCGTCTGTATTGGGCCGTAGTGCCCAACTCGGGTTCAATCATTACGTTCTTTAGAGTTTCGAGCACTTCTTGCTCCTCTAGAACGTATTGTATCTTGATGGACCATAGTTTGTAATTATCGCCGTTGAGTTTTTTACCTCTGTTTAACTCAGCGACGATATTCTTTGAAGCGGAAGACATTTTACTTTTAAAATGCTGCAAAAAGACACAAAACCGAAGGTTTAATCAAAAACATTGCATTAAAAATTCTTAAAATACAATTCCCACTTGAAATGATAATAGAATATCCCATTTGGATAGTTCTAATTTCAACTCCCACTTGGAATAATATTTATAATTTGATAAGTTACTTTCGAAAAATATTGAAGATGTTGTTATAGAATCGGAAAGGTTTCTATGATTCCAATCACCATCTAGAACAATCCTTCAATATTTCCCCCTCACTTATCAAACGATAGTACTCTTATAGTACTTCGTAGCGGAAAAGCGTTTTTGAAAACGTATTTTTCAAAACGTATGAAAACGTATTTTTCAAAAGAGTATATTTCAATCCAGTACCCTTATGATACTAGCGAAATATTTGGCACTTCTTGGCCATTTGCCGGGGTTGTTCTGTATCCGTGCCAAGGTCGGATCCCCATTGAGGGGATTTTTCTGCAAGCCATTGTCGCCGGCTCCAGTATGGATCCAGGCGCTTCCCCCGGTATAGGAGAATTTTGCCGCAGACGACTGTCGTTGGCCCCGTATGGGCTAGTCGGCATGTTCGTGTTACATCGACCAAGGCCTCTCGCCAAATTGGTCGACCAAAAATCCCAGATTGGTCGACCAATACCGACCAAGGATCTGGCACCCCCCCCGGCCAGGGCCTCTGCCCTGGCCGAGGCCGGCCAGGGCCGGCCAGGCCCTGGCCCTGGCCTTTGCCAGGGCCGGCCAGGGCACCGGCCCTGGCCTCTGCCAGGGCCGACCAGGCCCCAGGCCTGGCCCTGGCCCCCGGCGGGCCCTTTGGCCCTGGCCAGAGGCCGGCCAGGGGCTCTGGCCTCGGCCAGAGGCCGGCCAGGGCCCTCTGGCCCTGGCCAGGCCTCGGCCAGAGGCCGACTAGGGCCCCTTGGACCTGGCCATGGTCGGCCAGTGCCGGCCTGGCCGTGGCCGGCCATGTCCTAGCCATGGCCCTTTGGCCTTGGTTGGCCATGGCCCATATGGCCATGGCCGGCCACCCCCTTGCATGGGGTTGGCCACACACCCCACCGGAGGGGTGGCCGTGGTGGTTATTGGCCGTAGCCAACCCCCTCCGCATGGGGAGGGGGGATGCATTGCCTCCATAGCCCATTTGGCCATGGTGATCATGCACCAAAAGTCATCTTCTCCGATGGGAATAACCACCGTCGTCTTCTTCGATGAAGCACCTGTTTGTCGAGAAAGTAGTTATTCTCTAATGGTCGTGTGCCAAAATGAAGAAATAACATACTTTAAAGTTCGTAAACTACACACTCCACATGGAGAGAGTTCACATTCCCTATGAATGGAGACTCAGCATCCATGAAGAGTGCGAGCTTGACGATATGAACGGTCGGTTCTTCTCGTCACGGAGAGTTCCTGCCATATCCGTAATGGTAGGAGACCCTAACGTGAAAAGAACAACCGCTGCGTTCTCTCCGTCACGAAGCGTTCCTACCATATCTATAATGGTAGGATACCCATTCGTGAAAAAGACAACGCCTCGTTCATCGGTTCGACGGGGCGGCGGTTTGACCGGGGCGAACCCGTATGGCTCTGATACCAATGTAGGAACCTGTCAAAACAAGGACGTTAGGATCGAATAATAAAGTCGAGACTTACGCTTGCGTATGCGGCACCGTAATCTCGGAACTTCGCCCTCGGATTCGCCACAACGGTCGATACTTCGTCACGGAGGATCGAAGCAGAGTTTCACCGCCTAAATCTCTAACTAGAAGAGGATTTTAATGGAAGGGAGAAGAAGAACATAAGATTCCTTATGCAAACTTATGGCATGGAAAGTGTGGTATGAATGCCTTACCCTTGGGTCCTATTTATTGGCTTTAGGGGTGGTTATTGTAGGAAATAACCAATTATAAGCTCATTAGCCTATATTAGCACATTCATTTATCCTCTTCTTCATTCACTTATCAAGTGCCTTTATGCACTTATAATGACTTTTTTCACTTATCGAGTGGCTTTTTCCACTTATCGAGTGGTCCTTTTCACACGAGAAAAGGTTCCCTTCGTGCACGCTTTCGTGCACGCGACATCTGAGGTCCGTATACCCTCATACATCCCCTCATGGGTGTATTCATGTCGTCCATATCCAACAGCCCTCAATCACTCACTCTCTCTATCTCTCTGCCCCTCCCCCTCTCTTTCCCCGCGTCCCTTTCTAATCGGCGACATCCGCCGACGGCACCACCGCCAGCGCCGGCGCCGCCCAGCTACCCAACACAAAAGCCCCCCGATGCCTATGCCCCCATCCCCCTCCTCCTGTCCCCCTCTCTCGTCGGATCGCACATTGCCCCCCAAACCGCCCGATGCCGATGCCCTAAGCCTACCCCCTCTGCTCGTTCAAGCACTCACACTGCTCGAACGAGCAGCCATCCCATCTCGCCAACATCCAGTAGACCAAGCACAATAGTGCTCGGTCAGGATTTTGAACCGAGCAGCATTACTCGGACCGAGCAGTTCATTTGCTCGATCGAGCAGCCCCAATTCACACAGCCCCACTATTTTTAATCCTTTTTCTGACGTTTTATTGTTTCTATTTCAGGTACCCTTCGCCTACGTCAGCACCCACTACAGGGACTAGCTTGGGGGAGCTCTATGCATTTGCAGCGCTCACATTCGGTACACTCGCTCCTCTACTTATTTTTTTATACCGACACATCACATTTCCATCACCACGATGGTTCACACGCGAGGAACCACCACCCCACCCACTCGTGGGAAGAGGCCGACTCCTAGCGCCTCCTCTTCCAGACCCCTCCGTTGTGCCCGTCTCACCACCACCACTACCACCACCACTACCACCCCCTCCACTACAGCTCCTATCACGACCACTGCCATCCCCACCACTACCACACCTATCACAGCCGCCACTATCCCTACCACCACAGCCCCTATCCCCACCACAGCACCCCCTACCTCTCCATCATCACCCCCACACCCTGCCTCCACCGGGGACGCTTTACCTGCACGTCTACAAACATACGACATCACTTTCAGAGACGATGCACACCGCGAGCGCTTAGTTAGGCTCTCGCAGCGTCGTCTCATCCTTACATTGTTCATAGACGTGCCCACCCTCAGATCCCTCGGACTCCTTCAGGGGGTCCATCACATGTATCGAGCGATTGGTTTCGATCGCTTCCTCGGTGTCCATGCCTCCATGTACTCCCACATTGCCCTGGAGGCTCTCAGCTCCCTCGCTCGCACCTCGGCAGGTGATGGCATCACTTTTCGCCTCATGGATCATGATTGCACTATTATACATGCCATGATCTGCGAGTACTTTCACTTCCCAGCCATCCCCGAGCCCAGACCAGCCTTTTCTCCACCCTACGACGTTGACACATTCGATGCTCCAGCTTTTTGGCAGCGTATTTCAGGCCTAAATCACTACCGCCCTAACCGAGTGAAGGCATCATGCATCGTGCATCCATGCCTTCGTTACGCGCAGAGGCACTTAGCCACTACTATCTTCTACAGGCCTGAGGTTGGGACCATGTCCCTACCAGAGCTTACCCACCTTATGGGTATGACCCGATCTCTGCTCTTTCACACAGACGGCTCCCCTTACCCCTTCATGCTTTCAGATGTAGCTCACTGGTTGTGCCACTGCCTTCTACACACTGCCACCACCTACTTCTTCACGGACATCTGCTGCGGTGGATTCTTTACCATTTTTGCCCGGATGCTCGATATCCACCTTTCCGAGGACCTGGCGACCCCTATTGAACCCACTCGCTTGACTTTTGGTGTTCTAGAGCATATGCATATCATCCGACCTTTCGGGGATCATCACTGGACTTATCTT